>OU015523.1:125688522-126318510 GCA_907165065.1 Caprimulgus europaeus | reverse complement strand
CAGGCAGAACCCTAATTCCACTCCCAAAGTCCCTAGGGGTAACCCTACTTCCAGGGCAGAACCCCAATTCCACTCCCAAAGTCCCTAGGGGTAACCCTACTTCCGGGACGGAATCTTAATTGCACTCCAAAAGTCCCTTGGGGTATCCCAACTTCTGGGAAGGAAACCTACTTCCACCCCCAAAGTCCCTAGGGGTAATCCTAGTTCCAGGGTGGAATGCTAATTCCACTCCAAAGTCCCTAGGGGTACCCATAGCTCTGGAGCAGAACCCTAATTCCAATCCCAAAGTCCATATGGGTAACTACTTCCAGGGCAGAACCCCAATTCCATTCCCAATGTCCCTAGGGGTACTCCTACTTCCGGGGTGGAACCCTACTGCCCCTCCCAAAGGCCCTAGGGGTACCCATAGTTCTGGGGTAAAACCCTAATTCCACTCCCAAAGTCTCTAGGGGTACCCCTACTTCCAGGGTGATACTGTAATTCCATTCCCAAAGTCCCTCAAGGTATCCCAACTTCAGAGGCGGAACCCTACTGCCACTCCCAAAGTCCCTAGTGGTAACCCTACTTCCGGGACGGAATCTTATTTACAGTCCAAAAGTCCCTTGGGAAATCCCAAACTCCCTGGCAGGACCCTAATTCCACTCCCAAAGTCCCTAGGGGTAACGCTAGTTCCACGGCAGAATCCTAATTCCACTCCACAAGTCCCTAGGGATGCCCATAGTTCTGGAGCAGAACCCTATTCCACTCCCAAAGTCCCTATGGGTAACCTTACTTCCAGGGCAGAACCCAAATTCCATTCCCAGTGTCCCTAGGGGTAACTCTACTTCCAGAGCAGAATCCTAATTTCACTCCAAAAGCCCCTAGGGGTAGCCCTACTTCTGGGGTAGAACCGTACTGCCACTCCCAAAGTCCCGAGGGGTAACTCTACTTCCAGGGCAGAACCCTAATTCTATTCTCTAAGTCCCTAGGGGTACCCATAGTTCTGGGGCGAAACCCTAATTCCACTCCTGAAGACTCTAGGGGTAACCCTACTTCCGGGGTGGAACCCTACTGCCACTCACAAAGTCCCTAGGGGTACCCATAGTTCTGGGGTGAAACCCTAATTCCACTCCCAAAGTATCTAGGAGTAACCCTACTTCCGGGGAAGAACCTTAATTACACTGAGGAAGTCACTAGGGGTAACCCTACTTCCGGGGTGATACTGTAATTCCATTCCCAAAGTCCCTTAAGGTAACCCCTCTTCTGGGGTGGAACCCTAATTCCACTCCCAGAGTCCCTAGGGGTACCCATAGTTCTGGGGCAGAACCCTGGTTCCACTCGGGAAGTCCCTAGGGGTACCCCTACTTCTGAGGTGGAACCTTAATTCCACTCCCAAAGTCCCTAGGGGTACCCCTACTTCCGGGACGGAACCCTAATTCCACACTGGATGTCCCTGGGGGTACCCCTATGTGCGGGATAGAACCCTAATTCCACTCCAAAAGTCATAAAAAAATAAAAAAGGGAAAAAAAGAACCAGAAGAATAAGAAAAAAAGAGAAAAAAAAAAATTAAAAAATTTAAAAAAAGAAAAAAGGAGTAAAATTTAAAAAGAAAAAAGGGAAAAATGGTAAGGAAAAAAAAAAAGAAAGAAAAAGCATATTAAAAAAATAACAAAAAACAGCAAAAAACCCCCTCTGATCCGACCGGAACCAATGAGCCAGAACTTTGATTCCGCTGCTGTCAACAAAATAGGTCCGGCTGGAACCAGTGAGCCGGAACTTTGGTTCCGCTGCCGTCACCGAAATGGGCCCGGCTGGAACTAGTGAGCCGGAACTTTGGTTCCGCTGCCGTCACCGAAATGGGTCCGGCTGGAACTAGTGAGCCGGAACTTTGGTTCCGCTGCCGTCACCGAAATGGGTCCGGCTGGAAACAGTGAGCCGGAACTTTGGTTCCGGGACAGAACTTTCGTTCCGCCCCGGGGACTTCGGGAGTGGAATTAAGGTTCCGCCCCGGAAGCAGAGGCAGCCCTAGGGACTTCAGGAGTGGAATTAGGGTTCTGCCTTGGAAATACGGTTACCCCTAGGGACTTCCCAAGTGGAACTAGCTTTCCACCCGAGAACTATGGGTACCCCTAGGGACTTTGGGAGTGGAAGTAGGGTTCCACCCTGGAAGGAGGGTTACCCCTAGGCACTTTGGGACTGGAATTACGATTCCGTCCTGGAAGCAGGGTTGCCCGTAGGGACTTAGGGAGTGGATTTAAGGTTTTGCCCCAGAAGTTGGGATACCCCCTAGGGATTTCAGGAGTTGAATTATGGTTCCGCTTCGGAAGCAGGGTTACCCCCAGGGATCTCGGGAGTGGAATTAGGGTTCAGCCCAAAAAGAAAGGTTATTCCCAGGGACTTCGGGAGTGGATTTAGGGTTCCGCCCAGGAAGTAGGGTTACCCCGAGGGACTTCCAATGTGGCATTACTGTTCCGCCACAGACGCTGGGATAACCCTAGGGAGCTCAGAAGTGGAATTAGGGTTCCGTCCTCCAACGAAGGTTCACCCTTAGGGACTTACCTTTTAGATGTAGGGTTCCACCCCGCAATTAGGAACATCCCCAGGGACTTCCAGTGTGGATTTAGAGTTCTGACCTGGAGGTAGGGGTACCCCTAGGGACTTTGGGAGTGGATTTAAGGTTCCACCCCGGAACTAGGGTTACCCCTAGGAACTTCAGGAGTTGAATTAAGGTTCCGCTTCGAAAGCAGGGGTACCCCTAGGGACTTCAGGAGTGGCATTAGGTTTCTGCTCTGGAAGTAGGCGTACCCATAGGAACTTCACAAGCCGAATTGTGGTTCAGCCCCAAAAGAAGGGTTACCCCCATGGACTTTGGAAGTGGAATTAGGGTTCCACCTCGCAGTAGGGTTACTCCTAGGGACTTCCAGTGTGGAATAAGGGTTCCGCCCAGCACTAGGTATATCCCCAGGGACTTCGGAAGTGGAATTAGGGTTCTACCCTGGAACTAAGAATACCCTCAGGGACTTTAGGTGTGGAATTGGGATTACGCCCAGGAAGTAGGGGTACCCCCAGGGACTTCCAGAGTGGAATTAGGGTTCTGCCCCAGAAGTAGGCATACCCCTAGGGACTTTGGAAGTCGAATTGCTGTTCCACCCTGGAAGTAGGGTTATCCCCAGGGACTTCCCGTTTAGAACCAGGGTTCCACCCCGCAACTAAGCACATCCCCAGGGACTTCCAGTGTGGATTTAGAGTTCTGTCCCGGAAGTAGGTGTACCCCTGGGGACTCTGGGAGTGGAATTAGGTTTCCGCCCTGGAAGTAGGGTTACCCCAACAGATTTTGGGAGTGGAATTAGGGTTCTGCCCAAGAACTATGTGTACCCCTAGTGACTTTGGGAGTGGATTTAAGGTTCCACCCAGAAGTAGGGGTACCCCTAGGGACTTCAGGAGTGGAATTAGGTTTCTGCGCTGGAAGTAGGCGTACCCCTAGGGACTTCTGAAGTCGAACTGCGGTTCAGCCTCAAAAGAAGGGTTATCCCCAGGGACTTTGGCAGTGGAATTAGGCTTCCACCTCGCAGTAGGGTTACTCCTAGGGACTACCAGTGTGGAATAAGGGTTCCGCCCGGCAGTAGGTATATCCCCAGGGACTTTGGGAGTGGAATTAAGGTTACACCCCAGAAGTCAGTTTAGTCCTAGGGACTTCCCATTTAGAAGTAGGGTTCCACACCGCAACTAGGAACATCCCCAGGGACTTCCAGTGTGGATTTAGAGTTCTGTCCCGGAAGTAGGTGTACCCCTGGGGACTCTGGGAGTGGAATTAGGTTTCTGCCCCGGAAGTAGGGTTACCTTTAAGGACTTCGGGAGTGGAACTAGGGTTCTGCCCTGGAAGTTCAGTTACCCCTAGGGACTTTTGGGAGTCTCAAACAGAGAGACAGTGAAAGAAAATGACACCAATGGGCTACAGGGAGAAGAGGCAGGAATGAAAAGATAGGGACAAAGACCCGCATGCAGCATGACACACACACAGGAAGTGCAGCAACAGCCGGAGGTCAGGGATGCGGGAATTAAAACACAGGACCAGTGAGCCAGAGGCGGCGGGGGGAAGATGGGCTACAGAGAAGGGAAGGAGGAATAAAAAACTTGGTATCCAGAGCCAGAGAGAGAGATGGAGAAAGATGACACTGAAAAATACCAGAGAGAAACAGAAAAAGAAAAAACCACAATGGGCTCCAACACAGGAAGGGACTGAGAACCACACAGAGAGAGAAGGAGAAAGGGGAGAGAGCAACAGGCCGCACGGCAGCAAGGGAAGAGTTAAAACACAAGTATGGGGAGCTGAACAGAGTGACTGAGAAGAGGAAAAGTCCTGACACGCTTCCAGAGAGAGAGGAAAGAATTAAAAATTAGAGACGAGCAGTTGGAAAGAAAGACAGAGAAAAAAAATATACTACGGGGGGCTACCCAGCAGAGAAGGAAAGTTTAATAATGGGGACGGTGAGATGGACAGAGAGGGAGGGAGAAAGGAAAGAAGCTACAGGTGATGCAGCAGAGAGGGAGGAATGAAGAAAGAGGGACAGGGAGCCAGACAAACCGAGACAGGGGAAGAAAAACAGCAAAGAGCTACTAGGTAAAGAGACAAAATTTTGAAAAACAGAGAGGGAAGAACGAAGAAATAGTGGCCAGGAGCTGGACAGAGAGAGATGGAGAAGGAAAAAGCAGCCATGGGCTACAGGGCAGAGAGAAGGAAAAACTAAATGATGGGGATAAAGCTCCACACAGAACAAGATGTAGAAAGGAAGCATGAGGAAACCAAACAAACAAACAAACAAAAAAACCCCCAAAACCATCACCAAAACACAGAAAAAAAATTATGCGAGAAAGAGCCGGCCAGGGGAGAGGCAGGGAGGGACCAGGACACACAAGACGGGCACCAAGGCCCCGAGACTCACCGCAGCTCTCGCTCTCAGTGCTGCCAGGAGAATTTGCCAGTTCAGACACTTCTTTCGCTTTCTCCCCTCCCTTCCTCTTCTGTAACTCCAGTTGCCTGGTTGTCCTTTACCTAAGAGGACACACGGGTGTCTTACAGCTCTGACAAGACCAGGCTCCCTAGACACGTAGCCTGGCTCACTTCTGCGCTACGCAGCCGCACCGCGCTGCTGGTGACGTGTACGGACCCTGCGCTGCACGCTGGCAGTCTGGCCTGCTGCCAGCTACAGAGAGGCTTACAACAGCACATCTGAAAATACAAAAATCCCAAATTATATTTCAGCATATTAAAAAAAAATAATGCAGAAGATAGTAGAGAAATTCAGACAGAAGAAGGGACAGGACAGCAGCTGAGCTAGAGGAGCAGTCTAGGTAAACAGGTCAGCTGAAAATGCAACGCACATCCTTTAAAAGCCTGAGCCATCTGAACACTTCATATTAAGTCTAACCATCAAGATTTTCAACGCATTCTGAGCACAAAAGCAAACACTCTTGGTGGTGTTGGAAAGTGTCCACTCCCTTCCTTACAGCACTGCAGCAGGGAGATCGCCCTGTGAGGCTGCAGGACGAGGCTGGACCGTCGTCAGCACCTGCGCCGACAGATCCAGCGCAACAGCGACAGCCCTTGCGCTGCTGCTGTGGCTGCACACCTTGCTCGCTTGGGAAATAAAACCCAAAGTCATATACAAATTTGAGAGAGTAAAACAAAAAGTAAAGAAGAAATCTTAGTAGTTAACTTCCTGCTAAAAAGGTATGTGCATTTTTATGTAAATCAAATAAAAATATTTACACTATTAAAAAATTAGATTTTCCTTTTGCATTAATTTCACTTGTATAGATAATTCCATGGTCTCAATTCACAGCTATCTCCAAAATACACAATTATAACTTGACTGGAGATTTTTGGTGTGTTACATAATTAGGAGGGATATTCAGCCACTGCAATGGACAAGAGAGTTGCTACTGAACTGCCAGGGAAACGTGCCATTGAAAGTGAGACAGACACAAAGTACGTCACAGCACTCCGTCAAACTATTGGGAAAAAACCCTGTAATATTACGTTGCTTCTCTTTTTAAACATTCAGAGAAAATACCTAACTACTTAAATACATCTAATAAATTGTTTGTGACACCTATTTGGCAGTTATAGTTTCAACAATGCAAGTCAGTTACCGAATTATGGTTTTATTTGGGGAGGGGGATCGAGTCCCCAGTGCTGCAACACCTAATGCCACCAAAAAGGACTGGCAGATGTGCTCATGCTTGTGGCTGCGCTGCAGCACGCAGGGGAACATGTTTTTGTGACATCTCCACTGTTGCAACTGAGAAACCAAAGACCAGCAGTGCCATCAATTATTGGAAGATTCTACTGCCAAGTACATCATCTCTGAAGACCCACTCTGATGGGAAGTTCACAAAAAGAAACTTCTTGGAATGAGTAAGATTTCCGTTCTGGAAAATCTCTTTCCTACTGAAGTCAAAATTACACACTCTACCTTAAGGAAAAAGGACAATTTTCAAGCTGTAACTCACCAAAAACACATCATGACTCACTCCCACTAGTTACAAGGCTGCTCATGCTCCTTGCAAAAGCCTGGAAAACATGTCAAGGGACACGGATTTGTCCTGTTTTGTTCATGATTCTCCTTTGACCTCGATTGTTTTTAGCACAGACCCCAGTGTCTCAGTAAGGTTTTCAAGTACTACTCTATTTTAAGAGTTAAAATACTGAAAAAGCATAAAGCTTTGTTCATTAAGACAAAGTCTGTTTCTTCTGAACATCTGAACCCTTATGAACAGTTTCTCCCCTCTCTCACTACAAAATCTGGCAAAATGAATGAAAGTGAAGACCAACTGCAACAACATCAAGTGAAATTTGGCTTTAATTCCGATCTCACGTACTTCAGCGACTCTCCAAGTCTATGCCTCAATCCTATGAGTGACTAGTCCTTTTTTGGAAGGACAAACTTTTTAACCTTTTTAAGTCCTACACTGAAGACTCCACTGAACAGAACAGGGATTAGGCAGTGGAACAACATGCTATCAACACTCTAATTAAAAAAAAAAAAAATCCAACTTAAGCATCAGTTTCCACCATGTTTCCTGCATTCCCTTTCTACTGGCATCTGGGTGCTCAAACATTCACTATGCTGACACCACCTATTACTAAAACTTTAGTTATAGCCACATAGGAAAAATAAAAGGCTATGTCCAACTTGCCCACAAAATGAGCACGGACAAAGAGAAGAGAAACACAAGACCCTGAAGAGGGTCACAGGCGGCTCTTAATTTATCCCAGATCAAAGTTCATTCTCTTACCGGAAATGAAAATATTCCTAACTCTCGAGGGAGCAATTCAGGAACGGGACGCGCTCTGTTCACTGCCATTTTTCATCAGCGTTTCTGCACCGGCCAGTGGAACCAACCGCGCGGGATTTTCTTTCTTCACGTGACGCAGAAGGTGACGCTGGGAAAAAAGGAGGCAAAAAATGGAGCCGTTTGTCACACGCAGCCCACGGTGAAAAGACAGGGGAGGATCCGGCCAGAGGGGCCGCGCAGGGTCGGGCCGCGCACCCCGGGAGCTCCGACCAAACCGTTTCTCTCCCCTTTGCCAGGCACCGAGGAGACGCATCGCCCGCACTCCCCCTCCCCGCCGCCGCAGCGAGGTCGCCCCTGGAGAGACGGGGGAACCCCCTCCTCACTTCAGCCCTCACGAACGGGACGGAGACGCCCACACCCCCCCGCCCCGCTATGCAGAGAGGGCGCTGCTTGGGAACCGGCTGGGGTGACCGGCGGAGCGGGCCCGCCGCTTTGCTCCCCGGCGCCCCTAGCCGCGCCGGCTCCTCGGCGTACCTCCCGGCAGTCGCCCGCCCGCCTCCGCCCCGACACCTCCGCGGAACCGGAGCCGGGGCCGCCAACCCTTTCCCCGCTTCCCGACCCGAGCCTCCCCCCCCCCGCACCTCACCTGGGCCCCGCCAGAGGAGCCCGGCCCGGCCACGCCGCTGCCGCCCGGAAACCGCGAGCGGCGCCCCCGGCACAGAGGGAGCGGCGGGGGTAGACGGCCCCGCCCCGCGCACGCGCGCTGAGGCCCCGCCCCGCGCCGACTCATCCTCCCTCAGAACGGCCGTGCGGAGCCCTGGGGCGGTGAGGGGGGGGCCAGGGCAGCCAATAGGAAGCCTCAGCGCATCCCTCGACCAATAGGAGGTGGCGTTTATGAGCCCCGCTGCCTCCATTCCCACTCACCTGGTGGCCGCAAGGGCGGTGACGGGGCAGAGCCTGAAGAAACCAGATAAGGCAAAACAGGAGGAACCAACCCAAAATCGACCTGAAAGTTTCATCTCTGGTAGCTGCTCTCCAGGCAGAACAAAAGAAAAAAATAAAAGAAAACATACGTTCTTTAAAAAAAACATGTTTTTTTTCCAGGAAATGCCTAGAATACACCTTTAATTGAGTTTTCAAGTGGTAAAATTTGTGTTTAATTAATTCTTCATTGTTTCAAGTATTTATCAGCCATTTCCACAGGGGATCTTAGCCTGCAAGAAGCCTCAGCAGCAGATAGAGAAGCCACAAGTGCATTCGATAATATTTAACCAGAAATTGTCATTTCTGTGTATTTCTGTTATGTATAAATATACAAACATGAAATTTTTTTTTTTTAAACGTTATTAAGTTTTACTTTTGATTTATAAACAGCTCATGCAGCTGCACTGCTTTGGGTCGAGCATGTTTGATACCCACATGACTTTCTGGGCATTTTAGGATTTTATTTAACATGGTTTCTTTAGGGCCTGTCTGCAGGGACATAAACAGCCATGGTGAAGGGGTGAAACCAGCTCTGGCACTTTTCCCAGGGGAACGGTTTTTTTTAGGGGCGAAAAAGCTCATTTTGGCGCCGGCAGGCAGCAGGGAGGAGCAGAGGCGTGCGGAGGTTGACTCGGTTGCGCCCGCCCGAGAGGGGGCGCTGCGCGTGGGAAACAGTGCCTCGATTTGGTCCGGCTCGGACCTATATAAGGGGCCGGCAGGGGGCGCCGCGGCGCAGTCGGCGGCCGCAGCTGAGGGAGCAGGAACGGAGCGGGAGCAGCGCCTCGAAGCCTCCGGCCTACCATGCCGTGGGGTGAAGCCGCGTCGCAGCCATCAACTTCCAAGGCAACAGCACCCTTGACGAAGAAGCGCGGGCGGCTGCCGCTGTCAGATCTCATCCTCTACACTGTCTGCTTCTCCACAGTGCGTCAGAGGTGCGTCTTTTGCTCTCACTAATTAGTCGCTTGCCACTGAGGGACACAATGTCATGTGGAATCGCAGCCAATTGAAGGCGGCGGTTGGTGATTTGCTCAGCAAAGGGCTCTTGCAGTGGGTGACAGGATCTGGTGTCCTTGGTTTGTTCCGTGTGGGGCGTGTTGGTAAGGAGCGAATGTAGGGAGGTGGGCAGCACGGGAGGGCAGCTGGTGAGAGGTGGGAAGACGAAGTGGGGAAGACCACAGAAAAAAGCTGTGGCAATGACAGTGGAAGGAGAATGATGGGGTCCTATGACGGGTGAGGGCGAATGTTATGAACAGTGGATGGAGCAGTAAAAGTGGAACTCAAAGGCTCTTTTAAGACCCACTCCAGGAAGGGGTCAGCGGAAAAGCTGGTCACAGCTGGGTGGCGGGAGGAAGGTGCCATTACCTGCTGGGTGACGCGGCACTAAAAGAGCTGCAGCAAGGGACTGCCGCCACCACCAGGCCAGGCTACACTGAAGGGCAGGAGATGTGAGGGGGCACAAAAGCTGCACTGAGGGGTGTCTGCTGCCCTGTCACTGAAAGAGCTGCACCAAGGGACAGGCGGAGCAAAGCTGCATTGAAAGCTGCACCGGAAGGGTGGGAGGTGTGAGAGGGGGCAATAAAAAAAAAAAATGAAACGAGGCACGGGAGATGTGAGGTGGGAATAAAAGAGTTGTACCTGGTAGCATTGTCACTGCCCGTGTCACAGAAAGAGCTGAAACGAGGGGTGGCCGCTGCCTTGAGTCACTGAGAGAGAGGGTGAGGTGTGGAAAAAATTGGAGCTGCACTGGGGGTTGGTTGCTGTCCACGTCCCTGCAAGAGATTCAGCGAGGGAAAGTTGAGGTGGCACTAAAAGAGCTGCACCGAGGGACCGCTGCTGCCTGGCTGGGCTGCACCGAGGGGTGGGAGATGTGAGGGGGTAATAAAAAGTACTGCACCGCGGGAAGGGGAGCGTGAGGCTTGAATAAAAGCAGACTCAATAGGTGGCCGCCACCCTGTCACTGAAAGAGCTGCACCGAGGGACAGGCAGAGCAAAGTGGCATTGAAAGCTGCACCGGAGGAGAGCAAGATATGAATAAAAGAGCTGCCAAGGGGGAAGTGGGAAGCAGTGGCACTAAAAGCTGCACCGAGGCACCACCACTGCCTGGCCAGGCTGCACAGAGGGGTGGGAGATGTGAGAGGGTAATAAGAAGTACTGCACCGCGGGAAAGGGAGCGTGAGGCGCGAATAAAAGCTGTGCTGAGGGGTGGCTGCCACCCTGTCACTGAAAAAGATGCACTGAAGGACAGGCAGAGCAAAGCAGCATTGAAAAGTGCACAGAAGGGGAGTGGGACATGAATAAAAGAGCTGCCAAGGTGGCAGTGGGAGGCAGTGGCACTAAAAGAGCTGCACCGAGGGATGGGAGATGTGAGGGAGTAATAAAAAGTACTGCACTGGGGGAAGGGAGTGTGAGGTGTGAATAAAAGCAGACTCAATAGGTGGCCGCTGCCCTGTCACTGAAAGGGCTGCACCGAGGGACAGGCGGAGCAAAGTGGCATTAAAAGCTGCTCCAACGGGGAGCGAGACGTGAATAAAAGATCTGCCAAGGGAGAAGTGGGAAACAGTGACACTAAAAGAGCTGCACCGAGGGACGGCCACTGCCCAGCCAGGCTGCACCGAGGGGTGGGAGATGTGAGGGGGTAATAAAAAGTACTGCACCGGTGGAAGGGAGTGTGAGGCGTGAATACAAACGGCATCAAGAGGTGGCCACCGCCCTGTCACTGACAGAGCTGCACCAAGAGACAGGTGGCTGCCCTGTGTCACTCTCAGAGCGGGTGAGGTGTGGATATAATTGGAGCTGCACTGGGGGTTGGTTACTGTCCATGTCCCTGCAAGAGATTCAGCGAGTGAAGGTTGAGGCAGCACTAAAAGAGCTGCCCCGATGGATGGCCACTGCCTGGCCAGGCTGCACCGAGGGGTGGGAGATGTGAGGGGGTAATAAAAAGTACTGCACAGGGGGAAGGGGAGCGTGAGGCTTGAATAAAAGCAGACTCAATAGGTGGCCGCCACCTTGTCACTGAAAGAGCTGCACTGAAGGACAGGCAGAGCAAAGTGGCAATGAAAGCTGCACCGGAGGAGAGCAAGATATGAATAAAAGAGCTGCCAAGGGGGCAGTGGGAGGCAGTGGCACTAAAAGAGCTGCACCGAGGGACCGCCACTGCCCAGCCAGGCTGCACCAAGGGTTGGGAGATGTGAGAGGGTAATAAAAAGTACTGCACCGGGGGAAAGGGTGCGTGAGGCTTGAATAAAAGCTGTGCCGAGGGGTGGCCGCTGCCCTGTCACTGACAGAGCTGCACCAAGAGACAGGTGGCTGCCCTGTGTCACTCTCAGAGCGGGTGAGGTGTGGATAAAATTGGAGCTGCACTGGGGGATGGTTGCTGTCCATGTCCCTGCAAGAGATTCAGCGAGGGAAGGTCGAGGCGGCACTAAAAGAGCTGCACCGAGGGACCGCTGCCGCCCGGCCGGGATGCACCGAGGGGTGGGAGATGTGAGGGGGTAATAAAAAGTACTGCACCGCGGGAAGGGGAGTGCGAGGTGTGAATAAAAGCTGTGCCGAGGGGTGGCTGCCGCCCTGTCACTGAAAAAGATGCACTGAAGGACAGGCAGAGCAAAGCAGCATTGAAAAGTTTGGTACAAGACATGCAATGCCAAAAGCCGTTCATTGGTCTAAATTCCATGAAATTAAACCAGAATCAAATGAATCCCTGTCTGCCTTGGTAGAGCAGCTAAAGGTCACTGCTAGAAAATATACTCATTTAAATCCCGAAAAGCCAAAGGAGCCTGTTCCATTGGCATCTATGTTTTGGGGAGCAATCGGCTCTGGGTATTAGAAAGAAACTTCAAAATTAAAGGAAGCAGACTCCAGGGATTTGCAAAAATGTCAAAAATGGCATCAACGGTTTTTAACAACAGGGAAAAAAGAAAAAGAAATGTGGCAATCCCGAAGGGAGAAAAAAAAAGAAAAAATCTGAGAGACAGAAGATTAATTGCCACTTTAACAGAGGTTTCTGGAGGAGCTTGCAGAGGAAGGGGAGGGCAACAGGAAAATCCCCTTTCCTTTCCCACATCCCCCTCTCAAAAAAAGAAAACCCAAAAATCACCAAATTAGTGTACAATTTACAAAAAAAAAAAAAAAAAGGAATTGGAAAAAGGAATGTCCTCCAACTGGACACAGCTCTACGTGCCATTAACATAACGACATCCACTGATGAAGTGGAATTTTCAGTTGATACAGGAGCCGCTCATTCCGGACTTAATTCTTGCAAAGGAAATTTTGGTCAGGGAACTCCAAGTGTTCTTGGTGCTACAGGGAAGCAAAAGAATCGGCCCTTTTTGCAACCCGTAAAATTTGAGTTTGGGAAACAATGAGTGACCCATCGATTTTCATATTTTCAATACCCTCGATGGGAAAGGATTTATTAAGCAAATTAAATGCACAGATAACCTTTAAGAACAGAGAAGCAGAATTACTAATACTAAATTTTTAAAAAGTGAGCAATTCTGGTAAGGCAAAAACAATACTGTCTAAAATTAAAAGCCAGAGAAAGATTAAAAAAATTTTTAATAAAATAAATATAAACTCTTAGTGGAATGTGAATCCCAGTGCAATACTCTAGTCCTGCCTGTACAGAAATCAGGAAGCAAATAATACAAGTTGGTGCAAGACTAGAGGGCTATAAGTTCCATAGTGCAAGACATGCACCCAGTGGTAACCAACCTGTACACTTTGCTAACTGCTTGAAAAAAGCACAAATGCTTTACATTATTGCATCTTAAGAATGTCTTTTTGTGCACACATCTAGAAAAAATAGTCAGGCATTATCTGCCTTTCAATTAAAAAAATATAAAAAATTAGGGCTGCCCCTCATATCCTGGCTCTCATAACTCTCAGAGTCAAACTGACAGCTGAGGCACCAAATTACAGTACAGCAGATCAGCCCCCCCACCAGGCATCACTCAGAGAAAGAGCACTCCCGGTGATTGCTGGCAAACAGATTCTTCTGTTTGTTTAACTTGATAGCAGAAATTGTTTGAATGTGTGTGAGTGAGACCTACAGGCACCTACCAAGGGAGTGTGGAGTCTGGATCCAGAGCTCTGTTATCCCTCGAGGGAAACAGCCAGAGAAGGACAAAGGGACTGATAAACATATCACTGGGGGTAATTGCAAGTGTAATGGATGTTCTCTGGTTACTAACAGCTCCTCCTCACAGGGGCCTGAGGAAAACAAAAAAGAAGATTAAAAAAAGAAGTCTCCTCTGGGATGTGCATTGGAGTGCTGATCTGAGAAACGATCATGTTGTCTTTGCAGCTAGGGGGGCTCAGCTCCTGCAAGGTAAGGATAACTTGGCAGGAACTAAGAAAGACCTCTGTGGCTGGAGAAAAAAAAGGATGTGCTGCTGAGTAACTGCCCAGCATCTTATTATAAAAAGGGGGCAAAAACAATAAAAAGGGGGTGCAACATGAAAACAGAGCAGCAGGAAATTTAAACTACGCGGGACCTCATAGGCGTATCGGAGAGGCTGTAAACCTGAAAGTACCTCACCAAGAGGGAAATAAGGGAGGGATTCTGTGGCCAGGAACAGGCTATAAAAATTGGTGTGTTGCTCTGACGGTGTGTGCCTGCTGCTCAGGACACCAGCTCGTGCAAGAATGTAATGAAAGCGCTTCACTGAAGAGTCTGGCCAGAGTCCTTTCAAGTGACCGATTGCTCATTTCTCACAGGGAAAAACCACCGTGGGTTGAAGGGGGTGAGAAATACTTAGTTTTTGGGGGGAAGAATCATGGAAGTTGAGGAAAACAACAAATTTTAGAGTAAAATAAAAGCAGGGCTGAGTTTCACAGCAAAATAAGTGATTACGTTTTCCTGAGCGACAGCCCTTGCCCTCCTGCTGCACATCTTGCTCAGCTGGTCACTAAAACTGGACATGAAGTGTAAAACTTTCTAGAAAGGAAAATAAAAAACAAATAATAAATCTCAGAAATTCACTGTATACTAAAAAGGTGTGAGTATGTTTATACACATCCAATGAAAATACTTACACTATGACAGTATTTCCTTTGCCTTTGGCATTAATTTAACTTGCACAGCTGTGAACTGATACCATGAAGTTATGAGGGGTCCTTTTGGTTACATACTCAGGAGGGACATCTGGCCAGCTGCACTGCCCCAGAAATACGCTACTGAACTGCCAGGGAAATCTGCCACTGAAAGCCTGACAGAAATAAAGCACTTTGAGAAAAAAAATCCTGTAATATCTGGTTGCCTCTCTTTTTAAACGTTTAGAACAAATACCCAACTGCTCAAGTACACTTAATAAAGCCTGAAGACTGCTTGTTTAACTCTATAGGAGAAAAAGTGTGAATGTGTCTGAGTGAGACCTACAAACAGCTACCAAGGGAGTGTGGAGTCTGCACCCTGGGTTCTGTTATCCCTGGAGGGAAACAGCCAGAGAAGGACAAAGGGACTGATAAACATATCACTGTGGGTAATTGCAAGTGTAATGGATGTTCTCCGGTTACCAATAGCTCCTCCTCACAGGGGCCTGAGGAAAACAAAAAGGAAAGAAAACAAAGAAGTCTCCTCTGGGATGTGCAGTGGAGTGCTGAGGGGGGATGGGGGAGATCCTCTTGCTGGGGGCAGCTCATGGAGTGCTGTGCTCATCGGGAACTGATGTCACTTTGGATAAGCTGGAAAAATGGCCAAGGAATGCAACTAGAAAGTATAATGCTATTTTACAGTCAGGCTTGTGTTGTAGGAAGGAAGGAAAATGAGATAAGATACCGTATGTGGATTTATTATCTGCGAAATAATTCCAGGATGTGGAAGAATTGTGGATTGATTCCTCATGTTCTGAGTATGGAAATGGACAATGGGAAAGCTATTGATTGAAATGATAATGGTTCCCCAGGGAGTATTGAAAGAGACAGAGGATGTGGAGGAGGAAAGGGTTCAGCTGTCAGTGGTGCTGTGGGCTTGGAATAGATAAATAGAGGGTGGGTAGTAATAAAAATAAATAAATAAATAAACAAACAAACAAATAAATAAATAAGGAGAAAGAGCTGCTTTCCTTTGACCTCGCCTAGGAGGTCGACTTTAGAACTGGTGCTAGTATCTCAGGGAGGGGTTTGAGCACTATTCTATTTTAAAGGCTAATTTACTGAAAAAGCATAAAGCTTGGTTCATGAAAACAATCTCTGTTTCTTCTGAACATCTGAACCCTTATGAACAGTTTCTTCCCTCTCCCACTGCAAAACTGTTTTCACGTTCATAGTAAGCTCACAGAAACCCAAGATTATGCTTTCAGGAAGAGAAAGCTGACAGAGGGAAGTAAGCTTTGCAGAGCTGTAACGTACTACAGAACAGACCTTGGTGTTGGCATTTGTGTTAAAATACTTCATATTGTAAAATAAAGATAGAAGAAGGAGAGTTGGCACATTCTTAACGTTAACTTTCAAGCCTACACTACACGTACCCGAGGAAAAACGCAGACACACGTCGCAGACGCACCTCGTACTTGCAGACCACCACGGGTTCTTTCCACCTCTCTTGTCCTTCCACGGCAGAAGAAAGGGCAACCACGGTGAAATGGTGGCAGTTGGCATCCAGCTGTGAAAGGAAAGAACTTTTAGCATGAAACTGGTCAGGAATCTAAAGCTTCTTTTTTAGATAAGGCTGAACCTGAGTGAAGGAAAAAGTATTTTCTATCATCTTGGGTACAGCTGTCAGCACAGGCCACCAGTGCTTTTGTATTTTTGTTAATCAACCAAGCCTTTTCTTTTTTCTTTTTTTAATTTTTTTGATTCATTGCCAGCTTCAGTTTCACCAGAACTCATTTTCCTCGATTCATGCAAAAGACACACATACCTATCTACATATTTTTTCTCCACCCTATGTACAGCCAAGATTTCCTCACCCTATATGTCCCAAGTTGAATATTTTGGTTAAAGAGTACAGCAACACATCTGTCCTTGTGAACTCGTTGCAAAAAAGGATTTATTTTTTCAAGGCTATTTCTCTAAACAGCCAAGATCTTCTAAAAATGTGCTTGTGCCACCAAATCTACTTGGGGTCCCTCCCAGCTTTGCACTGAGAACAAAAGGAGAGGGCAGGCAGCAAAAGAGCTCTGCACACCCCCACAGACAACATTCCTCTCAGGGAAAAAAAAAAAAAAACACAGCCCCAAGCAAACTCAAACCTCCACACAAAAGAACCCCAAACAGAAACCAATCTCCACACAAAAAAGGGAAAAAGCCCAAGAGAAACACAAACCTCCACTCAAAAAAACCCTCAAAACAAACAAGAAGAAAACCATTACCTCGTGCCTTTTCTCTCCAGATCTGTACAACTGGTGTCATTTTTATCTGGTTTTAATTACCATAAGTCAATTTTATTGACTTAGGCATTTGTTTCCCTCCCCTTGGAGAAAGAAAAAAAAAAAGTGGTAGAAATTGAAATAAAAAAGATGATTCAGAGCTCCCAGCCATCAGGAACCGCTGGGGAAATTCATGAAAGTGAAGATCGCCAGCAGGAACATCAAGTGCTGCTTGATCAAAAAACTTGTTGCAAGTAATCTCCAAAAATAATCAGGATTTGATTATATGGAAGAGTTGAGAGGCGGGAAGGAGCGCGGCAGGAGCAGGGGGGTCCCGAGGGGGCAGAGCCGAGCAGAGCGCGGGCGGGCGGAGAGAGAGGGGACGCCCCGGGGCAGAGCGCGCCGATGCGCAGGGCGGAGCACGGCAGCGGCTGGGCAGCAGCACCGCAGAGGAACCCTCCGACCGCCGCCGCACTCGCCTTACCTGCGGATCGCCGCCTCCATCGCGCCGTCCCGCAGCCGCCGAGTTCGGTTCCGTTCCGTTTCGCACCACTTTGCACTGCACTGCACTGCACTGCACCGCACCGCAACGCACCGCACCGCAACGCACCGCACCGCACCGCACCGCATGGCCCGCGCGGCGGCCGGAAAAGAGGCGGGAACTTCCGGTGCCGGGACCAAAGAAAAAGCCGTGCCCCCGCCCCTCCCGCCCCAGCCCCGCCCCGCCCCGACCCCCCCAGCCCCGCCCCGCCCCGCCCCTCCCGCCCCAGCCCCGCCCTGCCGCCGTGCCGCACCGATCCCGGGCGGCGGTTACCCAGGGGCAGCGGCGGCGCTGCAGTTCCGCGTTTCGCGGACCCAGAGCCCGCGGGGCGGCAGCGGCGTTTCCTGACCGGGAGGCAGCAGCGATCACGGCGGCACCACCCCGCAGACACCTCAGCGGGATGGCGCTCGGGGGCGGCACCGCGCATGTGCGACAGTAGAGCTGCAGTACCGAAATTTGGTCACTGGGCTGCAGTAGCGAGCACGGGATTGAAAAGCGTTACTGCGTATGCACGGCACTAACGTGTTTTGTTTTTCGGTTGCCAGGCAACAGCTGAAAATAAACTAACGATACTGCGCATGCGCTGAAGGAGATCTGCAGTATCTGAAATTATTCACCAGGTGGCAGCAGCGAGCGCGGCAGAACGTGTATGTGCGGCACGCGACCTGCAGCACCGAGCTGTGTCCGCCAGGCGGCAGCGCTGAGCCCGACGAGCCCGTTCTGATGAGCCGCGCGTGGCCGCCGGGCTGCAGTGCCTCGCTTCGGACACGAGATGGCGGCAGCAGCACACAGACGCCGCCCTTTGCCTCTCCCCGCTCCCGCGGCCTGGGGGCTGCTCCTGCCCCTTCCCCAAAACCCGTTCCCTGGGAGGAGAAGCAGCAGCACCGCCCCTCCGAGCAGCGCCCGGGGGTTTGTTCTGCCCCGGAGCAAACCCCGGGGCTTTCTGCATGGCTGCGTGTGGCAGCGGGGCTGCGAGAGTGGCAGCAGCGACGCCCTGGAGAGAGATTTCAAAAAGAAATGAGAGATTTCAAAAGAGGGATCTCAAAAAAAAAAAAAAAAAAAAAGTATTTCTTTTCAAAAGGAAACGAGGCAGCACAGCTGGCATCCTCGAGGCAGGAGAGAAGACACTGAAAGCCGCTCTGTGGGTATGTTCAGAAGGAGAGAGCACATCCGAGTGGAGCAGATGCCAGTGGCCCATCTGCAGACGAGCGATACGCCCGTGATCCCCGGGCTCTGCTCTGGGATTTGCCCCTTTCCTCCCCTCTGTGCTACCGGCCATCTGCTCTCCCACTCCTGCAGATGCTCCTCCACGAGGCTTCCTGGGCCAGGCTTGGCACTGAGAGACACTGCACACTGGGACTGACTGCCCTGCCCTCCAGCCTGCAAAGCACTGGGACATGGAACAGGGACAGCTCTCAGGCACTTTGGGGCTGAGACTCCTCTTGTTTGGGGGCATCTCCCCCTCACCCCTCTCTTGCCCCATGCACCTGCTCCTTCTCATCAAAGTATAAAAATACCAGCATCAGTTTTCTTAGCTTTTATTTTGGGGCTTTTTTTTTTTTTTTTTTACTTTTTCGAAAATACTGGGCGAGGTAGCACAGGCTTCAATCAGGTCCGACCCGAAGGGCACACACTATTAGAAAGCTCCATTCTCATTGGTTCATGGTGCGCAGCCAATAGGAATCCTCAGCGCGTCCCTCGTCCAATAGGAGGTGGCGTTTATGATCCCCGCTGCCTCCATTCCCACTCGCCTGAGGGCCTCGGGGCGGTGACGGGGCAGAGTCTGAAGAAAGCAGATGCAGATCAGGAAGCTCCGGCTTCCCCTTCACCCAGTTTAAACTTGTTTTCTTTGGCCAAGTTTCTTACCTGGTCTGCTACAACTGCCAGGGACTGCCACTGTTCCTCAGCCCAACTACTTTCTTTTGGGGTGGGATAAGATGTATAACTCTAACAGCTCCAGAAGTGGGGAGCAGTCATGATCAGCCTTTGCCATCATCTTCTGCCAGTGGAATTCTCTCCTCTACAGTGCTCTGGCTGATACACTAAACTTACAACCGGATGAAACGCACAACAACTTCACAAGTTCACACCAGCCCTTCACCCGATATCTCTTTTAATAAAATCTCTGAAAACCGCTTCTCACAGAGATCCTGCCCGTGGCTCCGGTTTAAATGTCCTGTCCCCCTTGGGGGGATTAGGGGGAGGTTGGCTTTGGATCTTTGCCCAGTGGTGACAACAATGACTTCAAGAGGTTCTATTAAACTACAATTAACGGGTGGTGTAAAAAATGAAGCAGTGTTACAAAAGGTAAATGACAACGTTTAGCAATGAAAACTCACACTAGAAATGAATTGGAATGACTTGGCAAAGGAAACTTACTACTGACACTTACTGGCAAAGGAAAACTTCCAGTGACTTAGCAAACACCAGCAATGTCAATGACCTACAGCGAACCCAACAATAACCACCAAAACTTGCAACCATCTGGCAACAGCAAACACTTGGAGCGATCAGTCGGGGATGCTAAAACCTGTAACGATGTTACCCTCATGTGCCAGGAATGCAGCTGATCTGGGAAAAAAAGGGACGATTGAAAGAGAAAAAGGAGACAGGAAAGTTTCTGGAATGTCACCACTCCTTGGCTCCAGCAAAGTTTGGTCCAGCTGTTCTGGGATCCCATTGTTAATTCACCTTTTTATAGACAAAAGTTCTCGGGTGTCCACCCAACTTTCTTCAGTTAGCATATGAAGCAGAAGGTGATGTCATGGTATTTTGGATTAGAAGGGCATCTTTTCACACATGCAGCAGTCATTTGGTTACTCTGTGGGCCCCTGGACTTCCTTATCAGCAAGGAGTGGGGCAGGGAGCAGGGATGTGGGCTCCTGGAGACTTTCCACAGCTTCTCTTACCAGACACCTGGAAGATGTGAGGTCATCTCTTTTTATTAGCAAGGCTGCTCATCCCTTGAGACAATTGGTCTTTTTACAACAGAATGGTCGAGACAAAACACTCACTTTTCTGTCTCTTACACAGTTAGTGACCCATTTAACAGGTAACCTTGAGAAAGTGCAGTCCTGGTGCTGGACTATGTGGCAAATAAAGCCTGGCCTTCAGGACTGTGTTGTGCTGCCCATATCCCTTGCTCACAGGATAACATCAGCCACCTAACAGTGGTGGTAAAGGAACCCACAGACAGCTCCCACTTGTTGGCAATTGCATTACCTGCACGCCCTTCTCTTCAGGTCATGTCCTTTTTGAACACAACACTGTTCCTCACTTCACCTCTGAGGACTACTGCTACCACCACAGAGCTACTTTTGAGACACTTTATTTACAGCAACACAAAGAGCAGCAGGAAAAAAAGACAGCTGAGGTAAACAACCCCCGTGTCACAACTGTCCCTCCTAATCCCACATTTACAAAATCCTGGATACAAAACCTTTGTGGAAACGTTTTGCTGCTGTTGGACCTACAAGTGAGTGGATGTCTGGTCACAGTGCAGCAGCACAGCTCAGTCCTGTCTGGCCCCAGTCAGTGGCTGCTCAGGATGTTGTTGAGACTCAACGAGACAGGCTCTGGGTTCAGGTGCGTCCCAAAGGAGAAGCAGTTCCCACCACCGCCAATAAGCAACAACTCCTTCTCATCTGGCAGAAAGACACTGCTATGATTATGCAGCATTAATGGCCACTCCAGATGCTCCTAAAAAAGAGCAGGAGATTTTGAACATGCAGAACTTCAACACATGTACACCTCATACAACACTGTAGAGATACTTCAGATGGCACCTTCATCAGACAGTTAAGAACAGCCACACTGGGTCCCATCTAGTCCACTATACCACCACCCACAAAGTGGGCAAAAACAGATACCTAGAGAACACAGGAACAAGCACACCATTATATACTCCTCCAGTATACTGCACCCACCCAACAACTTGCAGTTTAGTGACTTTTAATGAGAATGTTTTTGTACTCCCTGAACTTGAATGTTTCACCTCTCAAGAACACAGCCAGTCCCCTTCTGAATCCATGGAAACCTTTGGCATTCATGTCCTGTGGTAAGGAGTTCCAGAGCTCACCTACATTTCATACAAAGCACTCTTTTGATGCATATTCCCTGCCAGCTTCTTTTGATGTCTCCTAGTTCTTGTATCAGAAGAAGCAGTGAAGAGTTGTGCCCTCTTCACCACAAAGGAGACAGCCTGAAGTATGTAGTGTGAGGTCCAAGAAACATCTGATTTATAACCTGTGTATCTGACAATCTAAGAGAAGCCCTTTCATGACAACCTCCAGTACTCAGGACAGTGAACCTTGGAGACACAACTGTTGCAGGTAACTGACTGTAGCAGTAACAGAATTGCTGTGCTGGCAATTCAGTTATCGTTGGGGCCACTGGAATCTAAAGAGGACAGGTTGTAGAGGCTTCCCTTGTGAAATGCTCAAGACAGAAGGCAACTTCTGTGAGGGTACCCTAGTCTATATTCTTGGAGAAAGGTTAAGGGATAGTGATTCAGAGAGATATCTGCCCTTGGTAACCTTCCCATGGCTTCCTCAAGCACAGAAAAAGCTGCCAGACAATGGTTTTGGTGCTATGATCTTCTAACACATGTATCAAAGCAGCAATGCTAACAGTGTCTGGTACTGCGTGGAAAATCACTGACAAGTCTTTCACAAGATCACAGTCACTGATCCAATCTTTCCAAACTCGAGACCAACCCGCACTCACTGTCCAGTTCTATCCACACCTGAGCACAGAACTAACTTCAGGTTCAAAGCTGACAGAGTTTCACCTAAGTCAAAGCAAACAGCTCATAAGCAAAGGTAGCTACCAATCCATCTGCACCCTCTTATTCAGTGTAAATAAAAAGGTTCTATTCTCTCAGATACAACTTTATCACCACTGGAGCCATCCTCACGCTGTCCAACAAGAGCAGCCTATTTTATATAGAGGGTACTAGGCTGCTTATATAACTTCTGCTGTAGAGAGCAAGAAAAAACTAAACTACATTTAAGCATAATTCATGCTTTATGTCCTCAGGAAAAGGCTGCAAGGTCATCTGGATGCATGTACACTGCCCATTATAAAACCCAGGCCAGCCACAGTTTCACCAAGGACAGGATCCATCCATACAGGTGTCTACAGAGATGTGTTTGTTTATGTAAAAGATAAATAAAAACCTGTCAAGCAACAGAAGCTTTCTCATGGAATCACAGAATGGTTTGAGTTGGAAGGGACATTTAAAGGTCATCCAGTCCAACCCCCTTGCAGTAAGCAAGGATATCTTCAACCACATCAGGTTGCTCAGAGCCCTGTCCAACCTGATCAGGGATGGGGCACCTACCACCTCTCTGGGCAACCCATTCCAGTGTATCACCACCCTAACAGCAAAAAACTTCTTCCTTATATCTAGTCTGAATCTGCTCCCCTGTAGTTAAAACCATCACCCCTTGTCCTGTCACTGCAGGCCCTACTAAAAAGTCTGTCCCCATCTTTCTTATAATCCCCCTTTAAGTGTTGAAAGGCCACAATATGGGCTAAACAACCCCAACTGTCTCCCAGCCTGTCCTCATAGCAGAAGTGTTCCAAGCCTCTGATCATTTCTGTGGCCCTCCTCCACTCCAACAGGTCCGTGTCTTTCTTGTACCCCAGGCAGCATTATCACAGAGGAGAGCTACTCACAGACTTAAGACTGAATTTTGCCCAGAATATACCAAAATCCTAAATCCTGCTGTGACATCACCTGATTGTTCTTCACTGAATCATAGAACAGAATCACAGAAGAGTTGAGGTTGGAAGGGACCTCTGAGCATCATCTGCTTCAACTGCCCCTGTTCAAAGCAGGCTCAACTACAGCAGGTTCTCAGTACCTTGCCCAGTCAGGTTTTGAGCACCTCCAATGATGGAGACACCACAGCCTCTCTGAGCAACCTGTTCAGTGTTCGATCACCCTCACAGGAACAGGTTTTCTCATGGTTAAGTGGAGTTTCTCGTATTGCCATGCTGTTTTCTTCTTGTACTTCAGGCAGCAGCTAGAGCACACAGCAATTTCCACCGTGAAGTTTTTAATGAAATTATACCACAGACCTCCACAAAGATGAACTGAGGCTCTGGTGTGACCTGTTCTCCTCTCCCACAGCCACCCTGCAATTGCTATGCTTGTGCCCACCTCAGCTCTGCTCCCCCTGTCTGGAACAGAGCAGCTCTGTGCCCTCCAGGCTTCTGCACACTCAGACTTTCCCTCTCTTAACACTGTTACGTTCTCTGGGCTGGTAAAAGCACTGGAACATTGGATTCTACCTCAAACAGAGAATGTCTATTCCACTCATAAATTTGCCTACTTTACATTCCCTCTCCACTGCAGGGAACAGCCCTGAAGTTACCACGTTCCTCTGCACAACACTGCTCACCCTGAAAGACAAATTTCAGTACTTGCCAGGTTAATGGTATAGTCCAGGCAGAGACCGCTCATTAAGTCGATGACGGTGACGCCAGGCACAGAGGATGGGTGAAGCCACACTCCACCAACAAGCACAAGCTTTCCACCATGCACATGTGCAGTATGTGAATACCTGTGAGTTCAAAATGAGATTGAGCTCCATTAGCAAGAGAAGCAGGTAGAGACAGGGTGAAGATTCACTGCTCAATGCCTTCTACTCACCTTGGGACAAGAGGAGGGTGCGTCTCCACTGTCTGCCACTGAAAGCCACGTTCAAGCTCCTTCAGAAAGAAAACTGAACCTAAGGGCTGCTCAGAGGCTCCCAGACCTCCTGCAATTAGCACTCCTCCCTTCCAGCTACAGGCACTGTGAGAGTGACGGCCTTCTGGCACTGGACCCTCAACAGGAATCTAGGAAAACAAGTCCAAGGCTGGAGTTTGCCAAGCTAAGTGTTGTGTTCATGCCCAGGTTCTTAAACAACCTCCTCCCACTGCACATCCTGTGGGATGCAGCATTCTCTCCTGACACAGGATAGAACAGTTACAGGAGGAAGCATGATAAGGAACAAATAAAAGAACTCAACCTACACATGTTCCTCCAGAGATGGCAAAGCAGAAGTGTTCCCATTCACCCTATCTCCAATATTTCTCTGTCCCTCGGTACATTTAATATCGGTCAGACTTTAGAGGGGTTTATTTCTGCACATTTATTAGAGGTGACTTTATTTGCATTCTTTCCTGTTACTTTCTGTTCAAGACATGCACCCCAGAACCACAAGTGGCTCTGGACAATGGAGTGACCAGCAAAGCAGGTGACCAGTGGCTCACACCACAGAGCAAGACAAAATGCTGAGCTGAAGCACTAACATGCAGAAAGAAAACCCTGAGTGCAAGCACTAAAGGAAAACAATGTCAGATGAGGGGTTTAAAGGAATTTCACATCAAACAAGCTATGGAGAAAATTTTGGAGGCCATCTGGTCCATCCCTTTCTCCTAAAGCAAATCCAACTCCATCTACTGTTGTCTGGAGAGGTGGTTATTTAATAGCTTCTGACAGTCTGCAGTGAGAAGAATTTCTCACCTCTCCAGGCAGCCTACTGCAGCACTGTGCTATCTTCACACCTAACAGCTTTGCTTAGTGGGTTTTTTTTAGTAGGAAGTTGCCCTTTCCATAGACTCCTTCTACTGCCCAAAGCAAATATGGAGAATAATTTGTTTGTCCAGGTGCAGGACCTTGCCCCTGGCCTTGCTGAAGTTCATGAGGTTGGCACAGGCCCACTTCTCAGGCCTGTCAAGGTCCCTCTGGATGCCATCCCGTCCCTCCAGCGTGTTGACTGGACCACACAGCTTGGTGTCACTGGCAAACTTGCTGAGGGTTGCCTGCAATCCCACTGTCCTTGTTGGTGACAAATGTGTTAAACAATGATGGTCCCAAACCCACCCCTGAGGGACACCATTTGTCATCATCTCCACTTGGGACTTCAAACCATTGACTGCAACTCTCTGAGTGCAGCCACTGAGCCCACTCCTTACCCACTGAGTGGCCCATCCACCTAGTCCATGCCTTTCCAACTCTGAGACAAGGGTGTCGTGCAGGACAGTGTCAAACACCTTGCACAAGCCCAGGCAGATGACATCAGTTGCTCTTCCCTTATCCACCAAAGCTGTAACTCCATCATAGAAGGCAAACAAATTGATCAAGCATGATCTGCCCTTGGTGAAGCCCTGTTGGCTGTCACCAATCACATCCCCACTTCCCATGTGCCACAGCATAGTCTCCAGGAGGATCTGCTCCATGATCTTGCCAGGCACAGAGCTGAGACTGACCTGTAGCTTCCTGGACCTTCCTTGCTCCCCTATTTAAAAATGGGGGTGATGTTTCCAGTCTGTGGGAACTTCACCAGAGTGCCACGACTTCTCAAATATGATGGTCAAGCACTGGAATAGGTAGCCCAAAGAGGTTGTGGAGTCTCCATCTTTGGGAGATAATCAACACCCAACTGAACAATATCCTGAATAACTTGTTCTAGTCAGACCTGCTTTAAGCGAGGGTGCTGGACTAGATCACAGAATTGTAGGGGCTGGAAGGGAGCTCAGGAGATCTCCAGTCCAACCCCCCTGCCAGAGCAGGGTCCCTACACCAGGTTGCACAGGAAAGTGTCCAGGTGGGTTTGAACATCTCCAGAGATGGAGACTCCACAGCCTCTCTGGGCAGCCTGGCCCAGGGCTCTGGCACCCCCACAGTGAAGAAGTTTTTCCTTCAGTCTGTCTGGAACTTCTGGTGTCCCAGTTTGTGCCCATTGCCCCTTGTCCTGTCACTGGGCACCACCCAGAAGAGCCCGGCCCCGTCCATTGCCCCCCACACTTCAGATACTGACAGACATTGATCAGATCCCCTCTCAGGCTGCTCTGCTCCAGGCTGAACAGTCCCAGCTCTCTCAGCCTCTCCTCATACAGGAGATGCTCCAGGCCCCTCATCATCTCTGTGGCCTCCACTGGACTCTCTCCAGAAGTTCCCTGTCCCTCTGGAACTGGGGAGCCCAGAACTGGACACAACACTCCAGATGTGGCCTCACCAGGGCAGAGCACAGGGGGAGGAGAACCTCCCTCGACCTGCTGGCCATGTTCTTTTTAATGCACCCCAGGATGCTGTTGGCCTTCCTAGCCACAAGGTCACACTGCTGGCTCATGGCCAGCCTGCTGTTCACCAGCACACCCAGATCCTTCTCCACAGAGCTCCTATCCAGCAGGTCACCCCCCAGCCTGTACTGGTGCATGTGGTTATCCCTCCCCAGGTGAAGGACTCTGCACTGCTCTTGATGAACCTCACCAGGTTCCTCTCCACCCAACTTTCCAGCCTGTCCAGATCTTGCTGGATGGCAGCACAGCCTTCTCCTGTGTCAGCCACTCCTCTCAGCTTTGTATCATCAGCAAACTGGCTGAGGGTGGACTCCAGATGCATCTTTCAACTCAACTATATCCAACTAATCCCCATGGGGTGTGACAGTACTGCCAGCGCCATCCACTTCAGGATGGTAACACCACTGTGATTTGGTTGGGCTTCCAACGCAGCAGCAAGCATCTACAAAGTGAAGGCAACTTCTACTCCCCAGGGCCTCCCAAAG
Source organism: Caprimulgus europaeus (assembly GCA_907165065.1). Next base: position 126,291,837 of record OU015523.1, on the reverse strand, counting down.
TCCTTACCACAGTGCAGGAAAGGTCTGGAATGTGCAGAAAACACCAGTCCCCTAGCACAGGCTCCGTGGCAGAGCGGCCGCCGTACACGAACAGGTACTGCTCACCTGTGGAAAGAGACAGCCAGGTGCAAAGAGGAGTTAGGGTGTGGTGTGCCACAAAAGCAGAAGGTTCTGTTTGCACAGAAGGGCAGCTGACCAAAGACAGAAATCAAGGCAGTCAGGCAGAAGTTTTATGCACTATTTATATTAAGGCATCCTGCAACCTGACAAATATTACCAGACTTTAGCAATAAATGCAATAAATTGTTTGGTAGATACAGAAGTTACTCTTGTATCTAGATCTTTTATAGACACATGGAAAACGAAGTATTTTTACTAAGAAGCTGTATTCTGTGGTCACCCAGAAGACCTCCCCATCATCCACTTAAATGACATAGTTTCTGAATGTTTAAGGTCTGAATGGAAATCACACACTGTAGTCCCAAAACTGAAAGGAGAAAACATGTTTTGTAACATACCTAATGGACTTCAGGAATGAAAATTCAGGCCATGGAAAGATTACACCTGTAGAACTAATGCAACTAGAAAACCCTAAATACATAAATCATAGCAACACACTGGCATCTGTTTATCCCCAGAAAACAGCTAAATCCTCATAAGACAACAAGAATGGAGATAATGATAATTAAATGTGTAGGAATTCATCTGGAGAAGCCTCAAAAAGGAGGTACAAAAGGTGCAGAAGCACTCTGGGTAGATGTCAGGGGTGTGCACTAACTGCACTGTGCCCTGTCAGTTCACTTCCTCATCATGGACTGTGCACGTAACACCAGTGTTGGTCACTTAAGCTACAAGGAAAAATCAAGGCAAAAATGAGCTGATACGACACAGCCTGACAAAGACAAAACCCAGTGATAACATTTCATTGACCCATTTAGTGTTTGCTTCTTTGATATGAAATTCAGACTGGAAGGCTGAACTCTAAACTGTAGCATGGTGTTAATTAAACACTGCTCCACAAATTCAGAGTATGCTCCAGAACAGACCAGTAACTGCTTAAGAATTCCTCTGGTGTTCCCTTTAACAGCTCCCTGCCAGCTGGTGGAGAATGAAACAGCTTAAGAAAGGGCAGCTTTCACCTCCTGAATTCCACCAAGTGCCACCACTGAGTTGCTGTAACTGCTGAAGTGTCTGCCCCTTATGGTCAGTATCTCTTACCAGACAAATCCCCAGCAATCCACTGCAGGGCTTGATTCTAGACCTGCTCACAGCTACTGAGTATGTGCCCATTGCTACTAGAAGAATAACATTTCTTCTGAGGCACTCCTCCTGGATAAAGAGCCAGGGACCCTGCTCCAGAATGCTCCGGAACTAAAATATTACCCTTCAGAGAGGAAGTTCTGAAACTTTTTTCTGGTGTGATCAAGGACAAATAACTTCAGCCATAAATGATCTCAAAGAATCAGTCTTCCAGAAGAGATTATGTCCCAAGGTTTCAATTCTACTTGCCACTGGGGATTATGTACATGAAGCAGGAAATCATCCTATTTCAAGTGTCAAGAAGAGATCTCAAAGCCTCTTAACTTGTTTTCCACTGACAGGCTTGAGAAGTGGGACAACATGAACCTCATGAGGTTCAACAAGGCCAAGTGCAAGGTCCTGCACCCGGGTTGGGGCAATCCCTGGTGTCAATACAGACTGGAGGATTGAGAGCTCTGCAGAGAAGAACCTGGGGATACTGGAATATGAAAAATTAGACATGGGCTGGCAATGTGCACTTGCAGCCCAGAAAGCCAGTTGTATTCTGGGCTGCATGAACACAAACGTGGCCAGCAGGTCAAGGGAGGTGAGACCCTACCTGGAGCACTGCATCCACCTCTGGGGTTCCCAGCACAAGACAGACACAGACCTGGCAGAGTGGGTCCAGAGAAAGCCCATTGAAATGACGAGAGGGCTGGAACACCTCTCATGTGAGGGAAGTCTGAAAGAGTTGGAATTGTTCAGCCTGGAGAAGAGGAGGTTTCAGGGAGACCTCACAGTGGCCCTCCAATACTTCAAGGGGACTTATAAGAAAGACAGAGAGACTATTTACCAAGGCCTGTAGTGACAGGATAATGGTTTTAAACTAAAAGGATAGATTTAGATTAGATATAAGGAAGAAATTCTTTACTATAAGGGTGGTGAGACACTGGAGAAGGTTGCCTAAGATGTTGTGGAAATCCCATCCCTGGAAGTGTTCGAGGTCAGGCTGGACAGGGCCTTGAACAACCTGATCTAGTCAAAGATGTCCCTGCCCATGGCAGAGGTGTTGGAACAAAGGCAGAGCAGCATTCTCCATTCTGGTTTTTGTTCCTTTACTAGTAATCCTTAACACTAAGAAGTCTTAACATTTGTTTTGTTTTTTAAGTACCTGCTTAACATTACAAAGCTTCACTCACCAGCAGTGCTAGTTTACATGCTAAAATGCTCCTTCACACCCACAGAGGAGCACAGAGGTAAAGCAAGGTGGGGGAACCAAATAATCACACAGAATTGCCTCATTGGAAAAGCTCTTTAAATCTTTAAGTCCAACCATGAACCCAACACTGACCAGTCCCCACTGACCCATGTCCCTCAGCACTGTGTCTACACGACTCTTCAATCCCTCCAGGGATGGGGACTCCACCACTGCCCTGGGCAACCCCTTCCAGTGCCTCAGAACCCTTTCAGCAAAGAAATTCTTCCTCACATCCCATCTCAACTGCCCTGGCCACAACTGGAGCCCATTTCCTCTTGTCCTGTCCCTTGCTCCTTGGTTGAACAGACCCACCCCCACCTCTCTCCACCCTCCTCCAAGGGACTTGGACAGAGCCACAAGGTCTCCCCTCAGCCTCCTTCTCTCCAGGCTCAGCACCCCCAGTTCCCTCAGCCTGAACTCAGCACACTTGTGCTCCAGACCCTTCCCCAGCTCCGTTCCCTTCTCTGGACACGCTCCAGCACCTCCAGGTCCTCCTTGGACTCAGGGGCCCAACACTGAACCCAGCACATGAGTTGCTGCCAAATATATCCTGCTTCAGCTATTTCCAGACCCATCCCAGGAGAGCAGTCAAGCCATAAAGGGTCTTTTCCTCACGCACAAGAGCAGCACAGAGAGGCAGTGGCAGGTGTGCAGGCAGGAGAACCCCAGGTACATCCATATGGAACCACAACCTGTCCCAGCTGCTCCCAGAGCTGTCCCAGGAGAACTGTCATCCCCCTGTCCAGCCGTGGAACCCATCACAATGAATGAACAGGAACAATTCTCTGGAGCACCTCTGAGGGGCACTGCCTAGGGGTGTGGGACACACTGTAAGATACAGGGGAAGAGCATCTGGGGTTTGCATAAGACTTATTATGGGATGCTCATGAGAGGAACCAGAGGCAGGAAAAGGGATGGATTTAGGTGATTACAAACACAGGAAGACAGGAGGATAAAGGGATGAAACAGGCTAGTCACAGGTGAACAGGTTGCTGGTCAGTATTTCCACCTGGCCACATCCTGCACCTTCAACAGGAAAAGCTGCAAATGAGTCTTTTCATTTGTGGGTGGGTGTGTTTGTGAGAGGGGAGCCAACCAAACTGCAGTTGCAAGTTGTAGCACTTTCAAAAATGCATTATGAGCTTTTTCCCAGCACTATACAATCAGATATATTTTTATTCCTGCCCTGCATCTAGAAAACTAACAAGACTGCAGCTCATCTATAATAAAAGTCATTATCACAAGGTATCTGTTGTATTGGTTCTGTGATGAATCCACCATGTGTTAATGGCACAGATAACTGAAATCCTGCTCAGTGTTTGGATCAGCCTCAGCAAGTTGCTCAGTTCAGGGAACTCAGCTGAGACTGCTCAGTCCTTCCTTTTTGTCAGATTTAGCAAAGCCTCTACAAATACTTTTGGACTTGGCAAAGAAAAAAGGCACAAGAACTGGGTAGATAGGATAAGAAAAAATACATTCAAGTGAAGTTTAAGCCTTAAGTCTTTAAACTTAGGGAAAAAAAAACCACCATTGGAACAAAATCTTTATGAAATGTAATTGGATTCTCTGAAGTGATGATGAATCTATCAAGACCATGTTCTTTCCAAAGTGTTCAGCAAAAAGCTATTGTTTCAAAGGAATGCAGTGCACCAACATTACCTGTACAGCCTGTGCTACATAAAAAGTCAGGCTACATCTTGCCAATTTGCCTTTCAGACACCACTGTCGGGACAGAACTGCCCCATCTGTTCTGGAATGTGCACCCCTCTGCACATCTGCAGCCACCTCCCCTCCTTCCAGCCTTTTACCTTGGAACATGACTTCAGTTGTGCTGTGTCTCCAACGCGAAGCAGCAGGTTCAGCAGCAGGCTGCAGACTCTCAAGCTCCACTGTAATGTCACCTGGGTCCAAGGCACTACAGGCTTCAGGGAACTTCAGCCACAGCATTCCCAAGCCTGCACCTGATGGGGATGTTCGTCCTCCCACCACCAGGGCCAGACTGCTCGAGAGACACGACACAGTATGGTACAAACGCTCCCCTGCAGAGACACAAACACCACGGTTCACACCAGCCTTTCTCACATTACACTGATAGAACCACAGAGTCATTTAGGTTGGAAAAGACCTTTAAGATCATTGAGTCCAACCATAAACCTAACACTGCCAAATGCACCACTAAACCGTGTCCCCAAGTGCCATGTCTACATGTCTGTCAAATACCTCCAGGGATGGGGACTCAACCACCCTCAACCACTCAACCTCCCTGGGCAGCCTCTTCCAATGCTTTACAACCCCTCTGGTGAAGAAATTTTTCCTAATATCTGTATTGGGTTTGCATGGCAAGGTTTTTGGTAGCAGTGGGGGAGGGGACATGGGGTGGCTTCTGTGAGAGAAGCTGCCAGAAGCTTCCCCCATGTCTGACCCGACACAGCCAATGCCAGCGGCTACAGGAACGGACCCGCCGCTGGCCAAGGCCGAGCCAATCAGTAACGCCTCTGTGATAACATAATTAAGAAAAAAAAAAAAAAAGGAAGGGAGAAAAAAAAGCTGCACACTTTGCAGCTGGAGAGTGGAGTGAGAAGATGTAAGAGAAAACAACTCTGCAGACACCAAGGTCAGTGAAGAAGGAGGGGGAGGATGGGCTCTGGCGCCGGAGCAGAGATTCCCCGCAACCTGTGGTGAAAGACCAGGGTGAAGCGGGTTGTCCCCCTGCAGCCCATGGAGGTCCATGGTGGAGCAGATGTCCCCCTGCAGCCCCTGGAGGTCCATGGTGGTGCAGATGACCACCTGCAGCCCGTGGAGGACCCCACGCCGGAGCAGGTGGATGCCGAAGGAGGCTGTGACCCCGCAGGAAGCCCGCGCTGGAGCAGGTTCCTGTCAGGACCTGTAGCCCGTGGAGAGAGGAGCCCACGCCGGAGCAGGTTTGCTGGCAGGACTTGTGACCCCGTGGGGGACCTGCGCTGGAGCAGTCCCTTCCTGAAGGACTGCACACCATGGAATGGACCCAGACTGGAGCAGCTGTCAGTCATGGGAAGGACTCACGTTGGAGCAGTTGGTGGAGAACTGTCTCCCGTGAGAGGGACCCCACGCTGGTGCGGGGGAAGGAGACCTCCCCCTGAGGAGGAAGCAGCGGCAGAAACACCGTGTGATGAACTGACCCCAACCCCATTCCCTGTCCCCCTGTGCTGCTGGGGGGAGGAGGTGGAAAATCGGGAAAGAGATTAAGCCCGGGAAGAAGGGAGGGATGGGGGAGGTGTTTTAAGATTTGGTTTTACTTCTCATTCTCCTCTGATTTTGATTTGTAATAAAGTAAATTTGTTTTTTTTTTCCCCCAAGTCGAGTCTGTTTTGCCCGTGCCAGTAATTGGGGAGTGATCTCTCTCCGTCCTTATCTCCACCCATGAGCTTTTCGTTATAATTTTCTCCCCCTGCCCATTTGAGGAGGGGGAGTGATAGAGTGGGCTTTGGTGGGCATCCGGTCTCTAGCCAGGGTCAACCCACCACAATATCCAATCTAAACCTCCCTTGGTGCAACCTGATGCTGTTTTCTCTCGTCCTACTGATTGTTACAACCTCCTTTCAGGTAGCTGTAGAGAGCCAGAAGGTCTCCCCTCAGCCTCCTTCTCTCCAGGCTCAGCACCCCCAGTTCCCTCAGCCGGGAACTCAGCACACTTGTGCTCCAGACCCTTCCCCAGCTCCGTTCCCTTCTCTGGACACGCTCCAGCACCTCCAGGTCCTTCTTGGACTCAGGGGCCCAACACTGAACCCAGCACTCGAGCTGCGGCCTCACCAGTGCCCAGCACAGGGGGAAGAGAACTTCCCTGCTCCTACTGGCCACACTGGTGCTGATCCAGGCCAGGATGCCCTTGGCCTTTTTGGCCATCTGGGCACTCTGCTGCCTCCTGTTCAGCTGCTGTTGCCCAACACCCCCAGGTCCCTCTCTGCCCAGCAGCTCTCCCCCCACTCCTCCCCAGCCCTGTAGCGTTGCAGGGGGTTGCTATGACCCGAGTGCAGGACCCAGCACTCAGCATTCAGAACCTTTGGATCTCTTCGACTACAAATGCAATGGTGCTGTGACATCACTTTTCCACTGGACATTATTCTGTTGTTAGCACAAAACCCACGTTCCTTACCCTTGCCCCCAGTGTGGAACTCACCCCATCTCTTATCAGGATTTGCCATTTTCACACAGCCAGCCTTCCAGCAGCCTGCATGTTTAATTAGCACATGGAAGCTTCTCACACGGCAGTGCTGTCCATCCTCCTCCCCAAAGCCTCCAGTGGTGAGAATCACGTTGGGCTTTATGAGAGCAGAGCGGTGACCATAACGCCTCAGGCCAGAGACTGCAGAGTGTGTGGCACACAGTGCTGCAGTGACACTCCCAGCCATCCAGACAGGACCATCGCGATGAGGAACTGCAAGCCAAAGAGAATCAAAGAACTTGCACACTGTCCTGGTTTCAGCTGGGATAGAGCTGATTTTCTTCTTAGCACCTATAATAGTGCTGTGGTTTGGATTCAGTGTGGGGTTTGGTATGAGAAGAATGCTGATAATATTACTGATGTTTTTAGTTGTTGCTAAAAAATCAAGGGCTTTGAAACTTCCCATGCTTTGCTGGTGTGCAGGTGCACAAGAAGCTGGGAGGGAGCACAGGCAGAGCAACAAATCCAAACTGGCCAACAGGGTATTCCACATCATGTAATACTACCTTCAGTACACAGATGAGGACTGGCCAGGAAGCTCGCTCTCCCTCTTCTGGGATTGCAGTTTCAGGATTTCCCTCCTCTGGGATCACAAGCCAGGGATGGGCTGGGAGGTGAGGTGGTGAGCAGCTGCACTGTGCATTACTTGTTTGTATATTCTATTCTTATTATTATTATCATTATTATATTCAATTATTAAATTGTTTTTATCTCAACACGAGTCTCCTTACCTTTCCCACTCAAATTCTCTCTCGTCCCCTGGGGGCAGGGGAGGGTGAGTGAGCGGCTGCATGGTGTTTAGCTGCCTGCTGCCTTGAAACTATGACATACACAAACAAGGACCAAGGACTACATCCTAAATGAGAGATTAAGCAAGGCTATTCAGCTTTTTAAGAAGAAAAAACTGTGAAGCAAGTTGACAGAGCACAAAGACAATCCGACACGCCCTAGAAATCAAGCTGCAATGGTTTAAACTTCCACTGCGCCAACGTCTGCTCACTGCTCCCTCAGCTCCTGACACAGTTCCAAGACTGCTCCAGTCGGGTAGAGGCAAGACTGGGCAAGAGACTGCAGTGCCCTAACTGCAGCAAGACAGGAATCACTGCAATACCTTCCAAAGGAGCACCCTGCTGATGAAGACAATATTTGGGTACTTAAACAGCAAAGAACAGCAGAAAAAGGACAAGCCCCTGGAAGCTAGATTTCAAAGTTTCTTGCTAGATTGTGATCCTGCCTTCAAAAAAGCATTGAAATAAAGTTATTAAACATGACAAATAATCTCTGTTAATTCCACTCATCCTGCAATAAGATAATATTTTCAATTATCTCAATCTCACAGAATCACTTGGTTGGAAAAGACCTTTGAGAGTCCAACCCTCCCTGTCACTGTCTCTTCTCTCTGCTACATCCCTTGTATTAAACAAGGCTTCAACACAGGACTCCAGCTCACCTGTGGCTTGTACAAATTATTTTCTTTTAATCAGTTTTGACTTTGTGTCTTCTTTGCTTTAACCAAGTGCCTTATTCTTGTGTTTTAAGAGGTGATGAGGTGGAGCAGCATTTCTCAGTCCATTTTTTGTATGCTCTACACAGAAAAATTGCCTGCACAGCATGTTGTTTGTAAGAGACTCTACTTTCTATTGTTTGATGAAGCAACAAATTTCATCTCCTTGGACTTAAATGTCTTCCTACAGATGGACCTTTTCAAGGTTGAGGGTTGTTTTCATTTCACTCACCATGCTCTGTTTGGAAGGTCTGGTACTCGCACTCTACTGAACAGAGACCCAGATCCACTTCAGAGGAGAGCTGGTGCACACACTGGTGTTTGAGACACACCTTTTGCCATCCCCAGTAAAAAATACCTAAGCATGGATAATTTACCAGATTTTGAAGGCTTTTGCTATCAGTTTTGAATACAACACAGACAGCAGTAGAAAGACCCTATTCCTGTCTCTAATGAATTAACTGTCTTCACTGTATTCATCTCAGTTAAGCAAATGTCAGGTTTTTTTTAACTTAAGGACAGATCCTATGTGTTTAGGAGCCTTTAAGGTTTTAACACAAGAACCAGTGTCAGTCACAGGGTGTATTTAACCACATGTATTGGGTTTGCGTGGCAAGGTTTTTGGTAGCAGTGGGGGAGGGGACATGGGGTGGCTTCTGTGAGAGAAGCTGCCAGAAGCTTCCCCCATGTCTGACCCGACACAGCCAATGCCAGCCGGCTACAAGAAGGGACCCGCTGCTGGCCGAGGCCGAGCCAATCAGTAACGCCTCTGTGATAACATAATTAAGAAAAAAAAAGGAAGGGAGAAAAAAAAGCTGCACACTTTGCAGCTGGAGAGAGGAGTGAGAAGATGTGAGAGAAAACAACTTCGCAGACACCAAGGTCAGTGAAGAAGGAGGGGGAGGATGGGCTCCGGCGCCGGAGCAGAGATTCCCCCCGCAACCTGTGGTGAAAGACCAGGGTGAAGCGGGCTGTCCCCCTGCAGCCCATGGAGGTCCATGGTGGTGCAGATGTCCACCTGTAGCCCGTGGAGGACCCCACGCCGGAGCAGGTGGATGCTGAAGGAGGCTGTGACCCCGTGGGAAGCCCACGCTGGAGCAGGTTCCTGTCAGGACCTGTAGCCCGTGGAGAGAGGAGCCCACGCCGGAGCAGGTTTGCTGGCAGGACTTGTGACCCCGTGGGGGACCCGTGCTGGAGCAGTCCCTTCCTGAAGGACTGCACCCCATGGAATGGACCCAGACTGGAGCAGTCCCTTCCTGAAGGACTGCACCCCATGGAATGGACCCAGACTGGAGCAGTCCCTTCCTGAAGGACTGCACCCCATGGAATGGACCCAGACTGGAGCAGCTCGTGAAGAGCTGTCAGTCATGGGAAGGACTCACGTTGGAGCAGTTGGTGGAGGACTGTCTCCCGTGAGAGGGACCCCACGCTGGTGCGGGGGAAGGAGACCTCCCCCTGAGGAGGAAGCAGCGGCAGAAACACCGTGTGATGAACTGACCCCAACCCCATTCCCTGTCCCCCTGTGCTGCTGCGGGGAGGAGGTGGAAAATTGGGAAAGAAATTAAGCCCGGGAAGAAGGGAGGGATGGGGGAGGTGTTTTAAGATTTGGTTTTACTTCTCATTCTCCTCTGATTTTGATTTGTAATAAAGTAAATTTGTTTTTTTTTTTCCCCAAGTCAAGTCTGTTTTGCCCGTGCCAGTAACTGCTGAGTGATCTCTCTCCGTCCTTATCTCCACCCACGAGCTTTTCGTTATAATTTTCTCCCCCTGCCCATTTGAGGAGGGGGAGTGATAGAGTGGGCTTTGGTGGGCATCCGGTCTCTAGCCAGGGTCAACCCACCACACCACATCCATTCATTTTGCTTCAGTTTCACTACATGTTCTCAGATCTAATCAATACACAACACAACACATTGGTCCTGTTTGCTGAAGGATTTCCATCCTGCCTTATCCTCTTCCAGTTGCTTTTCCTGCTCCCTAGAACACAGATTCTGACTTTCAGTTGCAGACAGAACTACTTGTGGTGCTATACTGTGAACAGGACTAGTGATGTGAAACAGGTTAAAAAAACCCTTTCTGCTTTCCATCCTGAAAAAGGAAGCAAGCAGCCAAAAGCAGGAACTTCTTGGACTGCTACTGCTGCCAAGTCCTTTCTGTCACAGAAATACAGTCCTAGTCTTGGCTTTTCCCCAGCTGTACCACTTTTCTCCCATCTAAAAAAGCAACATACAGATTTAAAAGCATTTCAGAAATAGAAGTAGGACATGTACATTTCCTTCCACCCAGCGGCTGAGCCTAAACTCTGTGACACACTCCTGAGTGCTCTGCTCGCTGTGATAGTGCAGCAAGTAAAACATAACAACCTTTTGGGAGCTAGAAGGATAGAATGGCTGAGAGAGACATGTATGGAGGTAAGTGGGAATAAAGTGAGAAGTGGGAGCCTGTGGGATCCCAAAAATAGGAGGAGGAGCGGGGTAGACTGGCATTACAGCCATGCACTGGAGGGTCCCATGGACAAACACAAGGAAGAGCTGTTCAGACTGGAAGGTTCAATAAACTGAAAGAATGAAACTGATCAGAACCACCAGTCAGAGGTGGCCCTGGCCTCACTACAGACAGCAGAACCATTGTTGGAAGGATGGAGAAAGCTACTCAGATGGCAGCATCCCATCCATTCCTTCCAGGGTTTTACTGTCCCCTAAAACCCCTCAGAAGAGCTGCCCTGCATGAGAGAAAAGAACACTACAAAAACTCATCAGTATGTACCTGGCACACTGGATGACAATGGAGTCCAGGAAGGTTCCATCCCCTTTGATGCAGTCAAGACAAAGTAATGAGAACATTTCAGATGCCATTCCTGTAGCAAGCCCAAAGGAAAAAAACAAAAACAAACAATCCCCTCAAAATCTTAAGAGCAAGCAGTAGTAAAGATCTCAGAATGGCCAGGGTGATCAAACCAAAGATCAACCCAGCCTCAACACTGTTCCCACAGTGACCAAAATCAGAAGACTGAAGTTGAATCTGACAAAAGAGCAAGTGTGTAAATATCTTCCTCAGCTCACCCTTCAGAAATGTACAGCTCAGGGATTTTCTAAGCAAGAAGCTGTGTCCTTGTTTTGAATAATCCTTGATGTGTCTCTCATCCATGAACCTCTCTCATTGCTCTTTGAACTCACATAAACTTTTATCATCCGAAACATGCTGTGGCAAGGAGACCCACAGCTCAATTACACACTGCATCAGGAACATTTGGGTTTTGGGGGTTTTTTTGGTTGGTTGGGTTGGGTTTTTTTGGAAAAAGCTTCCCTTTATGCTTCCCAGTTCTGATCAGAGGAAAGAGTGAGGGCTGTACACCAGAGGGATTAAGGTTTCTTAACAGTCATGGAATTTAAGGGATCCCAAAGAAATCACAAATGTCCAAGGTGTGGCATGGTCTCTGCTGGCTGGTAACACTTAAATATGATTTTCAGCCTGGCCTTGGAATCAGAGGCAGAAGCACAAGCAAGAGGAGGTCAGTACAAGCAAGTACAGGAAGTCAGTAGCAATGCTAGACTCCACCCTGGCTTTCATGGACATCAGGGAACTGAGGACATCCATTCCCATGGGACAGGATATATTAATCCAGCTACGTGACTAAGGCATAAACATGAATTTAAAAGGTGTAAGAAACCACAATATTAGCATCATCACCCCAACTTCTACCAGAAGTGAAAAGCATTTTTTGAAAAGTGATAGCAAAAAACTAATGTAAATACTAAAAATGGAAGAATCCACTATTTGTCCCTAGGCAAATTATTCTATAAATTAGTTGCTCTCAGCACTGAGCATGTATTTTACATTTCTGACCTAATTCAATCAAGCTTGTTCCCAGTGAGACCTGGATCTTACTTCATCTGTATCTCAAAAGCTAATTGTAGAGCTCTCTGTTATCACATACCACACTCCTAAGTATGTTTTTCAGCTTAGACTTGTGTACATGTTAACCTCCTCTATAAGGACAATGATAAAACGTCGTCACTTTCTCCCTGGATGTGCAATTGCCTCCATCTACAATAACTGGTTTTTGTGCCCAGGGCAGTTGAGATGGGATGTGAGGAAGAATTTCTTTGCTGAAAGGGTTCTGAGGCACTGGAAGGGGTTGCCCAGGGCAGTGGTGGAGTCCCCATCCCTGGAGGGATTGAAGAGTCGTGTAGACACAGTGCTGAGGGACATGGGTCAGTGGGGACTGGTCAGGGTTGGGTTCATGGTTGGACTCCAGGAGCTCAAAGGGCTTTTCCAATCATCACTTTTGAATTCATGTGGCAGAGCAGATCCTGCATGTTGGCAAATAAATGCCAGTACATTAAATTGCTTTAATACTGCAAGTCATTAGATTTCTAGAGGGAATTCTAAACAGAGAACTACAAAACTGAAAAGGAAACTTCTAGTAAGTATCCTACAGGACATCCAGCTCAAAGTTACTCAGCATCTTTGACTTCTCTTCTAGACTTCAAATAGTCACAAACTTTGCCAGCAGTGAACGTAAAGACAGCAAATAACAGAGTTATGGTTAAATTCCAGTCATTAATATAGGACTGGCTGTACAAAGTCAGACCAAAAATACCTGAAACCTCCGACCAACAACGACAAACAGCAACAGCCTACAGACATGCAAAAGAGCAGGACAAGTACCTACTTCCCCCAGGAATGCTCTCAACCATTTGCAGTCAGGAATCTCAGAGCAGGTGCATTTTTATGTATTCAGTAATCCTCAGTGGATTTCTCTTTCATTAAAATAATTGCCCCTTGAACCCATGCAAACTTTTAGCAACTTCATCTGCTATACCACCAGCTAGTCTGTTAAGCTAGGACTTTCTCCCCGAGAGATGACTCACTGAGGAAGGAACAAGAAGCTTTTCTAACACCAAAGGGAATTTTCTTCCAACACTACGTGCCCCAGCTTCACCTGGAGCTTCCTTCAGGCTCTGCATTAACTGAGTCTGATTCGAGATCCTTTCTGCCCACATGAACACCTATGGCTCAGCAGCTCTTGCACAGAACTGTGACCATAAGAAATTGCAGACGCCTCAAGTGCTGGGTTCAGTGTTGGGCCCCTGACTCCAAGAAGGACCTGGAGGTGCTGGAGCGTGTCCAGAGAAGGGAACGGAGCTGGGGAAGGGTCTGGAGCACAAGTGTGCTGAGTTCAGGCTGAGGGAACTGGGGGTGCTGAGCCTGGAGAAAAGGAGGCTGAGGGGAGACCTTGTGGCTCTGTCCAAGTCCCTGCAAGGAGGGTGTGGAGAGGTGGGGGACGGTCTCTTCTTCCAGGTAACAAGTGATAGAATGAGAGGAAATGGCCTCAAGTTGCACCAGGGGAGGTTCAGATTGGATCTGAGGAAAAACTTTTTCACCCAAAGGGCAGTCAGGCACTGGCACAGGCTGCCCAGGGAGGAGGTGGAGTCACTTTCCCTGGTGGTATTTAAAATACAGGCAGATGACAGGCTCAGGGACATGGTTCAGATGTGGAATTGTCACTGCTGGGTTTATGGTTGGACTCGCTCTTAAAGGTCTTTTCCAGCCACTATGACTTTATGACACCAAAGCCAGGTCACTGGTGTTCAGAATAAAGGAGGATTACCTCAAATTCATCAAAAGGCTCCAGAGCCCACACTCTTTGCTGCTCATCTTCTGGAGTACAATAGGTGAAAAACTCATTCATATCCATGACACTGCACTCAGTCCAGCCCTAAAACAGAAATCCCTCAAAATTATTACCTCTGGATGGACAGAGACTCACTTCCCACAGGAAAACAAAGACCCTAAATTAAACACTTACATGAGCCCTTAAGACTGTCTAGCTGTACCAACAGCAGCCCAGAATCTGGTGAGGATAGATCTCTTACCTGTAAAGCTTTTAAGAACTTATTATATTAAAATGCTCAGAGGAACCCATCTTGCCTTAGTCCCATACTAGAAAGTAGGCTGCAAGCTGGTTGGAAGGACCTTCAAATGACTAGTCATGCTACTACAGGAGGCAGTGTCTCAGCCTGGTCCCTGTTTGCTTCAGCCTGTAACTGACACAGCTGATGACTCCCAGAATTATTCAATGTCACTGTCTGTCCCAGGTAAATCTCACTTCCTGTGTGCCCTGGAGATGCAGGTACTGACCTTTTCAAGAAAGCGCCTCTGCTGTGCCCCACAGTCAGGGTACTGTGCCAAAGAACGAAGAGCAGAGTTCAGCTGGATAAAATGCTGCTGCATGACACGTCCAAAGGGGTCCCCTGGGTGCATCTGCTCGTACAGCAGGAAGCAGGCCCGAGAGAAACGCTCTGCTGCCCACTGAATCAGGGCATCCGACCTGTCAGGCAGATTGTGCACAAGAAACTGAACAATTCAGGGCCCATCTGTCATACAACACATGCAAGGCACCTCCCTGCAACACCACGAAGCTTGCTACTCGGGCATCTGACAGATGGATGCACAGAAGAGAATCCAGCCCTGGAGATTTATGAATATCTCTTCCTCCTCTGTGCAGCAAATTCAGGGGATGAGAAGAACAAAAAACTCAGAATCATTCCTTCAAGGTTTTTAGTCTCCTTTTTTTCCTTCCTTTTAGGATGCCAAGTGGACATCAATTAGCTCATCACAGTTATGAGGTAAGGAGCTGTTTGGGACTTCCACAGCATTCCTGAGGCTTCAGTTATAGGATAGCAGGTCTCCCAGCCCCAGGTGACCTACAGACAAAGCAGCTTGTTCTTTTAACTCTGCCAGCTAGCTGACAGAGGGCAACTCAACTGACCTGTTATTTTCCATGTAGGTGAGCACCACCTCTGCTATGAAGAGAGTGGGGATTTCATTGTCCAGTCCTGCTTCCTCCAGGGCTCTCTCCAGCTCAGACAGCTCTGATAAATCCACTCCTAGTAACTTATAATCCTCTCCAGAACAGGCAATGACTCCTGGGAGACAAAAATGATACAATCTTAATATAGTGCTGATGCAATATTGAGACCAAAAGGGACAAACAGGAAAATCAATCAACCACACAGGCAACCACTCACAGGGCTGTGCCCATCAGCCCAATTTCTTTGGGACATGCACAAGAAAATCTCCATCACTAAATGAACCATAAAGGAACAGTGTCAAGAAGCAACTCATTAAATGCAGATCTAAAACTCCATTTTTCCTAATGCAAATGCCACCTACAGATTTCTCCCAGAATTATCACATTTACTGTAACAACAAAACTGCATCATATTTACCTTAGCAACATTTCTATAGAACCACTATAATTCAGAATCAAATCTTAAGGGCTCTCATTTACAGACCTTTCAGTTTAGGTTAAAAAAGTACCATTGCTTTGATAGAATTTGAATGGTTTGCCTCACAGCCAAAAACCATTCTCAAGTTTTTGGGAGTTGGTTTGTTTGTCCTAGCAAAAACCAGGACAGTATGTTTTTTAAATAAATTTAATTTCTGTAAAATGGCATTGAATCCTGAACCATCACATGCCAGCTCCCTGCAAACCCCAGGCCTAGTCTCACAGATCACTGATCTCAGAAATAAGTTCCAATTTAAGATCTGCAAGCAATCACAGAATGGTTTGGGTGGGAAGGGACCCTAAAGACCATCCCATTCCAACCCCCCTGCCAGCAGCAGGGACATCTTCCACCAGACCAGGTTGCTCAAAGCCTCATCCAACCTGGCCCAGAACACTTCCAGGGAGGAGCAGCCACAGCTTCTCTGGCCAACCTGGGCCAGGGTCTCACCACCCTCACACCAAACAATTTCTTCCTCACATCTCAGCTCCATCTCCCCTCTGACACTTTCAAGCCATCACCCCTTGTTCTGTCACTCCCTGCCCTTGGCCAAAGTCCCTCCCCAGCCTTCCTGGAGCCCCTTCAGGTACTGGGAGGCCACTGGAAGGTCTCCCCGGTGCCTTCTCTTCTCCAGGCTGAACAGCCCCAACTCTCTCAGCCTGTCCTCACAGCAGAGCTGCTCCAGCCCTGGCATCATCCTCGTGGCCTCCTCTGGGCTGGCTCCAGTAGCTCCATGTCCTTGTGCTGTTGGTGACCCCAGTACTTCTGCAGGTGGGGTCTCACAGGAACAGAGTAGAGGGGCAGAATCCCCTCCCTCAACCTGCTGCCCACAATAGTTATACAGAATCCCAGACTGGTTTGGGTTGGAATGGACCTTAAAGATCATCCAGTTCCAAGCCCCCTGCCACCAGCAGGGACACATACCAATACAATACCATGGCACACCTCTGCACTCTGTCAGAGTATCATGAGCTACAGCTTGGTGACCTGTTTTAGCCAAAACCAAGTAATAAACAAGGTGAACTGTAAAGCACCTTGAGAAATCACCTGCTCCATGTCTCTGTACCAGTGCAATCCAACAATTAAACCTGTCCTGAGAACTGTTAATCTACACTGTTCCCAAAAGCATCCATCACTGGGGGCAAAACCACCTTCTTCAGAAGCCCATCCCAGTGCTCCCTGCTAACTTCTTCCAACAACTAACTTGTGTATCCATCACTTCCTGCCCTCTGGACACAGAGAATATAGCATTCCCAACTCTTCTGATATCTGCCCTTTAGTTGAGGTACTTAAAGGTTATTGGCATGGACAGAATTCTTTGCCACAGGACGCTGCCAATACTACAAATGTGAAGGGATTAAAGAGGAAACCGAACAGCTCGTGGAAGAGCTGCTCACTGGGACCTGTTCAACTGCTCATGGGAGCCAGGACTTGTGCCCTGCACCCAGCTCTGTGGCTGTCCTCCATCTGTGTTTAAATGGGTTATCACAGTCTGAAGGTACAGGCTTGCACATGTCCCTGTTTCATTTCACTTCACATTTTCCAGACCACTCATGTCTTTGTCAGAACTCTGCTCTCATGCACCGTGTTGCAGCTCTCCCAGTTTCCTGCTGGTTTGTTACATTCTCACCATTAGCAGCACATCATCTAGAACATCAGTGGAAACCTTGAGGGAAATGAGATGCAGCAGAAACCTCCAGTGAGCCTCATACTTTACATTCCTCCCTTTGTCACTGAACTGCCCTCAGTACCTAGCTGCCATAACAATCCTTCCAGCTCTACTTATATCCTACTGTAGCTTCATAAGGCTCATTGGTTTTTTCCCTTGTTAAGGAAAACAAAAGTCAGGTAACATAACAACTAATGTTTTATTACAGCATGAGTATGAGGTTGCTCAAGGCTTTAACCAGTCAGGATTTAACTATCTCCAAGGCTGCAGATTCCACCACCTTTCTGGGCAATCTGTTCCCGTTTTTAACTACTCACATGGCACAAGGAGAAAAAACAAAAT
Organism: Caprimulgus europaeus; assembly: GCA_907165065.1. The sequence goes on along the minus strand of OU015523.1, from coordinate 126,274,332 downwards.
TCATTATACATAACTGGAATTTCCTCTGTTGCAATGTGCAACCACTGCCCCTTGACTGTTTGCTTCTTGACTCCAAGAAAAGTCTGGCTCCATCTTTTCATCAGGTAGCTGCAGACTGCAGTAAGACTCCCCTCCCTCCCTCCAACCTCCTCTTCTGGCTAAACACACACCATTCTCTCAGCCAACCTTCCCATGTGCTCCACCACTTTATCATCCTCATGACCTCTCACTGGACCTGCTGCAGTTTGCCACTGTCTTCGTCCCAGTGAGCCCAAAGCTGGACACAGCACTTCATAAACTGTAACAAAAAAACTTAATTTGCTTTGATATAATCTCCTCCTGACAAATCCATTCTGGCAGCTGTACATCTTCTTGTTTCCTCTCAATGCTTATGAATAACTTGTTCCAAAATTTTCCAGAAAATGAATATGCTTTCCATCTACAACTTCACAGTTCTTCTACCATTGTATCTCACTTTTGAAAGGCTGGAGCTATGTTTGCTTCTTCTACACATTTAATATCTAGAAATCCTTCCACAGACACCATACCTACTCCTTCCCCTCCGGTATCTCCCACCAGTGCTGACAATTCTTTCATTCTTTTGATCAGAGCAGCTTTTTGGCGTGCCACATTTGGGAAGTCCACTTCATACACCACAGCGTGATGCAGAAGGCCCAGGTCCTTCACTCGGAAGTACAAGGAGTCAAAGCCAGCACCCAGAGACAGGATCTGCAGAGAGAGTATCAGAGAAAGTTATCCTGAACTCTAGCAGCATCCTGAACATCCAGATGTGAAAAACATTTCAGAATTTATCTGCAGAGTGACAAAATCAGGCAATCTCCTGCAAGAGTTTGGTGTAGGCACTGCCCCCTCCCAGATATGTCTGTGAAAGCGACACGGGACAGCCACAGCCCCGCCAGTCGGATCCTCTGTGCTCTCCCAGGAAAGGATCACCACAGATGCACTACCAAGCTACTGCAGTGCCAAAAGACATTTCACACACATTGTGGAACCTGCCAGTGCACCCAGACAAAGAACAGGTACCTGTCTCCTCGGGTGGCTCTGGGTCTTCAGCAGGAAGTCCTGAACGCAGTGATCGACGGCGCGGGCGCGGATGTAATAACCCCTGTGGAATTAAACCCAGTGGTCACCACTGTCCAGAACTCTTTCTCCAGCACTGGCACCCTCCAGCTCAAAAAAACCTCATTTTTTATCTCTCAGCTTCCACCCAATAAACCCACATTTACAGACCTGCACAGGGAGATGTTTGATATCACATCTGGAGCTTGTGAATAAACAGAGATCTCCTGTGTTCAGTCAAGTGCACTGACCAACACGACCATGGATAACCCAGAGAAAACACGTGGATACCCTGGCTGGACCTGTTCTGTTTGCATAAATAAATACTCACTGGGTGAAAAAGTACGAATCCAGACAATTTGGATGCTCCCCTGCAAGGTGGGTGGCCAATACCCGAGATCCTGCCCCAAATCAGGTGCCATAGCAACATGAAATTAACTCCTTCACGTACAAGGGGCTGCTGGGTCTAACGACTCGAATGGCAGCGTGGAAAATGCAGAGAGAGGGAAACAACAATGGGAAGGGAGCAAGGTCAGGCAAGGAACTTCATTCTGGTTTTCTGAATGACTGGAACTCAGTCTAACTCCTGGAAAGGGTTTATCATTTGCAGGGTCTGGCAGGGACTAGCACCTCTTTTCCTTTGGCATTCTCTTTTGGTTAGCCTCATCACGTCCCCAGCAGGCTCACCAGTTCCTGTCACCCTCTTTAACGCTTCCATTCCCTGGCCTCACAGGGACTAAAGATTCCCCTAGATACCCCAAATCCACGATGTCAGCGTTAACAGCTGCAGTACAGAACTCTTCCAGTGAATTTAGTTTGTCACACAAATGTCAGTGGCAAGTCAACACAGGCTCAGCTTCCTGAGCTGATGAGCAGCACTGGTTCTCACAGGCCTGCAAGCTCCTGCTTGAACACCACCTTTCCACCTTCCTGAGGGAAACTCCTCTGGCAGTTCCCAGCCATTCTGATGGCGTTATGCTGTTATCCTGATACTACATGAACTGCACTACCACAGCAGCACAGAACCCTCCACACGTGCACACGAGCACATTTACACTTGTGACCTGCAATGCTCCAGAGAAGACACACTGGTCAGACAGCTGATTCCAAAGATCACAGAACCACAGAAACGCAGTGGTTGGAGAAGACCTTTAAGATCATGGAGTCCAACCATGAACCCAACACTGCCAATCCCACCTCTAACCCATGTCCCTCAGCACCTCATCTGACCGTCTGTTAAATCCCACCAGGGAAGGTGACTCCACCACTGCCCTGGGCAGCCTGTTCCAGTGCCTGACTGCCCTTTGGGGGAAGAAGTTTTTCCTCAGATCCAATCTGAACCTCCCCTGGTGCAACTGGAGGCCATTTCCTCTTGTCCTGTCCCTTGCTCCTTGGTGGAACAGACCCACCCCCACCTCTCTCCACCCTCCTCCAAGGGACTTGGACAGAGCCACAAGGTCTCCCCTCAGCCTCCTTTTCTCCAGGCTCAGCACCCCCAGTTCCCTCAGCCGGGAACTCAGCACACTTGTGCTCCAGACCCTTCCCCAGCTCCGTTCCCTTCTCTGGACACGCTCCAGCACCTCCAGGTCCTTCTTGGACACAGGGGCCCAACACTGAACCCAGCACTCGAGCTGTGGCCTCACCAGTGCCCAGGGCAGGGGGAAGAGAACTTCCCTGCTCCTACTGGCCACACTGGTGCTGATCCAGGCCAAGATGCCCTCGGCCTTCTTGCCCACCTGGGCACTCTGCTGACTCCTGTTCAGCTGCTGGTGACCAACACCCCCAGGTCCCTCTCTGCCAGCAGCTCTCCAGCCACTCCTCCCCAAGCCTGGAGCTGCCAGGGGTTGTTGTGACCTGGCACTTGCCCTTGTTGAACCTCGTGCCGTTGGCCTCAGCCTGTCAATCCAGTCTGTTCCCCTGAGCCACCAAATACCTCACTGAAATTGTAATGCTCTTGAGAATTAGTGAGAAAACTATTGACACCCCACTGGTTTTAGTATGTTAGCCTTCAAACCTTATCTAAAGTAGTTTCCCAGCAGCACTGGATACTGGAGTTAGGAACCAGTCCAGTGACATACATTACCCAGGACAAGCTTTCAATTTTTTGCCTATAAGCCAAGTAAAATTACACTAACAGTCTAAAAAGGTGACATTAGTGGGACACAGCGCCCTGCAAGGTGCCACTGTCAGTGCGTGAACTTCCCTTAAAGCCCATTGTAAAACGCCGTGACAGCTCCCGGGGCCTGGGGAATCACCGGGGCCCTCTGCAGCCGGGAGGCTGCGAGGCCCAGGCGTGCCGGGCGGGACCTGCGGGCGGAGGCACCGGGGCTCGGCAGGGACAGGGGCTGAGGGCCCCGCGCAGCGCCCGCTCCTCACCGGTGCACAAGCGGGGCTCGTCGCCGCTGCCGCCCCACCAGCAGCCGCAGGAACCGGTCCTGGATGTAGCCCCGCGCCGCTGCCGAGCACTTGCTGAGGGCGCTGCTACCGCCGGTGCCCTGGACCTGCCGGGACAAGGACACAGCGCTGCCGCCACACCGCTGCTTCCCACCGAGGCGGGACGGCGGGGGCCGGGCAGCGCCGGGGGAGGCTCCGAGGGGAGCGGAGGGAAAGGCAGTTCCCACCGGCGCCGCCGAACACCGCTCACGGCCCAGCCCCCCCGCCCGCCCCCGTCCCCCGAAGCCCGTCCGGGGCCCGCCACCCGCGCCGGGGCCTGGCCTGTGCAGAGACACGCGGCGGGTCCCCCGGGCGGAGCGGCGGCGGCGGCGCCCGGACGCGGGTCACTCACGGCAGCCGGGCGCGGGGGGCCCGGCCGCCCCCGGCCCATCCCGCTCACGCCGGGGCGCGGCGCCGCCGAAACGGGCCCGGCGCTCGCGGCGCGCAGGAAGTGACGTCTGCAGCGCGCCCCGACAGCCTGAGGGGCGGGGCGCTGCCGGTAGAGCGCGCCCCCTGGCGGGATGAGCACTACCCCCCCCCCCGCCCGCTCCCGGCACCCGGCACCTGGGGCAGGGAGCGAGGGAGAGCCGGGGGCGCGTCGTCATGGCAACGGGCAGCATCCGCGCGGTGAGTGGAGGGGCGGGGGGAGAAGCGCTGCGGCGGGAGCAGCGTGCGGAGATCCCGCGGGGCAGGGTGCGGGGCTGCGCGGGGCAGGGTGCGGTGATCCCAGAACTGCCTGGGCTGGAAAAGCCCTTTGAGCTCAGGGAGTCCACCCATGAACCCAACACTGCCCAGTCCCCACTGACCCCTGTCCCTCAGCACTGTGTCTACACGACTCTTCAATCCCTCCAGGGATGGGGACTCCACCACTGCCCTGGGCAACCCCTTCCAATGCCTCAGAACCCTTTCAGCAAAGAAATTCTTCCTCACATCCCACCTCAACTGCCCTGGCCACAACTGGAGCCCATTTCCTCTTGTCCTGGCCCTTGCTCCTTGGTGGAACAGACCCACCCCCACCTCTCCCCACCCTCCTTGCAGGGACTTGGACAGAGCCACAAGGTCTCCCCTCAGCCTCCTTTTCTCCAGGCTCAGCACCCCCAGTTCCCTCAGCCGGGAACTCAGCACACTTGTGCTCCAGACCCTTCCCCAGCTCCGTTCCCTTCTCTGGACACGCTCCAGCACTTCCAGGTCCTTCTTGGAGTCAGGGGCCCAACACTGAACCCAGCACAGACAGGCAGGGCCATGGGAGTGTCTGTGGGGGGGGGAGGTGAATGTTTAATGTTATCTCTCTCTATTATTCTCACTAGGAGGTGTGGAGGAGCAGTGGTACCTGAGCTGTGTAAGATGTCATGAATACTGCACTTCCTATTCGGTGTCTCGACACATCTCACACTCCACAAATTACTGTATTGTGCATTAAATAAATTACAGTCTCAAAATGACACTTACAGAGGATGGTCAGTATGTGTATCTCTAACTGGGACCCATAAAGCTCAGTCCTCAGCCTGGCACCAGCATTTTATCAACAGCCACATGAAATGTTTTCTCTGAGGTGTATTTTATTAGTGTTGCCTTTGGGTGAAGTAGCTCGTCCTAGCTGCTGCAGTTGCAGCACAGGATGAGGTACGTTATGGTAGCTCCTATATTTCTATTTGTATTTGAGCTGTGTGCGCGGTTTCTGCAGAGATCAAGGCTTCCTTTTCCTCCAGGTTCTCTCTTCCCAGCTGTTCACCCTTTTGTTCATCTTGTCACACCTCTGGGATCTGGAAATGATGTTTTGATGTAGTTACAGGTTAGGAGTGACAGGGAGTGCTGGGCCATCCAGCTGGCACGCCAGATCCTGCAGGATTTCGGATTATACCAGTGTCCTGAGAATTAACGATGGAACAAAACACATGGCAGCAAGCAGAGGAGTGGCCACTGAACTCGCTGCATTCAGCCAGCCCGGGGGGTCCTTTCCAGTCCTCCCATCCATGACAATCCCCTGTGCACACTGTGAGCAGACACTGAGCCACGAACGAGGCATCTGGGGTTTAACACGAGAACACAGCCCAGGTGATTTGGGGGGGGGGCCCTCAGGTGGGGTGGTTGGTTTCCTCTCCTTAGCACAGGCACCACACGTGTGCCCCAGGATGGGATCCTCTAGATCAGATTTCCTGGGTACAGGATGAGAAGGTGGTGTGCAGGGTCTGGGGTCTGCCTCTCCAGTCCCCAGCTGTCACAGGTACAAAATCCTGTAAGCACTCGTTATTAGGATCTAGTTTAGAAGGAGATGGGATTTCTGTTTATCTCCTCCTTAGTTTGGAAGGGTGTTTTGGGGCCTGATTGCTGTCATGGCTAGAAATCTCCTCCAGATTTCTTGTTGCATGTATTAATGGCCAATTTATATCCGTTGATTCTTGATTCACAGTTAGTCTTAATCGGAAGTTGTTCCTTTGCCTTCCTGGCACTGACTCCAAGTGCACAAGCAGACAGATTTATCACCTCTTGGTCTGTGCTTTGCCACACTAGGGCTAACTAAGCAAGTTCTGCTAATGAGAAGGAGAAAGCTTTTTAAAATACATTTCTGAGAGGGGATGGATGCAGCGTGCAGGGGGTTTGCTGTCACAAACCTGGCACCTCCCTCTGGTTGGGACATCTTCACAGGCTGACATGGGGGAGGGGACACCTCTTCCCTGGTGTGCACAGGCAACCTTCCCCTGCCTGCTCTCTCCTCCCACTCCTCTGAGGATTCCCCTGGGGCTCTGCATGACATTCAAAGCTTGTGAGGAATGCACAACTCACCCCAAATAACAGAAAACACATAGCAGAGCAGCACAGGCATCTAGGGGCCCCTTGCTGCTCCCACCCCGAGCTGGGCGGGCGGTCTGAGGAGAGGGGAGTACATAATGAAAAGCATTTGCTGCAGCAGCTATCTATAGACTCTGTGTTTGGGAGCAGGCAAGGGACAGGCGTGGCCCTGCCTGCCTGACTTCAGAGTTGACGTCAGAGAACCCCAAATGAATAACAGGGACTGCTCCAGAGAGAGAAGCACAGCCAGGCTACCCAGCATGGAAGGTGAGATACCAGCACGACTAAAGGAGAGAAGAGATAAAATGGGAGGTGGTGTTTCCTACAGAAGGGTACTCTGTGTCCACAGTATCAAGACTCTGGCTTCAGTTCAAGGTGGACTGAAGAAGCTGGGGTCTCTCTATGGGCTGACTCAGCAACAGAAAATCCGTGCTCCCGATCTACTACAAGCATTTTCCCTTACCTGTTCTGCTTTCCTAACCACCTGGATCCATGCTAGAGCTTACCCTTTGTAGCACAGTCAGCTTGCACCTTGGAAACAGTTCTAGGTTACAGATCCGTGTTGCAGCAGGACTGTGCCTTAAAAATATTGCCACCCAAAATACTTGATTCTAACGCTGCTGATGCTGTCCTGTTGCTCCCAGTCACTGCAGGAGTGGAGGGCTGGATTCACGTGCCAGCGTGGTGAGAATTGGATCCAGGAGAACACGTGGTCTGAGTCTCAGATCTTGAACATTTTAGTGTAATGTATTACCACAGAGAAGCCTCAGTGACAGGGCAAGGCCTTGCCAGGCCAAGGCCAGTGCAGCAAAAGTTAAACAGCATAACTGGTGAGTCCTATATGCACGTGGAAGTCTTGAGTGTGCAATCTAAATACTTCACAAAATGCATCTGAGTCATCAAGGAGGCTGTGATTAACAAAACAAGATACATCACCGAATCAGAGACAGTTTGGGTTGGAGGAGACCTTTAAAGATGACTAGTCCACCCCCTCTGCCCTGGGCAGGGACAATTTTCTCTAGATCAGGTTGCTCAAAGCCCCATCCAACCTGACTGAACACTGAACACAGTCACAGGAACCAACTTCCTAGTCATTGTTAAGAATGTTAACATCTCCCAAAAAAATCCATCACTGTCAAGGAAGATGTGATTTTCTCCTTCTTTGGTGTTCAGTGGAATCTTTTCCCCTTCAAAAGGAGTGATGGAAGGGAAGTTTAGAAGATATCCTAATGGCAGTGATGTTGGAAGTGGAGAGAAGAAGCAATCATCCTGTATCTCGACACAGAAGTTAGGAAGTGCAGGAAACAGTTGTGAGGACTTTTAAAAGGTAGAAGAAGTGGTTTGTTTTATTGGCTTGTAGAGACTGTGCAGTAGAAAAGGAGGAACTGAAGTAAGGATATGGCTAAAACACGAGACAAGGGGTAAAATTTGCACCGGTATTATAATGGCTTTGCGAATCAACAGGGAGGGTGAAAAGAACCAGCTGAGGAGATGTGAGGGCAAAGAATGCTGAGGGGAGGCTTTGTTTTTCTGTTGTTTTTGTTTTGCAGAGATCTTGGACCAAAGGATCTTGGGGAATTAACAGTACACTGATATTTATAGGATGAAAATTACATGTCTCACGAAATTGTTGGACACTTACTACGGTATCAGCCCTGGGGAAAACAGTGGCAGGGCTGACTGCACGTTGTAAGGGAGTGATGATTGCCACACAACTGATGCACATTTCTGAGCAAGATAATTATGTCTGTTTGGAATACCACCAGTAGAGATATGTTGATATCCTAGGAGGTTGGCTTCCCTGTTTTATTCCCATGTAATATTGTGGTGTTTTAAAATCGCATTGTTAATAATTCAGAGCTACATTAAATTACATTGTCCATTCCATGTTGAAGGACAAGAGCTTGACCTCAGGCACTGCTACGATCAACTCCTCCAGAAAAACTACGAGAGCTTCCTGAAAACTGTCTTGAAGTCTTTTCCTTGCAGGAGGATGCTCGTATGCTTCACATCCAGTGATACCAACCCCTACTCTGCCTTTGTCTGCCTGGTGGGAGGCACTCTCAGTCTCCTTTCCCCCTGCAGAGTTCCTGCACTACCTGCTGCTGTCCCCATTCTAACCAAGTGCACCTGTTGCTTTTACATTCAGTGGTTCTCTACGTTTTGTGAATAACCATGGACTGGGGTAAAGCACTTGTGGTGCTTCTCATAAACTGATATGGCACTTTATTACACTTATGTTCCTGCTATTAAAAAACCTTATCACACCGTCTCAGTTTGCTTTCTCTCTCTGAACAGGTCGGACTCCAGTTTGAGTTACTGTCCAGTGTGGATTTGTTTCAAAGAGGTATGAGCAAAATAGGAGCCTTTAACTTCCACTGAGGGAAGTTTCAGAAGTAACCTTTGTGCCTGTGTTTCGGGGCCTGACATATGGGGGTGCTGCTCCTCGAGCTGCTTTGGTCAGCAGACTCGAGCCTCTCAGAGCTCCCTTTGTATTTTAGAGATAAAGACCCTGCCTTGTTCTTCTCTCCAGATGCAAAAATTATACACTGGCTGTTTCATAGTTTCTTTGGTGACTTGAAAGCCTTCAGAAATCTGGCTCTTGCATTGTTTCCTCCTCAAATCTCTGTCTCAATTCTCTGTCTGTAAAATGGGTATAAGACCAAATTTCATACCTCCAAGGGGGGAGGTAGTACATGAAAAGCCAATTAAACGCTGATCAGTAATTCATCAGCTTTTGACTCGAGCTCTGTTGCTGTATTTTACAGTAGATGGTTGTCAGCCAGCAGGATTGTTTCTAGGAGAGTCCCACAGAGCAGTCCATGGTTCAGATTGGTGGCTGTGTCCTGGAGAGCAGGAATTCAAGGATTTATTGATTGCATTACATGGCCAATAGAATATGAGCTCTCAGTTTGATTAAATACATAGACCAAAATGTATTTTGTGGAGTTTATGGATAGGATAGGATAGGATAGGATAGGATAGGATAGGATAGGATAGGATAGGATAGGATAGGATAGGATAGGATAGGATAGGATAGGATAGTTCCATTGGAAGGGACTTACAACAACCATCTAGTCCAACTGCAAAGAAGGATTGGTGTTATATGTGTATTTTTCATTACTATAATGGTTACTGGCATAATGTCAGTGTTCTGGGATCAGCATTTCAAACCCATTCTGGTTACAAGTTGAAAGGAGTTCTGGTTTGAGGTCTCCCCTATATTCAGAGATTGAAGACACAGAGTCTGTTTAGCTTTAAGATGGTTGTAAAATTAACCAGTATGGAACTACAACAGGACTTTGAGAAAATGAACTCCAATCTGTATGTGGACTGTGAGTAAATTTTGCCAGAGTCCCAGGTATGTGATGCTGTCTGTGTTCCTCTGGCAGATAACATTATTTCTCACCAATTTCCTGATGTTTCAAGGATCACCAGTATTAGATTGCTGTGTTTGCCAGCAGACATGGTGCTGCTTTCTCCAGATTAGAATTCCCCACCCACATGATGTTAAAACCAGAATCACATGCACCAGTTTCTTCCTAGGAGGCTCAGATGAACAAGACTGGCAAAGGGGAAGTGTCTCTCCAGTGTCCTAAGACCTGGTTCTGTAACTTCCCTTTCTCTCAGCTTCATCCTGCTCCCAGGAACTCCCAACCTAACACAGACATGGAGCCAGTCTCCAGGGAGTCTCTGGTCCATGAATTTGGCCTTGTTTATAGCATCTGAGCCACGATGTCATCACTCTGGGGCCCCACACGTAGATGGCAAGGGAGGAAACAATATAAATTATGCTGTCCCCTGCTTTCTTGTGGTGAGATCTGTACTTGCCAGAAAGTTCTAGCCTTTGTTCTGGGCTGGGAATGGATTTCATAATGGAGAGGGAGGCACTTTCTATTCTGAGTGGAGAAAGCAGTACCAAAGAAGGTTTTAATTATCTTCCATCAGTGCAGAGCTACCAGGCTGCTTGCAGTTGCAGGAGTTAATGAGCAGTGCAGTCCCAGTCCAGTCTATCAGAGTGAGAAGGGCTGTGAGAATGGAGCATGTTCTCACCCTGTGGGAAAGGGATCCTTGCTGGAGGATGAGGCCAATTCTTAGTCAGATCCAGAAGCTCTTCCCAAGAGGAGGGGACTCTGCCAGACTCGGAGCAATAGAGTAAAGCAAACACCAATTAGCAAGGGAAAGGAAGGGAAGCATAACAGGCTTGTCTCGCCTTTGTCCCGTCTCTCAGCTCTGCTTGAGGTGACATTGCACCATGGAGAGTGGCACGCTGGCCCTGTCCTGCTAACCTGTACTAAGTGCTAACGTAGAGCTGGGGCTGCTGCTGCTCATAACCTAGCAGGGAGTGTTGCAAACATGTACAGGATGTTCTTATTTTCATTTTTATGCCTTGCCTTGCAATCGTCCTCTTTTCCTCCAGGGTACCCTGGTATAGTTCAGCACTTTGAGGTCCTGCTATGGACACATTTTCTGTTGTCTTTTACAGCAGTAACCAGATTAAGTTCTAGTTGGGCTTTGGCCCCCCTAATTTTCTCCCTGCATACCCTCACAACATCCTTGTAGCCCTCCTGAGTAGCCTGCCCCTTTTTCCAACAGTTGTAAACCCTCCTCTTGTTCCTGAATTCCAGCCAAAGCTCTCTGTTCAGCCAGGCCACTCTTCTTTCGGCACACGGGGACAGCCTGCTCCTGTGCCTTTTAGATTCCCTTCTTGGGGAATGTCCAGCCTTTCTGGACTCCTTTGCCCTTCAGGACTGTGAGTATTGTAAGTATAATCTAAATGCTCTGTCCCTATTGCCAGAGCTGCTACTTCCTTCCCTCCCCCTTAAACTGATTAATATTTCCTTCCACTTTTTCTGCTTACTCACCAGGTCACGTTGCCGATTTTAGCATCACCTTCATGTGCTGTTTCTGAAACGCCCTCTGTAAAAATGCATCTGTCCCTGGTATCTTCATGACCTCCCTCTCTCTGTCCTGAGTCCTTCAGAGACTTTGATGCCTCTATTTGACATTTCTCAAGGTCTAAACTCCCGATGCACCATGTTGCTTGAACTGGGTCAGGCTGTGGGGGAATGCTGCACTGCTGTTTTTCCATTGCTGCCTCTCCCCCTAACCTGCTTCCTTCCCTCTCCTCTTCAGAGCAGTGCTGTGTTCAGCTTTGCAGTGTTGCTGTCCACCCTGCCAGCCTTTCTTTCCATTTCTGCCTCTTTCTCTTCTGCTCATAGTCATCACTCACACTTCTGCACTGCCTGATTTTCTATCTGCTCTGTTGTCTTCTACCCTTGATTCATTTTCCTTTCTCCTCCACTACAAGCTGAACCCTGAAAGTCCTCAGCCCTTGCTCCTGGGATCTCTTTCACCTCCTGCACTGGTGTTAACAAACTCCCATGAACAGTCTGAATTCTGCCAGCTCACTGCCTTTCCTTCCACTATCATTTTGCCATCTTCCTAGTTTAAAATGGGAAGGTTCAAAGTTTTTACTTACTCCCTTGTCCTCAATTTCAGGTTCCTTTAGCCTGTTTTAGCTCATTCCTCAAAGGCTTTCCTCCTCCTGCTTTTGGTTCTTTCTGGGTAAGAACCCTCTGCTTCCTCCCACAGGAAAGGAACAAGAAATAACTTATTTCTTTTTGTCTTGCTTTCATTCTCCTCTTTCTTCTCCCCATCACAAATGCAGAAGTTTCTCACCTACTTTATTCTGTTCTTGTAATCCCAGGTAACACGTTCGGAGGATTTCAAGTACAGCATTTCAAAGAATTCATGTGACTCTTTCATCATTTCCTCTGGAGGGGAAGATGAAGTTTGTAGATGGTATTTTTACAGTGAACAGTGAGTTTGTGGCACAGTGGGCTGTGGGTTTCAGCTGCCAAGGCTCCAGATACAACGTGAGTGAGACATAAAATCTGTGATGCACAAAACCATTCAGGCATAAAGCAAGTGCTGTGAGATGTGTTAATTTTCTGTAAATGACACTTAAACCTTATATTTTGCTTCTTGATTTGAGAAATAAAGAATCAATAGCAAGCCTAAACCAGAAGATCTGTAGTTGTGTGGAACGTAGGTGAGAGACAGCGTTTCTCAGAATTACAGGGTTCTAAAGCTGCACATTGGTCATTCTGTCACGTGGCTGGGGCAGAGGATGCTAAAGCCACTGCATGTCCAAGTGTTTCTTAGGTGAGTGATGTTGTAGGTGTGTCCTGTCCCTGGATACCAGGGAGAAGAGATCAGCACCTCCCTCTCCACGTCCCCTCCTCAGGCAGCTGTAGAAAGCAATGAAGTTGCTCCTTAGTCTCTTTTTCTCCAAACTAGACAAACCCAGAGTTCTTAGCTGCTTTTAACAGGACATGCCTTCCAGCCCTGTCACCAGCTCTGTTGCCCTCCTCTGGACCCATTTGAGGACCTTCACATCCTTCCTTCATAAATTGTGGGGCCCAGAACTGCACACAGTACTCAAGGTGAGACCACACCATCACTAAGTACAGTGGGACAGTCCTCTCTCTTGACTGGTCGTGCTGTGTTTGATGCACCTCACGATGGGGTTTGCCTTCTTGGCTGCCAGGGCACACTGCTGGCTCCCCTTGAGCCTCCTCTTGAGCCTGCTGCCAACCAGATCCCTTTCTGCAGGGCTGCTTTCCAGCTGCTCCTCTCCCAGTTGATACTTGTGTCCAGCATTACTCCATCCCAGGGGGAGAATCAGGCTCTTGGTTTTGTTAAATCTCGTGCCATTGATGATTGCCCAGTGCTCCAATCTATCTAGATCCATTTGCAAGGCCTCATGTCCCTCAAGAGAGTCAACAGCACCTGCTAGTTTAGTATCATCACCAGGCTTGCTAATGGTGCATTCAACTCCTGCATCCAGATCATGGATAGAAATATTGCTCAGTACTGTCCCTAGGACTGAGCCCTGAGGAGCACCCTGGTGACCACTCACCAGCCAAATGCAGCCCATTCCCTGCAGCCCTCTGAGCCCTGCAGCCCTCTGAGCCCTGCTGTTCAGCCAGTTCTTCACCCAGCACAACGTGTCCTTGCTCATCTCAGAGCTGGACAGCTTGACCAGAAGGATATTGTGAAGGTCAGTATCAAAAGCCTTACTAAAATCCAGAAAAACTCTATCCACTGCTTTCCCTTCATCCCCAAGGTGAGTGACCTTGTCATAGAAGGATATCACATTAGTGACACAGGACTTTTGCTTCGTGAACCCATTTTGATTGTGCTTGATGATTGCATTGTCCTTCAAATGCCTGTCAATAGCGCCCTGTGTGATCTTCTGCACAATATTTCGAGGTACTGAGGTTAGAGTAACAGGTCTGTGCTTTTCTGGGTCATCCCTCACACCCTTCTTGTAAACTGGAATAACTTTGGCTAGCTTCCAGTCAGTGGGGACCTCCCCAGACCTTTGGCAGATGATGAGAGGGGTCCTGCTGTAACATCCAGCAACTGCTCTGGTACTCTGGGATGGATCCTGTCAGGCTCTGTGGACTTAGGAACATCCAACTGTCTCTTACAATTTCAGTGTCCACAAATGGAAAGTCTGTTCCTGCAGGCGTGGCCCTCCAGTTCCGAGGAGCAGGCAGCCCAAGGTCTATCATTAGCATTAAAGACTGAGGCAAAAAGAGCTTTGAAAGCATTCTGGGAGTCCTCTCTCAGCGTTAGAGGGTACTGGTGCAGCAAACACGCCCATCTAGAATAGGGAATGAGTGCTGAAGACTTCAGTCTAGTCTCAAACATCTTTCAGTGTGCATGGAAGAAAGGAGTAGAAGATGCCAGGGCCAGAGGAAACCAGGAAGCATCCAGCTTACACAGCACACTTGAGGAAGCAAAAGCATGAGCAAGCTGTCTCCCTGGGTGTCCAAGCCTAGAGAGAGCTGCTTCACACAGAAATGCCTCCCAGACGAACAGTGAGGGCCATTCACTATTCTGCCCTCTTGCTACCACCCGTTTTCCCAGCCACACTCATCTTAGGTCAAGAGCCTCACAACTGTTAGCAGTGGCACGTAACGTTCAAGTGAGCTGCACAAGTCAGCCTTAATAAGAAGTGAAGCAGGAGAGCTCTTAAGTGCCCTCCCTCCCCGTAGATCCATCCCTGAGTGCACAAATCCATCTTGCTCTGCAGCATGCCAACAGGCAACTGCTGGAGAGCTGCTGTGCTAGGACAAAGTCCCACACAGCTGAGATTCACAGAGGAATTCTAACAAGAGGAATTGGGTCACAAGAACAGAGAGAGGCAGGGAGTGCTAGAGAGGAGGGAGTGCTCTTGCAAAGAGAAGGACTGTGGAGAAGTAGGAGACTTGCTACAGGATTCTGTGATGCAGCTGGAGAGCATCTGTGAGAACCACAGAACCACAGAATGGCTGAGGCTGGCAGGGACCTGTGGAAGTGACCTCGTCAGAGCCCCATGCTCATGCCAGATCAGTGAACCACAGATCTCAGTGAGCTTCCTTAGACCCATAGGTGCAAAGCAATTTGGCCCATTGATTTAATAAAAAAAAAAAAGTATTATTGCTAGACTACTGTTTGTTATCTTCTAACGTTTTAATCTTGTACCTCACACACACAAAAGAGAATCTGGACCAACTATTCCTTCTTGGCATCATTACCAGCTTTACTGTCTCCATGTAACAGACTGCCCTATGCTGGATTTCTTTTGTCCTTACTTTACTTCAAAAACAAAGGTGTTCCATTTATATTAGCTTTAGTGCTGTAAGGATTTTATTCTTTCTTTTTCCCTTGGCTTCAGTTTTACATGTCCTAGGAATTATGTCACTTAGAAATTATCTATTTCACCTTCCCAATTGCCCCCTTTTCTATTTGCTGGATATAAATTTGGCCTACACCAAAACCAGACATGTTCCCATAATTAAAGCTTTTTTTTTTTTTTTTCAATCCATTGTAATGTAACACTGAACATTCTTATCCCTGAAAACCTCCAATCCTTGAATCTTGTTGAATCTTTTGTTTAATTATGTCCTGCAATTGTAACACCTACAGACTAATTTCATGTGTAACCATGGGTTTTATCTTCAGAACAGTAGGACTAAAATTAATTTGGGATACAATTACTAGC
Source organism: Caprimulgus europaeus (assembly GCA_907165065.1). Next base: position 126,258,971 of record OU015523.1, on the reverse strand, counting down.
ACTCATAAATCATAAAACCACAAGAAGAGTACTGTGAATCACTCTGTCATCCTGTAAAACAAATGCCATAGAACTTCCCTGATTTATCTTTTCTTTGATTTACTAACATATGTTTGGCAAAAAAAACAACCAACCAAACAAAAAAACCCCAACAAAACAAAGCAAAACCACACACAAACACATTTTGATTCAGGAGTTACCAATGACCAGGAATTCACACCATCACTAGTTATGTTCATATTGTTAATTACTTGGGCTGTGACAGGTTTGTATCCTGCTTCTGAGCTGAACTGGTGTGTTTTGTAAGATCCCACCCAGGGCAGTTTTGCATTCTGTTACCATCAGCTAACAGAGCAGTAACTGTTCAAAACACTTACTAAGAAATCTCTCCCTGACTACAGGTGCTGCACTGGGTGGTTACCCTGTATTTCACAGAATGATAGGGGGGTCTGGGTGGGAAGGGACCTCAAAGCTGCTCCAGTCCCAACCCCCTGCCAGCAGCAGGGACACCTTCCACTAGACCAGGTTGCTCAGAGCCTCATCCAACCTGGCCCTGAACACTTCCAGGGAGGAGCAGCCACAACTTCTCTGGCCAACCTGGGACAGGGTCTCACCACCCTCACAGAGGTCCCTGAGCACTGGGAGAAAGCAAATATCACTGCTGTCTTCAAGAAGGGCAGACAGGAAGATCCAGGGAACTACAGGCCAGTCAGTCTCATCTCAGTTTATCACAGGCAGAGAATTATATAGACATGCTCCATTTTTTCCACCATTCCTTACTGCATCCCCCACCTCATGGACACTGTCAGTAGAGCACATCAGAAAGGTTTTATAGTACTGGAAGGTGTTTAGATTTTATAAGGAAGACCGTTATAAATGCCTCCTTATAAACCTTCCTCAGTCACCATGACCTTTCAAAGATAATCAAGAGTGGCCTCACAGTGATGTCATCCAGCTTCCTCACCACCTGTGGGTACGTTTTTTCAGGTCCCATAGACTAGTGCAAGCCCAGTCTGCCAAAAATGTTCCCTGGTGTGACCCCCCTCCACTGAGGGTAAGTCCTCCTTGCTCCAGAGCTTCCCTTTGGTCTTAGGGACCTGGGATTCCTGAAGGTTGTTTTTCCATGTCCTTTGCCATCTGGGTGCTTGCCCCATTTAGCAGTGGATTCACATTTTCCTTAGTCTTCCTGTTGCTGCTGCTGTACCTGCAGAACCTCCTGTTGCTCTTCATTCCTCTCACCGGTTTGACTCCAGGTGGGCTCTTGTTTTCCCTACCCCGTATCTGCTACGTCCCTGTCCCTCCTGGGTTACCTGTCTCTTCCTCCATCTCACAGTGCCTCACAGTGGCCTGACTTAGCTTTAGATATTTAAGAATCATTAAGTTGACTCATAAACCAAACTTAATTTCTTCCTTCTGCTAGGTCAGTTATGGCCCTTCAGGGTTATGTGAAGCAGAATCAGCTGCGTGTTTGTTTGGAGCCCCATCCTGCTGCGGGAGGAGCCACGAGGCTGTGGTTTAACCTGGAGGTCTGAGTGACTTTGTGAAGGGGGTGGTAGGCTTGTATGTGCATAAACCTGTGGGATGGTTTTGGATTGTGACTTGGATCAGAGCATTTGATGTTACCTGATGGCAACATCTTTATGTTCCTCACAGCAGCTTAAACTGCAAGTTAATGATTTTCTAATTTTTTTTTTTAATAATTTAAACACAGTCAGTTCAGCACACACTTACAACACAAATAACTAATATTCATGAGATTAAGATTGTGTAATACAGAAATTTCCACTAGATGGAGATGTATCATACGAGTTCCTGCCTGCCTTCCCTGCTGGGGGAGGCAGAGGGGCAGAGAGAGAGTAAACATTTATGTGTGTTTGTGTGTCATCCTCTCTGGTCTAAGAGCTGCAGATTCCTCTGTCTATTTGTGGCCAGTATATTTAGTGCAGTTCAGCTCTGAGCTATGCACACAGCGTATTTAGCACGGGCTGTTTGGTCAGGGCACTGAAATGGTTGCCAGTTTGCCTGCTGGCATGTATGGGAGGGTAGCTCGTTTGTGGGATATCCTGTTGCATCCCAGTGTGCATCAGTTGTGGATGATGATAAACTTCATTTGTCAAAGGCAATAAGAAGGTCAGACCATCGACATTTTCTCTTATTCCTGGAGGAATCATGAGATCTTACTTCAGAACCTGCTGCTCTGTGACAGAGCAGAGCCTGAACCCAAGCTGTGGAGCGGGGTAGGATGGGTGATTCCAGTCACATCTCCCCAGCAGAATCCTCCCAGCTTGCTGCTGCTGGGCAGAACAGTCCAACGGAGTCGCCAGCATGTGGGTGAGACTTGACTCTGCTGATCTCAGAGCCTTTCCTTCCTGAACAAACATTTTCCATTCTGAAATAATCACTTCACTATATATAGAAAACTCCTCCAAAGCAGAAGCCATGTTCTTTGGAAGGGATATTCCTCACATTGTTTTCTTCTTTTCAGAAAGCACCAGCAGGCCTTTTGCCACCAGGCTTGTCTCTGTATGTGGACACTCTTTATCAAAGGCATGTGTTCATCTCAGGCAAAAATAACCTGGATTCCCTGTGCTCCCCCTGCATTCTGAGACTATGTCTGTAATCAGAATCCACAGCATTTCGGAAACCACCTCCCCATCTCACTTCCTCCCAGCTGATTTTCAGGGGAACAGAAGGAGACTTGTTTGCTACCAGGGAGGAAGTCCAGGCGAGGCCAGCAGCTTTCGAAGAGGCACCTACGAGAACGGTGCACTGCAGTCAGCGCATGGCTGCAGAGCCCGCTGCCAAGTGAGGTCACCCTGCTGCAGGAACGGGACGAAGAGGTTCCAGAAAAGGAGGATGGAAGAAGCCAGGGCAGGAAGTAGAGCAGTCAGTAGCACAGTCAGCTCCCCTCTCTGGAAATGTTGATTTCAGTTTTGCCTTGGCTCACAGACTAAAATCTATTAGATATTTCCTCCTCATCATTCTCTCATTCCCTTTTCTCACCATAAAAATCTTTCCTTGGTTTGCCACAGTTCAGCCATCTCCTTGGGATGAGTTTAATGCAGCAAGCAGCACAGGGTTCAGAGGGCAGGTCAGACACTGGGGCTGGGCAACACAGTCTGTGGCTTTGGACATCACAAAGCTCACAGAACCTCAGGGAGAGACTCCTCTTCCACACCCTGTAACTTAGGTTGAGCTAGCACATCTCTTGAGAAAGGTCACAGGATCATAGGATCATGGAATACCAGGCTGGAAAGGACCTCAGGACAATCTAGTCAAACCTTTCTTAGCAAAAGCACGATCTAGACAAGGTGGCCCAGCACCCTGTCCAGCCTTGGCTGCTAGGAACCTTCTTCTTAGTTATTCTAGTGATTAATTCCTCCTTCCATTAAACTATTGCTCTTACTTTTAGTTTGTATAACTGCAGTTCCACCCTATTGCTCCTGCTCTGCTTTCATTTGCTAGATTGAAACATTATATACAATTAAAAGTTTTCTTTGTTACAGATCCTTACAATCACCTATTTTTTATAATTTTTTTAATATATATTTTTCTGAAGCTCTCCATATGGAAATTTGTTTCACAGACCTTGACTCATTCTTACGACTCATCTCTGACTGCTTTGAGTTCTGCAGTCTTTATAAATATTGAACATTAAATTTACATCACTAAAGCTGCAGTAATATAATTGCCCTATTGTTCTGTGTGCTTCTGTTTAGTCAGTCCATGCTTCCTTGCAGATTATTAGCCAGGAATATCAAAATTATTATTATTATTGCTTGGTAGGAAGATTATCCGCTTGGTAGGAGTGATAAGATGTGCAGATAGAGGCTGAGAAACAATGGTCTGTGCAGTAGCTCTCCGTGTTTAAATTAGAGTGACCTGGAGGCTGAATATTAATCAGCTGGGGGCATGTCGCTGCAAAAGCAAAATGACATCGTGTGGGGTGGTATAAACAGGAATATGCCTTGCAGGATGCATGCAGTAACATTTCTGGCTCTGCTTTGCTGTGATAAGGCCCTTGGCCACAGTGTGCAACCTCGGTGCGCTTCAGGCAAATCTGAGAAGTCCAGAGGAGATGATGAGAGGCTGAGAAAAGACAATATGGAAAGATGAAATGCTCTGGGACAGCTTAGCTTGAAAAAGAGTGAGAAGATACAGTAGTTGCCTTGATTTGTAAAAGATGGTTGAAAAGGGAACAATTTATTTCCAGTGTTCATGACAGATAGCACCAGAAATAATGGGTTTAAATAATAGCAAAGAAAGTTTACCCCTGGACAGACTGATTGGCAGGTTTATGAAGACTTCATTATGGGGGACTGTAGGAACTAGTTAGGTGCACATCTGCTGAGCATGACAGTGGCTTCTGGGTTCAACTGAACTCTCTTTGAGGTATGGGAATGAAGCAGCTGACAGCCTGAGAGCTTTTTTCCTACAGTTTAAAATCTGCCTATGGTATGCAATTCAGAAAGTACCTGCAAGGAACATAACTGCTGTCTCACCTGCAGCCCTATCCCTCCATGCTCTTTGTTGTATCCACCTACTTGTCCTCACTTTTCATTATTTTGTCTTCTGGGCATGAATTGTCTCATTGCTGCACTTGAAGTCTTAACCTTTAGATGCTGCTATGACTTAAAATAATACCAAATGAGCTGTTTGAGAAGTCCTGAGCTGAATTACAAGAGAGCTGCTAGCTGGGAATGGAAGGACCTGGCAAAAATTAAGAAAACTAGGGCTGGAACAGATGAAGTGATGAGCAGTGGGACTGCCATGCAAGATGCATGGTATAATGTAAGCTCAGGACAAGGAGGTAGCAAGGAGCAACACTTTAAGCCCAACTATTTCACAGGTTTTCCTGTGCTGGAGAATTTCTCTAAAAAAAGAGGGAACATTGACCATCAAGGGTTCAGGGCATTGAGGACTGTGCTAGGTAGAGCCCTGGAAAACAGACTGTGGGAGTCCTTACCAGGCTACTGTGAGAAAGATGAGAAGCAAGAGAAGGTGACTGCTGGGCATCCTGACCTCAAGCACGATGTAACATAAGCGTGATGTTAAGATCACTGCTCAATCCAGCTGCTTCCAGCACTGAGAGACCTTCACCAGATTTCCATGACTGTGAACGTTCTCATAACCAAATGAACAAAAGCCATGAACTATACCTGCTCTACCCTGAAACCATCCCCCACGTGCAGCCCAGGGAGACTACCTTACACTGAGGGCTCCAGGCTGCTCATGAGCAAACCCTATGGCACAGAAATGTGCCTGTTGCAAGAACAGGAGCTTTGTGTCCATCTAGACAAGCAGGAGATGCAGAAGAACTCTTCCACTGTAAGGTTCAAAGCCACCTAGTCAGGTTACACCCAGCAGAAGTGCATTAGTAGCATTTCCTTTTGACCAGGTTTTGAACGGTGAGCTGCAGAGCTGGGGTGCCATCTCTGTCTGCTAGGTGAAGTGATCTTGCAACTCTTTCTCTGGATTTCATGGATTTCACACACACAGAACGGCCTGGATTGGAAAAGCCCTTTGAGCTCATCGAGTCCCACCATGAACCAAACACTGACCAGTCCCCACTGACCCCTGTCCCTCAGCACTGTGACTACACGACTCTTCAATCCCTCCAGGGATGGGGACTCCACCACTGCCCTGGGCAACCCCTTCCAATGCCTCAGAACCCTTTCAGCAAAGAAATTCTTCCTCACTTCCCATCTCAACTGCCCTGGCCACAACTGGAGCCCATTTCCTCTTGTCCTGTTCTAAATGGCAGAGGCAAATTTGGGATCTCACCTGAAAAAACTTACTCCAGTGTTAGGGAGAGCTGTCCCCTCACTTCCCTCGCTGCCACCCTGGCCATGGATGCTCCCAGCAGGTGCCTGCCTTCTTTTATTTTTAACATTCATTGGGAATGCAGGAAGCCTTTGCTTGGGGTGAACATCCGGGAATCAGAGCCTAAGGACATCCTAGAACAATTTCCTGTTTGGGGCTTTAGAGCCAGACTCCAGCCTGCAAGAGGAGAAGCCTCTGAGCAACTTAGTCCAGTTGGGCTACCTGCCAGATGGCTTCTGTCCGTTCCAGGAGCGAGATGCCACCGAACAGGAAGGTGCTAAACTGCCAGGCCACCTCCCACCTGCTACGGATCGGGGTGGGAACATGCAAAGTCCAGTCTGGGTGGGGATCAGGGTCACTGGGGTGTCAGAACAGCAGCATGTGAGATACCACAACATCCATTTATGCTGCAGTATTTGCTTGAAGATCTCAGAAAACACAGAAACACGCAGAGAAGGTGCCTTCCAGCTGTGCTTTGGTCACTACTGACTCCAGAATGCCACGTTTCACCAGCTCCTCTGTTATTTCCATTTCTCAAGTTCACCAAAGCACTGATTAATCAAAAGAACTCAAAAATTTTGCTCCCTTCTCCATGCTCTGGTCTCGGTATCATTAATAATTCTATCAAAAGGCATGACACAGCTGGGACCCTTGCAATCCTCTCCAACCTTTACTACTACCAGCAACCTTCTGTCCTGAGTAGCTGAATAGTGTATTTCTGCTCTTGTTTCTGTCTCTTAGCTGCTCTTACAAGGCATAGCTTGATTTACATTTTTCCATCAGTCCACATACAGCTCCAAAGACACTTCCACATCAGAAAGACTGTCCAAGATCTCTCTGAATGTCCAGGTATGTGAAATGGATTTGTTCTCCCCTCTCTTGCCAAGGGGCTCCAAGAATATATAGTAAATTAGAATTTACTTGGAGACTGAAAGGAAACCACTGATTTCCGTCTCTAAGCAGAGGCAGCACTTGTGTACAAATTGCCAGTCTGGGAGGAGGTAATGGGGCAGTGCCATGGGCTGAAGATTAACAAAAATCACAGACACTGGAGAAAGAAGGACTGAAGTGAACGACCTCAGAAAATGCAGATTGCTGGCAGTAGTGTGAAGGATTCAAAGCAGATTTCAAAGGGAAATGATAATTTGAAAACATGACAACAAATGGCAGATGTGATCAAGTGCAGGAAGTTTCCCAGATCATGCCAGACTAGCACAGCAGACAACTTTCCTGATAAGTGATTTTTTGGGGCCAGGAAAAAGGTTGATCAGACTATCTGAACTGCAGTGCTACAGTAACACACGAGATATTGGTTATTCAAATGGAGAAGACAGAAATTAATACAAAAACTAAGATGTAGAAGACTGGCAAAAAAAAAAAAAAAGATTACCAGTAAATCAGAAGCTTTATGCTTGAGGAAATGCACAGTATTTTCAAGATCAGTTTTGGAGCTCATCTATTTAATTTTTTTCAGTAAAGATCTCAGGAAAAAAAAAAGTATAGTGATAAGGTTGATGAGTGACACAAAGTAAAGAGGCATTGTGAGTAGAGAGGGCGACCAGAACATCATAAGCAAAAAGCCATTATTAAGGAGCAGCATAACAGAAATTGAATGAAATTCATAGATCCATAGTAGACAGCCCTGCATGGTTAAAAGGGATGTCCAGAGATACATAACCCAACCTCTCATTTGGAGGCAGACTGCCAACAATACTAGGTCAGATCAACCTTTAAAATTTGCAAGGGGCTGAGATTCACAGCCCCTGTAAGTGGCTTTTTCCAGTGCTACACCACTCTCCTGGTGAAAAAACTTCCCCTAATGATCACTCTGAAACACTCATGGCCATTATTGTTGTTCTATTGTCTGCTACGACAAAGAAGCATTTGGTTCCATCATCTCTTTAACCTGTCCTTCAAGTAGCAGTAGGATGCCATTAAAAAGCCCCTTGATCTAATCATCACCAGACTGAGCAAGCCCAGCTTCTTCAGTCTCTCTTTACAAGTCACTGGTGTGTGCCATCCCCTACAGTTTTTCCATACTCCTCATGAACAGGGGGAGACAAAAATCTCTGTAGGATTCCAGGTGTGGCTTCACCACCCCCCAGGTGGCTGGGGATAATTATTTCCCTTGATCTGCTGCTCACCCTTCTCCTAACGTGGAGCAGCGAGTTGTTTGCCTCATTTGCAGTCAGAGCATCCAACTGACTCGTAATTCAGCACCCACCCGACCTCCACGTTCTCTTCAGGACTGCGGTTCAGCCAGTTGGTTCCCAGCCTGCACCAGTTATGGGGTGATTTGCCTCAGGTGCAGAACTTTGTACTTCTCCTTATTGATCTTTGTGAGCTTTCTGCTGATACAGTTCTTTGAGTTTCTAGACATCTCTCTGGACCAAAGTTCTGCCATGCAACATATCAGCCACCCCTCCTGGTGTCATCTGCAAACTTGCACTCTGTGCCACCACAGAACATGAATGAAGATACTGAACAATAGTGGTTCCCAAAGCAGTCCTTGGTGTACTTTGTTGGCTGCCAGGCACCAACCCCACATTGAGTCATTGATCATTGCCCTTAAGCCCAGAGGTGCAACCAGTTTCCAGACCACCCAGTGCTCCATTCATCCAGCCCAAACTTCCCCAGGTTATAAATGAAAATTCTGTGGGAGCAACTGTCAAGGGTGTCAAGGAGCTTTGCATCCACTGCTTTCCCTCCACCCACAGAGCCAGTCACTTTGTCAGAGAAGTTAATCAGGCTGGTCAAGTACAATTTGTGCCTGCTAAAGCTACACTAACTGCTCCTGATTGCCTCCTTGTTCTCCATATGTTCAGAAATGGATTCTGAGAGAATGTGGTCCATGAGCTGTCTGGGTATGGAGATGACCCTGACAAACCAATGGTTCTCTCAGTTCCTCCTTGCCTTTCTTAAAGGTAAGTGTAATATTAAAATAATAAAATCATAGAAAGCTTTGGGTTGGAAGGGACCTTTAAAGGTCATCTAGTTCAACTCCTCTGCAACAAGCAAGGACATAATCAACTAGATCAGGTTGCTCAAAGCTCCATCCAATGTGACTTTGAACATGTCCAGGGATGGGGTATCTACCTCCTCTCTGGGCAACCTGTTCCAGTGTCTCACCACCCCCATCACAAAAATTTCTTCCTTATATCTAGTCTGAATCTACTCTCCTTTAAGTTAAAACCATCACCCCTTGTCCTGTCACTGCAGGCCCTTCTAGAAAGTCTGTCCCCATCTTTCTTATAAGCCTCTTCTAAGTATTGAAAGGCTGCAATACAGTCTCCTCAAAGCCACCTCTTCTCTTGGCTAAAAAATCCCAACTCTCTCTCAGCCTGTCCTCATAAGAGAGGTGTTCCAAGCCCCTGATCATTTTGGTGGCCCTCCTCTGATCATGTCTTCCCTGTGCTGAGGACTCCAGAGCTGTATGAAGTATTCCACTGGGGTCTCACCAGAGCAAAGGGACAGAATTACCTGCCTTGACCTGCTGGCATGCTTCCCTTGATGCAGCCTAGATACAGTTGGCTTTCTGGAATGTGAGTGCACACTGCTGGCTTATGTCCAGTTTTTCATCCACCAGCACCCCCAAGTCCTTCTCTCCATCCCCCAGGCTGTATCATACCAGGGATTGCCCCAACCCAGGTGCAGGACTTTGCTCTTGGCCTTGTTGAACTTAATGAGCTTCACATGAGCCCACTTCTGGAAATTGTCCAGGTGCCTCTGAATGGCATCCCATCCCTCAGGTGTGTCAATGACACCACTCAGCTTGGTGTCATCTGCAAATTTGCTGAGGGTGCTCTCAATCTCACAGTCTGGGGAGTTAGCAGTTCTCATTGAAAAAGATTTAAACTAGATTTGAAGAGGAAAGGGATAAAACCAGGCTTGCTAGAGCTAAGTTGGGAGGGGGCACACCAGTGTTAGAGGGACAGTGTGCTAGTGAGATCCTTTGGTCTGCCATCTCAGTGGAGGTAGGGGATGGAGATCCATGTGGTAGCAAAGACACAAGGGTTACTGATGTGTTTGAAATCATGGAAGCGCCTGAGAATGATCACATAGGAATTGGGGCTTCTCCCTTCAAAAGGTGGCTGTTCTCTCACAGTTTTTAATGCCCCCCAAGATACTGTTAGCCTTCCTGGCCCTAAGGCTCATGGCCAACCTGCTGTCCACCAAGACACTCAGGTCCATCTCTACAGAGCTCCTCTCCAGCAGGTCAGCCCTACAGATGAGCACCTTCCAGCCTGGGCGTTAGAAGCTCTGATGTGAGTCCAGGTGTTGGCAGGTTACCGGTACCTGGGCTCTGTGCTTAGGAGGGAACCGTGGTACAGAGCAGGGCATGGGCTGTGCCCCTGCGATCCCGTCCCGACATGTCCCCGCTGTCACTCCCAGCCTCCCTCCATCTCCTCCCCAGCTCTCTCCTTGCCCTGTCCCGTCCCACTGCTGCGCTGCCTCTTACTCCTGCCCTCCCCTTCCCATCTCCCCGGGCTCCCGGTGCTTCCAACCTATCCCTCCTTACCCACGTTGCTCCCTCTCCGTGCCCACCTTTCTCCCCGACGCTGCTCCTTGGCCCCTGGGTGTCCCGTTCTCCGCCGTCCCACCGGCCCGGACCCCCACCCGGGGCCGCGCTCCGCCGGCGCGCTCCGGTGCCGGGGCGGGGATGGGGGCGGCGGGGGGAGTGGGGGGCTGAGGGCGGCGCTGGGTCGGGTTTCAGCCGGAGCCTCCGCTCCGAGCCAGCGCCGACCCCGCCGCCAGCAGCCGAGCTCTCGGCGGGGCGACCGCGGCACCGGGGCGACCGCGGCACCGGGAGGGCGGCACAGCGAGACTCCGGGAGGGCACCGAGGCGCTGCGGGCAGCGAGGCGGCCAGCGGTCCTGAAGCGACCGCGGCACCGGAGCACGGCGGTACCGGAGCGGCTGCGGGACGTCTCGGCCGGACCCTGCGGGATGTGAGCTCCGGCAGCGCGGGACGCACGGTGTAAGTGCCAGCCCCGGGGACCGACCCGCTGCGGCTGCCCGGCCGCCCTCGCCCGGTGCTCCGCGCGGCGGCATCGCCGACGGGTCCGGAGCTGGGACCGGGACCAGGATCGGGCGCTTTGTTCTGCCTCCGCCGCGCAGACAATAGGGCTGGGGGGGCGGGGGGGGGGGCCGCGCCCGCGGCGGCGCAGCACCGGGGACCCGCGGCCGGACCGGCCTCGCCCGCGGAGCGACAGCGGTGGGGCCGGTGCTGGCAGCGGGCGGGACGGTGCGGGCGCGGGGCCGCCGGTGCCGCAGCAGGGTCGGAGCCACCGCGGGGCGGGCGCTGAGCGGTGGCGGCGGAGGAGCCCCGGAGGCGGCGGGCGGGGGCTGCGGACCGGGAGGAGCGGGGAGCGGTGCTGGCGGAGCCCCGGCATGGGGACGGGGCTGTGCAGGGGGACCGGGAGCAGCAGCGGGCGGGGGGGTCCGACGGCTGGGGAGCCCCGGGCAGGGCAGCGAGCCCCGGGCTGCCCCGGAGCTCTGAGGAAGACAGAACCCCGAGAACTTGGGGACACGATTTGGGGGGGAGCGGACGAGGCCCTGCAGCACCTCTGCTATGGGCACAGAGTGTAGCAGGGGCCAGGTCAGTGCTGAGACACATGTGGGCTGGGATTGTGGGAACTGGCTAATGCGTGAGGAAATTTTATTAGAGCTTCCTTTGTGGGGGAAGTGTTTCCAGAGACAGGACAGCCTGCAGGAAGCCCTGGTGTTGGCACAGAAATGGGATGCACAGGGATGCAGTGGAGCTTGACTGCACCCTCCCGAGAGGATGGTCACCATCCGTGCTCACTGCTCAGAGCTGGTATCAGAGGGAAATTAGGCTGGGCTGGGAGCGAGCGATGGGGTGCTTGTCCTGAAGGGCCAGGTGGGAGGTGGTAGGAGGGCCTGGAGGCATGGAGATGACTGGAGGTAGTGGCTGACTAAGTAGAGGTTGAAAGAGAGTCGTTAGCCTCAGGCTGTGCTGCAGGCAAGGCTGGGCTGTGTCTGGTTCTGAGCACAGATAATCTGAAACTCTTCAGAGAGAGCTCAGTATGAATGTAGAAGAGAAAAGCATAGTCCACCTCGGTGACTGGTGCTCAGCAAAGATTAAATGGGCTTCAGAATCCTTCCTCAGCTGGACTGGAGTCTCAAAAAACATCATTACATGAGTCACGGCCTCTCATGTGAGGCTTTGGGTATGGCATCAGCAGCATCTGCAGCTTGGATGGAGCTTTTGCACAGCAAGCGTGCTGACATCTGTTTGTGGCATGCACAGTGGGTGCTGTCCTTCCAGCTTCTCTGCTGGGGACAATGTGGGCCTGCGTCCCCTTCCTCATGGCTGACATGAGATGCAAGGTACCACTGGCTGGCAGGCAGGCAGGGATGCATGCAATCGTCCCTCTGCAATTCCATACATTTTTTTTTTCCCTAAATGTGTCTTTGCTCAGTGTAGACTGGGCTCTCCTGGTGCCCTGACCTATCAGCCCTAGGCCTGGAGATGCACATTGCAGCTCACGCCATTTTAGCTGCCTTTCTTGTCAACCTCCTTGCTATGGCTCTGGACCCCAAACACCTCTCTGGACCCCAAACGCCTCTCTGGACAGATTGTCATGCTAGCAGTTTTTTTCAGAGGCTTCTGCTGCCATTTTTTACCCCGGTCCTCAGTGCCCGATGGTGGGAGGGACGGGGAGGGCAGCCTGGCTCACATTACACAGGCTGGGCCTGGGCCAGCCCAGCCAGCCCCTCGCGCTGAGCTATCTGCTAATTGGAAGCAGCTGTTCAGATTTGGTGACTCTGCATCCACTGAGGTCACTGCTGTCTTCCTCCATCACCCAAACTTGCAAACTCCATAGGCACGACGTGCTGCTGGTACCTTCTGCCCATCCTGGGCTGGTGCAGTCTGGCAAACTGGCAGTCGCATCTCTTACCCAAGAGGCAGCTGAGCTCTGAAACTACCCACTTGTCTCCAGGGAGGGTGGAAAGGGAGAAGTTTACACAGACTTTCATCACCAGTTCCCCACCCCAAAGACTGTCCTTTCTGTTCCCTTGTTGCCCCAGTGCTCTCTCAGCTGCTTTTCATACTCTCCACATTCGCTTTTCAAGTTTCTCTCCTCCCTGCCAGCAGCCCACAAGCCTTGCTACACTCCTTTCTGCTTCTCAAGAGCCAAATCACTGATCAAATAAAGTGGTTTTTTCCCCCATATCTCTGCCCTGATCTGTTCCAGGCACTACCCAAGACCTTTCAGCTTCATCCTGTCCTCAGCCACTGAGATTGCCCCAGGGAGCCACATCCCTCTACCTGTCTTCCTACTTTTCCTTTTTATTTAGTTTTTGTCTAAGCTCCTGCCAAGGCGTTATACCCTCTGCCCTGTACCTTCCCATGACCTGAGCAGCTGGATCATGGTTAGGACGGTGCAGTTTCATCATAGAAGCAAACTTGGACCTCGCTCTCCCAGCACTGCGTGTTCTGGATGTCTGCAGTTACCCCTCCAACCAGGGGGGTTTATCTACCTCCAACAGAGAGAGAGACCCGTCTAGGACCACAGAGTTAGTGCAGATCACCAGCTAGCAGCCCACAGGGATCAAAGTAACTTCTTTTGAGTTCTGCTTCTGAGAGTAAATGAGGATTCATACTTGCTGGGGAGACCATGTGGATTTACTTGGGCACTGGATTCCCACTGAAGTAAACAAAAACTTTGTGATATACAGAAAACGCTTTTTAATATTTCCCTTTCTGCCACTAACCCAGGATTTCCACAGGGAAATCTGTCTCAACAGATGACCCGAGGTGGGAAAGAGGACCCAGGAATAATCATCCCACATTGCCTGGAAAGGGTTAACGCTGCTGTAGGGTTCTTTAGACCAAGGGCTGTTATTCTTAGTCCCCAAACTAGGCAGTGTCAGCCACCTCGATCCCCAAAGACAAGGAGGTTCCTGCCGTCCTCCATCTGACATGAGCGGCTCCTGAGTGTGGTTATGGGACCAGCAGCAAACGCTTTCAAGAGAGTCCAAGTGTGAGCTCATGCTGCCGCCATCCCTGCAGACCACTAAGCCTCGTTTACCGGGGGCTGGGAGCAGCACTGGGGCTGGTGTTCTTCACAAGCTCCTTGGCTGCTGAGTTTCTCTGGCTCTTCAGAGGGAGGGTGGGCAGGGTGCTGGGGGGCTGACAGCCTGTGGGCACTGGGAGCGTGTCCAGCGGTGGTGTTGCCGCAGGGAGCTGCTCCTCCCTGCGTGTCCCTCCCCCACTGCTGCAGTGAGATGGAGTTACGGCAGGGGGAAATGGAGTGAAGGAGCCAGAGCGAGCGAGGAGCTGCGAGAAGGAGACAAAGGAGGAGAGCGAGCGGCGGAGGGTGTGGGGCCGGGAAGAAGTCAGAGCAGCTGGCAGTTCAGAGGGAGCTGCTGCGTTCCTGCTCTACTGCCACCACCCTCCATGGTACCAGCTCGGGGCATCCACTGATCTCTCTGCCAGGCCAAACAATGGGCCCTGTCTGATTTTATCCTGGGCATTCCCAGCTGTGGGTACATCCTTTGCAATACAGCCCTTCTGATTTATTGTTCCCTGGATCTAAGCCCGCTCCAGTTCTGCTGCTCCCTCCCAGGGACACCAGATTTGCACTTCATGGGTTTTTTGGCACCCGTGTCCCTGTGGTCCCGAGAGGCACGCTCCTGGGGGTGGAAGGTGGGGGGTCTCAACGCTGTCACTTGTTGAGCTCTCTCCCAGTTTGGGACCAGCTCTCCTCAGGGTGGAGAGGTGTTAGGCTGCTGTTTGTGCCCAAATCTCTGTCCCCTTGCAGACAGTCTCTCTCAGCCTCACAGGGAGCGTTCAGGCTCAGAAGTGCTCTGCTCTAGGGCAGCTGGCCCCGGTGTTGCTGGGAGGGCAGGTGGCTGGGGAGGATGCTTGACCATGTAGGAAATAACCTCTGTGACAGGGTGCTAGCTGCTGCCCGCTGCGCACTGTCAGGTGTGACCTGCTTGGTGCTTCCCCAGACCTTCTTTCTGGGCACCTTGAGCTCGGACACGTTTTTTTCCCCTATTGCTCTCTGTGAGGGGTGGGTGATGCAGAGCGATCGTGCAGCAGGTACATAGTGGGCAATCCCTCTCCATGATTATTTTTTTCCTGTCCTTCCTTTGCTGCTCCCCCTTAACCAGCATCCTCTGGTCTGCATTCCTTGCAGGATTAAAGCGCACACGGCGAAGGAGATAGAGCCACGCTCTGCTCTGCAAGTCACTGGCAATGGAGTACGTGAAGGGGTCAGCCCTGCTTCTGCTGGAGCTGCTGATTCTTGGAGGCCTGAGAGCAGGGAAGGGCTCTGCTGTCCTGGGCACCCTGGATCTACAAATAGATGAGGAGCAGCCAGCTGGCACCATCATTGGGGACATCAGTGCTGGCCTGCCCCCTGGAACTAGTGCCTACATGTATTTCATCTCCGCACAGGAGGGCAGCGGAGTTACCACGGATCTGGGGATAGATGAGAACACCGGTATCATCAAAACAGCTCGTGTCCTGGACCGAGAGACTCGGGACCACTACAGCTTCATCGCTGTTACCCCAGAAGGCATCACAGTAGAAGTGAACATCCAGGTGAATGACATCAATGACCACGCTCCAGCCTTTCCCAAACAGCACAGCACGTTCCAGATCCCAGAGCACACGCCCATCGGCAGCAGATTTCCCTTGGACCCAGCCTTTGACGCTGACAGTGGCCTGCTCAATACGCAAGGCTACGTGATTAAGGGCGAGAACGTGGGGCAGGCCTTCCGCCTGGAAACACGCCGGGGACCCAACGGGGTCCTGTATTTGGACCTGGTGGTCAGCAACGTCTTGGATCGGGAGAACCGTTCCTCGTACTCGCTGCTGCTGGAAGCCTACGATGGCGGCTCTCCTCCACGGAGCACCCAGATGACGCTGGATGTGTCCATCCAGGACATCAACGACAACGCTCCGAGCTTCAACCAGAGCCGCTATCATACCCTCATCTCGGAGAATCTGAAACCTGGCAGCAGCATCCTCCAGGTCTTTGCCTCTGATGCTGATGAAGGTGACAATGGGGATGTGATTTATGAGATCAACCGGCGGCAGAGCGACCCTGACCAGTACTTCATCATTGACTCCCAGACTGGAGTCATCAAGCTCAACAAGGGTCTGGACTATGAGGTGAGGAAGGTGCATGAGCTGGTGGTGCAGGCAAGGGATAAAGCTGTCCACCCTGAGGTCACCACAGCCTTTGTCACTATTCACGTGCGTGACTACAATGACAACCAGCCCACCATGACTATCATCTTCCTGAGCGAAGATGGCTCCCCCCAGATCTCTGAGGGAGCCCAGCCTGGCCAGTATGTGGCACGCATCTCTGTGTCTGACCCAGACTACGGAGAATACTCCAACGTCAATGTCACACTGGAGGGAGGGGATGGCAAGTTTGCCCTCACTACCAAGGACAACATCATCTACCTGATCTGCGTGGACCAGCTTCTGGATCGGGAGGAAAGGGATTCCTATGATTTGCGGGTGACAGCTACTGACTCGGGAACACCCCCGCTCCGGGCAGAATCAGCCTTTGTACTGCAAGTGATGGATATCAATGACAACCCCCCGCTCTTTGACCAGCAGGAGTACAAACAGAGCATCCCTGAGGTTGTGTACCCAGGCAGCTTTGTCCTGCAGGTGACAGCTCGTGACAAGGACCAGGGTCCCAACGGGGAGGTGCGGTACAGTATCGTGCATGGCCATGACGCCCACTCCAGCTGGTTTGCCATTGACCCCGCCACGGGTATCATCACCACTGCTGCCCCGCTGGATTATGAGAAGGATCCTCAGCCTCAGCTGACTGTGCTGGCCACGGACAGGGGAACTCCTGCCCTCTCTTCTTCAGCTGTGGTGCATGTGGCCCTGCAGGATGTCAATGACAATGAGCCAGTGTTCAGGAGTAATTTCTACAACGTGTCCCTGAAGGAGAACACCCCTGTTGGGACCTGCTTCCTACAGGTAGGTACAACTGTCAGGAGCTGAGCTTGAGCATGGCACGAGCAGCGCTGTGAGAGGCTTGGGATGGGAGACCTGCCCCTGAAGGCTGTTGGGGGCAGTTGTCACAGCATAGATGGGCAGCGGTCGCAGCAGGAATGCCAGAACAGAGATCCCCGTGCTCAGGGCGAGTTGGAAACGGGGCAGAGCAGAGTTACACCCTTTCTGCGTGCGAGCGCTGGGTGATGTCGCTGAGACCATGGGTGTCCTGTGTGCAGAGCACGGTGTTGACCTCAGCTAAGACTGGAGCCTTGCTTGCACGAGTGTGGAGATGCCTTGCAGGTCACGACACTCAAAATGGTGCTCAGGAACACCAGTTAGACCTCTAGGAAGCTGCTTGTCACCAAGCTGCTAACTTCTCTCTCCCCCAGTGAGGTCATTAGCCTAAGTTCATCAGTGTTTGCAAGGCTGGTTGTGAACATGAGCATTAATTATGCACAACTGGTATTGTTATTTTACCTTGGAAACAGCACCTGTGGGATTTGAGCAGACACACAGGTGCTGCATCAGCCTTTTGGTGGAGCGAGAGGTCGCAGGTGAGGCCAGGAGAGGTGCTGCTCCTCTGACAGGTTCTCTGGAGCCCAAGGTGTGACAGTGATGCCTTTTGTATTTTGTATATTTTGTGTTCCCTGCGTTTGCTGTTTCAGTCGCAGCTCAGGCACTGGAGACAGGCGATGCAGCCCGTGTGAGGCAGGGTGGGGACACAAGGGGACTGGGGCTGGTGGTGGGGAACTGGTGTGGTAATGCAGCGAGGCACTGCCAGCCGAGGCAGCACCCAGAGTGTCTGTCAGGACAAGCACCTCTGTGACATTTGGGGCACTTCTCCAGGAGTCGTGCGGTGCTGGGGTGTCTGGCTGGGGCCGTGAGGGGTGCTGGGGCCGTGAGGGGTGCTGGGGCCAGGTGGCGAGCAGTGCCCATGGGGCCAGGGGGAGAGGGCAAGGGGGAGCAGGAATTCTGGGGCTCATGAGACAAGGCAGGAGGAGGTCCTGAGACCTGGCTAGGGAAAAAGGGCCTCTAGATGGACCTGGAGGAGGAAGTGGAGCTGGCAAGAAAAAGCAGTCTGTGAATGTGCTGTGGGGCATGGGGGGGGTGTGAATGCAGGGGACTCATGGCATGGGATGGGAGTGCTGGAAAGGAGCTTGTGGGGTGGGAGAGTGCAGGGTTCAGAGGGCGGGAGTGTGGGGGGAAGGAGGAATTGGGTGGGAGCAAGGGCCAGGTGTAGAATAGAGAAGGGATGTGGGGCAGGGGCAAGTTTAGGGTAGGGCAGATCTAGAGGGGGTAGAGGATGGGCCAGGGTGGGACTGTGGGGGGGAAGTCTGGGCAGAAGTGGGTGGGAGATGAGGAGGAAGATTTGGGTAGGGGGACGATTTGGAGTTGATCTGTGTAGGGCAACACTCTACACTGTCCCAGGTGGGTGGGGATGGGGACAGGGACAGGACCAGGGCTGGGGACAGGCAGGGTCAGATTGGAGGAGCCATGGGTGAGCACGGAGGCCCCAGGCATGTGCAGGGGTCTCGGCTGCGGCAGCCCCTGAGGGGAGCCCCCCTCTCTCCCCGTGCCGTCCTGCCCAGCGCCGCTCGTCGCGGGGAAGGCGTTCTGGAAATGCAATCGGAGATGGCGGCTGGGACCTGGCTGAGCGCGGGGACGGGCAGGAGCGAGAGCGGGGCCTGGGAGGAGCTGGGGCGGCGCGAGGCCGCGGGGATGGCACAGAGAGGCTGGTCCGGAGCGTGGGTGCCCGGCCGCGGTGAGGCCGGTGCGGAGCAGGGGCCGCCCCAGCTCCACGCTGCGCAGGGGAAGGCGCTGGCCCGGCGGCCGCAGCGGCTCGGAGAGCTTGGCCAGGTTTCGAGGGTCTTGGCTCAGCCCCGGTGTTTCGTTTGGAAACGGCGCGTCTGGGCTGAGCGCAGGTAACTCCCGCGTGGCCTCGGCACAAAGCAAACAGCTCACACATCTGCTGCTGCTTCCTCTGAGCCGGGAAACGTGAGAGGATGGGAAAGGAGGCTGGCCAGGCCGCCGGCTCGGCAACGGGCCGCAGCGGGAGCGAGCCAGGTCGGGGAGCTGGGTAGAGCCGGGGCAAGGAGCCCGGGTCTCGGAGCACAGCTGCCCGCTGTGGCCACCCCTCGGCCATGGCACCCTGCTGCCCCAAACAGGAGGGCTCCCGAGCGCCGTGTCCCATGGGGTCACCCATGTCAGGTGTGCTGCCCCACAGCCCCCCGTGTAATTGCTCCTGCTTGGCTCCATCTGTCCGTGGCTTCTACGCATCAGGGCTCATCCTGCCTTGGGAGGTTCAAGGGTCTCTGTCAATGTCTGGATCTGGTCCAGACCTGCACCGTGGTCATGAGAGCTTAGGCCACGGGCAGGCCCTGCCAGTGTGATGTGCAGGACACAAGACAGCCTCCAAGGTCAGCACAGAACTGAATGAGTTTGGTTCTCCATCCGTTCTGCCATGTTTCTAAGCAAAAAATCCCTGGGAGGAGCAGGGCTATTTTCAGAGGGTGATGTCTGCTCTCTGAGGGCAGGACAGAAGGATGGGGAAGTGGGGACTCCATGTGAGCGACCAGGAGAGACTTGAAGAACGGCTGCAGGTCTCCCTTGCACCCCCCATCCTCTCTGCCAGGTCGGTCTTTGTGTTCCGTGTGTGAACAGGAGACGAGCAGAGCAGGTTGCTGGCCTGAGCTCCTGAGAAAGAAAGAGGATCTCGTAACATCTTCTTTATTTATTACTCATATTTATCATGAGCCAGGTCCCACAGTAGCAGACTCTGAAGGAGCATTAAGCAAAGGAAACAGCAAACTCACAGTTCAGTTCTGAGATGGGAAAGAAACACCAGTGGAGAAGGAGCCCAGGGAATCGGTGAACACGACACCAGCAGAAAAGAGCACGGGACAGTCACTGACTGGTTGTCTCTGCTTCTCTCTGTGGCCATGAGTTGATCATACAGAAGCTTTAGGGCTCACCAGACTGCATTCAAATGCTGTGGTAACATGACGTGAAGCACTGTTCTGGTATAAATTCACCCTGCTGGCTTAAATTTGTTTTAAGCATTTGACTTTGTACCAGCAAGCTGCATGCATGGTCAGATATTGTCTTTCTGGGCCTTGCTAACTCTTCATGCTAAATCAAGTATTGTCTGTCCTCTGGCAGCCAGCGCAAAGCACGGAGAGCTGAGTACACCCCATGTTGTGAGCACAGGCTGATCTGACAGAAATGTGAATGAGATGAGGTGGTGGATTATCAATTTTTGCATGGATCCAATATTAATGATTTTTGGAACCAGGGTGTATATATTTCCTTTGCATTCATACACACAATTGTTGGGGAACAAGGACATCAGAAACGAAAAGCTAATGAGCAACACACCTAATGTATAGTCTTATCTTGCAGTTTTGAGGACGTGTCTGATGAGTTTTGAGGTTTGAGTGCTGATTTGTGGTACGTGGGGCTCGCTGTGCTGCATGCTCAGCACCGGGGCAGCCTCTTGGGCTGTGCCCCAGATAGGAAGACCTGCATGAAGTGCTGTAGGCGAGACCAGGCCACTTATACTGTTACTGAAAGAGAGTCTTGATGGATAATCCTGATGCACCGGTCGTGCTGCTGAAGGGGCAGCTGTGAGAGGACACGGGGAGTGGCCTTGCGTGGGGACTGGAACAGCAAGAGGACTAACGCTCACCGGTGTCACTGCCAGAGAGAGTGGCCGGAGGTGGGGGGGACATGACCACGTGCATTCGCTTTCTTGGGACAAGGGATTCAGAATTAACCTATTTTCAGACCTTTGCATGACATAAAACAGGTCTCCCCCTCCTCAGAAACAAGAAGGCAAGCTTCCTGAGGCAAGATGGGGCCTGTGAGCTTGCTGGGGAGCAGTGTGAGGGAAGGGGGTGCATCGTGCTTCTGGGGGAGTGGGTTGTCATGTGGGAGAGTCTGGGGGTACAGAAGGATTGGGGACAGGGGGGAGATGCTGGTACATGGGGAGGTTGTGGGGGAGGTGAGCGCTGTTGTTACCGCCAGAAGAGCTGCATTTGTTCCAAATTCCTGTGAAAGTTATTTCCTTGCGCTGCCAGCAGCCTCCTCCTGGGCTTGGCACAGCAGCCAGCGCCATGATTAATTCAAGTAGCATTTCCCCTGGAGCTGCAGCAGCTTTTCCACTGCAGCCGAGAGGCCCCAGCCCCTCTCGCGCTCCTCTTCCCCCGTGCTCCGCTCCTCCCCTCAGCCCCCTCGCACAGCTCCCTCCTTCCTCCACGGGATCCCCAGCCCCCTCACAGCTCCCCCTTTTCCCGCACCTCTGCTTAAGCCCCAGGCCCTTAGAACTCCCCTTCCTCACACCCTCCCTCCTCCGTGTCCCCCCACACCTGTGCACGCTGCCCCCCACCAAAGCACTGGTCCCTGTGCCTCCCCTCCTGGAGCCCCAGCCCAGCAGCGTGTCGCCCGCCTTCGTCCCTCCATCTCTGCTCCCTCTTGTTCTCTCCACACCTCTTGGTTGGTGCTGCAGCCTGTTCCCCCCAGGGACCCTCGCTGGTTTGCCCCCAGGGACCCTCGCTGGTTTGTCCCCACCGCTCTCCTCGCCTGCGTGGCCCTTGGGACACTCCATCCTCTTCCCCATCCTCTTCCCTGCGGCGTTCCCCAGGGTCACCCTCTTGCCGTGCTCCATCTCATGCTGCCCTGAGCCCCAGGCTCACCTGCACGTCTTGCCCATCCATATCCCATCTCGCTGTGTAGATCTGAGCTCTGCACAGCCAAAACCCAGCCCAACACCTTGCTTTGGAGGCCTTCTTGGACCAGGGAAGTCATCCTTGCCCTGTACTCAGCACTGGTGAGGCCGCACCTCAAATGCTGTGCCTGCTTTTGGGCCACTGACTCCAAGAAGGACCTGGAGGTGCTGGAGGGTGTCCAGAGAAGGGCAGCGGAGCTGGGGAAGGGTCTGGAGCACAAGTGTGCTGAGTTCCCGGCTGAGGGACCTGGGGGTGCTGAGCCTGGAGAAAAGGAGGCTGAGGGGAGACCTTCTGGCTCTGTCCAAGTCCCTGCAAGGAGGGTGTAGGGAGATGGGCATTTGTCTCTTCTCCCAAGTAACTAGTGACAGGACAAGAGGAAATGGCCTCAAATTACACCAGGGGAGATTCAGATTGAATATTAGGAAAAAATTTCTTCACTGAAAGTGTTGTCAAGTGTTGGAACAGGCTGCCCAGGGCAGTGGTGGAGTCACCATCCCTGGAGGGATTTAAAAGCCGGGCAGAGGAGGTGCTCAGAGATCTGGTTTAGTAGTGGACAGGTAGGGTTGGACTCGATGATCTCAAAGGTCTTTCCCAACCAAACAATTCTATGATCAGTGCCCTACAGAAGGCTGTGGCCAGACCTTATCACTTCCCACCCCGCACTGTTGCTGCCCCACTCAAGCCCCCCACCTTGAGCACTCTTCCTCTGCAGAGGTCCAGCTTCCCTGCCCTGCTGAGCTCCCAAAGTCCTGACCCCTTGCTGGGGCTCTCAGTGCCCTGCAGCTCCCATTTCACCTCCAGGCTGCTCTGCCACAGAGCACATCTGGGTGCCCACGTGTGAGCCCTGCTCCTCGTTCTTTGTGTCTCACTCTGCCCCCGTGCTCAGAGGCACCCGGGCTCCCAGAGAGGCTCCTGGTGCCCAGCCTCACTCTCCACGATCCTGTAGAATCCCAGAACTGCCTGGATTGGAAAAGCCCTTTGAGCTCATGCAGTCCCACCATGAACCCAGCACTGCCCAGTCCCCACTGACCCATGTCCCTCAGCACTGTGCCTGCACGACTCTTCAATCCCCCCAGGGACGGGGACTCCAGGAGTGGAGCCAGCGGTGCCTGCAGCTGTGCGGAGGGCTCCCGGCAGCCTCGGGCTCTGACCCTCGCCTCGGCCACGTGTGCCGGACAGTCTCTGGGGCCAGACCCTGACCCCGCTGCCTCCCCTGAGGCCTGAGCGTGCTGGAGGCTGAGACACAGCCCGGGAGCCAGAGACGGCTCCTGAAATAGCAGCTGTGGCCGCTCCCTGGCTGCTTTTAGCTGGTCAGCAGCTGTGCCAGGGCTGGGGAGGGCAGGAGGCCTGGCACACACTCAGGCAAAGGGAGCCGTGCGTGGGATCGCTGACCACACTGGCGCCAGCCTCCCCTCCTCTCCCACCAAGAGCCGTCACTCCGAGGGGCGGGAGCCCAGAGCCAGATGTTTGCCAAAGCCACAGCGTAACATGTGCGTAGCAGAGATCCAGCCAGGGCAGGGCTCCAGATGAGCTCCCTGCCTGCTGACTGTGCTCGCTGGAGATGGGGAGGACAGCCAGGGAACAGGGGCCCAAGCTGCTGAGAAGCGCTCCATCCCTGTCCAGCGCTGCGGACTGTGTAGGGGGGCACAGGGGTCAGCAGTAGGGCTGAGAAGGCAGGGGATGGCTGTGTTTGAGGGGCTCTGGTGTTGCCCTCTAGATGGGTCTGTGAGAAGGAGAAACCTTGACTCTTGCAGGTGATGTAGCTGAGGACCCCAATGTGGGGTTGTGCTTCTCCATCCCTCCCCAACTTGGGGGAATACAAGAGCTTTGGGGTGCCTCGGCTCCACTCTTCCCTCTTGTCTTGCTGGGGACTAGGAGGAGGGCATGAAATAACAAGGCCTCAGCGCTCATCTTTGTCCTCCCAATTCTCCATGCAGTGGGGAGAGGCACACCTGCCCTGCCCCTGCCCTCCTCCCCTCACAGCACTCACAGCTCCCCAAGATCGGTGCTCTGAGCCATTTTGCTGCTCTTCTTTGTCATCTGCTGCTCTGCTTTGGCCTCAGCACTCCCATGAGGTGCTCTTCTGCCCAGCTGCAGGGGACACAGGCAAAGTCTTCTCACAAAGCCTGCAGGGAAGAAGGGGCAGCTGGCAAATGCTGCTCCACGATGCTCTCGGCGCTGGTGGAGCTGATCAGCTCTCTCAGAAGGACTGGAGCTGAATGGGGAACTGGGAGGCTCAGGAGGGCCTTTAGCTGGAGGTCACAGAACAGTTGAGCTTGGAAGGGGCCTCTTGAGATAATCTAGTACAACACCCCCTGCTCAAGCAGGGCCATCCAGAGTTGGTTGCCCAGGACTGTGTCCAGATGGCTTTTCAGTACCTCCAGTCATGGAGACTCAGAGATGTGGTTTAGTAGTGGACAGGTACGGTTGGACTCACCAACCTCCCTGGCAATCTGTGCCAGTGCTCGGTCACCCTCACAGTGAAAAATGTTTCCTGATGTTCAGAGGGAACCTCTTGTGTTTCAGTTTGTGCCCATTGCCTCTGGTCCTGGCTCTGGGGACCACTGGGAAGAGCTGGGCTCTGTCCTCTTGGTGTCCTTTGTCATGGATGGATGATATCCCCCACGAGCCTCCTCTTCTCCAGGCTGAACAATCCCAGCTCTGTCAGTCTTTCCTCACAGGAGAGATGCTCCAGCCCCTTCATCATCTTCACAGCCCTTCACTGGACTCTCTCCAGTCTGCCCATCTCTCTCCTGTACTGGGGAGCCCAGCACTGGACCCAGCACTCCAGCTGTGGCCTCACCAGTGCTGAGTAGAGGGGAGAGATCACCTCCCTTGACCTGCTGGCCACACTCCTCCTGCTGCAGCCCAGGACACCATCCCCTTCTTTGCAGCAAGGGCCCATTGCTGCCTCATCTTCAACTTGGTGTCCACCAGGACCCCCAGGTCCTTCTCTGCTGAGCTGCTTTCCAGCTGGCTGTCCCCAGCACATGTTCTTGCACGGGGCTGTTCCTCCCCAGGTGCAGGACTTTGCACTTCCCCTCTGAACTTGATGAAGTTCCTGTCAGTCCATTTCTCCAGCCTGTCAAGGTCCCTCTGGATGGCAGCACAGCCCTCTGCTGTAGCAGCCACTCCTTCCAATTTGGTGTTATCCAGTGTTACCCACTGGACTCTCTCCACTAGTTCCTGGTCATTCTTGAAGTGAGGAGCCCAGAACTGGACACGAGACTCCAGATGTGGCCTCACTGGGGCACAGTGGAGAGGGAGGAGAACCTCCATCAGCCTGCTGCCCACGCTCTTCTCAATACACCCTTCTTGGCCATGAGGGCACACTGCTGGCTCATGGTTAGCCTGCTGCCCACCAGCACTCCCAGCTCCTTCTCTGCAGCGCTGCTTTCCAGCAGGTCACCCCCCAGCCTGTCGTGGTGCCTGGGGTCATTCCTCCCCAGGTGAGGGACTCCACACTTGCCTTTGTTGAACTTTTTTGTTCCTTCCAGCGCAGCTCTCCAGCCTGTCCAGGCCATGCTGAATGGCAGCACAGCCTTCTCCTGTGTCAGCTGCCCAGCAGCAGCAATATCCATCCTACAGCGTTCAAGATAAAGGGCCCTACAGCACAGAGCTACGCTGAGTGCTGGACCAGGGGCCAAAGAGAAGCTCCAGCACAGCAGAGCCAAGTTCTGGACAGCAGAATAAGCTGCTTCACTGCTGTCCAACAGCCTGTGCTGGGGAAAGGGGGCAACAGCTGGGTCACTGAGTCACAGAGTAATTCAGACTGGAGAGACCTTGGGAGGTCTTTGGTCCAACCTCCTGCACGAAGCAGGGGCAGCTCTGGGGTCAGACCAGACTGCTCACAGCCTCATCTGGTAGCACCTTGAAAACCTCCAAGGATGGAGGTTGCACAACCTCTTGGCAACCTGCTCCAATACTGGACAGTCCTCAACAGGGAAAAAACTTTCCCCTGTATCCAGCCTGAAGTTCTGATTTCAGCTGATGCCTGTGGTCTCCTGTTCTCCTGCCATGCACCACTGTGAAGAGCCTGGCTCTGTTCCCTTGATAACCTCCCCATCAGAGTTGGCAGCTTACTGTTAGGTCTGCAGCCTTCTCTCCTGAAGGCTGAGCAAGCCCAACCCTCCAGCCTGTCTTTGACCCACCTGCTTGTCCAGCTCTCCCAACCATAACTTCCTGCCTTAGATATGAGGATTGTGGAAGAAGGAGTCAAAATCCTTTGTAAAGTCAAGGCAGTTGTCATCCACTCAGCCACATAACCCCTCATTGCATCGCAGAGAGCAGACAGGACGGTCAGTCCGTGCTGGCTGCTCCCCTCCCAGGCTCCTCCATGTGGTCAGAAACACGCTCCCAGAGGACTCACTCCATGATTCTCCAGGGACCAAAGTGTGGCTGACAGGAGTGTAGGTCCTCAGATCAATCTTTTGTCCCTTTCTGAAGGTGGGATCGATATTTTCCTTCCACCAGTTGTCAGGATCTCCCCTGATGCCCACCACATTTGAGAGCAGCCCTGCAGGTCCTTCTGTCAGTGTCTGTTGATGCCGCCTGTTGGATCCCATGGATTCGTGCAGACCCAGTTCACTGACGAGATCCTCACTCAGTCTCCATCCCTGCCTGGTAGCTCTCTGAAACCTTTCAAAAAGCATGGAGGCCTGGGAGACCTTGTTGGTGAGGACTGAGGTACAGGAGGCATTGAGTGTCTCTGTCTTCTCTGTGTCTGCTGTCACTAAATCACCCCCACCACGTTCAGAAGTGGGCCCATATTCAGCCTTTCACTACTCAGGCACTGGTAGAGGCTCTTGGCACCCTCAGTTGTCCTTGCAAACCTCAACCCTACTTGACCTTTGACTTTTCCTGACACCATCCCTACGTGCCTGGGCACTGTTCATGAATTCCTCCTTTGTGGGTTGCCTTTGTGACCACCTCCCATCTGCTGCCTTTTTGCATTGCAGCTTAGCCCTGGGGTCCCTGCTTAGCCAAGGCCATCTGCTGATATGTCTCCTTGTTTTCCTGTGTGCTGGGGTGGGCTGTTCTTGTGCCTGGAGTATGCTGTCCTGAGGGCTTGCCAGCTTTTCTGAGCTCCCTTGGCCTTCAGAGCTGCCTCCCGGGGGATCCCTCCCACCTCCCAAGTCCCTGTGTGAGCTGAAGTCTTCCTTGAGGTCCAGGGTCTGTTCTCTGCTGCTGTCCCTCCTCACTCCCTGTAGGATCCCCAACACGATGACTTCGTGGTCACTGCAGCCGAGGTGACCACAGCCTCGGTCAGTTCTCCCTTGCTAAGGAGCAGCAGATCCAGCTGTGTGGCACCCCTGGTCGGTCTGGGAAAATCAAATCCTTTGTGAGACCCAGGGTCTGTGACCCAGAGGGTGCCCCCAGACGCTGCTGCCTCCTCAGCACACTGTCCCAGCCTCAGCTCAATCGTTTCCTAGCCTCCCAGGGATGTCCTTGTGTTTAAAGCCTGGAGTGGGTTTTTCTCTGTGAGTGAGTCGTTGCTTTCTGAACCTGCACAGTTCGATGTCACTGTGCCCTGCAGTGAGGAACTCCACATCTTTTTCATAGAATCAGGGGGTGACTGGGACAAGGGAAAGGCCCAAGTGAGCATCTGTGTGGGGCCTGGGACGTGATGGAGCTGTGTGGGGCATGGGGGGCAGGTAGGGATGGGGTGTGCTTGGGACTTGGGAGAGGTGTAGTAGCCTCTTGCAGGCTGGACCTGGCCATGGCTATCATTGTGTGCAGTGCTGGGGAACACCAGGGCTGGGTGGGCTCTGTGTGAGGCTGTGTGAGAGCTGGGCTATCCCAGGAGCATGCTGTGGGCACAGTGAGAGGACAAGGCACGGAGGGAGAGCAGTGCTCCATGTGCTGTGCATAGCTGCAGCAGGTTCCAGAGAAATACCGTGCTTGCAGCCAAGCACATCTTAACAAGGCTGAAAGACAGGCAGGAGCATCAGCCCTGTGCTGCTCAGAAACTCTGGCCTCATCCTGGACTTGAGCAGGATCACAGAATCACAGAGTCACAGTGGTTGGAAAAGACCTTTGAGATCATCGAGTCCAACCATGAACCCAACACTGCCAATCCCACCTCTAACCCATGTCCCTCAGCACCTCGTCTGCCCGTCTGTCCAATCCCCCCAGGGAAGGTGACTCCACCACCTCCCTGGGCAGCCTGTGCCAACGCTTGACCACCCTTTGGGTGAGAAAGTTTTTCATGCTCTACAGGACCCTCAGTCTTGTCTCCCTCTCTCTTCAAGACCAAAGAGCTGATTGCTGTTAGAAACCCATCCCATATGCAATAGCATTCATGAGCCATTATCTCCTGATGGCAAAGGATTTCCCTGTGGAGAATGGGGTCCTACAGGGTAAAAGAGGAAAGCTACAGGCCAGGAAACACTCTGACCATGCAGCTGGTTTATCCAGGAAAGGGATGGGTTGCTTGGTCCACCCACCAGCACCAGGCATTTCTGAGAAGAACCCCTGCTTAGTCTTAGCAGGGCAGAATCAGACCCAGGGGTAGCAGCAGTGGTTTAGAAGTAGATCTTCAACAGAGGCCTTAATGAACCACAGAAACAATTCACCATGGCTTCTCCTCACTGCTGACCTGGCTGGGTCTGTGTATGGGAACATCTGGACTCTTGATGTCAGAGCCCCAGGGTCACCACACTCCCAGCCTCGCAGCGCAGCCCCTGGAGCCCCGACATGGGGAGGGTCTCTGGCATCACGGCTGTCCAACGACACAGCACAGAACATTTTCACCCAGTGTGGGGAGCCTTCCTGCACTTGCTCTTTGTGAACACTTCTGTTCTTGGCACGTGGGGTTGCAGCTGCACGTGCTGTGGTCTTGGGGAGAAGCACAGCCTGCGCTGTGCACGTCGAGCCTGGCGTGTCCATGGTGATCCTGCGAGCCTGTGCAGGTGTCCTCTGCAGAGTGGGTGACCCACAGCTTTGTCCACATCTCGTGTCTGTTGCTGGCCCCGCAAGCTCACGCAGGTGTCTTGTTGTCAGCTGCAGCCTTCTCCTTCTCTCCTTTCTCCTCTCACATAGCTCCTCCTGGGAACAGCCATTCTTGGCCCTGCAGGATGTTCAAGAAGTCAGAGGCGAGGGTGCTGTCAGGGCTCCACTCAGGCTCAGAGCTCTGACTCCTGCTCCCACATATTCAAGCAGCAGGCCTTGCAGAGCCCCGAATGGAGTGCTCCTGGGCTGTCCCAGAGACAGCTTGACCTCATTGCCCTCCTATGTCTCAGGTAAACATCAGGAACCTCATGAGTAAGCTACAGGAAAACCAGCTGTTGATCCAAGATTTTGGGTGGGCACTAAACACAGAGCCTGGGGCTGCCCTGCACTGGCTTCTACCAAAGTTCCTAGAAAAATATCCAGACTTGGTTTAAAAGTTCCCAGGAGTGGTGAATTCACCACAGGCCCTGATGAGCCCTTTTGGTGGTTAATTATC
Source organism: Caprimulgus europaeus (assembly GCA_907165065.1). The sequence continues at coordinate 126,229,980 of OU015523.1, read as the reverse complement.
CTCACAGCTGGCAGTGTGCACCACGTCCCAGACTGCACGTGCTCTGCAGTCTGCAGCCATGGTCCCAGCCACCCATGCCAGCTGCACCGGGGTGTCTGCAGTGCTGAGTGCCTGGTCAACCCCCCCTCCCATGGGACACACACACAGCAGCAGCGGTCACAGAATCAGAGTCGCTTGGTTGGAAAAGACCTTTGGGATCAAATCCAGCTGTACCTGTCCACTGCTGAACCAGATCTCTGAGCACCTCGTCTTTTAAACCCCTCCAGGGATGGGGACTCCAGCACTGCCCTGGGCAGCCCCTTCCAGTGCCTGAGAACCCTTTAGTGAGGAAAGTTTCCTGGTACCCAGTCTGCAGGCACTGCCCGCCCGTGGGCAGGAGAGCTCGGGCTGAGGTGTGTGCTGGCCACAGCCCCGCTCCCGCTCTGCACGGTGGCAGAGGTGCCAAACAACCTGTCCAGCCCCCCACACAAAGCTAACACAGGTGTTCCTTCAGGTGTGGTGCTGTTCTTGTGGCTTTTCTCTGGGCACTAGTTTGACAGCAGCCCTCCGAGTGACACTGGGACCAGACACTCATCTCCAGTAGTGGTGGCACTGGCACTGGTGTAGCGGTGACGTGGCCTCTCTTGAACCCTGTGTGGGCTGCACAGCAGGGTTGTGTTGGACCATTGGTCCACAGAGAGTCCCACAGCAGGGTGGGGAGGTGCAGTGCTGGACATAGGTGAACGGGGAGCTTTTCTGAGGGTGAGGATGCCTTGCCCAGGCTCTGCAGGTGGGTTTGCCTGTGATGCCAGATGGCCAGCTCCACGAGGAGCAGTCCTGGATGGAGACAGCTCTGGGTGCCAGGGAGCAGCCAGGGAGGTGGTGCTGTACTGCATAACAGTGAGAGCTTGTCTGTTTCTCCCCTGTTCCCAAAATCCAACCCAGCTCCTGGGCCAGAAAGCTGCATTTCCAGATAGCTTCTCCTGCGGTGTCTCTCTTAGACGGTGACCATCAGAGGATGGTTAAGGTGGGAAGTTAGGGCTGTTCTGGAAGCACCAGAACCCTTGGCCCAAGGATCTGGGGAAAATATCTGCAGTGCTTGTTGCTGTGCAGTGTATTAAAGCAGCTGACGTGCACTTTAGAGCACCTTCAGAGCGATAAGCCACTCATTTTGGAGGAAGGAAGTTATTAATTTGCCACATAGTGCCTATTCCAGTCACTGTGGCAGCTCACCAGTTTGGGGAGCATTTCCACCTGCAGTGGCAGAGAACGGTGCCAGGCAGTGAGCTGGGCATGGCCCACGGCTCCGGCGCGCTGGAACGGGGCTGTTAGCCCGGTGATATCCGACAGAGCCAGGCTGCCAGCAACCTGGGGACAGGCTTCAGCAACGGCAGGGAGGCCGGATTCATACTCTCACATGAGCAGCTCCATGGCAAAGGGAGCTGGGGCAGGAGGGAGGGAGGATGCTGAAGGCAGGGGCAGGCAGGTGGGTCCAATTTCCCCCAGTGCTCTCTGGCCGGGCTGCTGTCACAGCTCCTGTGGCTCTGAGTGCTCTGCAGCTGGAGCAGGGAACAGGATCCAGTTTCATGGCACTTCTCCTGGCAGCTGCTGCAGGGCTGGGGACCAAACACCCTGTGCAGGGATCATGGTGCTCATTGTAGATGTGCTCTCAGCTTCTCTCTGGCTGCCCAGAGAGGGTGTGGAGTCTCCTTCTCTGGAGATGTTCAAACCCACCTGGATTTGATCCTGTGCAACCTGCTCAAGGTGAACCTGCTCAAGGTGAACCTGCTCTGGCAGGAGGGTTGGACTGGATGATCTCTGGAGGTCCCTTCCAACCCCACCAGTCTGTGATGCTGTGATCCCCTGGGACCACAGGCAGCGGGGCAGGAGAGTACGTTCAGGTGCTGCCTTCCCTCCCGGGAGGCTGTGGCTCCCTGGGCCGGGCAACTGGCAAGGGGCTATCCCAGGTGCTGCCTCCCCTTCCCCGGGGTGCAGCACACATGGGCTGGGGGAAGGGAGGTCCCACCTCTACCTGATTGATTTTTTCTTCCCCATCCCAGCTGTTCTCTGTAGGCTCTCTTGTTGTTCCTCCATCTCTGATGATGGGGTGAGTGATAAAATCATAGGATCACAGAATGGTTTGAGTTGGAAGGGACCTTTAAAGGTCATCTATTCCAGCCCCCTGCAGTGACAGGGACACCTTTGCTAGCTCAGGTCGATAGAAGGGGCTGGGGTCCGGGGCCCTGCCCGCAGCACAGCGCTGTTTGCAGCCCCCAGCTGGGCCCTTCCTTGGCGCGTGTGCAACGTTCCTGCGCTCCTCGCTCACGGGAGCCGAGGCCCCAGCGCTGCTGCTGGGAGGAGCTGTGGCTGACGAGGCCTGAACTCCACTTCACCCGGGCCTGGCCCAGCTGCCTCCCTCCTGGCTCCATCCTCCAGCTTTGTTCTCCATGCAGAGCTCCCAGCTGGTGGATGGGCCATGGGCAGTGATGCTGGGCTCAGGGGGAAGGAGCTGTGTTCTGCTGACCCAAGCTCTGCAAGGAGCCCAAGGAGGAACTGGGGCCAGTTTTAATCCTCGTGCTGTGTCTGTAAATGCTAGTGCCATCCCTTTGCCCCAGGCTCCAGTGGTCCCTGAGCATCACAGGGCAATGCCACCCTTGGTCATCCTCAGAGCCCAGGGCTGCTGGGCACAGAGCTCTGAGAGCAGGACAGAGCCGGGTCACAGTGCAAAGGGAGCTGGTTTTCTTCCCACCTTTGCAGAAAAGAAGGAGCAGAGGGCCAGGGGCAGTTTCTGTGAAAGCACAGGCTGTCCCTGGCTGGCCAGTCAAGCTGGGTGCAATGGGGATGCTTGGTGCCAGATCCTTGGCGTCGGTGTGAGGCTCGGCCTTTCTGTACCCCTCTCTGTGTGGCCCTTTCTTTTGCTAAGCCAAGTCTCTTGGCCTAGGTCATGGGTGTTGCCCCTGGGGTGCATGAATCATAGAATCATAGAATTATTTGGTTGGAAAAGACCTTTGAGATCATCAAGTCCAACCCTACCTGTCCACTGCTAAACCAGATCTCTGAGCACCTCGTCTGCCCGGCTTTTAAACCCCTCCAGGGATGGGGACTCCACCACTGCCCTGGGCAGCCCGTTCCAGTGCCTGGAAGAAGGGAGGTGTCACCTGAAACAAGGCACCTCTGGTGGTGCAGGAACCCGTGGCAGCACTGCAGATAGAAAACACAGTGCAGCTCTTGTGAGCCTGCAACACTGTGCCCCCCACCTCACTGTCCCCTCACGGGGACCAGGCCAGCACAGCCTGATCCTGGGGTGTCCCACAGCTGCCTGCAGCACTGCCCAGGCACTGTCTGCAGCTGGTGAGCCCCTGGGAGGTCCTGTCCTCTCACAAGGAGGGCTGCAGAGGAAGTGGTGGCTTGTCTGGGACGAGAATCGCAGGGTGGAGGCAGTAACTGTCAGTCTGCTTTCCCGCGGCCGGCTTTGAGGACTGGGCAGTGGCTGTGGGCTGTGGAGCAGCGGGCAGCACCGGGTGGTGGAGGTGGTGGTGGTGGTGGTGATGGGCTGGGCCTGGCTGGTGGTCTTCTCTGTGATGCTGGCTCTGCTCACGTAGTGCCTTCCCTCATCCAGGTGACAGCCACAGATGCAGACAGCGGCACGTTTGGCTCCCTCTCCTACTCCATGGGCTCTGGCATCGGCAGTGTGGTCCCCACGCAGTTCAGCGTTGACAAGCACACGGGGCAGCTGTGCACGGTGCAGCCCCTGGATCGTGACGAGGGCACGGCCGCCTACGACTTCACCGTCACGGCTGTGGATGGGGTGAGTGCTGGGGAGGCCGTGGGGTGAGTGCTGGGGAGGCCATGGGGGGGTGAGTGCTGGGGAGGCCGTGGGGTGAGTGCTGGGGAGGCCGTGGGGGGGTGAGTGCTGGGGAGGCCGTGGGGTGAGTGCTGGGGAGGCCGTGGCGGGGTGGGTGCTGGGGAGGCCGTGGAGGGGTGAGTGCTGGGGAGGCCGTGGGGTGAGTGCTGGGGAGGCCGTGGGGGGGTGAGTGCTGGGGAGGCCGTGGGGGGGTGAGTGCTGGGGAGGCCATGGGGGGGTGAGTGCTGGAGGGGCCGTGGGGACGCGATGCTGCTGCCTCAGCGCTGTGCAGGAGACACTGCTGTGTGCCCCTGCTCTCTGCACCATCTCTGATCTGGTCCTTCCGCAGGGCGGCCTGAACTCCATGGTGTACGTGAAGGTTTTTCTGGAGGACATAAATGACAACCGGCCGGTGTTCTACCCGCTGGAGTACGCTGCCAGCATCAGCACACAGAGCATGCCAGGCACGGCTGTGCTGCGTGTCACTGCCCACGACAAGGACGAGGGGCTGCACGGGAAAGTGACCTACCGCATTGTCCTGGGAAACTCCCCCCCGCTCTTCTCCCTCAACAAGGACACAGGTGAGAGGGAGCTCGGGGGCAGCCAGAGCAGGCGGCGCTCAGAGCAGTGGGATGTGGGCAGGTGTAAAAGCCAGCCCCATGGTCACTGCTTGGACATCTCAGCAGCGCAGCCTGCCACCAGAATCCATCTGTTCCCCTCCCTGCCAGGGAATCTTCCCTGCCTTGGCTTCTTGAGCCTCTGGCAGCCCCTTCCCAGACTCAGTTTCTGCTCCCTGCTCTGTTCCTCAGTTGTCCCCTCTTCCTTCCTCTCCCTCATTCTCCATTCCTGACTCACTGCGCCTTTCCTCCTGCATGCTGCTTGCTTTGCCCCATCAGGCTGTATCCTGCTCAGTTTCTTGTCCCTGCCCAGTTCCCTCCTCTCCCCAGCTCAGTGTGCTGTCCTCCCCATAACTCTCTGTTGCCCTGGGTCCCACCTTTCTCATTGTCTGCATCTGCTCTGCCTTGCTTTGGCTCCCAAAGCCAGAGCAGTTTCTGCTGCATGGGTGTGTGGTGCCAGGGGCTCTCAGCAGGACAGGAAGGTGTCCCGTGCTCAGCACAGGCATTGAGGTCTCTCTGCACTGGCCCCCAGCTTCCCAGAGTGTGACTGGGATGAGACAGGCCTACCAGCCATCCTCATGCAGGGCCACCTCCTTTGTAGGACCTGTTGAGGATGGTCCTTCAGTTCTACATTTCCTTCCACAGCCCAGATCCCTCCTGCTGTGTCCTGACCATCACCCTGTGCCCCACATCAGAAGCCTTATTCCCTCCTTTCCCTCTCCCAAGACCTGCCCTCTGGCTTGTTTCCCCCAGCCCTCACCACTGCTTAGCTCAGGGCTGGGCTTAGGGTTGAGAAATGAGGATTTGGAGAGGCTTTCCCAGGAGAATTCCTCCTCTTTATTGCAGTTCTCCCCCCGTGATGCACATTGTTTGCTGCCCACTTAGGTCTTTCTTTTCAAGCTCGTGGTTTGGCGTGTTCCCTTGGTGCTGGATGACAAGCGGGGTGCAGGTGTGGTACCCTCTGAACTGCTCTCTTCCCTAGGTGTCATCTCCCTCTCGTGGTCCCTGAGTGGTAAAGCCAACACGCTGGTGCAGCTGGTGATCTCTGCACAGGATGGTGGGGGGCTACAGGCACAGCCAAACGCCCGGGTGAACATCAGCATCGTGGAGGGCACGGTCTCACCCCCCGTCTTTGAGCAAGCTCAGTACTTCTTCACAGTGCCCGAGGACGTGCTGCAGGGTGCCAGTGTGGGGGCTGTCCGGGCCCAGAACCCTCCAGGTACGAGCTTGTCCCTTTCGTGTGCAGTCATTGTCCCTGTCCCTGCGTCATTTTGAAGGTGCCGTGCCACAGCTCCTCACAGAGCAACCCTGTTCTGGGAGCTCCCCGCACGCAGAGACGTGCGCATACAAACGCACACCCGTGTGATTGTCACTCAGCTCAGTGCTCTCACACATGCTTGCACACGTGTGTGCACAAACTCTTGTGCACATGCATCTGTGCGTGCACACGCGTGTACATGGAGCTGCTGTGCACCTCCCGACCGCAGTGACCACAGACAGCGCTGCCTGGCCCTGCTGCTGTCTGCAGGGGAGGGGGTGAGCAAGAACAGAAGTCACTGTGCCTGTCCCTCCCCTTGTCCCCAGGTCATGCTGATGACATCTTTTATTCCATCTCCTCGGGGGATCCTCATGGCTATTTTTCCATCGACTCTGCCTCCGGGCAGCTCCGCACCAGCCTGCCTCTTGACCACGAGACCCAGGCAGTCCTCGTGCTGGATGTGCAGGCCCGCAGCGGTTCACCCCCTGCCTACAGCAACGCGCGCGTGAAGATCTCTGTGTCGGATGTGAACGACAATGCGCCAGCGTTCCCGGCCCCCTCCGACTCCATCCTGCTGCCAGAGGCCACAGAGCCCGGGACTACGGTGTACACGCTGCAGGCCGAGGACCGCGACAGCGGTGCCAACGGCCAGGTGAACTTTGAGCTGGTGTCGGGCGGTGACGGCACCTTCAGCGTGGAGCGCTCCTCGGGGGCGGTGCGGCTGGCCGGGGCCCTGCACTACGAAGCCCTCTCCGCGTACAGGCTGGCTGTGGTGGCCCGGGACAGCGGCGTTCCCCAGCTCAGCTCCACCTTCACGCTGCTGGTGCACGTGCAAGCCGAGCACGACCACGGGCCCATCTTTGACACGCTCACCTACCGCGTGGAGGTGCGGGAGGGTGCTCCCGTCTCCACCCGCTTCCTGCAGGTGCGCGCCCTGGCCCGCGATCCGGAGTCCGGGACCCTGACCTACCACCTGCGCGCAGACGGGGACGCCGCCAGCTTCGGCATCGCGCCCGACAGCGGGTGGCTCTACGTCAAGAGCGCCCTGGACCGGGAGACGCGGGACCTGTACGTGCTCACGGTGCTGGCCTCGGCGGGCGGCGGCGGGGCGGGGGGGGAGGCCCGGAAAACGGGCACCAGCACGGTACGGATCAGCGTCACCGACGAGAACGACAACAGCCCCCGGCTGAGCGAGGAGCGGTACTTCTTCACCGTTCCCGAGAACCAGGCTCCGGGGAGCAGCGTGGGCAGGGTGATGGCGAGTGACCGGGACGCTGGGCAGAACAGCCGCCTCACCTACCGCCTGCTCCAGCACGACCCCAACTTCCTGATCCACACACAGACAGGTGAGAGAGAGACTGCCTGGCTTCCCGGGCTGGGGCTGGCTGGGGAAAGGCCCAGGGCAGGTCAAAGGGGAACTGGGGGTGCTGAGCCTGGAGAAAAGGAGGCTGAGGGGAGACCTTCTGGCTCTGTCCAAGTCCCTTGGAGGAGGGTGGAGAGAGGTGGGGGTGGGTCTGTTCAACCAAGGACCAAGGGACAGGACAAGAGGAAATGGGCTCCAGTTGTGGCCAGGGTAGCTGAGATGGGATGTGAGGAAGAATTTCTTTGCTGAAAGGGTTCTGAGGCATTGGAAGGGGTTGCCCAGGGCAGTGGTGGAGTCCCCATCCCTGGAGGGATTGAAGAGTCGTGTAGACACAGTGCTGAGGGACAGGGGTCAGTGGGGACTGGTCAGTGTTGGGTTCATGGTTGGACTCGGTGAGCTCAAAGGGCTTTTCCAATCTGAGAAATTCTGGGATTCTGTGAAAAGTGAACAGGCCAGACCAGTGCCACAACAGAATATTAATCTTCCTACCTCTGCGGTGCTGGGCTCCCCAGGAGCATACCCGAGCACAGGTTCTTCTCTAAAGAGGTTACTGGGCTCAGCTGTGTCCCTGCTTTTCCCTCACAGGGGAGCTCAGCACCAAGCATAGCCTGGACCGGGAGCAGCAGTCCAGCTACCAGCTCTTGGTGATCGTGCAGGATGGGGGAGCACCACCCCGCAGTGCCACAGGAACCATCTATGTCACGGTGCTGGATGAGAATGACAATGCTCCTGCTTTCCTTCACGTGGCCAGTGGCCAGGAGCTGCCTGTGCAGGTAGGGGCAGCAGGCTGGAGCCCTGGTAAGACAGGGATGTGATGGCCTCTGGGTTTGGGGGGAGCAGGAGGTTCTGCAGGGGGAAAGGGAATGGGCAGGGGCACTCAGGAGAGATTCAGGGTCAGGGACGAGCAGGCACAAGCTGCATCCATGCAGCAGCCAGGGCAGTCTGGTAAATCTGACCAACATGTGGTAAGGTGGGCATGTCCTTGGGAAATACAGACGTCCCTGTGCACAGAGCAGGAGAGGACTGCAGAGGGCTTGGAGACCAGTGGGACTGGCCAGCAGGCAGAAGCTCTTGGCTCATGTGTGCCTACAAGGATGGATGGCAAAAGGGAGCCCCAAACCTGACCCAGCGGAGCCAGGGGTAAAACACGTACGTGTGAGCAGGGAGGCACAAGGTGCTGTTAACTTCTAGGTCTCAGGACTTTTGGTATAGCCACCTGGCTTTCTGGGAGGTGAGGAAAGCACTGCCCAGCACTGCCCAGCTGCACTTTGCACTCACAAGGGTTTTCTGAGAACCTGCTGTGGGTCCCAGCCCAGCCTCCCCGCTCAGCACTGCGTGGTGGCAGCGGTCACCCGGGCACTGAGTGTGCTGCAGAGTTATGTCAGCCTGGCTCAACAGAAGCAGGTGAGGACCCACCTCCTCTGCTCTGCTGTGGCCTGGGTGGAGTGGCACGTGTGGCCAGGGCTCGCTGGAGCCAGCTGAGTGGCACTGGCTGCAATGGAGCAGGATGGGCAGAGTCCCGTCCCCATCTCCTCTGCACAGTGAGGAGAGCCTGCAGCTGAAGGGCTGTGCCCGCCCTGTGCGTTGCTGCTCCTCAGGCAGTGTGCTCAGAGCCACTTGTTCTGTGCTGGGTGTAAAACACCACGGTGATGGCAGCCTCCCTCTGTCACAGGTCCTTCCTGAGCCGTGCACCAGGGGCAGGCAGGACTGCATTGGCAGGTCCCTGCCACACCTGGGTGGCTGTCAGCACAGGACCTGGGGACTCTGCAGCTCCACTCAGACCTGCCCTGTTCATTAGTTTTTCCCTTCCTGCTCCAGGTTGCAGCCACCCCTTACCCAGCTGCCTTCTTGCACGCCCAGCTGACACTCTCTGCTTGCAAAACTGGTGAGGCTTGTCCTGGGTGAAGGCTTCTCTCAGGGTCTGGTGGAGGCAGAGGGAGGCAAAGCTGGTCCTGTCCTCTCCCTGAGCAAAGCTCTGGGCTTTGGGTCACTCTTGCAGGCCAGGGGCCAGCCAGCCGTGGCACTGCTGAGGCTGCAGCTGAGCAGGCATCGCTCACCTCTGTGTCTGCTGAGTGTCCCCTCTGCTGTGTGGGGACACCCCCAGCACACTGACACAGCGGGCTCTGCGGCCACCTCCCGTGTTTGGGGCACGGAGTGCTGGGACTCTCCCGTTAGAGCTCGGGAGGTCTCGTCTCACACCACAAAAGCACACAGGGGACAGAGCGAGGCTGGGACAGGCTTAGGGTCCTGGAGGCAGGTAAATGCTGTGACAGTTCTGAAAGACACAAATGTCTGGGCACTGTGGTTTGAAGCTCTCCTGCTAGGAACAGGCAGAGGAGGGTGAAGCGCAGTGGAGGCCGCTGGTGGCCACGGTGTAGGGGTAGAGGAAAGGCTTGGCGTGAAAACGGGCAGATAAGTGCAAAGCTGGGTGATTTGTTGCAGACAGTGAAGCTCTCATATGGATGTTCGCTGGGCAAAGCAGAGGGAGGTGTCTGCTGGCACAGGAACTGCTGTGGCACTGGATCCCCCCAGGGAACGAGGGGAGAGGGAGCAAAGAGAAGGAAGAAGTGGTCGTTTTCACAGAGGGGGGGATGTCACCGGTGGGTGTCCAGGACTCGTGCTGGTATCCTCGCTATTTGGTGTTCCCATATATCCTCCAGAAGAGGAGATTGATTGTGGATGTTAAATCATTGATTGTTGATGATAAAAGTAACAGACCAATCTATTAGTGATAGACCATAGTAACGAAAGTGAGGGCTCCCTCTGAAGAACTGTAGAGGATCTTGGTTTACTGTCCCATTAGGAAAGAAGATGGGAGATGAAATTCACTGTTGCTAGCTGGAAAGTCACACACAGGACAAGGCAATGTGCATTTTACTGACAGTGGTGGGCTCTGAACTGGCTGCTTAAGTTTGGGGAGCAGACTGGGGCATCGCTGTGAAGGCTTTGTGAAAACATCAGCTCAGGGCTCAGCTGTAGTCAGAAAGGCAAATCAAATGCTGAGTGTTATTAGAAAAGGAAGAGAGGATGAAAGAAAACATCATTACCCCACATCTCAGATTCTGCACACGCTCTCTGCGCTGCCTCCACTCCGCTAAATAAGCAGTGGTGCTAGAAAAGGTTCAGGAAAGGATGTGAATGTGATCTCCAGCAGATAATGGTTTCCATGCAGAAAGAAAATACTTGAGCATTCTTTGGCATGGAAGAAACTGCAGGAGTATAACAGAGGTGTGCAGTGAATGGCACAAAGACAGCCATGGGGAAATTAGAAGTTGCTTTTTTTCACAATACAAGACCTAGGCAGCCTCAGAAATGACCAGGCAGCAGGTTTAAAATAAACAAAGGCAGTACTTTTTCATGCAGAACGTAATTAAATTGTGAAATCATTGCCAAAAGTTGCATGGGTTCAAAATTAGATGAATTCATGGAAAAAAATAAATTCATCAAAGGCAGTTGAACAAAAATATGATCTGTGGCTGAGGAAGTGACTTGCCCACAGACTGCTGGAAGCTGGGGAGGTCTCACAGGAGGATGATTCCATACCCTATGTCTTGCATCTCCTCTGTATACCCACTGCAAAGCACTGTCAGAGCCGTGCCAGTGGTTGAACCGGATCTCTGGGTTTTGGACCAAGCTGGTATTTGCAACAACCCTCCTGGAGGGTGGACATCAGACCTGGACAGGCCCAGCAGCGGTTTTTCTAAGGCTGAGGCTTTTGCAGAAGCAAGACCACTCCTATTGATGTGTGTCCCTCTGTTTGTGCACCTGAAATGGCATTTGTGCATGGAGCCTGCGTGGATGCTGCTCATTGAACTCCTCTGAGGAGTCCCTGCTTTCCTCAGGCAGCGTTCATTTCCTCATGGGAGAGGAGTGTTACCAGGCACCCGAAGCAGGAGCCCCTTGTGTCCTGGTTGAGGGCAATTAGGGACAGCAGGGGGGGCAGGTCCTGCCCCAACCTGTTACAGAGGGGGGGTTGGAGGGGGCCTCCTGAGCATGGCCCTGCTCAGAGGTGTCCACGCAAACACTCCCTTTCTTAAGCAGCCAAGCTATATTTAGGTCTTCTGCCTCCATCACGGCTGTGAAATGCTGTTCCAGATTCCTTGATCTGGTAGTTAGAAACCATCTCTTAATTTCCAGCCTAAACTAATTTCTGACCACTTTATACTCATTTGTTCTCGTGCCAACATTGTGGCTTTGCTTAAATAGCTCTTCTCTCTCCTCGGAATGTCCCTCCCCTCTCCCCAGTGTTTACAGAGCGCAGTCACATCACTGCTGGGTCTGGCTAAACAAGTCCAGCTCCTCTGGCCTCCCCCCCAGCACCACCAGCCTGGTGCCAGCAGCTTGTGCAACAGCATTAACGCTTCCCTGCTCCCAGGAGCTCGCAGCCTCTCTCCTGGGGTCCCTGCCTTCACTCCACTTGTCCTTTCCACAAATGCACCCACCTATGTGGTACCACACCTGGCACAGCTGGGTCTGTGAGGGTGATCTGTGCTGTGGGATGTGCTGAGTAGGAGGTGAATTTGGGGTCTGTAACCTCAGAAAGTGAATTTGACGTCTTCTGGTGTGGGAGGGACCGCAGAGCCTGTGCCAAGTGGGGAACCTGCTCCACCAGGGAGGTGTGGGTGGATGCAAGGAGCCTGTGCTGGAGGAGGACAGGTCTGCCAGCCAGCATGGGCCGTTTGCTGAGGGTGCTCCCAAAAACTGGCAGGAGGTGAGGGGCAGTGGTGGGGATGTGTCCATTTCCATAACCACCCAGGAAAGGTGCTTTACCTGCAGTGCTGGGACATGTGGGTGCTGTCAGGAGCCTGGTAACTCACCTCAGAACGTGGGGTGAGCTGAGCACGTGCATAGTTAATGTCTTGATGGTTCTGTGATGCACTGGCCTGAAACTGTGTCCTTAAGTGCCTACAGACAGGCAGCCAGCAGTGCTAACTACAAACAAAGAGAAGGGAGAAGCCCTGAGAGCCCAGGAAGAGCTGCCAGCTGCGCTCCCAGAGATCACAAACCTCCCTGGGCTGGCTGGTGAGAACTGGGAACTGAGCCATGGGCCAGCAGCGTGCCCTGGGGCCAGGAAGGCCAACAGCATCCTGGGGGGCATTGAGGAGACCGTGGCCACAGGTTGAGGGAGGTTCTCCCCCCCCTCTACTCTGCCCTGCTGAGGCCACATCTGCAGTGTTGTGTCCAGTTCTGGGCTCCCCAGTTCCAGAGGGACAGGGATCTTCTGGAGAGAGTCCAGTGGAGGCCACAGAGATGCTGAGGGGCCTGGAGCATCTCCTGTGTGAGGAGAGGCTGAGAGAGCTGGGACTGTTCAGCCTGGAGAAGAGCAGCCTGAGAGGGGATCTGATCAATGTCTGTCAATATCTGAAGTGTGGGGGCCAATGGATGGGGCCGGGCTCTTCTCGGTGGTGGCAGTGACAGGACAAGGGGCAATGGGCACAAACTGGGACACCAGAAGTTCCAGACAAACTGAAGGAGACACTTCTTCCCTGTGAGGGTGCCGGAGCCCTGGGCCAGGCTGCCCAGAGAGGCTGTGGAGTCTCCATCTCTGGAGATGTTCAAACCCACCTGGACACTTTCCTGTGCAACCTGGTGTAGGGACCCTGCTGTGGCAGGGGGGTTGGACTGGATGATCTCCTGAGCTCCCTTCCCACCCCACCAGCCTGGGACTCTGTGTGTGTGAAATCACCTTCCATTGCCAGGGTGACTGGCCCCGGAGCCTGTTGGTGCTCACGCCTTTGCATTGGCAGCTGAAGGGGTCTGTTGTGGGCAGAGGGAACCAGGGCTGTTGTGGGGCCCTGGATTTCCCTCACCATAGGGGCTTTGGGTAGGACATGGGTGTAAGTGTCCTCCCTTCACCCTGGGGCTCTCTGCTGCAGCGTCCCCCAGCGCTGCTGAGCTGGTTGCTAAACGGGGCAGAATGGGAGGAGGCAGAAACTCCTTTTTCCAGCTTTGCTGTGGACTTCTCCACGTTGTCCAAGCTCAGGCACACACAGCCTGCGGGTCCTGCCGAGGGGACTGTGCCTTGGGTGAGGTGCAGGACTGGTGTAGGAAGGTGCCAATCCTGTGCTGCCCACAGGGGTCTGTGGGTGCAGCCTGAAGGGGGCCCTGGGCCACTCAGCTGCTCCCTGGGCTGTGCTGCAGGTGCTGGAAGAGAAGCCGTCGGGACTTCTGGTCGCTTCCCTCCAGGCCAAGGACCCCGACGAGGGTGAGAACGGGACCATCATCTACTCACTGACCGGTAAGAGCTGCGGGACTGGCTGGTGGGTGCTGCTCGGGGCCTTGCAGCCATCAGCCTTGTGGGCACTGCCCGAGCCCGGCCACACCACGCTCCCTCCTCTGTCCCCACCTGCCCCTGCCCTCCCTCCCCTCTGCCTCCTCCTGCAGCCTTTCCCCTTCCTCCTGCAGGAGCCTGGGCAGAGCGTTTCACGCTGCACATGGCGACCGGGGAGCTGCGGACGGCCGCGGTGCTGCGCCGCTCCGACCGCGCCGAGTACCTCTTCACCGTGACGGCCAGCGACCGGGGCGCGGCGCCCCGCAGCACCTCGGCCATCGTCCGCCTGCAGGTACCCAGCGCCCCAGCTCCTCTTGGCCCCGCGCTACCTGCCCCTCACTCACCTCGTGGAGGACACCATCCAGCTACTTGGCAGCCTTCCTCCTCACCTTCTCACCCTGCACCGCCTTCACCGTCCCTGCAGGGGTTTAAGAGCCGGGCAGACGAGGTGCTCAGAGGTCTGGGTTAGCAGTGGACAGGTAGGGTTGGACTTGATGATCTCAAAGGTCTTTTCCAACCAAAGGATTCTGTGATAATCTATGATCCCAGGGCACTCTCTGCCCTTTCTCAGCTATTGATCCAGCCCTAAAACCTGTGTGGAGAACCTGTGCATGTTCTCATTTGTAAGGTGATCAACAGCATTAATAGTAAGCAGCTCTTTTTTTTCCAGACTTGGACAGCTAGCCCTGTCCTAGATATGCTGTTGCAGAGAAGACCTTAGAGGTCCCTCGCAGAGAGACATTAATTCTTCCCAGTATCTGCTGAAAAAAAGTGTTCAGGGTGTTCTTCACATCTGTGTAACTTTGGCACTCGCTGTCTGGTGCACTGGCCCAGACACCCAAGCCCTTTCTCTGCTGTTAATAATGAGCTTCCTCTTCCAGCAGAGTGCCCCCAGTCAAGGCACTTCCACTTACACCATTTCACACCTTCCTGTCCCTGTTCCTGCAGTGCCCAAGGCCATTTGACTTCCCTTGCTTGATGTTCTGCTGTTTCTCTGTGCTGGCAGCACCTTCTAACATCACCAGCAAGTTCATCATGTTCTCAGCTTGCTTTTGCCCTTGCACCTACCAGCAGTAAATGTCAGCACCGAGAGCTGTTTCTGCAAAGGCTGCTCATCACTGCTTAATCCAGTCGATGTTTAAATCCTTTCTGTCACACAGCCACGCTCATACTGTGCCTTTCCCCAGCTTCATGAGCAACCTCCCATGTGCTGCTGCATCAGATCCCAGGCAAAACCCAGGCAGGGTAGATTTGCTGCGTTTCCTTTGTCCTTGAGGAGAGAAGCACTGTGTTAACCTGGCACATCTGCCTTTAGCCATTCCACAATATGCTTTATGCCATTTCCTTTTTATGCCATGTCTGTAGCTGTTCTTGTCATTACTCTACAGCCCTCAAAGTGCTGAGGCCAGACTGGCAGGCTGGTTGTCCCTGAAGTGCTTGTTTGCATCCCTGTGATGTAGCTCTTGGCTTGACAGTTGCTAGTTTTGAAGCCCCTCTGGGCTGGCAGTTCTGCTGTGTTCTCTTGTTCCCCAGCTCCTTGACATGAGCCTGCTGAGTTCTTCACCACATTTTCCCTTCAGATAACACTCTTTCTTTTTGTGCATCCTCTCTCCCATCCACAGCTGCACCTCATCCCCAAATTAACTTCAGTAGTTTAATAAAAGTAGTGTTAGTGTTTATTTCTCTTTGGGTCATACTGTGCTATCTTTTTTCTCTGTCCCTTTCACCTGGATGAGCGTCACCTCTGTTCTTGCCCACTCTTGCTTGTGTTTTGCAGAGTTGTTTCTGCTGGTGTCTGTTGCCTTTGCAGCATTTAATGCAATCAGAGAATCACAGACTCATAGAATGGCTGAGGTGGGAAGGAACCACTGGAGTCATCTTGTCCAACCACCCTGCTCAAGTAGGGCCACCCAGAGTCAGTTGCCCAGGACCTTGTCCTGGTGGCTTGTGATTGTCTCCGACTCCACCACCTCTCTGGGCAATCTGTGCCAGTGCTCAGTCACCCTCAAAGGGAAAAATGTTTCCTGATGTTCAGAGGGAACCTCTTGTGTTTCAGTTTGTGCCCATTGCCTCCCTTCATGTATTGATGTACTTTGAGCTCTCTGCCCAGCCAGCAGCTCTCCCTGTCCTTACCTCCCCTAGCTGCCCAGGTGGAGCTCGTCTTTCACCCTGACAGACCCATATACTTTCTCAGTGTGATGCTCAGGTTGCTATTCATCTGTCAGGCCACAAGAGCTGTGACCTTGCCTCCCGACACCTGCTCTCTGCAGGTGCCATGTCCCCTTGCCACTGGGTCCCCAATAGGATGGACTCACAGTGGTTGGAAAGGACCTTTAAGATCACTGAGTCCAACCACGAACCCAACACTGCCAATTCCACCTCTAAACCACGTCCCTGAGCACCTCGTCTGCCTGGCTTTTAAATCCCTCCAGGGATGGGGGCTCCACCACTGCCCTGGGCAACCCCTTCCAATGCCTCAGAACCCTTTCAGCAAAGAAATTCTTCCTCACATCCCATCTCAACTGCCCTGGCCACAACTGGAGCCCATTTCCTCTTGTCCTGTCCCTTGCTCCTTGGTGGAACAGACCCACCCCCACCTCTCTGCACCCTCCTCCAAGGGACTTGGACAGGGCCAGAAGGTCTCCCCTTAGCCTCCTTTTCTCCAGGGGTGTCCTGGCACACAGCACCCTGGCACGTGCCTCTCACTGCTGCCTCTCCTCACAGGTACTGCCGTCCTCCCGGGTGCTGCCACGGCCTGATGCCACTGTCCTGACCCTGCACCCTCTCGAGGGGACCAAGCCAGGGTCTGTGATCGGCTCAGTGGCACCCACCGATGCCCCTGCACGAGGACAGCTGACCTACACACTGGTAGGAGGTGGTGGGGACGGCACCTTTGTGGTTGACAGTGTGACAGGGGAGATTTACGCTGCCCGGGAGCTGGACTACGAGGCTGGGGCGCGGCACGTGCTCCAGGTGAGCGCTGAGGACACGCAGCACGGCTACCCCTCCAGCCGGCTGGTGCTGGTGCAGATCCACGTGCAGGACTGCAACGACCAGGCGCCCACCTTCCCTGAAGACCCCATCACCATCGTGGTGCCCGAGAATGCCCAGGCTGGCTCGTCCATCTTCACCTTCCAGGCGGTGGATGGGGACGGGGTGGGGCCCAACAGCCAGGTGCGCTACGCCCTGCTGCACCAGGAGCCCCCCGGGGCTCCCTTCCAGCTCGACGGCCGCTCGGGGCTGCTGACCCTTCGCCAGAGCCTCGACCGGGAGGCTGCTGCCTCCTTCCTCTTGGTGGTGGAGGCCACGGACCAGGCCCGCAACGTCAGCCAGCGCCGCTCGGCGGCCGTCACAGCCCGCGTGTTCGTCACGGACGAGAACGACAACGCGCCCGTGTTCCTCTCGCCCGCCGCCGTCAGCGTCATGGAGGACCAGCCCACGGGGTTCGTGGCGCTGCATGTGGTGGCCCAGGACAGCGACCTGGGCGAGAACGGCCGTGTGAGCTACTCCTTGAGAGCAGGCAACAGTGACGGCCGCTTCCACCTGAACCCCAGCACCGGTGAGGGCCCAGGGGGCAGCAGGGTGGGCGGCAGGGACCCTGGGAAGTGGAGGCTGAGGAGGGTGGGGTGGCACGTGGGGATGGAGCATGGGGCACAGGAGGAGAGTGTGGGCTGGGGAACCTGGAGGAGGGAGATGTGTGGGGTGTGGGTATCCCCGAGCATGGCACCTCTTTGGCACGATACCGCTGTCTCTGCTGAGCCCTGGCTGTCCCTGGCTCAGCCCAGCGCCTGCAGCCTTGCGATGGCTCTGTCCTGCGTGGTCCCAGCCTTCCCCTGTCCCGTGTCCCCAGGAGCACTGTCCATCGTGCGGGCCCTGAACCGGGAGGAGGTGGTGCAGCACAACCTGACCGTGGTGGCCATGGATCACGGGTTCCCGCGCCGCTCCGCCACTCAGCTGCTGTCCGTGCTGGTGCTGGATGTCAACGACGAGGCTCCCGCTTTTGAGAAACCCGAGTATGAAGCACACATCATGGAGAACTTGCCAGCTGGTAGCCCTGTGCTGCGAGTGCTGGCCACGGACCGGGACCTGGGTGAGGATGCAGGGTGAGGGCGAGCTGCCCAGTTTGATCAGGGACCCTGCTGGAGATGCAGCACCCAGGACTGGGTGCACTCTGCTCCCTCCCACCTGGTTTGCAGAGCCTGGCTGACCATGGAGGGAAGGGTCATCACCTGGCCTAGAGATGTGAGATGGGCTGAATCCTGGGAGAAGCTGAGAAAGAGAACAAGGACTGTGCTTCCCAGGACAATCGCCTTGTCCCTCTGAGGCTCTTTGGCCCATCTTCCCTTCCACAAGCTGGGCTGTGCTGGGACCTCCCTCCACCACACGTCTCTGCCCCAGCTTTACCTGCCAGGGAGTGAGATCATCCTCTCCCACAGCCTCTGTGCCCCCTGGGTGGGAAGCCTGGGTGGAGGGAGGTGCAGGGCTGTGAGCCAAATGAGAAGCTCCTGAGGTTGCTGCTGCGTGGCCCTCAAACCATTTTCCTCCCTGCAGGTGCCAATGGGCAGGTGTCCTATGGGGGTCTCTCTGGGGGGCCGTTCTCCATCCACCCACAGACGGGCCTTATTGTCACCACGCAGGCCCTGGACCGCGAGGAGCAGGAGCAGCACGTGCTGATGGGTAGGGCTGTGCTGGGGCACGGGGTGCAGCGGTGGGGTAGGGAGCGCAGGGGAGGAGGGTGGGTGCTCCCCACCGCAGGGAGGGCCAGGCGGGTGCTCCCCACCGCAGGGAGGGCCAGGCCATGGGAAGGGATGGGCGTTTGTGGGGCATGAAGGGTTGTTGGGTGGTCTGAGCACGCAGGATGGCAGCGGGCCCATGCCTGGCCACCCCTGTGCTGGTCTGGGCGGTGGCGTGTGAGAGCCTCGGCAGCGGGTCGCATCAGCAGGGGGCCTGCAGTGCTCTCCCGTGTTCCTGCAGTCTATGCCCGGGACGGTGGCCTGCCCCCCAACCTCTCCAAGGCAACGGTGCGGATAACAGTGGAGGATGAGAACGACCACGCGCCGCACCTTGAGAGCGAGTCCTGCTCCGTGGAGGTCCCCGAGAACCAAACCCGCGTGGCACTCTACACCCTGCGGGCCACCGACCCGGATGGCGGCGAGAACGGGCGCCTGGAATACCGCGTGGCAGGTGAGGTGCACGGGACCTCTGCAGCTTCCTTCTCGGCTGTAGCTGATCACCTGGGGGCCCATGGCTCTGGGAAGCATCACCTGTGGCAGCTCCTGTTCCACTTCAGTTCTCTCACGCTCCAAACCACGTGTAGCCGCTGCCGCCTCGCAGTCCTCTAGTCTGTCTGCCCCCAGTAAAGAGCACCCCAAGACCTGGACAGGCTGCACTTCCTTAATCCCGGGGCTCTTGTCTGGTTCCCCAAGCTTGGACTAGCTCCATCCCTCTCTTGGCTGCGCTCTGTTGGATTTACAGGTCGCTAAGTGAGTTCTCTTGGCTTTTGTTGTGCCATGGGGCTCCCCGTGGCAGCAGCACTGGCCTGTGGGCTGTTGGAGCTGGTTCTTACACACACACAGAGCTGGCCCAAGGAGGTTCAATCCCACCAGGACCTTACAGCTCACTCTGCCTTCCCTGCCAGGCCACACTGGGATGGACTTCACGTTGTCCTCTCTGGGCAGCACAGGGCAGGTCCTTCCTGATGCCAGTTATAGTCGCGCTGTCTTGTTATTCCATCTCTTCTTTTCCAGATGGAGACCCTGGGCAGGATTTCAGCCTAGACCCAGTCTCTGGTGTCCTCTCCACTGCACGTGCCCTCGACCGGGAGCAAGTTGCTTTCTACAGCCTCACAGTGGTGGTGCAGGACCACGGCAGCCCCCCGCGCAGTGCCACCATGTCAGTGACCGTGCGCGTGCTGGACCTAAACGACAACGCGCCCGGCTTTGGTCAGGCCGCCTACGTGGTGGAGGTGCCAGAGGACCTGCCTGTTGGTGCCCTGGTGCTGCAGCTGGTGGCTGAGGACCCTGACGAGGGTACCAACGGGCAGGTCTCTTATTACCTGGGCAACGAGTCACTCGGCATGTTCCAGGTGGAGCCGCAGAGCGGGCGCATCCGCAGCGCGCAGGCGCTGGACCGGGAGCGCCGCCCCAGTTACAGCTTCCTGGCTAAGGCCGTGGACTCGGCACCGTGGGAGCCAAAGAGCGCGGCCGTGCGCGTCACCGTCACGGTGCAAGACGTCAACGACCACGCCCCTGCCTTCCTGCACAGCCCCCTCACTGTCAACCTGTCCCGACACACGCCGCTCAAGCAGGTGGTGGCCACCATGAGGGCAGAGGACAGGGATGCCGGTGCCAACGCCTCCATCCTGTATCGCCTCGCCACGCCCAACTCTGCCTTCGCCATCAACTCCTACACAGGGGACATCCAGCTGCTGCAGCCCCTGGGCTCGCTCAGCCAGCGCCAGCGCACGCTCTTCGTCCTGGCCACGGACCTGGGGCAGCCGGCGCTCTCCTCCACCGGTGTGGTGGTCATCCACCTGCAGGAGGAGCCCTACCGCGGGCTGCGCTTCCCCCGCAGCACCAGCGACGTGGCCCTGCCGGAGAACGCTGCCCCAGGTACCAGCTGGGCAGAGTGACCAGCGAGTGCTGGGATGCAGTGGGGCAGGACAGGAGGGGAGGTGGGTGCTGGGCTGGCAGAGCTGTGGGAAGCTCAAGCCAGGGAGCACTGCAGGGTCTTGGGAAGTCCCATTGTGCTTTGGGTAGAGCCAAGGGCCTGCAGGTCTGACTGGTGCCCAGGCTGTTCAGCGTGGAACAGGCTGCCCAGGGAGGGTGTGGAGTCTCCATCTCTGGAGATGTTCAAACCCACCTGGATGCCATCCTGTGCAACCTGGTGTAGGGAACCTGCTTGGGCAGGGGGGTTGGACTGGATGATCTCCTGAGGTCCCTGCCAACCCCACCAGTCTGGGACTCTGATTCTATGGTAATCCCTGTGGGTTTGCCTCAGGGTGCTCAGATCACTGTAGGCAGTCACGGGTGCCCAGTTGCTCCTGGAAGGTCTCCAGGGGTCACAGTGAGACTGTAGAGGAGCCATGGATGGGCCCCACAAGTCCTGGCTCCCAGCCCAAAGTTACCGTTGGATCACACTTCCCCTGGCAGCAGTGTCCTCAGGCAGAGCTGCGTTTCTGTGGGACAGTGTGTGCTGCCACCACGCCATCCTGACCCTCTCTGCCACCTGCCCTGAGGCTCTCCTGGCTCCTCACACAGTTCCACTCTCTTCCAGGCACTGCGGTGGTGAGCATCCAAGCTACGCACACGGGGGGCTCTTCTGGGCGCATCACCTACAGCATCGTCAGCGGCAACGAGAAGAACGCTTTCCTCATCCAGCCCAGCTCAGGTACAGCACCAACACCACCTGGGGAAGCAGCAGTGGGAGTCACCTGTGCTCTGCTCTGCTCTGCTCTGCTCTGCTCTGCTCTGCTCTGCTGTCACGGGGCTCAGAGCCCCCCAGAGGAACACAGCCCACCCCCCTGCACCAGTAGATAGTGTTAGTGACACAGACACTCACTCACCTGTCACTGTCCAGAGCCTGTTAGCACAGCTCTCAGCACAATTTTGGTCCCTCCTAACTGGACCTTTCCCAAAAAAACCTCGTAGGCCCAGTTCAGGGATTAGCCAGGACCGTTGCTGAGATGCAGTCTGGGTGCAGTCCCTGCCTTAGGTGGCAAGTTCAGCCAAATGACACATCCCCTGTTGGGACCTCAGAGCCAAGCACCTGGACTGCTGCACTTTCCTCTCTGGTGTGCACGAAGCTGCTGTGACTGCTGTGGATTCACAGCTGCTTCTGTGCAGTCCCAGAGGTGACAATAGTGGGGAACCACTGACTGTCCCGTGGGTGTGCTGAGGGAACAGTCAGCAGGTGCTGAACATGCCAGTGGTGCTTGTGCGTGTCTGATGGCCCTGGCAGAGCAGTGGGGCAGGTTGCAGGGTGCTGCCCAGTGACGCTGGGTGAGCTGGCATTGTTTGCACCACCTGCTTCTGGGGGCCTTTGAAGGGCCACACGTCCCTTGGGATCGGGGAGAGCCTGGCTGAGGGCAGGGTGGGGGTGCCTGGCTCTGAGGTTGGTGCTTGCCCTGTAGTTTGGAAAAGACTGGGATATCACAACCCCTGATATCAACACAGGCTGGGGATGAAGGGCTGGAGAGCAGCCCTGAGGAGAAGGACTTGGGGTGCTGGGGGACCAGAAGCTCCACATGAGGCGGCACCGTGCGCTGGCAGCACAGAGCCAATAACCGTGTCCTGGGCTGCACCCAGAGCAGCGTGGGCAGCAGGGCCAGGGAGGGGATTCTGCCCCTCTGCTCCGCTCTCCTGAGACCCCCCCTGCAGTGCTGCCTCCAGCTCTGGGGTCCTCAGCAGAGGAAAGACACAGACCTGTTGGAGCAGGTCCAGAGGAGGCCACAGAAATGATCAGGGCTGGACACCTCTCCTATGGAGAAAGGCTGAGAGAGCTGGGGTTGTCCAGCCTGGAGAAGAGAAGGCTCTAGTGCATCCTGGCTGCACCTCGCTTGCACCTCGGTTGCTGTGGCAATACCAGTTCATCTCAATGAGGAAACATTTCCCGTGGGCAAAGTGCCCAGGATACAGGATTTTTCCCTTAAAACCCATCCCTCCTTGGGCCCTGTTTGTGTCGGTGAGACGCTGCCCTGTGTTCTCCCAGGGCAGGGGGCTGTGTGCTGCAGCTGGACACGGGGTGCTGGAGCACCACAGCGAGGGAGCTGGCACGGTGCTGCTCTCCTGCCCTGTGCCAGCTGTGAGCCGTGTTACACCGGTCCCCTGTCCTTCAGCTGTGCTGTGACAATGGGCCAGTGCGTGGGCACCAGGCCATGACTGTACTCAGCCATCCCCAGGCTGATCTCCTCTCCAGGGAAGACCAGAGGTGATGTCCACTGGAGCTGTGTGAGAGTGGTGCACTGGAGAGCACACTCAGGTGCCTGCTGTGGACAAGGCCAGAGCAGGACAATGTCATCCTCAGCCCCATTCTGTGGCTCTGCTGCTCCTGTGCCAGGCAGGACCCTTCAGAAGCAGACTGCTGCTGACTGCTTTCCTGGTGTTTTCCCTGGGCCAAGCCCAGCTCCTCCTGGTTACACTTGACTGCAGGCCTGTAGGAATGCTGCCACTCAGTTCAGTATCTGTTTGGATGCCCTCCACCTTCTTGGGTGGGACAGCAATACCTTGTCATTGCAAAAACCCAGGTGCACAGAGGCTCGAGAGGATAAGGATGGATGTCTGTCCTCAGGCCCCTAGCAGCAGAGCTTCTGGCAGCTCCTGCAGTGTCTCTGTAAAGATTTGACCTAGACTCAGAGCTGCAGTTCGGTGACTTTGGCCTGGAGCGTGGTGAGCTTGTGGGGCAGTGTGGGGCAGTGTGGGGCTTGGTGTGGGACGGTTCTGTTTTAAACTGGCCATACCTCAGATGGTGTCTCCACGGAGGGAGGACCATTGCCTGCTTGACTGGAAGCTGTCTGTCCTGAGCAGGGTGCAGGGTTTATCACCCAGGGCATCTCACCAGGACTGGTGAGGAGGCTGCCAGTTTGGGAGGGCTCAGAAGAGCTCGGTGGTTTTGTTCTGCCTATTTGAGAACGGAGGGATGAGCATAGGGATGGACTGGGTACAAGGGAACGAAAGAGAGGATGAAGGATGAAGGTGCTGGTGCATTGCTCACCCCCTCTTCACCCACCCCATCCTGCTGTGTCCCTGCCCCCAGGTGCCATCTCAGTTCAGGACTCCAGCAGCCTGGATTTCGAGGCCAGTCCCCGGCTGCGCCTTGTGGTGCAGGCAGAGACAGCAGCTTCCTTCGGCTTTATGGCCATAAACCTGAACCTGCAAGATGTGAATGACAACTTGCCACGCTTCCAGCTGCAGAACTACGTGGCGTTCATCTGGGAGTCACAGAGCTACGACTCACCGGTCATCCAGGTATCCCTGGGGGCACAAACAGGGACATCTGGGCCCTTGGCCTGCCCTTCTGCCAGGTGAGGGGGTGGGGGGCTGTGCCATGGGCCTGGGGCTGGCACCCATGGGTAGGTCTAGCCTTGGAGGGCTGTGGTTTGCAGGGCTCCACAACTGCTCTGCTGAATCTCTCACGTGGCTTTGCAGGTCCTGGCAGATGATCTGGATCAGGGAGCGAATGGGCAGGTGACTTACGCCATCAACCAGTCCCTGCCCATGGCAGGGCTGTACCACATCGACCCTCAGACTGGCACTATCACTACTGCAGCCATCCTGGACAGGGAGATCTGGTCCCAGACCCGGTGAGTGGACACAGGCTGGCTTGTGCCACAGATTGGAGGGGGGCACAGCTGTGGAGCAGCGTCCCCAAGGCTGTGGAGGACACTCTGCTCCTGGGTGCCACCCAAAGCTGGCTCAGCCCTGTCTGCAAAGTGTTTTTGCCAAACCTGGGCTTAGTGTTAACACGAGGAGCAAATGGTACTGAAGGCACAACAGACTGGCCACGAGATGAGCCAGTGCTCTCTTCAGCCTGGTCTCTGCAAACCTGAGAAGATTGTGAGGGGGCAGTGGACTCTTTTCAGGGGCTGCACCCATTCCCTTTCCCGCCTGCTCGATCCAGACCACGATATTCTCAGCTGCTTCCCCCTCCCGTGCATTGCACCCTCCTGCCCGGCCAGGCACACCCTGAAGCCTCTTGCAAGTCACCCTGCATGCAGCCCGGGTCCTCTGGGCCCCTCAGCCAGCCAGTCTGGCCACACGTGTATGAGACAACAGCAAACACTGCACACAATTGATTTAACACTTCCCCTACCCTTTTGCACACGCGTGGTTCAGATGCAAGGAGCAAGCTCTGGCACCCCACTCGGGCTGTGTTCTCTCCCTGGGACGTGGGCTGCAGTGGCCACGTCTCTCTGCCCTCATCCCAGGCGTGGGGAGGCCTGGGAGGTTCATTCCCCTCACGGACCCATCACCATGGCACAAAGAGCTCCGTGCACTCCCCAGCACCCAGACCCGCTCCTGTCACCCTGCACCCCCCGGCTCGCTCTGCCTGCAGCAGCTCCCGCCCCGTGCACAGACTCAGTGCTGTGGGTGCCTCCACCACGCACGCCTCCCGTGCCCCACGTGCCCTGCCAGGGCTGTGCACGAGCCCACTGCCCACCACACACTCGTGCCCACAGGCACTGCCTGCTCCAGTGTTCCAGGTGCTGGGTGCAAACCCCCTGCCCTCCAAACACTCACCTCGACTGTGCCTCCATCTGCTGCCCTGCCCCACTGTGCTCTCCATGTACACACACCCACTGCCCCACACCTGCACTCCAGATGCTCATCTCCATGGTCCCAGACGCTCCAGATGCTCTGCACAGTTCCCCTGCCACACGTGCACCCTCCAGCCCCGTGCACACGTGCAGCACCCCCCGCATTGCTCCCACATCTGTGGCCACACGTCTGTGAACCTTCTGTTGTGCCCTTGTGCTTACCTGCAGGTTGGTGGTAACAGCGATGGACAGAGGGACCCCGCCCCTGGTGGGCTCTGCCACGCTGACCGTTGTGGTGATGGACGTCAATGACAACAGCCCCACCATCCCCTTTCCCTGGGAGGTGCGCGTCCCGGAGAGTAAGTGCAGCTCGGCCCCGCGAGGTAACGCGTCACCGATGGCAGGAGCGGAGGCCCGATGGACACCTGGGGGCTGGGGAGAGGCCCCCAGAGAGGCTGCTCCGATCCCTTGCCAAGGGCTGGGCTGTGCTGACCCAGGGGCTGAGCTCCCACCGGCTCCTCGGCACTGCCCCATCTGTGGCAGCCTGGGGCTTGTACGGTCCCTGTGCTGCAGCTGTGCCCGGGGGAACCAGCTGAACTCCCAGCTCCTCTCTGGCCCCTGGGGGCTCTGGCTGCTCACGCCTGCCCTGCCTTCCCTCTGTTCTCGGCCTGTGTGCCCTGTGCCAGCCGTGACCTGCCCTGCCTTGCTCCCAAAACCGTCCCCTTCACCCCCAGCATCTCCCCTTTGTCCCCGGTGGTCAGGCTCTGGACTGAGCTGGTTTCCCACCACGTGAGCCAGGTCCTCTCCAAGGAGATGGAGCTGCTTGCTCACCCCTGGCCTCTCCACAGACACCCTGCTGGGCACGCAGATAGCCCAGCTGACCGGGAACGACGTGGACTCCGGCCCCGCGCTCTCCTACGTGCTGGCGCTGGACAGTGACGCCGTGGGCACGTTCAGCGTCCTGCGCTACGGGGGACGCATTTCCCTCACCGGGCCGCTGGACTACGAACAGCGCGGCCACTACACCCTCACCCTGCGTGCCTCTGACACCCGCCACGAGACCGAGGCCAACCTCACCGTCGTGGTGGAGGATGTGAACGACAACGCACCGGCTTTCAGCCAGGGCTTCTACCAGGTACCGTGCACAGGGGCGTGCCAGGCAGCGTGGGCCATCCCGCACGAGCCCTTCTGCTGCTCCTGCCTGGCTCACCTGGCCTTACGAGGCACAGAGTCCCAGGCTGGTGGGATTGGAAGGGACCTCAGGAGATCATCCAGTCCAACCCCCCTGCCAAAGCAGGCTCCCTACACCAGGTTGCACAGGGAAGTGTCCAGGTGGGTTTGAACCTCTCCAGAGATGGAGACTCCACACCCCCTCTGGGCAGCCTGGCCCAGGGCTCCGGCACCCTCACAGGAAAGAAGTTTTAACTCTTGTTTAAGTGGAACCTCCTGTGCTCCAGCTTGTGTCCGTTGCCCCTTGTCCTGTCACTGGGCACCACTGAGACGAGTCTGGCCCCATCCTCTTGACACCCACCTTTTCCTCAGAGATCCCTCTGAGTTTGGGTCTGAGCCCATCCTGGTCCCTCTCTTCCTGGGCTCCCACCCTGACACCCCTCGTGCTGTCACTGTGACATGGATGAGGTGCTGAAACCAGGCCCGTGGCACTGGGATCAGCAGCTGCGGGGCCTGCTCAGCTGCGTGCAGGTGGAACGGGTGGGAACAGTGGGAAGGCCAGAGGTGGTGGGAGATGGGTCACAGCCTGGACAGGTGTTTCTGGTGAGACCTGGCTTGAGGCCCGTAGGTGGATCACTGGAGGGAAGCTGAGCACACGGTGCAATGTGCTGCGCCTCGAGCAGAGACCTGAGAAGCTGGGAAACCACAGAAACGCTTGGAGGCTGTGAGAGCCCAGAGCAGGGGACCTGTCTGGGTGTGCTGTCTGGCACACCAAAAAGACAAGAGCTGTTTTGATGGGTGTAAAATACCTTTCGTGGTATTGGGGTTTTGGTGACCATTTTGTGTCCAGGCAAGGGGGGACAGGAGCCCACACGGGGGACCCGGCGCTGACTGGGGCTTCCTCCTCTTCCAGGTGACGTTGCCGGAGCACACGCCTGCAGGCAGCGTCATCCTCACTGTGAGCGCGACCGACCCGGACTCGGGGAGCAACGGGGATGTCACCTTCCACCTGGCCGTGCCCAGCCCTGACGTCGCCATCAACCCCAGCAACGGTGCGTGGGGCTGGCTGCTGGCAGGGGCCCGGCTCGTGGGTTGCTCTGTAGAAGGAGGTGCTGGCCCAGGCTCTGTCCCTCCCCAGGTCACTGTCTGGGGTGGCCAGTGAGGCAGATGGGGTGGTGTGGCCATTGAGTGCTCCCTCCACACCATCCCTGTTCCTCCAGCTGGTAACCCCAACCCTCCCCCAACCCTTCGGCCCCTGTGCTGACTCCAGCCTTGTGCCCCCACAGGGACCCTCTTCACCATCCGGCGGGTGGAATTCAACGCCAGCCAGCCCACCTTGGACCTGGTGGTGGAGGCCCGCGACCGCGGCTCTCCCAGCCTCTCATCCTGGGCCACGGTGCAGCTCCAGGTGCTGGATGTGAACGACCACAGCCCCAGCTTCCAGGTGCCACGCTACAACGCCAGTGTCCCCGAGGACCTGCGCCCAGGCACCACCGTGCTGACGCTGGAGGCGGGCGACGCCGACCTCTCCCGGGAGAACGCCGGCTTCGACTACACCATCGTCAGCGGCAACAGCGGCAACGCCTTCCAGGTGGAGAGCCGGGTGGCCTGGGCCGGGGGGCTTCTCCGCACGCAGGGGGCCTTGGTGCTTGTGGAACCCTTGGACTTTGAGGCCATCCCAGTCTACAACCTCACCGTGGCGGCCTCGGACCGGGGCCTGCCGCAGCGCAGCACCACGGTGCCTGTGCTCATCACCGTGCAGGACGTGAACGACAACCCGCCGGTGTTCGCCCGCGCCGAGTACCGCGCCGCGGTGAGCGAGAGCGCGGCCCCCGGCACCGAGCTGCTGCGCGTGGTGGCCCACGATGCTGACTCGGGGCCCCGCGGACACGTTCGCTACACCATCAGCTCGGGTGACCAGCACGGGCTCTTCCAGCTCCACGAGAGCACGGGGGCCCTGTGCCTGGCGCAGCCGCTGGACCGGGAGGCCCAGGCGCTGCACGCGCTGGTGGTGCAGGCGGCGGACGGGCCGGGCGGGCACTTTGCGCTGGTGCCTGTGGCCATCGAGGTGAAGGACGTCAACGATAACAAGCCCTACTTCCCGGTGGAGGTGTTGAGTGCCAGCATGCGGGAGAACCTGCCCCCCGGCACGCTGGTCACCACGCTGCGAGCCGTCGACGCGGACACGGGTGTCTTCGGGGAGCTGCGGTACGCCGTGCTGGAGCAGGCGGCGGGGGAGCCCGGCATGGCCGAGGGCCGGGATGCCTTCGCTGTCAACAGCAGCTCTGGGGAGCTGCGCTCCCGACTCACCTTTGACTATGAACGAGCCAAAGCCTTCCAGCTCCTCGTCAGGGCCACCGATGCTGGCAACGCCTCGGCCACGGTGACCGTGCGGGTGCTGGTGACGGGGGAGGACGAATACGACCCCATCTTCCTCAGCCCCTCCTTCAACTTCGAGGTCCCCGAGGGTGCCCGCAAAGGGCAGAGCATCGGGCGGGTGCTGGCAACGGACGAGGACGAGGGGGCTGACGGCGTCGTGCTGTACTCCCTGGCAAAGCCTTCACCGTACTTTGCCGTCAACCAAACCACGGGCACCATCTACCTGCGTGTGGACAGCCAGCCCCAGGCCGGGGCCGGGCGCGCCAAGAGGGAGCCGCGCGAGATGAGCCTGGAGGTGCAGGCGCGCAGCCCCCTGCCCAGCTCCCGCTCGGCCTCCGCGCAGGTCACCATCGACGTCACGCACACCTCCTTCGGCCTGGCTCCCGACCTCAACCTGCTGCTGGTGGCCGTGGCCGCCTCGCTGGGGGTCGTGGTGGTGCTGGCCGCCGTGGCCATTGTGCTGGCGCTGGTCCGCTCCCGGCAGCGCCAGGGCCACGAGAAGCCGGAGGGGGACGGGCCGCTGCGCCGGGTGCAGAGCGGCTCCTTGCAGAAGCTGGGCCGCGAGGAGCCGGCGCTGCCCGGGGGCGAGCACATCTACCACCAGGCTCTGCCGGGCTACGGGGCCGAGCCGGCCGGGCCCTACACGCGGGGCGGCTCCCTGGACCCCTCGCACTCCAGCGGCCGAGGCTCTGCCGAAGCCGCCGAAGACGACGAGATCCGGATGATCAACGAGTACCCGCGCGTGGCCAGCATCACGGCCTCCATGCAGGAGCACATCTCCGCCCGCGGCCCGGACTCCGGCATCCAGCAAGACGCCGACCAGCTCTCTGACATCTCCTGCGAGCCGGCCGCCCTGGAGAGCGCCCAGTGGTTCAAAAGCAAGAAGGGCTCGGGGCTGCTGCTGCCGGGGCTGCCCGCGCAGCTGTACCGCGAGGACGGAGGCGGCAGCGCCTTCCTCGGCGTGCGCTGCGGCCTCAGCGTCTCCTCCCAGCCTCAGGACTACGCCTTCCCCGAGGATGGGAAGCCCTCTGTGGAGGGCTCGCTCACGGCCATCGTGGCCAGCGACGAGGAGCTCCGTGGCAGCTACAACTGGGATTACCTGCTGAACTGGTGCCCCCAGTTCCAGCCGCTGGCCAGCGTCTTCACGGAGATTGCCCGCCTCAAGGATGAGAGCTCCCTGCGCAAGCCCTTCCCGGCCAAGCCCAAGGCAGAG
This sequence comes from Caprimulgus europaeus, assembly GCA_907165065.1. The sequence continues at coordinate 126,200,632 of OU015523.1, read as the reverse complement.
CCCAAGCCTCGCATCGACCCCCCGCCCCTCATCACCTCGGTGGCCCACCCGGGTGCCAAGTCTGTGCCCCCCAAGCCACCACCGGGCAGGACCTTCCCACACCCGTCCTCCCTGCGCCGCTCGCCCATCAGCCACGAGGGCTCCATCTCGTCCTCGGCCATGTCGCCCAGCTTCTCCCCCTCGCTGTCCCCGCTGGCTGCCCGCTCCCCCGTGGTCTCGCCCTTCGGCATCTCACAGGGGCCTTCTGCCTCCGCCATCAGTGCCGAGCACTCGCTGGAGTCCCCCGAGGAGGCCGAGCTCAGGATTTAGACCTGGGCCCCGTGGACTCCTCTGCCCCACCCCACAGCCGTGGGGTCAGGAGCGGGGCCAAGCGCAGGGCTGCTCGGCACGGGTGCTAACCCTGCTCTCCCAGCACCCTGCCTGGCCCGGGGCACCCATGGGCTGTGGGTTCCTGTGTCCCTTGGGGTGTTGGCTCCTGTCACTCCCTGTGGTCTGGCAGATTCGGTGCTGGTTTTGGTGCCCTATGGACTGCGGATCCTTGTGCCAGCACCCCAGGGCAGCAGTTCCCTGTGCGGCTCACAGCGTCTCTGGTGGGTGCCTGGCAGGATGGTGTTTCACGGTACTCTGTGCTCCTGAGAGAGGCTGGGAGCAGATGGGTGCTCCCTGCTGAGCCAAGTACTGCAGACCCTGCCCTTCCCCGGCCACTTGCCCAAGCCACACAGCAGCCTGGGTGCAGCAGGAGGCTGAGCCATCCCCGCTGGAGCTCCCAGGGCTGAGCAGGAACATTCCCAGGGCAGGGATGCAGTGCAGGAGCTGCCAGGGCTGGGCAGGAACATTCCCAGGGCAGGGATGCACTGCAGGAGCTCCCAGGGCTGGGCAGGAACATTCCCAGGGCAGGGATGCACTGCAGGAGCTCCCAGGGCTGGGCAGGAACATTCCCGGGGCAGGGATGCACTGCAGGAGCTCCCAGGGCTGGGCAGGAACATTCCCAGGGCAGGGATGCACTGCAGGAGCTGCCAGGGCTGGGCAGGAACGCTCCCAGGGCAGGGATGCAGTGCAGGAGCTCCCAGGGCTGGGCAGGAACGCTCCCAGGGCAGGGATGCAGTGCAGGAGCTCCCAGGGCTGGGCAGGAACATTCCCAGGGCAGGGATGCACAACCACAGCATCCTGCCTGCGGGGACGGGGATGGCTGAACCTGCTTCCTGCCAGTGAGGGGGGATCCATCCCAGGCCAAGCTGCAGTGGGAAGAGAAGGTAGTGCCTGCTTTCTGCTTGCCTATCCATGGCTGGTGGGGGGAAAGGGGATCCTTTGGGGTCTCTGAAGCCCTTCCACTGCCCACCACTGCATGAGACCCTTTTAAAGGGTCTCTGTCCCAGAGCTCTGTCCCAGGTTCCTCCAGGCCTGGGCTGGGAGGTGGGTGCTCTGCTCAGCTCAGAGCCCCATTCCTGGAGAAGCTGCTCCCAGGGCCGGGTACCTCTGGGCTGGGGCAGCGGCCCCGGACACTGCCCAGGCAGCAGCAGGCTGTGCAGCGGGGCTGCCAGGAGCAGCAGCGTGAGCTGACCCCAAGACAGCCTGGCCCCAGGAGAGAAAGAATCACAGAATTGTGACTCTGTGAGGCAGCGATGTGGCCAGTCAGTGACACAAGCCAGTGACCTCCTGCTCCCTCTGCCCCAGGTGTGGTGGCCAGCTTGCTGCTCGCAGGGGAGCAGGAGGGAAGGGGGGGTCCGAAAAGCCCCATGGCCTGAAGCAGGCGTGGTTGGTGGCACCCAACACGTCACCTTACAGCCCCAGGGTGGGGCGCTGGGCAGCTGACCTCCCCCAGGGCCCTGCAGTGCAACGTGCAACCAGGACAGTCAGGGACACCAGGGACACCTCCAGAATGTGGCTAGATGCCAGGACCCCCAGCCCCTGTGCCTCCTCCATGCCATATTGTGAGCATGGGATGGAGCCACACACCAATGGGGCTGGTCCCCATCCTCACTCCAGCACCGCTCACACCTCACCTGGTGCCACATCACACGGGGGTCAGCCCCCCACCCACTGCTCACCCCACAGCCCGTGGCTGCTCATGGTGAGCATCACGTAGCCCCGTGCCCTGGGAGCACAATCCTGGGGACTGTGGCTCAGATGCCCGTGGTCGCTGTGACCCACACACAGACACAGTCAGCCTGGGCGTGAGTGTTTGTGGTGTCGGGGAGGACACCCGGCCATCTGAGAAGGGGATCTGGGGGAGTTTCCTTCCTACCACACCTTTCCCAGACCCACTCTGTAGCCTCAGCCTGACACACGGAAGCACCACAGCTGCAACCCCAGCCCCAAACGTTTTGTCACAGTAGCCAAAACCCATCACTTTTGCCCACTCTCTCCCTATTTCCCACTGAGAACCATCTGTGACTGCGGCCCCATCTCTGTCCTTGCCTCAGCCCCAGACCTCCCCCTTTGTGCCCCAGGTCCCAGCCCAGGTTGCCCCGTGGGTGTCCCCACAGTGCTGCACCCCAGTCCCCACCATGGACGTGTGAGGGGGTCCCTGGTGCCAGCAGCCCCGGGAGCTGTGCTGGGCACAGGACAGGGACACAGGACAGGGATCTGCAGCAGCGGTGGTGGCACCAAGGGGGCTGCAGGGCCATGTCTGCCCTGTCTGAGAACCACCCAGGCCCCAGGGCAGCTCCGGGAGGGGAGGACGGGTTCTGCCCTGCTCAGCACAGGAACAGCCCGTGGAGGCTCTTGGGGCGGGCACCCCTCATCCCTCCCCTCCTGCTGGGCTGTCCTGCTGATGGGCCCCGTGGGGGTCACACGGAGGGGGCTGTGTGCCCCCCGAGCCCCGCACAGACCGAGCAGCCCTGCTCCTCCCGCGTGTTTGGGACAGGGGGACACAGAGGGGTCACAGACACGCGGCAGCCCCGCTTTGGTCTGGGGGGGCACAGCCACGGGCTGCTGAGCCCAGCCAGGAGCCCAGCCTCCAGTTATTTATTTTTACACATTGTACTACGATTCCTGTTTTCTACTTTGTTTGTACCTTTTGTATTGTGTCTCGCTGCGCTGCATGTATTGGGCGCTGCTCCCGGCCTGCACACGGGGCCGCTCCAGCACAGCCTGGACCCAAGTGCCAACTTCTCAAAGAAATGCCTTAATAAACCACACTTGTTTGTACAGAGATGGACATCATCCCTGCTGCCCTGGGCTCACGTCATGCTGGCACCGTGGCCCCACCAGGTGCTGGGGAGAAGCACCAGAAGGGCTGGCAGATGAGGGACACACCTGAGGCATGGTGGGGCTCAGCACATGGCTGCTGGCAGCGTGCTGTGGGCCTCAGGCACCCAGGAGGACATGGACCCTGCACTTGGCTCTGGGCAGCTCCTTAGGTGGGAGAGCTGGGACATGTGGCCTTATGTGGTGGGTTGATGTTGGCTGAAGGCCAGGTGCCCACCAAGCCGCTCTATCATGGCCCTCCTCAGCAGGACGGGGAGGGGAGAAAATAGGATGGAAAGCAAGAAAACAAAACACAACAAAAAACTCATGGGTTGAGACAAAGGTGGTTTAATAGAAACAAAGCCAGGCAAAAAAAAAAACCCCAAATATTCTCTACTTCCCACCAGCAGGTGATGTCTGGCCACTGCCTGAGCAGCAGGGCTTCCCGTGCGCGTAGTAGTTGCTCCAGAGGACAAACGTTGTAATTAATGAATGTCCCCCACCTCCCTGCTCCCTTCCCCTTGCTTTTATCTCTGAGTAGATGTCATCTGGTCTGGAATATCCCTTTGGCCAGTCTGGGTCAGCTGTCCAGGCTCTGTCCCCTCCCAAGACCTTCCCCACCCACAGTCTAGTAGGGGTGAGGGGGGGATGTTGGAGAGCCAGCCTCGATGCTGTGCAGCCCTGCTCAGCAGTAACCCAACACTGGGGTGCTACCAACACCCTTCTGGCTACTGACACAAACCCAGCACCCTGAGGGCTGCTGTGGGGAAAATTAACTCCATGTCAGCCAGAGCCAGTGCACCGTAGCCGCCGGCCAGGCCAGCACGTGGCTGACACCAAGGGGGTCTTTGGCCAGCAGGAAGGACCTTGATGTTGCTGTTCTCCCCTGGCATTGCTTGACCTGGGGTAGTCCCAGCTGCCCAGAGGAGGGGGCAGCACACGAGCAAACCCAGGCGAGCAGAGCTCCACGCAGGACCCCTCGGCAGCTTCACTGGATGTTTCTGCTCTCTTGTCCCCTGCCTGCTGCCGACCGGCTCGTCAGACCAGCAGCAGATGCTTGTTAGAGTAATTAGCTCTGTCAGGGCAACCTAATCTTTGCTGGCCAGACAGATCCAGCAAATAATCTCCTGCAAATCTCATCCCACTTAAAAGTCCAGCCCAAAGCTGTGAGCAGCTGGAGAGCCGGGTGGGCTGCAGCTCTCTGGCAGCGCAGGCTGCCCAGCGCCCCAGGCCCCCGGCCAGCGTGCGTCAGGGCTGCGCAGCGGCCGGTCCCCCCAGGCCTCCCCGGGCTGCAGCTGCGGCTGCTGGGTCGGTGCCACAGGCTGGGGCTGGGGAACCAGGAGCAGCGGGAAGGGGGGACGCTCCCTGGCTGGTGGGACAGGGCGAGGGCTGGGGACACGGGAGCAGCGGGGAGGGGTGACAGGGCGAGGGCTGGGGGCACGGGAGGGGCTGCACACCTGGGTGCAGGAGGAGGAAGCAGCGAGGGCTGCAGGGCTGGCAGCGTGGTGCAGCAGACCAGGGACAGCCCGACATGGCCCCTGGGTGCAGGGACTGTGATCTGCCCTGCAGATGCTCATTCTGGTGCTCTCAGGGCCCCACACGCCTCCCTGCATGTCCCAAGTGCTCGTCTTTGTTTCCTCACAGGGTCCTGGGAAGGGACAGCACCCAGGGCCATCTCCAGCAAGGCAGCCCTGTGCTTTGGCACCATCCTCGCACACAGAATCACAGAATTTATGTGCAAGCGCTGGAAAAGACCTTTAAGATCACTGAGTCCAACCATAAAACAAACCCTACCAATTCCACCTCTAATCATGAAATCATAGAATCATTTGGTTGGAAAAGATCTTGGAGATCATCAAGTCCAACCTCACCTGTCCACTGCTGAACCAGATCTCCGAGCACCCCGTCTGCCCGGGTGTTAAATCCCCCCAGGTTTTTTTCTGTTTTAAAAGTGGGGTTTGGGGGGTTTTTTTTTGGTTGAGTCCCCATCCCTGGAGGTAAAGGTGACTCCCAGCCCTGCCAGGCAGCTCCCTCCACGTGGCTCAGGAGCTTTCCCGTGGCACAGCAGGAAGCTTTTCCCAGCAATGAGGCTGGGAGGACAGGACTTGGCTGGGTGTGAGGGGACGCTGCTTTGTGTGTCCTCTAGATCTTCTCTGCTGCACTGGGCCACCGTGTCCCCTGTCCCCAACCCCTAATGCCAGCCCTGCACCCACTCCCCTGTGTTCCCTGGCCGCTGTCTCCCCCTCCACAGCTCCCCTGCTCCCTCCCAGCCCCGCAGTGTGGAACTGCACAGCTCTGGGCAGGCGACCAGCTCCAGCTGCTGCAAACCACCCCGTGCTGCGTGCAGGGACGCTGTGTGCCTCCAGTGGCAGGGCCAGCAGCGCTCCCAGGCTGCACACAGACACTCGTGCCACGGGCAGCACCCCCGGAGGAGTGCTGGCATCACACAAGGGTGGGGATGGAGCGCTGGGGTCCTGGAAGACACGAGAACAAGTCTCAAAGTGGCAGGGGAAGGACCTCGGAGGCCAGACAAGCGCTCAGGTGAGTCTGAGGAACGCAGGCTGAGGTCCCAGTGTCAATGAGATGCTGAGTGGTGATCTGTGAACAGGAAAGATGCTGGTTAAGCCCCTCTGAGTCTCCTGGCTGCCTCCCTTCACCCAAATCACAGAATCATTGAATTGTTTGGTTGGAAAAGACCTTTGGGATCGAGTCCAACCGTACCTGTCCACTGCTAAACCAGACCTCTGAGCACCTCATCTGCCCGGCTTTTAAATCCCTCCAGGGATGGGGACTCAACCACTGCCCTGGGCAGCCCCTTCCAATGCCTCAGAACCCTTTCAGCAAAGAAATTCTTCCTCACATCCCATCTCAGCTGCCCTGGGCACAACTGGAGCCCATTTCCTCTTGTCCTGTCCCTTGGTCCTTGGTTGAACAGACCCACCCCCACCTCACTGCACCCTCCTTGCAGGCAGAAGTGGGCTGATGCTGGGGTTGTTGCAGGTCGGTGGAGGGGACACTGCTGTAGCAGTCCCACTGTTTCTCCTTCCTGCTCTCAGCCCTGCTCTGCAGCCAGGGCTGGTCCAGCTGCGCCCTGTGTGCACCTGAGGTGAGGAGATGCCACGTTCCCAGGCGGCAGCGCCTGCTGCAGAATTTTAGCCCTGCTCCTGTTTTTTTTTTCAGGAAATGGCCTCCAGTTGCACCAGGGGAGGTTCAGGTTGGATATCAGGAAAAATTTATTCACTGAAAGGGTTCTGAGGCATTGGAAGGGGCTGCCCAGGGCAGTGGTGGAGTCCCCATCCCTGGAGGTGTTTAAAAGCCGGGCAGACGAGGTGCTCAGAGATCTGGTTCAGCAGTGGACAGGCAGGGTTGGACTCGATCCCAAAGGTCTTTTCCAACCAAAGGATTCAATGGTTCTGTGATTCAGGGACGCCTCGCACAGCTCCTGGGGAAAGAGAGACCCTCCAGGCCCCTCTGCCCCTGGCAGCCGCTGCTGTGGACGGCCCCAGCGTGGCTGTGGCGTGGGAGCCTTGGCAGCCCGGGCCAGGCAGGTGGTTTTCCCATCGTCTGTCTCTTCCTCACTTGGACTCTGCTCTGCAGGAGCAGGAAAGGAACTGGGAACTGCTGGAGCCTCGGTATGCAGCGTGTCTGCGCCTCTGACCAGGGCTGGGACAATCTGAGCCAAACTGGCCGGGGCAGGTGGGGTCACAGCACCCTGTGCCTCCCCAGCCCCCGCCCAAACACCCCTCCAGTGCTGCCCTCGGGCTCCTGGGCGGGGGGACGAGCTCCGCGGTGTCTGAGGAACCATTCCCAGAGCTCCCTTGCAAAAACGGCTTGAACTTTCCACAACCTCCGGATCTGCAAGGATCATAACAGCACTTGTGTGATCCTAATGAGCAGAGCTCCTGCTGTGGGAAGGGATATCTGTGAGAACAGCGCAGGAAGCTGCGAGCTGCAGCCCGGCGCTGCGGGAGCCCAGCCCGGGGCCAGCGGGACCGCAGGCAGCGCAGCCGCGTGGCAGCGCGGGGTGGACGCGGCTCCTGGCCCACGGCCACCGCCGCCTCGCAGCCCCCTGCCACCGCCGGGCAAGAACAGGGGCCCCTGAGCCCCCTCCACGCCCCTGTGCCACAGCCTGCCCGTGTCCCCGTGGCCGTGCTGTGGCCGCCCGCAGGGCAGCGCAGCCCTGGGCACGCAGACGAGCGCTGCCACTGGCTCCGGGGCTCCTGGCTCCGGGGCTCCTGGCTCCTCCTGGGCTCCCGGGCGATGCCCAGACTCTGTGCACAGAACACAGCCTGGGTGCTCAGGCCCTGGGCTGTCTGGGGTGGGCACAGAGGAGCAGATCCCAGGGGGGCTCGGACCTTCTGGTCGCTTCCCTGCAGCCACCCCTCAGAGCCAGGTTCCAGGGCGGGGCCAGCCTCATGGAATCACAGAACCATTTTGGTTGGAAAAGCCCTTTAAGATCATCGAGTCCAATTATCAACCTCACACTGACCAGTCCACCATGTCCCTCAGCAGAACATCTACCTGTCCTCTAAGTCCCTCCAGGGATGGGAACTCCACCACTGCCCTGGGCAACCCCTTCCAATGCCTCAGAACCCTTTCAGCAAAGAAATTCTTCCTCACATCCCATCTCAGCTGCCCTGGCCACAACTGGAGCCCATTTCCTCTTGTCCTGTCCCTTGCTCCTTGGTTGGACAGACCCACCCCCACCTCTCTCCACCCTCCTCCAAGGGACTTGGACAGAGCCACAAGGTCTCCCCTCAGCCTCCTTCTCTCCAGGCTCAGCACCCCCAGTTCCCTCAGCCTGAACTCAGCACACTTGTGCTCCAGACCCTTCCCCAGCTCCGTTCCCTTCTCTGGACACGCTCCAGCACCTCCAGGTCCTTCTTGGAGTCAGGGGCCCAACACTGAACCCAGCACTCGAGTTGTGGCCTCACCAGTGCCCAGTGCAGGGGGACCAGCACTGCCCTGCTCCTACTGGCCACACTGGTGCTGATCCAGGCCAGGATGCCCTTGGCCTTCTTGGCCCCTGGACACACCTGACTCCCTCTTTGGGCCCGGCCATCCAGGCAGTTTTCCACTGAGTGGAGATTCCACCCATCCAAGCCATGACAGCCAGTGTCTCAAGCAGAATCCTGTGGGAAACAGTGTCAAAGGCTTCAGTAAAGTCTGGTAGACAGCATCCACAGCCTTTCCCTGGGCAGATTACCTTGTCATAGAGGGAGACCAGTTAGTCAGGCAGGACCTGCCTTTCACAAACCCATCCTGACTGGGCGTGATCACCTGCTTGTGCTGTCTGTGCCACATCACGGCACTCAGGTGATCTGCTCCACCACCTTCCCTGGCACTGCGGTCACACTGGCAGGCCCAGAGCTCCCTGGATGCTCCTTCCACCCTTCTTGTAGGTGGGTGCCACATCTGCTGAGCTCCAGTCCACTGGGACCTCCCTGGATCGCCAGGAGTGCTGATAAAGGATGGGAAGTGGCTCGGTGAGCGCTTGTCCCAGCTCCCTCAGTATCCTTGGTTGGATCCCACCCAGCCCCATGGACTTGTGTGTGTCTAAGTGGTGTGGCAGGTCACTGACCATTTCCCCTTGGGCTATGGGGGCTTCATTCTGCTCCCTGTCCCTGCCTCCCAGCTCAGGGGCTGGGCATCCAGAGAACAACCAGTCTGATCATTACAGACTGAGGCAAAGGTGGCAGTAGGGACCTCAGCCTTTTCCCCATCCCCACATCCAGTGAAGGACAGAGATTCTCCTTGGCCCTCCGGTTGCTGCTCCTGTATTTATAGGAATATTTTCTGTTGTCTTTTACAGCAGTAGCCAGATTAATTCTAGTTGGGCTCTGGCCCCCTAATTTTCTCCCTGCACACCCTCACCACATCCTCGTAGCCCCCCTGAGTAGCCTGCCCCTTCTTCCAACAGTCATAAACTCCTTTTCCCCCCCAGTTCCAGCCGAAGCTCTGTTCAGCCAGGCCAGTCGCATTCCCCACAGCCTGCTCTTCTGCCTTCTAATTTCCTTCAGCCTTCCTGAAGTTCAACCTCATGGAGTTCAACAAGGCCAAGGGTCAGGGCAGCCCCAGCACAGACCCAGGCTGGGTGGAGAATGGCTGGAGAGCAGCCCTGGGGAGAAGGACTTGGGGTGCTGGGGGAGGAGAAGCTCCACATGAGGCGGCACCGAGCGCTGGCAGCACAGAGCCAATAACCGTGTCCTGGGCTGCACCCAGAGCAGCGTGGGCAGCAGGGCCAGGGAGGGGATTCTGCCCCTCTGCTCCGCTCTCCTGAGACCCCCCCCTGCAGTGCTGCCTCCAGTGCTGGGGCCACCAACAGCACAAGGACATGGAGCTACTGGAGCCAGCCCAGAGGAGGCCACCAGGATGATGCCAGGGCTGGAGCAGCTCTGCTGTGAGGACAGGCTGAGAGAGTTGGGGCTGTTCAGCCTGGAGAAGAGAAGGCTCCGGGGAGACCTTCCAGTGGCCTCCCAGTACCTGAAGGGGCTCCAGGGAGGCTGGGGAGGAACTTTGGCCAAGGGCAGGGAGTGACAGAACAAGGGGTGATGGCTTGAAAGTGTCAGAGGGGAGATGGAGCTGAGATGTGAGGAAGAAATTGTTTGGTGTGAGGGTGGTAAGACCCTGGCCCAGGTTGGGCAGAGAAGCTGTGGCTGCTCCTCCCTGGCAGGGTCCCGGGCCCGGCTGGACGGGGCTCTCAGCAGCCCGCTCTGCTGGCTGGGGCCGCCGGTCACCGCGGCGGCCGGTGCCGTGACCGGGCCGCCCCTCCGGGCCCCGGGCAAGCGGCTTTGCCCGCCCGGTGGCTCCGGTCAGGTCCCGCTCCCGGCGCCGGGGCCGCCATGACGGGCGGGTACCGGGCCCCATGCACCACGTGACCGCAGCCTCTGCCTCCTCACGTGACCGAGTATCATGCGCCCGCTCACGTGATCGGGGCGCTGCGGCGGGAGGCGGCGGCGGGATGGCGGCGCGGGGGTAACGGGGGCGGGGGTCCCGGGGGGCACCGGGACTCACGGCAGCTCGGGGGGCGCTCCCGGGCCCAGGGTAACGGGGCTCGGGCGGGCACCGGGAGTGATGGGGGCTCGAGGAGCGCTCCCCGGCCCGGAGTAACGGGACTCGGGCGGGTACCGGGGGTGATGGGGGCTCGGAGGGGGCCGGCGGGGCTCCCCAGCCCGCTGCTCGGGAGGGTCAAGCGGGGCCCGGGGTGACAGGAGCTCCGGGGGGCGCAGGCGGGCACCGATCAGTCCCGGGTTTCCGCCGGTCTGGCCGGTGTCCCTGGTGCCCCGCCGGTGCCCGCCGTGTCCTGACCGCCTGCCGCAGGTGCCGGGGGGTCGCCGCCGTGCTGGCGCTGTGTGCAGCCGCCTGGAGCTGCGCCGCGAGCCCGGGCCTGGAGCCGGACCAGCCGTTCCGGTAGGTGCGGGGGGGTGGGACGGGCCGGGGCACCGGTGCCCACCTGCCGCTCACTGCCCGCCCGCAGCGTGCCCCCCGGCTGGGCGCACACCGGCCATGTGAGCCCCGGCCATGAGGTGCAGCTGACCTTCGCCCTGCGGCAGCGGGGCTTGGGACCCCTCGCCCAGCTCGTCCGTGCCGTCTCAGACCCCCGCTCGCCGCGATACGGTAACGGCTGCTCCCGGGCCCGCGCCCTGCCTGGCCCCGTCAGAGCTGCGGGCCGGCGGCTCTGACCCCGCTGTGCCTCGCAGGGCAGCACCTGTCCCTGGAGCAGCTGCGGGACCTTGTCCAGCCATCCCCAGCCACGCTCATGACCGTGCTGAAGTGGCTGCAGGGCCACGGCGTCCGGGACTGCAGGAGCGTGGCCACCCTCGACTTCCTGGAGTGCCGCATGCCGGCCAGGTGAGCCCGCGGTGCGCCCGGCCAGGTGAGCCTGGGGTGTGCCCGGCCGCGGTGCCCCCGGCCGCGGTGCCCCTCATGGCTCCACACAGCCGGACCTGGCCCTGCCTGCCGCCACGTCCCCGTCCCCACCGCAGCCGGTGGCAGAGCTGACCCGCGCCTCGTCCTGGGCTCCAGAGCCCGGAGCCGGCTGCTGTGTGCTGGGGACGGTCTGGGGTGGTGGAAACCAGGCCTGGGCCAGCCCCGCTCCCCCTCCTGCCTTCTGTGGGGCTGCAGGTCCCCACGGGAGAACCGGGGTGGAGTTGCAGGGGACCTGCAGTGTCACAGCTCCGGTTGGGTGTGGTGATGGGAATTGGTCAGGTGTGGAAGCTGCTCTTTGCTTTACGAGGCCAGCTGTGCTGGTGGGAAGTGGAGCTCATCCCTGAGTGCTCCCAGCAGCAAGCGGGATGGGAAGGGTGCGGGAGGCAGGGTGGAGAGCGGGCACGCCGGTGGCCAGGCACGCCGGTGGCGGTCCCGGCGAGGTGAGTCCCCACACAGCAGCAGCCTCTGTGTCTGTGTCTCAGCATGGCCGAGCGTGTCCTGCCGGGGGCCGAGTTCCACCGCTACGTGAAGGGCCAGCGCAGCATCGTGCGCTCCCCGCGCCCCTACGCTGTCCCCGAGGAGCTGGCTGAGCACGTTGACTTCGGTACGTCCTGCTCGGGGAGGCTGAGGCTGCCCAGAGCTCCTGCTGCCTGGGGGGTGGCTGGGAGGTTGGGCACTGAGCAGCCAGGACTGGCCATCTCGGTGTCCCAGGGGACAGTGTGGCAGGGCCTCCAGCCATCGTCCTGCCTGCCCTGGGTCTCCATGGGGAGCTTTGTGCATAGGTTGTAGAAGCCCCATCTCTGGAAACATTCAAGGTCAGGTTGGACGAGGCTCTGAGCAACCTGATCTGTTTGAAGATGTCCCTGCTCACTGCAGGGGGTTGGGCTAGATGACCTTGAAAGGTCCCTTCCAACTCAAACCCTTCCCTGATGTGCACAGGCAGCACCCAGAGTGTTTCTCACTGGTGCTCTTGGGCCTGGATGCTCAGTGCAGAGAGTTTGGGTGCAGCTGCTTCTGAGGTGGAAAAACTCTCTCCTGTGAGTCCATTTCTTGTGGGCTCCCACGGCCGTTCCACGAGGAGAGCAGAGGGATGCCAGGCTGCAGTGATGGGCACCTGGCAGTGGGGAGACTGGGAATACAAAGGGCCAGGGCCACAGAGATGCTGAGGGGCCTGGAGCATCTCCCGTGTGAGGAGAGGCTGAGAGAGCTGGGACTGTTCAGCCTGGAAAAGAGCAGCCTGAGAGGGGATCTGATCACTGTCTGTCAATATCTGAAGTGTGGGGGCCAATGGATGGGGCCGGGCTCTTCTGGGTGGTGCCCAGTGACAGGACAAGGGGCAGTGGGCACAAGCTGGAGCACAGGAGGTTCCACTGACACATGAGGAAAAACTTCTTCCCTGTGAGGGTGCCGGAGCCCTGGGCCAGGCTGCCCAGAGAGGGTGTGGAGTCTCCATCTCTGGAGATGTTCAAACCCACCTGGACACTTTCCTGTGCACCCTGGTGTAGGGAACCTGCTCTGGCAGGGGGGTTGGGCTGGAGATCTCCTGAGGTCCCTTCCCACCCCACCAGCCTGGGACTCTGTGTGTGAATACCTGTGAGGGCTGGTGAGGAAGCTGAGGGAGAACTTCCCCGCCTTGGGGCGGGTGCTGCCGGGGTTGGGCTCCCCCGAGCCCTGCTGCAGACCAACCCCTGGAACACGGAGCCTGAGGGAGGGTGGTGAGCGGGGAGCCAAGGGGCTCCTGGGCCCTGACAGCTCCTGCTTCTCCTGCTTCTGCACCAGTGGGTGGCCTGCACCGGTTCCCTGCGGAGAGGAAGGTGGTCAGCAGAGCCTGGGCCAGGAAGGAGACGGAGCCAGGGCAGCAGGACGGGGGGCGAGCGGCGTTCCACCTGGGCGTGACGCCCTCCGTCATCCGCGCGAGATACAACCTGACAGCGGGGGACATCGGGCTGCTGCCCAACAACAGCCAGGCCTGTGCCCAGGTAACTGACAGCCAGGGCAGGTCAGAGCCTCCTGGGACACGAGAATTCCACACTGTGCTTCTCCAGCACTTTGCTGCTCTGGTTGTCCCAGGACACTGTGGGGATTCCTTTGGGAGTGCCTGCTGGGCTGGCACGTCACAGACCCATGCTGGGCCAGCTTCCTGAGTCAGGAGAAAAAAACTTACCTTGCTTTTTCAAGAGAAAAACAGGAAAAAATGTGTCCACTCCTTGTCCCCCCAGTTCTTGGAACAGTATTTCCACCAGGCTGACCTGGCTGAGTTCATGCAGCTCTTTGGCAGCAGCTTTGCCCACCGCACTCAGGTTGACCAAGTGATTGGGCACCAGGGCAAGGGCAAGGCTGGGCTGGAAGCCAGTCTGGACGTGGAATACATCATGAGCACAGGTGCCAACATCTCCACCTGGGTCTTCAGCAATGCAGGTACTGATCCCCCTCCAGAGCTGCCCTGTGGCTGCTCCCACATGCATCCCATGTGCATCCCCCCAGTGCTGCTGCCTGCTGTGTGGGAAGCTCTTGCTCTCTGTGTGGCAGGGGCTGCACTGAGCCTGGCTGGTGTCTGTGGGAGGGGAGTGCACACTCCCAGCACGCTGCCTGTGGGGCAGCCCCAGGATGATTCCCAGACACTATGGGCACAAACCTTGGGGGCTTCCAGAGCTGGAGCTGGTGCTGGTTTCTGATGGCTCACAGGGAAATGATCATCCACTGGGTTGTGTAGTTGCTCTTGAACCTGTGTGAGCTTTCAGTGTCCAGAGTATCCTGCCACAGACTTCCCTGCCTCAGGCACACCTTGTAGCGCCGTCACCCCTCTCTGCTGCGTCTCCATGGAGTGAGAACACAGCAACTGGGTCTTGTTACTCTTTTTCCTGCTGTTTTGGGGTTGGAGCTTATCTCTCACCCATGAATCTACCAGCAGAGTGGATAAAGGGGAGCGAGACAATGTGAGAAAACAAGGTTGTGAGACAGCCTGCAGAAACGTGCTGGGGTGCTGTGGGATGAGGTGTCCTCTGTCCCAGTTTGGAAACTGGCTGAACAGGAGCTGCAGCGCCCCTGGGCTTTGTGTTCCCGCTGCTGAAGGCAGCGGCTCTGCGTTAGATTCCACCGCCCCCACACAGCTGGGGATGTGGAAAGGGTGCAGAGGTGGTGGTGGTTATGTGAGAGGAGGTGGTGGTGGGGCTCTGGTCTGCCCACCTCGTGGAGAGGGATGAGGGGCAGGGAGTGTGGAATGTCCATCAAACTGCTGTGGGACCCACTGCTGAGGGTGGAGGGGCCAAGGCTTGGCTGTGTCTTGGAAGGGCTGCCTGGATGCCAAGGGTGGCTGCAGCCCTGCGACATGCTCGGAGGAGTGGATGAGTGTAGACCCCCTGCTCTGGGGTTTAGGGTGACCCTTTCACCAGACCCCCTGGCAGAGCTGGAGCCTGGTGCCACCCACCAGCTGGTGACTGTCCCTGAGATGAGCTGTGCTGCCAGCAAGAGCTCACAGGAGAGTTCCAAACCAGCCGTGCAGATCTGCTCCCTGTAGGCAGGGCAGCAGCTGAAGGACCATCAGCTCTGGTGCCCCTGGTGCTGTTGAGACATGGTCCCCCGTGATGCTGTCCCCCCAAACCTGGTGTCCCAGGAGGAGCTGAACCTTCCCCACCTCTGTCTTTGCAGGGAGGCACGAGAGCCAGGAGCCCTTCCTGGCCTGGCTGCTGCTGCTCAGCAACATGTCCTCGCTGCCGTGGGTGCACTCGGTGAGCTACGGGGACGACGAGGACAGCCTGTCCCTGGCCTACATGGAGCGGGTGAACGTGGAGTTCATGAAGGCAGCGGCCCGGGGCCTGACCATCCTGTTTGCCTCAGGTACATGCTGTGGCTGTGGCTGCCTCGGTGTGGGTGTGGCTGAGGGTCCCAGCACCATCAGGGACCTCTACTGAACCCCAAACAGGAATGTTCTGCCTCTGGGCAGCCGGGATCCCCTGCCTGGGAGGTGGAGAGCACCCTTCTCCTTGGTGGCTCCTGGGGGCATTTGGTGGGCGGGGGCAGCTGGGGTGCTGCTGGATTGCCCCTCTGTCTCTGTTGGTAGGTGACGATGGCGCTGGGTGCAGGAGGGAGCCTGGGAGGAACCACACGTTCCGGCCCAGCTTTCCAGCCTCAAGGTAAGCGTGGGGAGGAGAGCATGGGTCCTGTGGAGACCTGAGGTTCTGTGCAAGTCCCTTGGAGGAGGGTGCAGAGAGGTGGGGGTGGGTCTGTTCAACCAAGGAGCAAGGGACAGGACAAGAGGAAATGGGCTCCAGTTGTGGCCAGGGCAGCTGAGATGGGATGTGAGGAAGAATTTCTTTGCTGAAAGGGTTCTGAGGCATTGGAAGGGGTTGCCCAGGGCAGTGGTGGAGTCCCCATGCCTGGGGGGATTTAACAGCTGGGCAGACAAGGTGCTCAGAGATCTGGTTCAGCAGTGGACAGGTGAGGTTGGACTTGATCTCAAAGGAATTTTCCAGCCAAGAAGTTCTCTGAAAGCTCCTCCTGGCACTTTGAGCCCCTTTGGGGGACTCCTGAGGGTCAGCCCCCCCACTGCCTGGGGCACTTGCAGACCCCAGAGCTGGGGGGACCTGAGCAGCTCCTCGGGGGAGGGGGCTGGTGCGTGGGGTGCTGCTGAGGTCCCAGGCAGTCGTGTGCCCACCCGCAGTCCCCACTTGTGCCCCCAGTCCCTATGTCACTACCGTGGGTGGCACGTCCTTCAAGAACCCATTCCTGGTGACTGCGGAGGTGACAGACTACATCAGCGGGGGGGGCTTCAGCAACGTCTTCCCCACGCCCGATTACCAGGTGAGGAGGCTCTGACGGCCCCGGGGGCTGGGGGGCTGCTGGGCGGGGTGCCGATGGGCCATGGCCAGCGCCGGCAGCCGCTGGGCTGGGCTGTGGGCGGCGGGAGGTGGGGTGGAGATGAGCAGGGCAGGGTCTGCTCCCCCGAGTCCCGCTTCTCCCCCCGCCCCGCTCTCCCCAGGCCGCCGCCGTCCGGCGTTTCTTGAGCTCGGCCTCGAAGCTGCCTCCCGGCTCCTACTACAACAGCAGCGGCCGCGCCTACCCCGACCTGGCTGCCCTCTCCGACAACTACTGGGTGGTGACGAACCGCATCCCGCTGCCCTGGGTGTCGGGGACCTCGGTGAGGGTCACAGCCCGGTGCCCACCCGCCGTGGGTGCGCTGCGGGTGCTGAGGGCTGTGGGTCTGTCCCGCAGGCGTCCACGCCGGTGGTGGCGGGCATGGTGGCCCTGGTGAACGACCGGCGCCTGCAGCAGGGACACCCCCCGCTGGGCTTCCTCAACCCCGCGCTCTACCGGCTGCAGGAGCGGGGACACGGAGCTGCGCTCTACGACGTGAGCTGGGGCAGGGCCAGGGGTCCCGTCACGGCTGCTGGTGGGGAAGCCGGGGTGTGTGGGGTGGGACAGGGCCAACGGTGTCTGGTGGGGGAGTGATGCCACCTTCCCCCGGGAGCTGTGTCCTGGGGGGGCTCCGTGTCCCATGGGCTGTGTGGGGTGGGGTCCCCTTGCACTGCTGGGGGTGTCTGGGGGGGTGTCCCTGTCCCTGCCAGCGGGTGTGGGCAGCGGGAGCCGGTTCGCCGTGGGCAAGGGGAGCCGGTCCCGTGCTGAGGTCTGTTCCCCGCAGGTGACGCAGGGCTGTCACCTCTCCTGCCTGGACGGCACCGTGCAGGGACAGGGCTTCTGCGCCGGCCCCGGCTGGGACCCCGTTACCGGATGGGGCACCCCCAACTTCCCCCGCCTGCTGCGGGCGCTGCTGGAGCCCTGACCGGTTGCACCGGGACACCGGGGGCTGCAGCCGTCCTGACCCGACCGGAACACCGGGACTGCTGCCGCCCGGACCCACCGGGACCGGCGCCAATAAAGCCGCGTGGCCCCGCCCCTCCCGTGTCTCTGTGTACCCCTCCGCGCCGCTGGGGGGCGCGCTGTCCCGGCGGAGCCAATGTGCGGCCGCGCGGTGCGCAGGCGCGGGGGGTGTCTCGCGGGCGCGGGCCATGAGCGGCAGCGCCGAGGCCGATCCCGCTCCCGCGGCTCCCGCCGCCCCGGCCCCGCCCGCAGCTGCTCCCGCCGCCTCCGCTGACAACAAGCCCAGCCCGGCCGCCGGCGGCAGCGGCGTTCCGGGGGCGCCGCCGGGCGCGGTGGGCGGCGCGGCTGGCGGGAGGGGACCCGGTGAGCGCGGGGGCGGGGGGGTGCGGGAGGGCCGGGCCGGGCGGGAGCGGGGTGGAGGGGACCTCGGCGGCGGCGGGGGGGTTCCCGCGGGATGAGCCCGCTCCGAGCTCGGGCACCGGGCCGGGGGGTGCGGGGGGTCCCGGGGGCCGCCCATCTCCCCGCTAAGCCCCCCGCGGTCCCGCAGCGCCCGTCTCCGCAGCCGCGGCCGCCGCCCCCCCCGAAGCGGCTCTGTCCAACGGGGTGTACGTGCCGCCCAGCGCGGCCAACGGCGACGTGAAGCCGGTGGTGTCCACGACGCCGCTGGTGGATTTCCTAATGCAGCTGGAGGATTACACCCCCACGGTACGGGACGGCACGGCGGGGCCGGCGGTGCCGGTGACGGGCTGCCCCGGGGAAGCAGAGCTCCTCCAGCTTCTCTCCTCTGCAGATCCCAGACGCTGTCACGGGCTATTACCTGAACCGAGCGGGATTCGAGGCCTCTGACCCACGCATGTAAGTGGCAGCAGCTGTGGCAGAGCGTCGCCGTGGGGACCCGGTGCAGGGTCTGGTTTGGTGGCTGGGGACCCGGTGCGGGGTCTGGTTTGGTGGCTGGGGACCCCACCAGGAGTGCTGTGGTCCCAGCAGGGCTCCGTGTTCCCTGCCTGAGGTTGTCCCTTCTCCCTGCCGGGCAGCATCCGCCTGATCTCCCTGGCGGCGCAGAAGTTCATCTCGGACATCGCCAACGACGCGCTGCAGCACTGCAAGATGAAGGGAACGGCCTCGGGCAGCTCCCGCAACAAGAGCAAGGTGGGAGAAGGACGGGGGGCTGCGGGGCTGGGGGGGATCCTCCCCCCTGGGGCTGGAGCAGGCTCAGGTGCCACCCCTGAATGCGGGGACGGGGTTGTAGAATGTTGTAAACTCCTGTGCCCGGGTGGACGCGCTTGGTGATTAACCAGGGCTCTGCTGGTGGGGAGGGGAGGGGAGGTGGCAGGGGAATTGGTGGGAGGTGCTCTGATGGCTTCACAGGGATGTGAGAAGCTGCACCTCATCAGACTGAGGGCCCTCCTGCCCTGTGTCCTCCTCCTGACAACGATCAAAACTGATGTTTGGGGAAGAACATAAAGGAGGAGCGAGTGTGGCTGTAGCTTTGGGTGCTCTCCCGGTCACCGTCTGTTTGTGGTCTGGGGGCATCGCCAGGGCAACGTCGTTTATCTTTAGTGTTGAGTCACGCTCAGTGTCCTTCTGCCCCCTGAGCAGCTGAGGGGACAGGGCAAACCCTTCCAGCTCGGAGGGGAAAAATCCCAAACCACTGAGTTTTGAGGAAATCCTGCCAACTCGGTTTGTCCTTGCTGTGGGTGACGCTGCTCCGTGTTCCCCCAGGACAAGAAGTACACGCTGACCATGGAAGACCTGACGCCAGCGCTGGCCGAGTACGGCATCAACGTGAAAAAGCCACATTACTTCACGTAAAGACTGGGGGACTGTCACTGGGAACTGGTTTTTAGGGTTGCTTCTGTGCCATTAAACAGCTGGGTAGGTTTTGGGTTTTTTTTGTGGAAAGGCATCGTGTCTCCTGCCTGTGTGCTGACACCCTGCTGGCAGCAAAGCAGCACACGAGGTGGCCTGGGGCCTGTGTGCTGCACCGACAGGAGCTGGTCCTGTGCTTTTGAGAGGCTGGTGTGAGAGGGGTTGGGTTGGGGAGGGACTTTGGCCAAGGGCAGGGAGGGACAGAACAAGGGGTGATGGCTTGAAAGTGGCAGAGGGGAGATGGAGCTGAGATGTGGGGAAGAAATTGTTTGGTGTGAGGGTGGTGAGACCCTGTCCCAGGTTGGCCAGAGAAGCTGTGGCTGCTCCTCCCTGGAAGTGTTCTGGGCCAGGTTGGATGAGGCTTTGAGCAACCTGGTCTAGTGGAAGGTGTCCCTGCTGCTGGCAGGGGGGCTGGGACTGGAGGAGCTTTCAGGTCCCTCCCAACCCAAACCAGTCTGGGGTTCTGCTGTTCCCGGAGGGTTCAGCCCTGTCCCGAGCAGCCGAAGGAAAGCAGGTGCATTGGGAACAGAACTGCCCACCCCTTGCCTTCACTTCTCCCTCCCACGCAGAGCTGATGTCCATCTGCAATGCTCAGGGGCCCGCAGCAGCCTGGGCCCCCTCTCAGGAGCCCACCCGCTGGTGGCTCCTGGTTCTCCTGGAACAGGGTGGGCACAGACCCAGACCCAGAGTCAGGCTCTTGGGCCGCCTCAGTCTGCCCCCCGCAGGGGCCGAGGCCCGGTGCACCCCCCCCAGCAGCAGCCGGTTTCCATAACAAACGTTTATTGGGGTGCTGGCGGCTTTTCCACGTGGCCTGGATGGAAACCATCGAGTGAAGCGCGAAGCTGGGGCGGTGCCGGGCGCGTGAGACAAAGCCTCACCCCCCTGTCCTGAGTGGGGGGAGCACCAGGGCTGGGCTTGGCCTGCCGTGAGACCGGCCAGGGGTGAGCTGCTCTGGGCCTGGGGACAAGGACAGGCTGGCTCGGCGGCCCCGTCCCGCCCTCGCAGGGGGCAGCGCTGGGCCGTGCCCGGTGCCGTGGGCCGGGCCTCCTGCTCGGCCTGTGCCCGTGGTGCCGGGGAGGCTGGAGGTGCTGCAGGGCCTGAGGCCTGCAGAGCAGCTCCAGAGGAGGCAGCGCTGTCTGTACCGTGTGTCCGTGGCTGGCTCAGGGTGAGGGGGGTGTTCCCTGCTCCCCCTCAGCTCTGGGGTTCAAGAAGGCACTTGGGGGTGGCGGGGAGGGAAGCATGGCAGCATCAGCTGGCTGGGGGGCACCCCCCCCCCCCGCTCTACTTCTCCTGCATCTTCTCCAGGATGGGCACGATCATGTCAAACTTGGGGCGCTTGGCTGGGTCCTCGTTCATGCAGATCTTCATCAGCTTGCAGATGTGTGGGGAGATGCCGGGGGGGATGGTTGGACGTAGCCCCTCCAGTGCCACCTGGGAGCACGGGGGAGCGGGGCAGGGTCAGAGACAGGCAGAGCCCGCAGCTCGGGGAGGAGCGGCGGTGGGCTCCCCGGTGGGCCTTGCCTCCCCTCCCTGCTGCCAGCCTGGCCCCTGGCCCAGCCCCCTCCTCACCTTCATGCCGATCTCCATGTTGGACAGGTCTGCGAAGGGCACCTCGCGGGTCACCAGCTCCCACAGCAGCACCGCGAAGCTCCACATGTCCGCCGAACGCCGGTTTATCTCCTCCGGCTTCTTCTGCAGGGCTGTGGGGAACCCAGCACCGGGGGCTGAATGGGGCAGGGCAGGGCGAGGAAGGGGGCAAGCGGCAGGAGGAGCCTGGCTACCGAGTGCTCACCTTCTGGTGCCACCCAGGCGGGCGCGTACATCCTCCCCGGGCACTGGAAGGAGAACTTGACGTCGGCCATGCTGATCCGGGCCGTCATGTCCTCGTCGATCTGGGGACAGAGGGGCGGTCAGGGGGGGTCCTGCGGGGGGCCGGGCCGGGCCGGGCGGTGCGGGCGCTCACCATGATGCTGCGGCTGTTGAGGTGGTGGCGGGGAATGAGGGGCTCCAGCGTGTGCAGGAAGGCCATGCCCCGTGCGATGTCGAAGGCGAACTTCACCGCCTGCATCTGGTCCACCACGAAGTCTGCGGGGAGGGAGGTGGCGTGAGGGGGAGAGAGGGGAGGGTGACGTGTCACCTGCCGTGTGCCTGGGACAGAGGTGCTGCTGGGGTGTGGCCCCTCCGTGCCCACCCTGGTGTTGCAGCTGGAGGGGCCCCTGCCACCCCCAAACACACAGAGAAGGAACCTCTCGAGGATGAGGAGACTCGGCTCTGCCCCCGGCTCCGTCCCCCCATCCTCACTCACTTGTGCCCTCGTGTAACACGTTGTACAGGGAGCCGTAGGGCATCCAGTGGCTGATGACGATGGGGTGGGGTGCTGGGGGGGCCTGGCACGCGCCCAGCACCGGCAGCACGTTGGGGTGAGAGAAGATCCTGCAAGAGAAGTGACGGCTCTGAGGACAGCGGGTGCTGCCCGCACCCCCTCATCACCCCCCTCCCCATCCTGCCAGGGCCTCCTCGCGTCCCCTGGGCACCATGGCCCAGCCCTGCAGAGCTGGTGGGCTCCTGCCCAGCTCCTGCTCCCCTGGAGATCGCTGCTGCCCTCCAGAGCCGCGGCTGCCGCAGGGGGCGCCGGCACTCACCGCAGCTTCGGGTACTCCTCGTTAAAGTCCCGGCTCTTCCGCGTCGTCCAGTCCCGGATCTTCAGCATTTTGATGACGATGTCGTTGCCCTGCCAGCGCCCCTTCCACAGCTGCAGGGACACGAGTGGAGACAGTCACTGTGAGAGGACACACAGTCCCCTCCCCAGTGCTGGGGGGCCCACGGAGCCCACGGGACCGACAAGTCCACAGCAGCGTGGCCTGACAATGACAGTGACCCCCGGCCCCTCAGTGCCAGGCAGGTGCCTCTCTGCGTGGGCTGGCCTGGAAACCCACCGAGCAGCCGTGCCCCAGCTGTGCACTGGGGCTGGGGGAGAGCAGGGGTCTGCATGGGTGCAGCCACCCCGTCCTGGGGGGCAGCAGGCCGACGTACCTCTCCTGACTGGTTCTCGTTGAGCTTTTGGCTCAGGCTCAGCTGTTTGAAGTCTATTCCAGCAAGTTTGTTGAGTGTCCCATTTCCTGTAAGAAACAAGGAGACGTGGCCTGCGGCTCCATGGCCCTTCCCCCTGGCATCCACCTGGGGCCGCAGGGGCAGTACCAGCGGGACCCCTCGCTCCCAGCAGGAGCCACCTCCAGCCAGGGGATGGCCACCTCCAAAAGGAGCTGCTGGCAGTGGGGACTGTCACCCCCTCCCCGCCCCAGAGCTGGGCTCTCCCCGCAGCAGCACCCCCCGGGAAGGCTCTGTCCTTACGGGGACGCGTGCGGGTCGTGCCCTTCCAGAAGGTGTCCTTGTAGGGGATCTTGGTGAGGCTCTGGCCCAGCTTCTCGGCGCGCTCTGGAAGGACAAGGAGTTGGGCAGCAGCAGCAGAGAGCTCGCTGGTGCTGAGCGCAGGGGCTGCAGCAGGAGCCAGAGGAGGGCTGTGGTGTCAGGATGAGACCTTCCTACCTCTCAGGAGCTCTCGCAGGGGGGTCTTGGCTTTGTCAATGGGCGTCTCACCGTACTTGTTCGCAATGCTGACCAAGGCCCCGTTGCCCACCAGGTCCTGAGGGAGGAGAAAGCAACCACCTGCAGAGTTTGCTGTCCTCAGCCTCTTCGTGCACTCCCAGCTCCGCTCCCCTCTGCCACCTCCCTCGCCCCAGGCTCCTGCCCGTGTCCAGGTGCTTCCCCTCACCTCTGCCACCTGGTCATGTCCCCAGAAGCAGGCGTAGTGCAGCGGCGTGTTCCCGTGCTCGTTCACAGCGTTGATGTCAGCTTTGAACTGGATCAGCTGGGGACAGGAGGACAATCCCCGTAAATCCAGAGCAGGAGCACCAGCAGCAGCACATCTGCTGCCTCGGTGCTGGCCAGGTCTGCTGCTGGGAGAGGGCTGAGGCTGCCTGTGGGGCTTTCTCAGAATCACTGAGTGACACAGGGACCTCAAAGCTCCTCCAGTCCCAACCCCCCTGCCAGCAGCAGGGGCACCTTCCACCAGACCAGATTGCTCAGAGCCTCATCCAGCCTGGCCGAGAACACTTCCAGGGAGGAGCAGCCACAGCTTCTCTGGCCAACCTGGGCCAGGGTCTCACCACCCTCACACCAAACAATTTCTTCCTCACATCTCAGCTCCAGCTCCCCTCTGACACTTTCAAGCCATCACCCCTTGTTCTGTCACTCCCTGCCCTCGGCCAAAGTCCCTCCCCAGCCTTCCTGGAGCCCCTTCAGGTACTGGGAGGCCACTGGAAGGTCTCCCTGGAGCCTTCTCTTCTCCAGGCTGAGGAGCCCCAACTCTCTCAGCCTGTCCTCACAGCAGAGCTGCTCCAGCCCTGGCATCATCCTCGTGGCCTCCTCTGCACTGGCTCCACTAATTCCAGGTAAATCCCCAAATCAAGTCTAAAAGGACTTGAGGCTCAGAAGGACCATGTGGCCCCGTGGCATTTCTGGTCTGTGGGTTTTGGGTTGTTTTTACTTTTGTGGGGAGGGCCGAGGTGCCAAGAGTTGCCACAGTGGGGACGCAGTAAGGTCACAGCACAGAAGCTGGTGGGTGACTGGGGAGCGAGTCCTGGGTGGGCAGGGTGGGGGGGTGCAGAGGGTCCCACTGAGCTTGCTGTGGGGATGCAGGAGGGGGGTGCCTGGCGGGGCAGGGCAGGGTGGGCGCTGGCCACGAGGCACAGGTACCTTCTGCACGATGTCGCGGTGGCCGTGGCTGGCGGCCAGGTGCAGCGGGGTGTCGTCGCCGCGGTTCATGACGTTGATGCGCGCCCCCCGCATGATCAGCATGTCCACCACGTTGGAGCGGCCCTCGCGGCAGGCCCAGTGCAGGGGGCTGAAGCCGTGGTCATCCCTGCAGAGACGGCAGGGACGGTGCTGCCACCCGCCCGCCGTGTCCCGGGCCCGGGGCAGGTATCGCCCTGTGTGCCCGCACACGGGCCGTGGAGCTGAGGGGGACGGGCTGGGGGGCTCCCCCACTCTCTCCCATCCCCATGAGGGCCCCGGGGGCCCTGGCCCAATCCCAGCTTCTCCGGGGCTGAATCACCCAGACGCTGGCAAGAGCCAGATCCCCTCCTCCGTCCCCGCTTGGTTCCAGCCGTGCTTGGCCAAGTAAGGGAGGAGGAGACCAGCCAGGCCTTACATGGAGATTAGGACCTGGCAGGGGGTCAGGCGCATCCCCCGCTCCCCTCCGGCTTCCCTCCATTTGCCCCCCGACCCCCCCGGGCCACCCCTGCGGGCAGGACAGGCAGGTGGGGGCACCCCAGCACAGGTACCCGCGACCAAAACGCCCCAGTGAGCACCAGCCAACCCCAGACCCACAGGCACGACCCACGGGACTGGGACAGCTCTGTGTGTCTAGGACCCCAGGAGGGACCCCGGGAGGGCCCGAGGAAGGTCCCTTCCTTGCCCAGGATGAGCTGATGCCATGGCCCGACCCGGGATCTCCGGTGTGTGGGCAGGCAGCCGCGCCTGCTCCTGGACTAAGCGCTGCTCCTGAAGGGCGCTGGGCAGCGCCTCGGACCCAGGGGGGCTCCCAGAGCTGGGGACAAGCTGCGGGGGCACAGCTCAGGGACAGGGCACGCGGGGCGGGGCAGGGCGGACCTGCAGCTCCTGGCCCAGGGTGGTTCCCAGCCCCGTCCAACCCCAGCTGCCCACACGCCAGCTGCAGCTCTCCCGGGAGAGGGGACAGGGGAAGCGGTCACCAGCCACCCTGGGGACAGGGACGTTCTCCCCCCAGCCCTGGGGACAGGGACGTTCTCCCCCCAGCCCGAGCCCTGGCCCCGCCGCGGCCGGGAGCAGCGTGGCCGGGGAGGCGGCTGGAGGATGTGCAGCCCCTCATGCCTCAGCGATGCGGTAACTTCCTCCCGGCGGGAGGAGCTGAGTCCCAGCCCCTGCCCAGGACACGCAGCAGAGAACGGAAACGAGCGCGGTCCCGGTCCGGCACCCCCGGCCCGCGGCACAGCTGAGCCGGGGGAGGGCAGCCCGGGGGTGCCGGTGCGCCCTGCTCACCCCTGGTTGAGGTCGTTCTCGGTGTTGTCCAGCCACAGACGCACGGCCACCGCGTTGCCCTCCCGGCACTGCGTGAAGATGTCGTCCATCGCGGCTCTGGCTGCGGGGAGGGGTGCGTGAGGACACGGGGTCCCGCCGTGGAGCGGGGGTCCCTGTCCCCCCTTTCCCACGGGCAGCCCTGGGACCTGGCCATCACGTCACGCACCCCCCTGCTCCTGGTGGCCCCTCACTCCGGGGCGGGGGGGGACAGGAGCCTCGCACCCCCCTGCTCCTGGCAGCCCCTCACTCCGGGGCGGGGGGGGACAGGAGCCTCGCACCCCCCGCTCCTCAGCGCTGCGGAAAGCCGCGGGAGCTGCCGGAGGCTGGGACGAGCTGGACTCGCGGCCCAAGGGGAAGTTCACGACCGACCCCAGCGTGGCAGCAGCTGGCAGGAAGCAGATGTGACATCCCCGGGCTTATCTGCAGCCCCAGCCAGCCCCGGGTGCCCGCAGCTCCTGGGAGGGGGGCAGGGAGCAGAGCTGGGGGGGGTCCAGCACCACCCTGCGTGGGACCCACAGCTCCACAGACCCTCCCGATCCCCAGCTCCGACCCCGGCTCGGCTGAGGCTGGCACAGCATCGTGCTCAAGGACCCAGGACCCCCAAGGTCCACGAGCTCCCCGCTCTCTCCACTGTAACCAACACACACCCCAGTCCAGAGCCAGGCAGAGCTCACGTCCCGCTTATTTTTAACCCCCCGACAGCCGCAGCCTCGCTGAGACCCCGAGCTCCCCCGCAGCGTGGGGACGTGCCTGGCAGGTCCTTTCCCACTTGAGGGTCTGCAGTGTCAAGTGGGCACGTGGGGCTGCCCTCGGCGAGTCCCACGGTGCAGGGACAGATCGAGCACGATGCCCCAACAGATCCCAGAGTGGTGGGGTTGGCAGGGACCTCAGGAGATCATCCAGCCCAACCCCCCTGCCAGAGCAGGGTCCCTACACCAGGTGGCACAGGAAAGCGTCCAGGTGGGTTTGGACATCTCCAGAGATGGAGACTCCACACCCTCTCTGGGCAGCTCATAAGGGCTTGAACCCGGCAGCCGCCTGGCCGCAGCGGGACCCCCCAGCCCGCAGGACGGGCTCCGACACGCTCCCCGCGCCTGGCAGCCGCTTCCCCAGGACTCTGCCCGTGTCACACGGTCCCGGACGCAGGAGACCGGCCTCTGGGTCACAACGGGGCCTCGCGGGCACCAGAACGGGCTCCAGAGCAGGGCTGCGCCAGCCCCACTCCCGGTCACCGGCCGCAGAGGACAGAGCAGCCCCGGCCAGGAGCCAGCGCCCTGCCCTGACCCCACGTCCCGCACAGCCCCCGGGATGATGCCGCTGCCCCCCGACCCGTCTGGGACGGGACCGGGGAAGGGGCGTCTCAGTGACACCCATCCCCTCTCAGCCCTGGGGGACTCGGATCCCGCTGTCAGCGTCACCACTGCTCCGGCAGCCGTTACCCCGGCTCGGCCCAGGGCTGCTGCTCCCTTGCCTGTCACTGCTCCAGGCTGCCAGCTCTCCCCCAGCCCCAGTCCCTGTCCCGGTCCCGCCCGGGCTGCCAGCTCTGCCCCAGCCGCTGCGCTGCCTGAACCGAGGGGTCCCCAACTCCCCCCGTGACCAAGTGGCCAAGCTGGCCCTGCTGAGCCCCCCGGCTGAGGCCGTGCCGTGCTGTGCAGACCCGGGCCACCCTCCTCGTTTCCCGGCAGCCCTGACCCAGGACCCTTCCCCGAAGGCAGCTGCGGGGGCCCCACTCCTCCCTACAGCCCCCAGCCCCCGTCCCCGCCAGCGCAGCCCAGCGATCCCCCCCGGTTTGTTTCCTGCCCCGGCCCGCCCCCAGCCCCCTCCCCTGCCCGCCCAGCCACACCCGGGCCCGGCCTCCGGCCCAGCCCCGCACCTCGCCCCGTTCCCGGCCTGACCTCACCGGGGCCGGCCCCGCCACACCGCGCCCCACCCCGCACCGACCCCGGCCCGGCCGGGCCCGTCCCGGCTCGGGCTTGTCCGGGCCCCGCTGCGTTCTGTCTCCACCCCCGCCGGTCCCAGCCCGACCCGCTCCCGCTCCAGCCCGACCCCGGCCCGGCCTTGTCCGAGCCAACCGGCAGCCCCGGCCCTTCCTCCTCCCGGATCGGGCCCGCCCCGACCTCCTGCCGCGGACAGCGCGGCCCCGCCCGGCCCAGCCCAGCCTAGCCCAGCCCAGCCCAGCCTGACCTGGCCCGGCCCGGCCCGGCCGCTCTTACCGGCTCCGGCGGCGGCGCAGGGCGGCGGCTCGGCGGGCGCGGGGCAGCGCGTGGGCTCCGCCCCGGGCCGGTCACAGCCAGCGCCCCCTGCCGGCCTATCACGGCGCTGCACCGGCTCCGGGCTCCGCGCCGCGGGCAGCGGGTAACGGGGGCGACACCGGGAGCGGCGAACGCGTCTCGGGCAGGGCGGGGGGTGCAGGCCGGGGCGCACCGGGATGGGAGCAGGACACCTGGGTAGGAACGGAGTTAACCTGGCTGGGGGCGGGGATAACGGGCTAGGGAGGGGCTAATCTGGCTGGGGGCGTGGTTAACCTTATTGGGGGCGTGGCTAACATGGCTGAGAGCGTGTAATCTGGCTGGGGGCGTGGCTAACAGGGCTGGGGGCGGGGCTAACGGGGCTGGGGCGGAACGCCCCCGGCAAAGCCCCGCGCAGCCAGGCTGTTCGACCTCCCGACCGCAGGGGGGTGGTGTTTCCGCGGGTGTCCCCTGGGCCGCTCTAGGCGGGACACACGTGCTAAAGGCGGCAGAGCCGGCCGCCGTTCCCGTTCCGGTTGGGACCCGCGGCTGCCGGGCCATGTTCGCGGAGGAGGAGTGGAACGACGGGGCGGAGGGCCCGGGCCGGCCGGTAAGGGGGGGTGCGCGCACGGGGCGGCGGGCCGGTCTGGTCCCTGGGCGCGGCGGCGGTGACCGGTCCCCCGCCCTCCGCAGGGCCCCGCGGCGGGGAAGCGGCGCCGACGGCTGCCGGGGGACTGCGCGGCCCAGCCCGGCCGGGACGGCGAGCCCGCGCGGAAGCGGCCCGGGGAGCGGAAACGGGCCGCCCGGCACCGGGCTGCGGCGGAGGGGCCGCAGGCGGAGCGGGAGCCGCAGCAGCGCCCGGGCAGAGGTACCGCCGCCCACCGCGCTCGGGGGATCCCCGGGAGGGAGCCCGCAGCCGCCCACCGCCGCCGCCCTGACCTGCCCCTCGGTCCCCGCAGACGCGGGGGCTGAGCCCGGTGCACCGGGGCCGGGGGACGCGGCGCGGAGGCAGCGGAGAGCCCGGCGGAAGGGTCAGCGGGGCCGGATGAACGAGCTGCGGGAGGGAGCTGGCGAGGAACCGGAACCGGGACCGGGCGCTCCAGAGCTGACCGGCCTGGATCCCGCCCCGTCGGGGCGGTCGGCGGCCCTGCGGGCGCGGATGGAGGAGCGGCTGCTGTCCGCCCGGTTCCGGTACATCAACCAGCAGCTCTACACGTCCAGCAGCCGGGAGGCGGCTCAGCTCTTCCAGAAGGACCCCGAAGCCTTCGAGATCTACCACCGCGGCTTCGCCCAGCAAGTGGGGCGCTGGCCCGAGAACCCCGTGCACCGCATCATCCGCTCCCTGCGGCGGCGGTGAGCACCGGGGAGAACCGGGGAGCCGGGCTCGGGGCCCCGCGGAGGCGGTGGGGTGTTCTGAGTCCCCACTCCCCCCCCCCCAGGCCAGCCTCGCTGGTGGTGGCAGATTTTGGGTGCGGTGACTGCAAAATCGCCAGCAGCATCAAGAACAAGGTTCACTGCTTCGACCTGGTGCCGCTCAGCCCCCTGGTCACCGTCTGCGACATGGCCAAGGTACCGGGCACGGGGCGGCAGCGCCACCTGCACCGCACCCACCGGGCTGCGGGGGGGGGCTGTGGGCTGTGGGGCAGGCTGTGGGCTGTGGGCTGTGGGGTGGGCTGTGGGGCAGGCTCTGGGCTGTGGGGTGGGCTGTGGGCTGTGGGGCGGGCTGTGGGGCGGGCTCTGGGCTGTGAGGCAGGCTCTGGGCTGTGGGGTGGGCTGGGCTGTGGGCTGCCTGACAGGTTGCAGGGGAATGGGGTGGGGTGGCAGTTGGGGACAGCAGAGGGTGGTCAGGGATCCCGAGGGTCCCGTGTGAGTCCATTTGGCAACCAGGGCAGCTCCGTCTGTGGGCTCCCCAGGGAAGGTGTGGGGCTGAGTCCCAGAGCCCAGGGAGGGCTGTGGAAGGGCTGTGCCAGCCCCGTCACCCTCCTCCTCCTGCTGGGGCGGGGGTCCCGGCTGGGCTCTGGCAGGTGCCGTTGGCAGCTGAGTCGGTGGACGTGGCCGTGTTCTGCCTGGCGCTGATGGGCACCAACCTGCAGGAGATCCTGGAGGAGGCCAACCGCGTGCTGAAGCCCGGGTGGGCAGAGGGGCTGGGGCCGGGGCTGGGCCGGGGCCGGGCGGGGAGGGGCAGAGGGGCCAGGGCTGGGCGGGGGGCCGGGCGAGGAGGCGCAGAGGGGCCGGGCTGTGTCCCGGGAGGCCCCGGTGCCGCTCAGGACTGGGGTGTTCCGCAGGGGGACCCTGATGGTGGCCGAGGTGGCCAGCCGCTTCGAGGACACCCGCGCCTTCCTGAACGCCATGGCTCAGCTGGGCTTCCGGAGCGTCTCCAAGGTGTGTCCCGGGGTGTGGCCTGCACCGGGGGACCGGGACAAGCCGCGGCAGCGGGGCCGAGAGCACAGCCCAGCCGAGGGGTGCTGACAGCGTGTGGGGTCTGCACAGGGTGTGGGGGTGGGGTCTCGGAGGAGGTCTGTGCAATGGGGTCTGGGGCACCTGGGGTCTCAGGGACCTTGGGCACGCAGGGGCTGAGGTGCTCAGGTCTGGGAGGGGGTTTGGGGGACCCGAGGCCTGCAGCAAAGGAGGTGCTGGGCTCGGGGATGGGGTGGGGGGCAGCCAGGACACACAGGGGACACGGTGTGGGGTCTGTGGGAGGTGGTGGTGTGGTCCAGGAGCAGGTTGGGGGTCCCGGTGCCTGTGGGGAAGTGGTGTAGGGGGTGAGGGTCCTGAGGTCCATGGGGTCTAGGAGGCTGTTGGGGGTCCTGGGGCTTGTGGGGAAATGGTGTGGGGTTGGGGGTCCCAGGGCCCATGGGGACATGGTGTGGGTGTTAGGGGTCCTGGGGCCTGCAGGGATGTGGTGTGGGGTTGGGGGTCCCGGGGTGCGAGAGGCTGTTGGGGGTCCCATGGCCTGTGGGGATGTCATGTAGAGTTGTGGGTCCTGGGGTCTTGGGGCCCCTGGGGACATGGTGTGGGGTTGGGGATCCTGGGGTCCAGGAAGCTGTTGGGGGTCCTCAAGCCCATGGGGACACAGTGTGAGGTCAGGGGTCCTGGAGGCTGTTGGGGGTCTTGAAGTCCATGGGGACACAATTTGGGGGTCCTGGGGCCTATGAAGACATGATGTGGGTCTGGGGGGCTGCTGGGGGTCCTGTGGGGGATGAGGGGGGGGGTCTATCAGGGGTGGTCACCGAGTCCCCTCTGTCCCCAGGACCTCTCCAGCCCATTCTTCCACCTGCTCGAGTTCACCAAGGCGGGACCCCCGCGCCCCCGGCCCGCCCCGGGGCTGCGCCTGCGCCCGTGTCTCTACAAGCGCCGCTGACCGGGGCGGGGCGGGGATGGGCGGGGCCGGCGGGGCGGAGCCAAGGCCTCCGCCCTGTGTGGCCCCGCCCATCCCCGCCCCGCACATGCGCAGTTGTTAATAAAGAAGCGATTTCCGCCCGTTGTCGCTGCTGGCGGGCGGGGTGGCGCACGCGCAGTCCGCGCGGGGCCTTGCGCGGTGGCGGCGGTGGCAGCGGCTGCCGGGGGATGTCGGGGCCGGGCGGGCCGGGCCCCGGCGGGGGGAAGCTGGACATTAACCGCGCCGGCGTGGCCGAGCTGGAGGGAGCGCTCAGCGGGATCGGCCGCCGCCGGGCCCGCGGGATCGTGCGGAAAAGAGAGGTGCGGGGGAGGGAGCCGAGCGGCCTAACCCGGCCCCGCGGCCGCTGACCGAGCGAGCGGGGCCCTTCCCCGGGTCAGCACCTCCCGGTTCTGCCGCTGGTTCCTGCCGGGATGCGGGGCAGCGCTGCGGGCGGGCGCCGGGACACGGCCCGGGGGGAAGGGGCGGTCAGGGCGGGCCGGGAGTCCGGGCGCTCCCCGCGGGCTGCCCAGCCCCGTCCTTCGGGAGTGACCCAGCCCGGTGTGGCTGTCGCTGCCGCGGTGACACAGCACCGGGAGGCTGAGCCGGATCTCGGGCTGCGTGTGCCGCGGTGCTTTGGGCGGAGAAATGGCACCTTTGGGGCTTTAACGCCCTGAAGAACCGGCCGGATCCCGGCCGGGCCGTCTCGCGGGAGCAGCGGGGCAGGAGGCTCGGGGAGAGGCTGCGGGGACGGGGCAGGACTGGCTTGTTTGGGCCTGGAAAGGAGGCGGCCGAGAGGGGCAGGGTCAGCAGCTCCAAACACAGCAGGAATGTAAACAGCGCGGGGCGGAGCGGGGACAGAGGGACAAAAGGGTCGTTGGTGTGAGGACAGGTGAGGAGGGGGCTGTAGGGGGGGGTCTGTCCCTAGAGCTGAGCCCTCGGTAAAACCGTTCATAGGGGACAATCACAGAATCCCAGACTGGTTTGGGTTGGGAGGGACCTTAAAGCTCCTCCAGTGCCAACCCCCCTGCCAGCAGCAGGGACACCTTCCACTAGACCAGGTTGCTCAGAGCCTCAGCCAACCTGGCCCAGAACACTTCCAGGGAGGAGCAGCCACAGCTTCTCTGCCCAACCTGGGCCAGGGTCTCACCACCCTCACACCAAACAATTTCTTCCTCACATCTCAGCTCCAGCTCCCCTCTGACACTTTCAAGCCATCACCCCTTGTTCTGTCACTCCCTGCCCTTGGCCAAAGTCCCTCCCCAGCCTTCTTGGAGCCCCTTCAGGTACTGGGAGGCCACTGGAAGGTCTCCCTGGAGCCTTCTCTTCTCCAGGCTGAACAAGCCCAGCTCCCTCACCCTTTCTTCAGCAGAGAGCTACTCCAGTTCCCCTCGCTCCCCGTGTCCGTAGCAGCTCTGGTGCTGTTCCTGCTCCTCGTGGGGGTTGCTCAGGGCGGGGAGAGGTTGTGGAAACAGGAGGGATCCGATGGGAGCGGCTGTTCCGGGCAGCAGCCGCCCCGTGCCCTGGGTGGGAGCAGCAGGGGGGCTCACAGCACCACGGTACCGCCCGCTGCAGCACCCTGACCCCCTTCCCCCAGAGGGAGCTGGTGGCTCTCAGTGACATCCCTGGGCTCCTCAGCTCCATGTGGAATCTTCTCATCTCACAGGAGCTGAAGGGCTTCAACTCTCTCGATGACCTTCTCCACGTCAAAGGCATCACCACCCGCATCTTGGAGCTCAACAGCCAGCGGATGACGTGCAGGAGGAGGCCCAGCAGTGAGGAGGCGGTGAGGGTGAGCCCTGCTCTGCAGGGGGACAGTAAAGCTCCTGTGCCTCAGGTAGGAAAAGGGAAGGGTTCTCCTGCCTGCTCTGGGGGGTCCCTGCTCCAGCCCTGTGGGAAGTGGGGAGGGGGATCTCGTGCTGGGAGTGGTGGCAGCTGGCGAAGGGACGGGGCAGGTTGTGGGGGAGGAGGTGAATCTGCTTTGGGCGCTGGGACAGTGCCCCTCTGAGACCCCCCCTGCAGTGCTGCCTCAGTGCTGGGGCCACCAACAGCACAAGGACATGGAGCTACTGGAGCCAGCCCAGAGGAGGCCACCAGGATGATGCCAGGGTTGGAGCAGCTCTGCTGTGAGGACAGGCTGAGAGAGTTGGGGCTGCTCAGCCTGGAGCAGAGAAGGCTCCAGGGAGACCTTCCAGTGGCCTCCCAGTACCTGAAGGAGCTCCAGGAAGGCTGGGGAGGGACTTTGGCCAAGGGCAGGGAGTGAGAGAACAAGGGGTGATGGCTTGAAAGTGGCAGAGGGGAGATTGAGATGTGAGGAAGAAATTGTTTGTGTGAGGGTGGTGAGACCCTGGCCCAGGTTGGCCAGAGAAGCTGTGGCTGCCCCTCCCTGGAAGTGTTCTCGGCCAGGTTGGATGAGGCTTTGAGCAACCTGGTCTAGTGGAAGGTGTCCCTGCTGCTGGCAGGGGGTTGGGACTGGAGGAGCTTTGAGGTCCCTTCCCACCCAGCCCCGTCCCCAGTGTCCCTGTGGGGTGGCACCTCGCTTTGGGGACCATCCCGGTGCGGAGGTGGGGATACCCCAGGCCCAGCTGCCTTTGTGGTGTCCTGCAGGGGCTGTGGTGGCCCCTGAGCACGGGGCCTGGCCGGGAGCTGCCCTGGCTGCTGTGGTGCCTCTGCCCCGGAGCCCCCAGTGAACGGACACTGGTGGCTTCCTGCTGCCCCCCTGCCCCACTGGCTGCTCATGCTGGAGGCCAGGGTGGGTGTGGAGGGGGATCCTCACCCAGGACCCACAGCTCAGGAGCCCAGCGTCCATCTGTCCTGCCGAGCCCTCTGTCCTCCCTGCCTGCGGGGAGCGGCAGCCAGCTCTGGGCACACACCCAGCTCAGCTCTGGGGACCTCAGGGGACACCTCCCCGCAGCACTGGCCATGGGGCTGAGGGAGCTGAGCCCCCCACCGCCCCCCTGCCCTGCCAGGCCCTGCGGTGCGCTGGGCCCTGGGGCAGGACGGGTGCGGGGGTGTCGAGTTGGGCACCGCCCCTCTGCCCTGCAGCCCAGCCCAGTTCCACCCCCCACAGCCAGCAGGGTCCAGTCTGACCAGTGCTGGGAGGAGCTGCCCGGTCTGTCTCTGAGCTGGGGACTGGTGCTGCAGCACAGCAGCACTGGGGACTGGTCCCCAAACCTGACTGAACCCGGCCTGGGCTGCACTCAGCGCCGCTCTGCTCGGTCACAGCCCCCCCGGGCAGCAGGGTTTTCTTGTTTTGCTGTGACCAAGTCACCTCTCTGCTCATTTGCTTCTCCTGCAAGATACTGTCTCCAGTCTTTGAACCATTTGGAGGAGGAGGGTTGAGCAGTCTTTTAAAATGTGAATTTATCTGTTTAGAAATGTGGATTTATCTGTTCAGAATCATGGCTTGGGCGCTGCAGGATGGGAGCAGGGCAGGGGCAGGGGCAGCGCCGCTCTCCTGCCTCCCTTTCCTCCCTGTTGAGATGTTTGGGCCGGGGGCTGGCGCTGAGTGTGGCCCCTCAGTCCCTTGTGGTGCTGAGTGTGGCCCCTCAGTCCCTTGTGGTGCTGAGTGTGGCCCCTCAGTCCCTCGTGGTGGTTGTGTCACGGGCTGTGCTGGCCCCGGTGCCTGGCTGGCCCTGCTCTCCCTGCCCCTCGATGCACAGCGGTGCCTCTGGGTCTGTTGAAATGGGTTTCATTGGGGGAGGTGTGGGTTGTGCTCAGGGACTGTCCTGGCCGTGCCCCTCCCCGGGTGTCGGTCTCAGCATGTGAATCACGAGGTGTTTCCTCTCCTTCCATCCTGTGAATGAACCAAATATTGACAGCTGTGGCTTTCCAGACACACAAAGCCCCAGCACTGCCTGGGCTGGAAAAGCCCTTTGAGCCCATGGAGTCCAACCATGAACCCCACACTGACCAGTCCCCACTGACCCATGTCCAGTTGCTTTTCTCAACCCAATGCAACACTTTGAGGAACAAACTCGATTTTATGTGAAAAGCCCCGTTTTCCTGCAGTCTCAGCTGGCACAGAGCACGTGCCTGTCATTCACCAGTTGGATCCTGCCTGTTGCCAGGCACCAGGCTCCATCCAGACGTGGTTTTCTCTGCCGTTCCCAGTCCGGGTGCAGCTTTGACGCTCTCCTGGCCTTTGCCATTTCTCCTGTGTTCCAAGACTGACCAGAAATAATGGCTGTGGGCCGGTGATTTCCTGTACAGACGCTGAGGTGCAGGTTGGAGGTGTCTCAGTGACGTGTTGGAAGATGGTTCCTCATTCCCACGTCACGCAGGGGCGTTGTGCTGCTTCCTCTGAGTAATCACTGAGCGCTTCTGCCTCCTTCTGTTCTGTTTTGTGGTGTTATTCACGGTGCTGCTTTCCTGGAGGACACAGGGTGCAGGTGACATTCAGGGGCACACGCTGCTCACAACCTCTTGAGTCATCCTTGCTCCTGGCCAGACTGGCTGGAGGCAAAGGGACGTCTGTGCTGTGCTGAGGGAGCTGCAGCGTGTGCCTGCGTTCTGCTCCCGGCTCGGACACGGGAAGGGCCGAGGGCTGTTCCAGCTGCCAGCAGGGCTGTACTGAGGTGGAGCTGGTGTTGGTTGGTGTCCTGGTGTGAGCTGGGCCAGAGCTGGGTCTGTTCAGCAGCTGGAACAGTGCTGGGGGTTGGGCTCAGCTGGGATTTGGTAGAAGAACATTGAGAACACACCGATGTTTTCAGTTGTTCCTGGAAGTTGAAGGACTTTGTGTTTTGCTGGTTTGCAAGTGCAGGGTCTGCAAGGGGGGTGAGGAATATTGCAATGGATCAGCTCCATGGGCATTGGGCTCTGCCAAGGGGCTGTTCCATCTCCTGTCCCCCATGGGCAGGAGATCCATGAGGGGCTCTTCCTCTCTGGCTCTCTCTGGCTCTCTCTGGCTCTGGCTCTCCCGGGATTGCGGTTTCGGGTCGGGATTGTCGCTGCTCCGGGATCGTTCTCTGGGCACGGGCCGGGCTGGGTGGGCGGGTGCTGAGCAATGGCCCTGGGGGTCACTCATTTGCATATGTTATTATCATTATTATTATCATTACTATTTAATATCATTATTATTTTAAGTTTTATTTTATTTGAATTATTAAATTGTTCTTCTCCCACCCTAGGAGCCTCCTTCCCCTCGCCCCCCAGTTCTCTCCCCTGTCCCCTGAGCAGGGAGTGAGCGAGTGGCTGTGTTGGCTGCAGCCCAGTGCCAGCCCAGTGCCCCTGGGACACTCAGTGCCACCACTGGTGCTCCTGCAGCGTCGGTGTCACCACTGCACTGCGGGGTTGCTGGTGCTGTGTGGTTTGTGGGGCTGGCAGTGCCCCGTGTGCAGGGGCTGCTGGGCTGTACCTGCCCCGTGTGCAGGGGCTGCTGGGCTGTACCTGCCCCGTGTGCAGGGGCTGCTGGGCTGTCAGGGCCCCGTGTGCAGGTGCTGCTGGGCTGTACCTGCCCCGTGTGCAGGTGCTGCTGGGCTGTACCTGCCCCGTGTGCAGGGGCTGCTGGGCTGTACCTGCCCCGGGTGCAGGGGCTGCTGGGCTGTACCTGCCCCGTGTGCAGGGGCTGCTGGGCTGTACCTGCCCCGTGTGCAGGTGCTGCTGGGCTGTACCTGCCCCGGGTGCAGGGGCTGCTGGGCTGTACCTGCCCCGTGTGCAGGGGCTGCTGGGCTGTACCTGCCCTGTGATCCCGAGAGCAGCCCAGCCCAGCGCTCTGCTCCCCTTCTCCCACCTCCGGCTCTGCCTGGTGCTGCGCAGGGAGGCCCTGGCATTCCCTGGCCCCCCCAGGCCCCTGTGAGGTCCCCAGCCCCGGGGACACCCTGAGCAGAGCTGCAGCAGCCCGGCCTGACCAGCCTGTCCCCGTGCTGTAGGTGGTGGCTGAGGAAGGGGATGTCTCTGGCCCCTGGGAGCCGGAGCGCTCCGGGAAAGGGCACCCGGAGTCGGGACCGGAGGCTGAGGACTCCAGCGGGCGAGGGGTGCAGGAGCCAGTCAGCTCCACAGGCTGTGGGGAGCAGCAGCAGGAGGAGGAGGAGGAGGAGGAAGAGGAAGAGGGGAGCTGCTGCAGCGAGGAAGGGGAGGATGGCAGCAACGTCTACTTCTACTACACCATCGGGGAGCGCTGGATCGACTACCTGCAGCGGACGGAGGACGGCGGCCTCCTGCGCCACGTGCGGCCCAAGGTACCCTGCTGCGGGGCAGGCGGTGGCTCCCTGGCCAGAGCTGGCCCTGACACGTGTCCTGTGGTCCCACTCCCAGGAGCTGGTGGCCTCAGAGCCACCAGGACCACAGTGTGCCCTGGCAGTGGTGCCAGAGCGGGACATGAGCTGCCGTAGCGCTCCGAGCTCCTGCTCCTGGCTGTCCCTGCTGACCTGCTGGTGGCCACCAGCACTGTCTGGTAGCCACCTCGTTCCCCCCACGTTTTGTGTTAGCCCTGTGGCTCTCTGTGGAGCTGGAAGGACACAGATTCCCTGTGGTGTGACCCCGCTGGGGCACGATCTGCCCCGCTCCCAGCACAGCTCTGCCCGTCGCTGCGGAGCGTCGCGGGTGTGCTGAGCAGCTCCAGGGCCTCCTGTGCCACCTTCCCTGCTCAAGCTGCAGCTCTGCCAGCTCCGTGGTGGCCTGTGCCAGGGAAAGGGCAGGCAGGTGGACTGGCAGCCCCTGGTTTTGTCCCTGTTTTGCTGACTTTTCCCCATCAGGGCTGATACCCCCTTGGCAGCACCAGGTTCCGTTTTTCCCCCATTTTCTCTAGAGCTCGCTGGCCCTCAGCCTCCCTCTGCGGGTCCCCGGCCTGGGCGTGGGCTGGGTGGGCTTGCTGAGCTGGGTCTGCTCCTCTGTCCCTCCTGGGAGAAAATCAGTGACCCAGGACGCGTGCAGAGGGCTCTGCCCCAGCCCCCCCGGTGTGTGTGCCCCAGCCCCCCCGGTGTGTGCCCCAGCCCCTGGTGTGCTCCAGCCCCCCGGTGTGCCCCCACCTCGTGCCCCCTCCCCGCTGTGACCTGCCCTCTCCCCGC
Source organism: Caprimulgus europaeus (assembly GCA_907165065.1). The sequence goes on along the minus strand of OU015523.1, from coordinate 126,163,100 downwards.
AGATGAAGCGCAAGTCGGAGAACGGCCTGGACGGCCGGGCCCTGTCCCCCGGGAAGAAGCTGTGCAAGGGCTCCGAGTACAGCAGGTGCGGCCGCTGCTCTGCGCCCGGAGCCACGGGGTGACCTGGGGGGTGGGGAGAGCTTCTGCTCCCATCCCTCAGCCACCCAGGTGTCCTGCTGAGGTGCTGCAGTCTCCATCCTTGGAGATACACAAAAACCCATCTGGGTGGTGCTGCTTGAGCAGGAGGTTGGACCAGGCGACTTCCAGAGGTGCCTCCAGCCTCAGCCTGTCTGTGATGCTGTTGTTCTGTAGAGCAGGCTGGGGAAGGGGACTGGACATGTGGCTGTAGTCCCAGCAGAAGTGGCCAGGAGGGGGCTGAGCTTGGAGGTTCATAGCTGGCCTGGATCAGCACCAGTGTGGCCAGTAGGAGCAGGGAAGTTCTCTTCCCCCTGCCCTGGGCACTGGTGAGGCCACAGCTCGAGTGCTGGGGTCAGTGTTGGGCCCCTGACTCCAAGGAGGACCTGGAGGTGCTGGAGCGTGTCCAGAGAAGGGACCGGAGCTGGGGAAGGGTCTGGAGCACAAGTGTGCTGAGTTCAGGCTGAGGGAACTGGGGGTGCTGAGCCTGGAGAAAAGGAGGCTGAGGGGAGACCTTCTGGCTCTGTCCAAGTCCCTTGGAGGAGGGTGCAGAGAGGTGGGGGTGGCTCTATTCAACCAAGGAGCAAGGGACAGGACAGGAGGAAATGGGCTCCAGTTGTGGCCAGGGCAGCTGAGATGGGATGTGAGGAAGAATTTCTTTGCTGAAAGGGTTCTGAGGCATTGGAAGGGGTTGCCCAGGGCAGTGGTGGAGTCCCCATCCCTGGAGGGATTGCAGAGTCGTGCAGACACAGTGCTGAGGGACGGGGGTCAGTGGGGACTGGGCAGTGTTGGGTTCATGGTTGGACTCCAGGAGCTCAAAGGGCTTTTCCAGTCCTGGGACTGTGTTTGTGGGACCCTCTGTTGTGGGAGCTGTTTGCACGTGGCCCAGAGCAGCACCAATGTGTCTCACCTGTGCTCTGGTCTCTCCCTGGCTGCTCTCCAGGACGCTGGGTCCCTGCACCCCCAGTCCCACCACCACCTTCGGGGACCTGCGCAACGCCAAGGCGGGACAGGCACGGCGGCGCCGCATCCCCTCGGTCGCTCCCCCCCCCGAGCTGCAGGACTGGCTCCGCACCTTCCAGGTGGGCTGGGGACCCTGGGGACACCGGGGAGCCAGGGGTGTGGCGGGCAGGTGGGCGAGGAGCCAAGCCCTGGGGAGTCTGTCTGCCTGGAGCCCACCGCAGGCGGGGGTTTGGGTCCCTCAGGCAGGGATTTGGGTCCCTCAGGTAGGGATTTGGGTCCCTCAGGCGGGGGTTTGGGTCCCTCAGGCGGGGGTTTGGGTCCCTCAGGTAGGGATTTGGGTCCCACAGTGGATTTTTAGTGAGTTTTTGCCTTGGGTAAAGGAGCACAGAAGTGGTGTTGTCCCCCTCTCGCTCCCTGTGTTCCATCTTGCGTGACCCACGGAGCTCCAGCCCCATCTCCCTGGCTCCTCTCTATGTTGGGACCTGGGCAGCAGAGCCCAGTGCTGCTCCAGCAGCCTGTCCTGCCCGTGCTGGCTGGTGTTGGGCTGGGTGGGGTGGGGGCACAGAGGAGCCTGTGAGGGTCTGCCCTGTGTGCAGGCACCCTGACCCGTGTCCCTGTCCCCAGCGCTGGAGCGGCCCCGAGAAGCTGCTTGCCCTGGATGAGCTCATCGATCGCTGCGAGCCCTCCCAGATCAAGTACATGATGCAGGTCATTGAACCCCAGTTCCAGAGGGATTTCATCTCCCTGCTGCCCAAGGAGGTGAGTTGGGGGCAGGGACGGGCTGGCCGCGGCGCTGGGCGCTGGGCACAGGAGCCCACCGTGCCCCGGTGACTCGGCTCCCGCCCCTGCAGCTGGCGCTCTACGTCCTGTCGTTCCTGGAGCCGCGGGACCTGCTCCGTGCTGCCCAGACCTGCCGCTACTGGAGGGTCTTGGCTGAAGACAACCTGCTTTGGAGGGAGAAGTGCCGTGAGGAAGGTAAGGACCCCTCCTGCCTGCGCGTGGTGGCTTCGCTCCTTTGGCTGCAGCCAGGCACAGCCGCTCGCTCGCTCTCCCCCTGCCCAGGGAGCAGGGGACAGAGGTGGGAAGCTAAAAGTAAGAAAACTCATGGGTTGAGATAAAAACTATTTACTAATTGAAATAAAATGATAATGATGATAACAGCAATAACAGAACATGCAGATGAGTGGTGCCCAGGGCAGTCACTCCCCACCCGCCGAGCGATGCCCAGCCTGTCCCAGCCAGCGATCCCGGAGCACAGACAGTCCCCAGACCCCAGGAGAGCCAGAGCCTGAGCCATCCCCGAGAGAATCCCCAGTTCTCCACCAGCCCTGGCTCATGTCCTGCCCATGGGGGACAGGAGATGGAATATCTCACTGGCAGAGCCCAGTGCCAGTTTGGGGTTTGCTAATTACTGTGCTGCCCCCTCCCACTCCCCACGCAGCTGTGAACCAGTCAGACAGGATGGCCTTGGGCTCCAGCAGCAACTCATGACATTGGTACCTGGTCAGCATTCTTCTCCTCACAGATCCCACACTGAAACCTAAACACAGCTGTTTGGCTGCTAAAAAGATAATTTTTCTATGCTCAGGGACATGGTTTAGAGGTGGAATTGGCAGTGTTGGGTTCATGGCTGGACTTGATGGTCTTACAGGTCTTTTCCAGCCTCCACGACTCTGGTTCTGTGACATTAACTGTACCTAGCGAAGCCAGGACAGGGTGGCACACCGTGGCTGGGCTCTGCAGTGGGGTGCCCACAGCTCCCACAGTCTGTGTGATCTGGGCTCCCCGGGAGGGTGAGGGCACGGCCACCCGTGTGCCGTGAGCCACCCCGCTGTGCTCTGCTCCCACAGGCATCGAGGAGCCCCTGAACGTGCGGAAGCGGCGCCTGCTGAGCCCGGGGTTCATGTACAGCCCCTGGAAATTCGCCTTCATGCGCCAGCACAGGATCGACATGAACTGGCGCAGCGGGGAGCTGAGGGCCCCCAAGGTGGGTGCCTCCGGGGGTCCTCGCTGAGGAGCAGGCTCCACAGCTCTGGCACGTGGGAGGCTGGTGCAGGAAGGAAGCAGCAGGGAAATATCTGTGACCAACAGGATGAGAACAGCAGCAAGGATTTGTAAAGTGCCTTGGGAAAAGAGTCACAGGTCCGGGCCGTCTTCAGAAGGCACCGGCCAGAGGCAGCTATAGAACCCCAGACTGGTTTGGGGGGGAAGGGACCCTAAAGCTCCTCCAGTTCCAACCCCACTGCCAGCAGCAGGGACACCTGGAAATATTTGAATTTAAAAGTCCCTGAAGCTCCAGGTGCTGCCAGCTTCCTGCAGCTCAGGTCCCTGCCTGCAGAGAGCAGATCCACAGCACAGCTCCTTGGAGCTCTGCTCAGGCTGCTCAGCGGGTGGCACTGGGCTGTGGTTCTGCCAGAGCCAAAAGGGTCACCCAGGAGCAGAGGCCATGGCAGGAAGATGTGGCAGGGGAGGGGGAGGTTGGCCATGAGGAAAAGGTTCTTGAGGCAGAGGGTGGTGGAGCACTGGCACAGGCTCCCCAGGGAGGTGCTGATGGCCCCAAGCCTGACAAGATTCCAGCAGCATTTGGCCAAGGCCCTCAGGGCCATGGTGTGAATGTTGGGATTGTCCTGTGCAGGGACAGGAGTTGGACTCCATCATCCTGGTGGGTCCCTTCCAGCTCACAACATCCTGTGATTCTCTGATTCTATGATCTAGGACAGATCTGAGCTCAAGAGCTTCTGTGGCCTTTAATAGCCACAAGGGTCCATCTGTGTTTTGGAGTCCCTGTGTGGCCCACTGTGTCCCAGCAGCAGCCACCAAATGCCCCCCCAGCTCCCACCATAGCTGCTGCCTGCAGAGGAGCGGCAGGGAGGTGGCAGAGGGATGTGGCAGGGCGGTGGCAGGGAGGTGGCAGCATTACCAGGACCCAACTGCTCCTCCTCCCCTCAGCCCTAGTGCTGTCTCACCGTCCTCAACAGCTTCTCCCGAGGCCTGAGGGGCTCTGAGCCGCCCTCAGGCCCCTCCTGGCTCTGCCTGCAGGTGCTGAAGGGACACGACGACCACGTCATCACCTGCCTGCAGTTCTGTGGCAACCGGATCGTCAGCGGCTCGGATGACAACACGCTCAAGGTGTGGTCAGCGGTCACCGGGGAGGTGAGCTCTGCGCCGGGGTCAGTCACAGGGCTGCTCTGCTGGCACAGGGGGAGGGTCCTGCTGCTCCTCCCTTCGAGGGGGGTCCTGCTGCTCTTCCCTTCGGGGAGGGTCCTGCTGCTCCTCCCTTCGGGGAGGGTCCTGCTGCTCCTCCCTTCGGGGGGGCTCCTGCTGCTCCTCCCTTCGGGGAGGGTCCCGCTGCTCTTCCCTTCGGGGAGGGTCCCGCTGCTCCTCCCTGCGCTGCAGGACCGGGGAGGTGTGAAGGGCCTTTTGGGGGGGTTTGTCCTGTCTCTGGCACAGTGTCACTAGGGAGGGGGTTTGGTAGACCCCGTGGCTGCAGGAGCACTGGGAAGAGCTGCAGGTGTGTGGGTGCAGGAAGGTGACAGAGCTGGCCACACAGGTGCGGTCACTGGCAGTCAGGGAGGGGGGACCACGCTCCTGGAGGTCCAGAGAGGGCAAGAACCTTGGCTGGGTGTAGAACAGCGAGTGATCATTGTCGTGGAGAGGGCTCTGGGGTGGGGGCCTGAGTCTGCAGGGAGGGGGGTTGCTGACCTGAGGAGCCTTCACAGAACGGTTGAGGTTGGAAGGGACCTCTGGAGGTCACATCTAGTCCAACCCCCTGCTCAAGCAGGGACTCCCAGAGCACATGGACCAGGACTTTGTCCAGGTGGGTTTTGAATATCTCCAGGGAGGGAAATTCCACAACTCTCTGGGCAGCTGTCCCAGGGCTCAGTCACCTTCCCAGTAAAGAAGTTCTTCCTCATGTTCAGGTGGAACTTCCCATGCTGCAGTCTGTGCCCATTGCCTCTCACCCTATTGTTGGGTGCCCGTGAGAAGAGTCTGGCCCCGTCCTCTGGCCACTGTCCCTTCCTGTCCCCCACCCCGGGGAGTCCCGTGCTTTGCTTTTCCCCTGTGCTGCGGGGTTCAGCCCTTCCCCACCAGCCTCTCACCTTGTTCCTGGCAGTGTGTGCAGACGCTGGTTGGCCACACAGGGGGCGTGTGGTCGTCCCAGATGAGGGACAGCATCGTCATCAGCGGCTCCACGGACCGGACGCTCAAGGTGTGGAACGCGGACACGGGCGAGTGCGTGCACACGCTGTACGGGCACACGTCCACCGTGCGCTGCATGCACCTGCACGGGAACAGGTACGGGCGGGGCGGGGCTCTGCTGGGGGGCGGGTGAGGGGGTGGAATCATGGAATCACAGACTGGTTTGGGTTGGGAGGGACCTGAAAGCTCCTCCAGTCCCAACCCCCCTGCCAGCAGCAGGGACACCTTCCACTAGCCCAGGTTGCTCAAAGCCTCATCCAACCTGGCCGAGAACACTTCCAGGGAGGAGCAGCCACAGCTTCTCTGGCCAACCTGGGCCAGGGTCTCACCACCCTCACACCAAACAATTTCTTCCTCACATCTCAGCTCCAGCTCCCCTCTGACACTTTCAAGCCATCACCCCTTGTTCTCTCACTCCCTGCCCTTGGCCAAAGTCCCTCCCCAGCCTTCCTGGAGCCCCTTCAGGTACTGGGAGGCCACTGGAAGGTCTCCCTGGAGCCTTCTCCTCTCCAGGCTGAACAGCCCCAACTCTCTCAGCCCATGCAGAGGCGTTAGGAGCCTGGGCTGGTCGATGCTCCGGGATATGGGGCAGGTGAAAGTGCTGAGGTGCTCAGGGCTTGGGCTGAGCTGTAGCTGCAAGGTGCTGTGGGGGAAGAGGTGTCCCTGGGGAGGAGAAGCTCTGCGGGGAGCTCCTGTGCCTGGGGGTGTCTCAGCTGGGTGAGGTCCACAGTGGGCACGCTCGGGCTCCACGCGTGTCCGTGCCTGCAGGGTGGTGAGCGGCTCCCGGGACGCCACCCTGCGCCTGTGGGACATCGAGACGGGGCAGTGCCTGCACGTGCTGATGGGGCACGTGGCCGCCGTGCGCTGCGTGCAGTACGACGGGCACAAGGTGGTGAGCGGCGCCTACGACTACACGGTGAAGGTGTGGGACCCCGAGAGCGAGAGCTGCACCCACACGCTGCAGGGGCACACCAACCGCGTCTACTCCCTGCAGGTGAGGCCCCAGTGCCCACACACAGCACGGGGGGGACACAGGGGACACGGCAGGGACACGGGACACGGCGGGGGGGACAGAGGGCACGGCAGGGACACAGAGGCCGCCTGACCCCACACACACAGGAGTGCCCACACACAGCACGGGGGGACACAGGGGACACGGCAGGGACACAGGGGACACGGCAGGGACACAGGGGACACTGGGCAGGGGGCAGAGGGCACGGCAGGGACACAGAGGGCACAGAGAGCACGGCAGGGACACAGAGGACACAGCAGGGACACAGAGGACACAGAGGCCACAGAGGCCATGGCAGGGACACAGAGGCCACAGCAGGGACACAGAGGCCACCTGACCCCAGACACACACGAGTGCCCACGCACAGAATGGGGGGGGGACACAGGGGACACGGGGGGGGCACAGAGGACACGGCAGGGACACAGGGGACACGGCAGGGACACAGGGGACATGGCAGGGACACAGAGGACACAGCAGGGACACAGAGGACACGGCAGGGACACAGAAGCCGCCTGACCCCACACACACACGAGTACCCACACACAGAATGGGGGGGGACACAGAGGACACGGGGGGGGCACAGAGGACACGGCAGGGACACAGAGGCCGCCTGACCCCACACACACACACACTCACTGCAGGAACACAGACACACCCCGGGTCTGTTCCCTGGAGGAAAGAAGCTGCCCAACACGGGTGGGCCCCGGGCAGCCGGAGGGTGCGTGGGTGCAGCACAGAGCCCGCCGTGCCCCAGGGCTCTGGCACCAGGTCTCCCAGGCCCCCCCTCCCCGCTCTGGGCTGTCCCTGTCACCGTGTCTCCCTGGGCAGTTCGATGGGACGCACATCGTGAGCGGCTCTCTGGACACGTCGATCCGGGTGTGGGACGTGGAGAGCGGGAACTGCCTGCACACCCTCATGGGGCACCAGTCGCTCACCAGCGGCATGGAGCTGCGGGACAACATCCTCGTGTCGGGCAACGCCGACTCCACGGTCAAGATCTGGGACATCAAGACGGGGCAGTGCCTGCAGACGCTGCAGGGTGAGCGCAGGAGGAGGTGCAGACCCCCGGGCTGGGGCTGCTGGGGGGGGGCCTCGCTGCCCAGCCATGGATGCTCCCCAAGAGCCGGGGGTGAGGCACTAACAGGTTCCCTCTGCTTCCAGGGCCCAGCAAGCACCAGAGCGCCGTCACCTGCCTGCAGTTCAGCTCCAAGTTCGTGGTGACCAGCTCGGACGACGGCACCGTCAAGCTGTGGGACCTCAAGACGGGGGAGTTTGTGCGGAACCTGGTGGCCCTGGAGAGCGGGGGCAGCGGGGGGGTGGTGTGGCGCATCCGCGCCTCCAACACCAAGCTGGTGTGTGCGGTGGGCAGCCGCAACGGCACGGAGGAGACCAAGCTGCTGGTGCTGGACTTCGACGTGGACCTGAAATGACCCTGGGAGGGAGGATCCCGCGGGCTGGGCGGAGCAGCTGCTCTTGGTGGGGCTGGCCCCGGAGCAGGCGCTGCCCCCCGCGGGCTGTACATACGGACTGCAGCTGTCTGGGCCTTATTTATATCTGTGTGAGCTCCCTGCGCCCGGCCGGGCACTGCACAGAGGAAGCAGCATGTTTTGTACACACTAATATATCAATTTATTTCTGTACCTGGGGCTGCTTCTCCCCCCCTGCTGTGCCCTGAGCTCAGCTCTTCCCAGGGAGCTGGTGGGGGCTGCAGCCCATCGTGGTGGAGTTCAGGCAGGAGCAGGGAGGGTGTGGGCTCTCCTTGGAGTCCCTGAGCTCTCAGAGCAGCTCTCTCCTCCTGTGCACACATGCCCTTGGCTGGTGAAGTGTCCTCTGCCTGGAGTCCCATCGGCTGTGCCCTCCAGCTTCTTTGTCTTGGGCAGGGGAGGGGGCTGGGGAGGGGTGTGAGGTGCTGGCACACAGTGCTGGGGAGATCCCAGAAAACCCAGAATGCCTGGACTGGAAAAGCCCTTTGAGCTCATGGTGTCCAACCACGAGCCCAACACTGACCAGTCCCCACTGACCCATGACAGCTCTTGCAGGCCAGTGCCAGGGGTGGCACAGCCTGAGGGCGAGCCAGGTGTGTGGGCTCACAAAGGGAGCCCCAAAATTGTGCCCGAGAGGGAGCAAGGCTGTGAGCAGACACATTTTCATTCTTCTGTGCTGCTCTGATCCAGAGAGGGAAGCAGCCAGGACTGGGCAGGGTGAGTGGCAGTGCAGTGGGCAGCACCTGGAAGTGAACTGCAGGGAGATCACAGAGTCAGTGGATGTGGTGAGTTGGACCCACAAGGACCACGGAGTCCAACTCCTGTCCCTGCACAGGACAACCCCAACATTCACACCATGTCCCTGAGGGCCTTGGCCAAATGCTGCTGGGATCTTGTCAGCCTTGGGGCCATGAGCACCTCCCTGGGGAGCCTGTGCCAGTGCTCCACCACCCTCTGCCTCAAGAACCTTTTCCTCATGGCCAACCTCCCCCTCCCCTGCCACATCTTCCTGCCATGGCCTCTGCTCCTGGCGTTGGTGGCCAGAGAGAAGAGCTCAGCGCCTGCCCCTCCTCGTCCCCTGGGGAGGAAGTTCCAGACCGCCAGGAGATCTCCTCTCAGTCTCCTCTTCTCCAGGCTGAACAAACCCAGTGACTCCAGCCCCTCCTCACACGGTCACGTCCAGTGTCAGACTGGATCAGGGCCGCTCGGGCCGGGGGAGCTGTGCCCCTCCCGGTGCTCGGGGGGGGGGTCACCCTGTGTGCCGGTGTCCCCTGCCCGCGCTGGCTCAGTGCCCGCCCGTGGGTGTGGGACAGACACGCCTCGGGTCTGGGCGTCTCCCAGAAGGGGGTGACGGGGGTGTGGGCACTGCAGGGGCTGTGGGTGCTGCCTCTCCCCGGTGTTGTGTGATAAGGGTGGTAAAGCACTTTAGCAGGAAATAACCCCCCTGGTTCCCACTCACCCTCAGGGAGCTGGGGGCGGCCGGCCTGCCTCACCCAGACCGTCCCCAAGACCATCCCCAGAGCGGTTTGAGGGGCTGCCCGTGGGTCCCTGCCCTGGGCCTCCCTCCCCACGGGCTGTGCCTTTCGGCTGCTGCACCCCTGGTTCTCCAGACCCCGGTGACAGCAGCTGAGGGTGAGGTTTGAACCGAGCCAGGGGGAGAAACCCTGCCTGGGTGGACCTGCTGCCGTTCCAGCTGTGTCTGTGCCGCAGCCAGGGTGGCTTTGTGCAGAGCACGTCCCCATCAGCACATTTCACCCACACCTGAGGTGGTTCCACTCCTGTGGCTGCAGTCAGACACAGTCGCTCGCTCGCTCTCCCCCCGCCCAGGGAGCAGGGGAGAGAACTGGAAAGCTAAAAGTAAGAAAACTCCTGGGTTGAGATAAAAACAATTTAAATAAAATAATAATGCTAATAACAGCAATAACAGAACATGCAGATGAAGGGTGCCCAGGGCAGTCACTCCCCACCCACTGACCGATGCCCAGCCTGTCCCAGCCAGCGATCCCGGAGCACAGAGTCCCCAAACCCCGGGAGAGCCAGAGCCCGAGCCAGCCCCGAGAGAATCCCCAGCTCTCCCTCAGCCCTGGCTCATGTCCTGCCCATGGGGACAGGAGATGGAACATCTCACTGGCAGAGCCCAGTGCCAATTTGGGTTTACCAATTACTGCGCTGCCCCCTCCCACTCCTCCTGCAGCTGAGAACCAGCCAAACAGGATGGCCTTGGGCTCCAGCAGCAACTCATGACATTGGTACCTGGTCAACATTCTTCTCCTCACAAATCCCACACTGAAACCTAAACACAGCTGTTCTGGCTGCTGAGAAGAAAATCGACTCTCTCTGAGCAAAGCCAGGACACCACAGTGCACCACCCACCACAGCCAGAGTTTCCTCCCCTCCCTGCTCAGATCCTTCAGCCAACAGCCCTGGACTCTGCAGGGCCAGGGAGAGGCAGGGACAGCCGAGGAGCCTGACCTCACCAGCTCCCCAAGAACAGACATTCTGAGCCTTGCCACAGGGATGCTGTGGGATACGGTACCAAAACCCCTCTGAAATCAAGGCAGACAACCCCCACTGCTCTCCCCTCACCTACCCAGCTGGAGATGACATCCTAGGAGGCTGCCAGCTTGGCCAAGTGTGATTTCCCCTCAGTGAAACTGTGTTCACCACTCCTGATAACCTTCTCTCTCCCAGCTGCTCAGAGATGGCACCAAGACTGAGCTGTTCCAGCCCCTGCCCAGGGGTGGAGGTGGGGCTGACTGCCCTGTGGTTGCCCAGATCCCCCTTCTTGCCCTTTCCATGATCTTAAAGGGCTTTTCAGGGAAAAAACTGAGGCAACTCTGTGACAATCTGCTGGCAGTAGAAGGGTGCAAGCATGCAGATGGACACACAGAGACAGGTCAGCCCCTGTCTGCTCACCTGCACGTGCTCACACAGCCCCGGGGGACACTGCAGGGTTAACACATCATCCCCAGGGGTGCCTGTGAGGCTCAAGGTCTGAGCTCTCTGCAGGAATGACCAAGACAGGAGCTACAAAAAGGCCTTGTCTCATGTTCCCTGGGAGCAGAGCCTGTGTCCAGTGACGGATGCTGGTGCTGCGGCAGAGACTGAGGAAACCCCGCTGCCAGAATCTGTGTGATCTGTGGGAGAGCGGGAAGGAGTGGCTGCTCCAGCAGAGGGCTGTGCTGCCACCCAGAGGGACCTGACAGGCTGGAGAAACGGACTGACAGGAACTTCATCGAGTTCAGAGGGGAAGTGCAAAGTCCTGCACCTGGGGAGGAACAGCCCCGTGCAAGAATATGTGCTGGGGACAGCCAGCTGGAAAGCAGCTCGGCAGAGAAGGACCTGGGGGTCCTGGTGGACACCAAGTTGAAGATGAGGCAGCAATGGGCCCTTGCTGCAAAGAAGGGAATGGTGTCCTGGGCTGCAGCAGGAGGAGTGTGGGCAGCAGGTCGAGGGAGGTGATCTCTCCCCTCTACTCAGCACTGGTGAGGCCACAGCTGGAGTGCTGGGTCCAGTGCTGGGCTCCCCAGTACAGGAGAGAGATGGGCAGACTGGAGAGAGTCCAGTTGTGCTGGTGGCACTGGGCTGCAGCCAAACCCAGCCACTCGCTCACTGCCCCCACCCAGGGAATAGGGGAAAGAATTGGGGGGGCAAGGGGAAGGAGGCTCCTAGGGTGAGAGAAGAACAATTTAATCACTGAAATAAAAGAAAACTTAAAATTATGCCTGGAGCATCTCCCGTGTGAGGAGAGGCTGGGAGAGCTGGGGCTGTTCAGCCTGGAGAAGAGCAGCCTGAGAGGGGATCTGATCAATGTCTGTCAATATCTGAAGTGTGGGGGCCAATGGATGGGGCCGGGCTCTTCTGGGTGGTGCCCAGTGACAGGACAAGGGGCAATGGGCACAAACTGGGACACCAGAAGTTCCAGACAAACTGAAGGAAAAACTTCTTCCCTGTGAGGGTGACGGAGCCCTGGGCCAGGCTGCCCAGAGAGGGTGTGGAGTCTCCATCTCTGGAGATGTTCAAACCCACCTGGACACTTTCCTGTGCAACCTGGTGTAGGGAACCTGCTTTGGCAGGGGGGTTGGACTGGAGATCTCCTGAGGTCCCTTCCCACCCCACCAGTCTGGGATCCTGTGAAAATAATGTTATCAAAATACTAATGATAATAAATGAGTGACCCCAGTGCCATTGCTCAGCACCAGAGAGAGCCAGAGAGGAAGAGCCCCTCATGGATCTCCTGCCCATGGGGGACAGGAGATGGAACAGCCCCTTGGCAGAGCCCAATGCCCATGGAGCTGATCCATGTCAATATTCCTCACCCCCCTCGCAGACCCTGCACTTGCAGACCAGCAAAACACAAAGTCCTTCAACTTCCAGCGACAACTGAAAACATCGGTGTGTTCTCAATGTTCTTCTCCTACCAAATCCCAGCTGGAACCAACCCCCAGCGCTGTTCTAGCTGCTGAACAGACCCAGCTCTGGCCCAGCTCACACCAGGACAGCTGCATTTGATGCTTTTTTTTCATAACTGGATTTTCAGCCCTGTCAGAATCTCCGCTGTATGAGAAGCGGCTGAACAGGACTGGACCCAGTACTGACCCCTTGGGGAACACCACTGACCACAGGCCTCCAATGAGACCCTGCACCACTAATTAAACCCCTCTGATCTCTGCCATAGAGCCAATTCTTCCCCCACCTCACGGTCCCCTCATCTAACCCACCCTTCCTGAGCTCACCTATGGGGATGCTGTGGGAGGCAGCGTCAAAACCTTTGCTGAAGTGAAGGTGGACAACACCCACTGCCCTCCCCTCACCCAGCCAGCCCATCATGGAAGGCTGTCAGACTGGACAGACATGGTTTCCCCTTGGTCAATCCATGCTGACTATTCCTGATAACCTTTTTCTCTACATGCTTAGAGAGCGCCTCCAGGATGAGCTGTTCCAGCACCTTCCCAGGGATGGAGGTCAGGCTGACTGGCCTGTGGTTTCCTGGATCCTCTTTCATGCCCTTTTTGAAGCCTGCAGTGACACTGACTTTCCCCCAGCCCTCAGGCACCTCTCCCATCCTCCACCACCTTCCAAAGGTGATGGAGAGTGGCTCTGCAGCTCCCTCAGCTCAGGGTGCATCCCAGGGGGGCACACGGGTTTGTGGATGTTGAGTTTGGCCAGATGGTCCCTAACCCCATCCTCTTCCACCAAGGGAAACTCTTCCTCTCCCCAGACCCCCTCTCCTGGGATTCCCGAGGGCAGCAGCAAGGACTGAAGCAAAGATGGGATTCAGTAACTGCCTTTTCCCTCACCAGGGCACCCACCCCACCCAGCAGCAGCCCCACGTTGTCCCCAGGCTGCTTTCTGCTGCTGAGGTACTTGAAGAAGCCCTTCTCACTGTCCTCCACATCCCTAGACAGATTTAATCCCAAGCAGCCCTCCTTGCTGCATCCCTGCACACTGACAGTGTCCCTGCACTCCTCCCGGGTGGCCAGGCCCTTTCTCCACATTTTGTGGACTTCCTTCTCCTGCCTGAGCGTTTCCAGCAGCTCCTGGCCCAGCCCTGGTGGCCTCCTGCCTCCTCTGCTGGGTTTTCCACTCTCAGGGATGCTGTGATCTGGAGCTTGGAGAAACTGGTGCTTGAAAATTAACCGGCTCCCCGGGCCCCCCACCCTCCAGAGCCTGAGCCCATGGGGGTCCTCCAAGCAGGGCTTTGAAGAGGATGAAGTTAGCCCTGGTGAAGTCCAAGGTGGAAGTCCTGCTGACCCCTCTCCTGCCTTCTCCAAGAACAGGAAACCCAGTAATTTCCTGATCACTGCACCCCAGGTGGCCTCCAACCACCGCTCACCCACCAGCCCCTCCCTGCCAGTGGGTGACAGGCCCAGTGGGCACCTCCCTGGTCCGTTCCCTCACCAGCTGTGTCAGGAATTTCTCTTCCACACACTCCAGGAGCCTCTGAGATGGTCTCCTCTCTGCTGTGTTGAGTTTCCAGCAGACATCTGGCAGGTTGGAGTCCCCCAGAAGAACGAGGATCATGGAACATCCCGTAGGTGCTTGTAGAATGTTCCATCAGCCTCCCCACCCCGGCTGGGTGGTCCCTGGCAGACCCCACCGTGGTATCTGCTTTGCTGGCTTCCCCCAGTAAACACTCATCACCATCATTAACCTCCAGGCAATCAAACCCTCCTAATGCAAAGGGCTCCTCCTCCTCTTCCTCACCTGCCCCTCCTGAAGAGTTTGCAGCCCCATCCCTCCCTCCTGGCTGTGTTTGTGCAGATGCTCCTCAGCTGGGCTGCTGGTCCCACCCCCTCGTTAGGGGCAGGAGCCCTCATTCCCTCCTGATGATCCTCGGGAGCCTCTGTGGTCCCCACCTCACCAAACCACCCGGTGTCCCTGCTGCTGCCTGGGTTTGTGTCTCTCATTTCCCTCGGGGACAGGAGCCTGAGGGACCTCGTTCCTGCAGCACCCTCCAAGCACCCAGGCTTGGCTCCTCTGGCTTCATCCCCTTCCCCTCCACACCGGGCTCCCAGCCCTGCTGACTCCTGAGCCCGCTGTGCTGTGAACCCACCCGTGCTCCCAGAGCCCAGAACCGTGCTGGTGACACCAGTGTCTGAGCCAGGACTGGTGAGCTGGCTCTTCCCACTCCCTCCCTGGTCACCATGCCCCGTGACTGGGGGGACAGAGACCACCCATGCTCCTGACCCCTCCACTGCACAGAGCCTGCCCGTGGTGTCTCCACTGCTCCCCACCCTCCAGGCTGCTTCTCCCGGAGTCAGTGACTCTGAGGTCCAGGTTGTACCCAGGGAACCACCATGGGATGGATTTCTGACACACTGACCTCACTCTGCCCTCAAAGTGTCCTTCACAGAGCCCCAGCATTGCTTTGGTTGGGAAAGCCCTTTGAGCTCATGGAGTCCAACCATGAACCCAACACTGCCCAGTCCCCACTGACCCATGTCCCTCAGCACTGTGTCTACACGACTCTGCAATCCCTCCAGGGATGGGGACTCCACCACTGCCCTGGGCAACCCCTTCCAATGCCTCAGAACCCTTGCAGCAAAGAAATTCTTCCTCACATCCCATCTCAACTGCCCTGGCCACAACTGGAGCCCATTTCCTCTTGTCCTGTCCCTTGCTCCTTGGTTGGACAGACCCACCCCCACCTCTCTGCACCCTTCCAGGGCCTCCCCTCAGCCTCCTTTTCTCCAGGCTCAACCACGCTGCACTTTGGAGAGGAAACCACAGAATCACAGGACAGTTTGGTTGGAAAAGACCTTTATGGTCACCTGGTCCAACCAGAAATCACCAAGTTCAGCACCAAACCCCCGGCCCCAGGCCCCGCAGCCGCACGGCCCCTGGGTAAAGGTGCAGAGAGCCTGAAAATCGGTACAAAGGGATTTTCCCATCACCCTGGGGAGGATCCCACCCCATCCCCCATTCCCATCCCATTCCCATTCCATTCCCACCCCAATTCCTACCCCAGTTCCTACCCCATTCCCCATCCCACCTCCATCCCACCCCCATTCCCATCCCATTCCCACCCGAATTCCCACCCCTATTCCCACCCCCATCCCCATCCCACTCCCACCCCATTCCCCATCCCACCCCCATCACACCCCCATCCCATTCCCACCCCAATGCCCACCCCATTCCCACCCCAATTCCTACCCCATTCCCATCCCATTCCCACCCCATTCCCATCCCATTCCTACCCCATTCCCACCCCATTCCTACCCCTATTCCCACCCCAATTCCCACCCCTATTCCCATCCCATTCTCACCCCAATTCCTACCCCATCCCATTCCCATCCCTCAGGACTCCATTTCCCATCATGCCCCGCGCGGACGGTATCCCCACCTCACACCTGGCGCCCCCTACCGGCCCCGCCTCCCGCTGTCCCCGCCCCCCTGTGGCTGAGGCCCCGCCCCCCCCCCCCCGCAGCCTCCCCCGGCCATGGCTGCCCGGGCTGAGCGCTCCGGCCCGGCCCCGCCGCTCCCGCTGCTGCTCCTGTCCCTGTTCCTGTCCCTGTCGGTGTCGCTGTCCCTGTCCCTGTCGGTGCCGGTGTCGGCGGGGCCGCCCCCTGGCGGCGCGGAGCTGGTGCTGGCGGCGGGGCCGCGCTGGGGCTGGCGGAACGTGTCGTGCCCGGTGTGCCGGGTGCTGTTCGGGGCGCTGGACCTGGCGCTGCAGGTGGGGACCGGCGGGGACACAGCGGGGACGGGACAGGGACGGGGAGGTCACGGACAGATGGGGACGGGGACAGGAACGGGGTCAGAGGATCCGGGATGGAGATAAGGACAGAACCGGGACCGGGACAGAACTGGAACCGGGACAGAACTGGGACCGGGACAGGAGCGGGACGGGGACGGTGACGGGACGGGGACAGTGACGGGCCAGGGCCGGGCTGTCACAGGCCGGTGACGGGACGGGCGGGGCTGTCACGGGATGAGGTCGGGTCGGGGCAGGGCCGGGGCTGGAGGCAGACGCTGAGCCGGGACCTCGTGACGGGGCTGGGACGGGACAGGACAGGGCACGTCGTGGCTTGTGACGGGCACGGGACCAGGACGGGGCTGGGACGGGAATGGGATTGGGACAGCGACAGGATTGGGATGGGCACAGGACACGGACAGAGACAGGACTGGGATAGTCACAGGGACAGGACCAGGACGGGACTGGGATGGGGACAGGACGGGGACTGGGATGGCCGTAGGACCAGGACATGGACATGACAGGGCTGGGATGGCCACAGCATCGGGACAGAGACAGGACAGGACTGGGATGGCTACAGGACCAGTACAGGGACAGGACCAGGACGGGACTGGGATGGGGACAAGACCGGGATAGGACTGGGACAGGGACAGGACAGGGATAGCCACAGGACCAGGACAGGGGCAGGATGGGGATGGGATGGCCATAGGACCAGCACGGGGATGGGACCAGGATGGGGCTGGGACAGGGACAGGACAGGGCACATCATGGCTTGTGAGGGGGCAGTGCTGGGATGGCCCCAGGACCAGGACAGGATGGGACAGGGCTGGGATGGGGACAGGACGAGGCATGTCATGGCTTGTGACGGGAACAGGGACAGGACAGGGCTGTCCCCAGGACATGCGAGGATAGGGACAAGATAGGACTGGGATGGCCATAGGACCAGGACAGAACAGGACAGGGCTGTCCCCAGGACCAGTACAGTTACACGACCAGGATGGGGCACATCATGGCTTGTGATGGGGACAGAGCTGGGACAGGACGGGACTGGGATGGCCACAGGACCAGGATGGGGATGGGACCAGGACAGGGCTGTGACAGGGACAGTGCTGGGCTGTCCCCAGGACCAGGACATGTGGGGATGGGAACAGGACAGGACGGGGCTGTCCTCAGGACCAGGACATGCAGGGATGGGGACAGGATAGGACTGTGCTGGCCATAGGACCAGGACAGGACAAGGCTGTCCCCAGGACCAGGACATGTGGGGATGGCGACAGGACAGGACGGGGCTGTCCCCAGGACCAGGACATGCAGGGACAGGCCAGTGGCTCCGCTGTGTGGGACGAGGACTCCGTGTTCCCCTTTTCCCTCCCGAAGTGGGGAGCCGGGCTGTGCCCTGGGACGGGGACGACGGGGCGGGTGCGGGGAGCCGGGCTGTGCCGTGGGGCGGGGACGACGGGGCGGGTGCGGGAAGCCGGGTTGTGCCGTGGGGCAGGTGCGGGGAGCCGGGTTGTGCCGTGGGGCGGATGCGGCGAGCCGGGCTGTGCCGCGGGACGGGGACGACGGGGCAGATGCGGGAAGCCGGGCTGTGCCGTGGGGCAGGTGCGGGGAGCCGGGCTGTGCCGTGGGGCGGGTGCGGGGAGCCGGGCTGTGCCGTGGGGCGGGTGCGGGGAGCCGGGCTGTGCCGTGGGACAGGTGCGGGGAGCCGGGCTGTGCCGTGGGGCGGGGACGACGGGGCGGGGGCGGGTGACGGCGGTGGCCGCGGCGGGGGGTCCCACGCACCCACCCCGCCGCCCCCGTCCCGCAGCTGGAGCCCAACGTGGCGCGCGTGGGGCGCGTGGCGGCGCGGCTGTGCCAGGAGCTGCGGCTGGCCCGCCCGCCCATCTGCCGCCAGGCCGTGCAGCTCTTCCAGCGCGACGTGGTGGCGGCCTGGGCCCGCTCCGTGCTGCGGCCCGCCGAGGCCTGCGGGCTGCTGCTGGGCCGCCGCTGCGGCCGCTGGGACATCTACGGCGACTGGAACGTGACCCTCCCCGCCGAGCCCAAACCGCCGGTGCGGCCGCCGCTGCCCCCGCCGCCCGGCGCGCCCACCGCCCGCCTGCTCTTCCTCACCGACCTGCACTGGGACCGGCGCTACGTCCCGGGCAGCGAGGTCGCCTGCCCCGACCCGCTGTGCTGCCGCGGGGCCGCCAGCCCGGGGCCCGGCGGGGCCGGGTTTTGGGGTGAATACGGCAAATGCGACCTGCCGCTGCACACCATCGAGGCGCTGCTGGCCCAGCTCCCCGCCGGCACCGACACCGGCGCCTTCGCCGCCGCGTACTGGACGGGCGACATCCCGGCGCACGACGTGTGGCAGCAGAGCCGGCAGGACCAGCTGCTGGCGCTCCGCACCGTCACCGCGCTGCTCCGCCGCCACCTCGGCCGCCTGCCCGTCTACCCGGCCGTGGGCAACCACGAGGCCACCCCGGTCAACGCCTTCCCCCCACCATACGTGCGCGGGAACCAGTCGTCCGCCTGGCTCTACGGGGCCATGGCCGAGGCCTGGCGGGACTGGCTGCCCCCCGACGCCCTGGACACCCTCCGGTGGGGTGGGGGCCGGCGGGGGCTGCGGGACAGGGGGGCACGGGGGACTCTGGGGTGGGGAGGCCCTGGGGGAGCAAAGGGGCTGGGCTGCAGGGCTGTGGGATGGGGGGTTATGACATGGGGGGCTCTGGGGCGGGGGGTTATGGGCTGGGGGGCTCTACACTGCAGGGCTCTGGGTGAGCAAAGGGTCTAGGCTGGGGAGATGTAGGATGGGGGTTATGGGATGGGGGTCTCTGGGTGAGCAGGGAGCTCCAGGATGGGAGGGTTCTGGGTGAGCAGGGGCTCTGGGATGGGGGACTCCAGTGTGGGGGGCTCTGGGCTGGGGAGCCCTGAGTGAGCAGGGGCTCCAGGCTGGGGGGCTTCAAGCAAGCAGAGGCTCTGGGCTGGGGGGACCCTGGACAAGCAGAGGCTCAGGGGGGCTGAGGGCTGGGAGGACAAGAGAGGCCCTGGGATGGGGGGGTCTGGCCTGGGGGGCTCTGGGTGAGCAGGGGCTCTGGGCTGGGGGCCTTCAGGCTGGGGGAGCTCTGGGATGGGGGTAGCAGGGGCTTGGGGGGCTGAGGGCTGGGTGGACGGGGGGTTTGGGGCTGGGAGGGTGTCAGTAGGGTTGGGGGGGGTCTCCATTTCTCCATTGCAGGATGTGCAGAGGGTCTCAGGGCCAGTTGGGCACTGGTGCTTTGGCCAGGCAGGGCAGGGGGGCTCAGGGGGGTGGGGGACTCAGGCATTGCTCACCCCCCCCTCCCCACAGGGCCGCCGGTTTCTACACAGCACGGGTGTGGCCAGGGCTGCGCCTCGTCTCCCTCAACATGAACTTCTGCTCCCAGGCCAACTTCTGGCTCCTCATCAACTCCACCGACCCCGCCGGGCAGCTGCAGTGGCTGGTGGGGGTCCTGGCGGCCGCCGAGCGCGAGGGGGAGAAGGTGAGGATGGGGGGGGCACACACACTGTCCCTTCCTTGGGGCGGGGGGTCCCGGGTGTCCCCCAGCCTCTGTCCTCCCTCTTCCCAGGTGCACATCATCGGGCACATCCCCCCAGCCCACTGCCTGCGCAGCTGGAGCTGGAACTACTACCGCATCGTCAGCAGGTCAGCCCCGCCCCGCCCCCCGGACCCCCACCACGCACCGGACCCCCACACCGCACCCCCGCACAACACTGGACCCCCACCGCGCACCGGACCCCCGCACCGCAACCCCGCACCGCACCCCTGCACACCTGACCCCTGCACTGCACTCCCACTGCCCACCGGACCCCTGCACCCCCCGCACCGCACCCCCCGCACTACACTGGACCCCCACCGCGCACCCCCCGCACACCGCACCCCCACGGCAGGGACACGGCTGTGCCGCAGCGTCCGGGGTCGGGAGCCCAAAGCCCAGAGCCAGGGCGATGGCCCTGGGGACACGGTGGCCCTGGGGACACGGTGCCCACCGAGCCCAGCGTGGCGGGGGGCTGGGGGTCGCGACACCGGCTCGGTGACCCGGCAGCGCGGTGAGGGCAGCGCGAGGGGGTCCGGTCCCGGCAGCCCCTGACACCCCGTCCCGGCGCAGGTTCGAGGGCACCATCGCGGCTCAGTTCTTCGGCCACACGCACGTGGACGAGTTCGAGATGTTCTACGACGAGGAGACGCTGTCGCGCCCCGTCTCTGTTGCCTTCGTGGCCCCCAGTGTCACCACCTACATCAACCTGAACCCCGGTGCGCCCCGACCACCCCCCCTCCCCGGGACCCCCCTCCCCTCGGCCGCGGTGCCGCTGCCCGCCCTGACCGTCGGGTCGCCGCCGTGCCCCGCAGGTTACCGCGTGTACGAGGTGGACGGCGCGTACCCCGGCAGCTCCCACGCGGTGCTGGACCACGAGACCTTCATCCTCAACCTCACCGAGGCCAACGCGCCGGGGGCGACTCCGCGCTGGCGGCGCCTCTACCGCGCCCGCGAAGCGTACGGGCTGCCCAGCGCCTTCCCCGCCGACTGGGACCGCCTCATCCGCCGCTTCCAGGACGACGAGCGGCTCTTCCAGCGCTTCTGGTTCCTGTTCCACAAGGGGCACCCGCCCCGCCAGCCCTGCCAGGCCCCCTGCAAGGCCGCGCTGCTCTGCGCCCTGCGCACCGGCCGCTCCGCCGACCCCGCCCTGTGCCAGCCCCTGCGCCCGCACCTGCCCTTCCCGCGGGTGCGGGAGCTCTGGCAGCAATGGCGGTTCTGCTGACGGGTGGGCTCCGCACCGGCGGGGGCGGCGGCAGGACCCTGCCCCCGGCCCCGGGGTCCCGCCGGCTGCGGAACAATAAAGGTGTGATGGACCCCACGGCTGCTGCCGGGACCCTGCGGGCTGCGACGGGGGCTGAGGGTCCCGCTCCTCACCCTGCTCCTCACCCTCCTCCATCATCCATCTCCGTCATCCTTATCCTCCTCCATCATCATCCTCCATCTCCATCCTCCTCATCATCCTCATCCTCCATCCTTATCCTTCTCCATCCTCGTCCTCCTTTTTCTCCATCCTCCATCTCCATCCTCATCCTCTTCTATCCTCCTCATCCACCATCTTCCTCCTCCTTGTGCTCATCCTCATCCTCCTCCAGCCTCCATATCCATCCTCCTCCTTATCCTCCTCCTCCATTTCCATCCACCATCTCCATCCTCATCCTCCCCCTCCCCTCCCTTTCCCCCGCGGGGGGCGCGGTGGGGCGGGCGCAGCCCGGGCTGGTGCGATGGGTTTATTAATGGTTTAGTACGACACAGATCCCGGTTACAGCAGGGGCAGCAGCTCCGGAGCCGGCGCCCGCGGGAGCCGCACACCGCAGATTACACCGCATGCATCGGGGCGGGGCGGGCCCCACGTCCCCACCGCCGCCACCGGCCCCGGGGGGGGGGCCGGGGGGCTCGTCCCGGCGTGTGGGGCCGGACCCCCCGCCCAGGGCACGGCCGGAGGGGACAGAGCCGTGGCAGGGCACGTCACGGGTCCCACCGCTCCTCGCACACGGGGACGCTCACACCCGCCACCGGCGCATCCCCGGTGCTGCCACCCCCGCTCCGTCCCGTCCCGGGGGTGGCGGTGGGTGGGGAAGGGCTCTCGGTCACCGTCCCCGTCCCGGCTCACGGCGTCTGTGCCCCCAGGCGCCTGCCCTTCAGGCTGCCCAGGAGGGTCTGCACGCCGCGGCGCACGGAGGAGCCCACCCGTCGGGCCACCGAGTCGGCGGGGGGTGCGGGCAGGCAGGAGCTGGAGGCCTGGGGCCGCGCGTCCAGGCACTTCTGGTACCGCAGCTGGGAGGGGCACGGGGGACAGGGGGGTCAGCGGTGGGGACAGGGGGTCCGTGCCGGGGAGGGGACTGGGGGGACAGGGGGTCAGTGGTGGGGACAGGGGGTCAGCGGTGGGGACAGGGGGTCAGTGCCGGGGAGGGGGATTCAGCACTGAGGACAGCGCCGGGGAGGGGACAGGGGGTCCATGCCTCGGAGGGTACTGGGGAGACAGGGGGTCAGTGCCAGGGAGGGGGGATCAGTGCTGAGGACAAGGGGTCCGTGCCGGGGAGGGGACAAGGGGGTCCATGCTGGGGGGGGCACCGGGGGGTCCGTGCTGGGGGGCACCGGGGACACTCACCACGCAGGCCGCCTGCAGCGCCTCGCTCAGCCCCGCGGCGTTGGGCCGGCACCAGACCATGTGGCAGCGGAAGGCGCCGGGGGCGTTGGCCATGATGAAGGCGAAGGAGCGAACGTCCCGGCCCACGCCCATGAACGACAGGAACCGCACGCGGCACTCGCACAGCACCGCCTCCGTCTGCGGGACCAGCACCACCACCGGCACCTCACCGTCACCGTCACCTCACCGCCCTCACCGTCACCTCACCGCCCTCACCGCCACCGGCACCTCACCACCATCACCGCCGCAACCGGCACCAGCACAACCACCACTGTCACCGCCGTCACCACCACAACCATCACCAGCACCACAACCACCACTGTCACCACAACCATCACCACCACAACCGTCACTGTCACCACAACTGTCACCAGCACCACAACCGTCACCATTACCGCCATCACCACCACAACCATCACTGTCACCACCGCCGTCACCACAACTGTCACCGCAACTGCAACTGTAACCACAACTGTCACCGTCACCACAACCATCACCACCACAACCATCACCCCAACTGTCACTGTCACCATCACCGTCATCATTGTCACCACAACCATCACCTCAACTGTCACTGTCACCATCACTGTCACCACAGCCCTGTCACTGTCACCACCATCATGGCCACAGCTGTCACCATCCCGTCACCGCCCCCAGCCGTGCCGTGGCAGCGGCTGGTCCCACCTGCTGGTGCGCGATGGTGAGGGTGGCAGGTGCCACGCTGACCACCACGGGGGTCCAGTGCTCCTCGGTGCCACTGGCCAGCGCCGCCTCCAGCGCCGCGTTGATGACGTCCATGCCTGGGGGGGAGGGCGGGGGTCGGGGAGAGGGGGCCGAGGTGCCCACCCCATGGCAGCCCCTGCCGCCCCCAGAGCCCCCGCCGCCCCCAGAGCCCCCCAGACCCCCGCTCTCACCCACGGGTTTGGCCACGGGGACGCAGCCCAGGTACCGCACCGGGAACTTCTGCACCACCTCGCTCTTGGGCGCCGGGAACTCCACTGCGGGGCAGGGGGGTCAGAGCCAGCGCCCCACGGCACCCACTGCCCCATGGCACCCACTGCCCCATGGCAGTCACCGCCCCATGGCACCCACCATCCTATGGCACCCACTGCCCCATGGCAACCACTGCCCCATGGCACCCACTGCAGCACCCACTGCAGCACCCACTGCAGCACCCACCGCCCCATGGCACCCACCGCCCCATGGCACCCACCGCCCCATGGCACCCGCTGCAGCACCCACCGCCCCATGGTACCCACAGCCGGACCCCCAGCACCCCATAGCCAGATCCCCATCACCACGGCACCCACTGCCGGACCCCAGCCCCACAGTACCCCACAGCACCCACAGCCTGACCCCCATCACTGCAGCACCCACAGCCAGACCCCAGCCCCATAGCACCCCACAGCTGGACTCCCACCCTCACGGCATCCCATCACCCCACACCCGGCCCCCCACCATTGCTGCACCCCATCACCCCACACTGAGCCCCCACTGCTGACGCCCCACACACAGCCCCCACCCCAGCTGTCCCCCAACAGCCGTTCCTGCCCCCCAACAGCCCCCCCAGCAGCCAGGCAGCCCCCAGCCCCCCGGCCCCACCCTACCCTGGAAGGGGATCTCCACCAGCCTGGAGGGGTCCGTCGAGAGCCCGTTGGCCCCCGCCCGGGCGCTTCGCCGTTCCACCATGATCTGGGGAGACACCGACCCCCCCCGGCTGTCACAGCACAGCCCCCAGCCCCTGCCCCCCACCCGGGGCCAGGACACCCCATGGCCACCTGGGGAGGGGGCTACGGACATGGGGACGGGAGGGTCTCACCTGGGAATGGACCTCGCAGCTGGCTGGGGGGGTCACCTGGGGCTGGGGGGGGCATGGGGGCTTATCTGGGACTGAGGTGGTCTGAGGGGGCTCACCTGGGGTTGGGGGGTCTCCTCTGGGTCTGGGGGGCTCGGGGGGTCTCACGTGGGAGCAGACCTCGTGCAGGCTGGGGCCGGGGGCAGTGGGGGCTCTCCCCTGTCTCTGGGGGGCTCGGGGGGTCTCACCTGGGAGCAGACCTCGTGCAGGCTGGGGCTGGGGGCAGTGGGGGCTCTCCCCTAGGTCTGGGGGGCTCAGGGGGGGTCTCACCTGGGAGCAGACCTCATGCAGGCTGGGGCTGGGGGCAGTGGGGGCTCTCCCCTAGGTCTGGGGGGCTCAGGGGGGGTCTCACCTGGGAGCAGACCTCGTGCAGGCTGGGGCTGGGGGCAGTGGGGGCTCTCCCCTGTCTCTGGGGGGCTCGGGGGGGCTCACCTGGGAGCAGACCTCGTGCAGGCTGGTGGCGATGTCCTTGGCGGGGCTGTCACAGCGGAACACGTGGCACTTGAGCATCTGCGTCAGGGGGTCCCGGGCCACGTAGGCAAAGTCCCTGCGGGGAGGGGGCTGTGCTCAGGACCCCCCGCTCCCCCCACCCCGGGTGCCTCCTCCACCGGCCCAGCGAGGGACGGGACTGGGAGGACTGGTGTGGGGCTGGGCGGCCGTACCTCTCCCTGCGTCCCCGGGCAGCGCAGCAGGACAGAGCCAGAGAGCGAGTTAGTGGGGCTGGGGGGCACCCCCCACCCCCCCCACCACCGTGGTCCCCCCACACCCCACGGGGCTGTGTCTGACCCACAGGAATGACCCCTTCCCCATCCTGGCACCCCTGGGGGGGGCTCAGCCTTGGGACCCCATCCACCCCCACGCTGTGGGTGCACAGGAACCCACAGCCCCACACACAGGGAGCCCTCAGCTTCCAGCCCTCACGTGCACAGGACCCCCCAGCCCCACAACTCCCACGCAGAGACCCCCAGCCCTACACCCCATGTACACAGGGACCCCCCAGCCACACACCCCACATGCATGGGACCCCCTCCAGCCCCACACACAGGGACCCCCAGCCCCACACTGTGGGAGCACAGGATCCCCCAGCCCCACACCCCACACACAGGGACCCCCCAGCCCCACACCCCACACACAGAGACCCCCAGCCCCATGTGCATGGGAGTCCCCAGCCCCACACTTCACACACAGGGACCCCCAGCCCCACATTGTGGGAGCACAGGATCCCCCAGCCCCACACCCCACACACAGGGACCCCCCAGCCCCACACCCCACACACAGAGACCCCCAGCCCCATGTGCATGGGAGTCCCCAGCCCCACACCTCACACACAGGGACCCCCAGCCCCACACCTCCCACACAGGGATGCCCCAGCCCCACCCTTTGGGCACCCAGACCCCTCCCCCGCCATTCCTGGGACCTGCAGGAGGGGACCCACCCCACCCCACACCCCACGCAGCCCCCAGCCCCACACGCAGACCCCCCCGTGCCCCACCTGCCGCTGTCGCGCCCCACGCCCCAGACGCGGATGGCGGCCACGGGCTGCGCGTGCAGCAGGGCCCGATCCTGGGGGTCCAGCAGCTTCAGCGTCCGCCCCTCCAGCAGCAGCAGCATCGCCCGGCCCTGGGGGGCAGCGGGAGGTGACGGGGGGCTGCAGGGGGTGAGTGGGGGCTGCAGGGGGTGCGGGGGTCACTCACCTCCCCCCAGGCGCCCGGGGGGCCGCGCTGGTGCAGCGAGAGCTGCCGGATGCAGTTGTTGACGGCGCCGCTGCTGCGCCCGGGGCTCAGCTCGTCCTCGCTCATCTCCACCCAGCCCAGCGAGCGCACGGCGAAGCGCTGTGGGGCAGGGCGTGGGGCACGGTGTGGGGTGTGGGGCACGGGGTGGGGCAGGGGGGCGTGGGGCAGGGACGGGGTGTGGGGCAGGGGCAGGATGTGGGGCAGGGATGGGGCATGGGGCAGGGTGCGGGGTGGGGTGTGAGGCAGGGGCAGGTGTTGTGTGGGGCACAGGTAGTGTGGGGCAGAGGCAGCGTGGGGCAGGTGGCTTGTGGGGGGGCCATGGCATGGGGCAGGGGAGGTGTGGGGCAGGGCAGGAAGGGTGTGGTGTGGGGCAACGTGGGGCAGGGGTGGCACAGGGCAGGAAGAGCCCCACCACAGGACCCTGTCTGCCCACCTGCCCCATGTGCCCCCCAATCCCCAGGGCACGGGCAGCCCCCACGGTAGGGGCCCCCCAGACCCACGGAGCCCCCTCCCACGGTGGTGACGGCTCTGCCTCCGCGCCAGGGCCAGGCTGCAGCCCCGGGGAGAGGGTCCCAGCCAGTGTGGGGGGCTTTGGGCTGGCACTCTCCCCTGCCCCCAGGACCCCAGACCTACCTTGGAGCCCGGCTCATCCTCCTCGGGCAGGGCCACGCTGCGAGGGGGAAGGGACCGTCACCTCCTGCCCCCCCGCACCCGCGGGGAGACCCCAGCCCCCCACCCCTGCCAAAGACCCAGCTCCAGCCCCACACACCCCCCTCCCGCAGCCCATTCCCTGGGGTCCCAGCGCCGGGTCCCCCACTCCCCCCGTACGCTCCACACCCCCTGTGCCTCCCACGCCCCCAGTGCCCCCCCCACACCCCCCCGCTCACCCCACGGCCGGTGGGGCCGGCTCCGGTGACGGCAGCTCCGCGTCCAGTGCTCCCGGCTCCTCCTCCGCCTCCTCGGCCGTGGGGTCCTGGGGAGGGAGGGGGGTGGCAGAGCCAGGCACTGGGGGTCCTGCCCCCCCTCCCACCCTCCCGCTGTGACCCCCCCCGGCCCCTCTCACCTTCCAGAAATCCCCCTCCCCGAAGTGCTGGGCCGGGGCAAAGCCCGTCCAGGCGAGCTGTGGGGAGAGTGGGGCTGGCTCAGGGGGCGAGCTGGGGGCCAGCCCCACACCCCGGGGGTCCGCAGACCTGCCCCACACCCCGGGGGCCCCCACACTGCTCCATGACCCCACACCCCAGGGGTCCCCATGTCACCCCACGGCCTCGGGGATCCCCACACCGCCCCACAGCCCTGCAACCCGGGGGTCCCAACACCACCTCATGGTCTTGGGGGTCCCCACGTCACCCCACAGCCCCGGGGGTTCCCATGTCACCCCACGGCCACATGCCCTGAGGGTCCCCATGTCGCCCCACAGCCTCGGGGGTCCCTACAGCCACCCCGTGACCCTGCACCCCGGGGACCCCCATATTGCCCATGACCCCACAGCCTCGGGTGTCCCCACACCGCCCCACAGCCTTGCAACCCCATGGTTTTGGGGGTCCCCACATCACCTCGTGGCCCCACACCACAGGGGTCCCCATGGCCCCGTGCCCCAGGGATCTCCATGTCACCCCACAGCCACATGCCCTGGGAGTCCCCACACCACCCCACGGCCTTGGGGGTCCCCACACCACCCCATGGCCACATGCCCTGGGAGTCCCCACACCACCCCACGGCCTTGGGGGTCCCCATGTCACCCCACAGCCCCGGGGGTCCCCACGTCACCCCACGGCCACATGCCCTGGGAGTCCCCACACCACCCCACAGCCCCGCAGGTCCCCATGTCCCAGGGGTCCCCACGCCGTGCGTGTCCCCACGTCCGGGACTGACCGGCGGCTCCTGGGGCAGGGGGCTGCCCGGGGAGGCGGGGGCCGGTCCCGGGGGGGGGTCCCACTGGGTGGTGCCGGTGGGGACGTGCCAGTAGTAGGTGCCCGAGGTGTCCTGGACCCGCACCCACCCCGCGGGCAGGTCCGCGTCCCGCTCGAAGGAGTTGCGGGTCCAGAAGGAGTCTGGGGGGGCGGAGGGGGGGGAGGGAGTCAGGACCCCACAGCCCCCTCCCCTCCCCTCCCGGGAGCGTGTCCGGCCGGCCAGGGATCCCCGACCCCCGCTCCCCTCCCGGCCCCGCCCCGCTGCCCGGTCCCGGTCCCCGCTCACCTGCGGCCGGTCCGGACCCGGCGTTTCCCCGGCAACCGCTGACGGCAGCGCCGGGACCGGCGGATGCGGCAACGGGACCGGGATGGAGGGGGGGGGCACGGGAGGAGGACAGCAGGGGACAGACGGGACAGCGAGGTGGCACTGCCGCGTGTGGGGACGGGGAGTTTGGGACACGGGGGGACCTGCAGAGTGGGGGGGCACATGGCAGTGTGGGGGGACTGTGGGGTCGCACCCCCGAAGAAGGGGGGTGGGTGACAGCGCAGCAGGGCCAGCGCTGGGGGGCACAGTGGGGTCTATGCAACCAACCCCCCCCGGGGGGGGGGGGGGGTAAGGCCAGTGAGGGGGGCAGGGGGCACAGAGTGGGGTGCTGGGGGGCTAAAGTGGAGGCTGGGGGGTCAGGAACGGCACCTGGTGTGGGGGGGGGAGAGAGGGGGCACAAGCAGCAGTGGGGCTGGGGTGGAGGGGGGACAGCAGTGGGCACACAGCTAGGGATGGGGGGAGGAAGGTGGGGGGCTGGTGGGACCAGGCTGGGAATGGTGGGAGGGGGGCAGCTGGGGGGGTAGGGAAAGCCATGGGGCAGGCAGAACTGTCAGGGACAGCCGTGGGGCAGCCATGGGGCAGCCCTGGGGCAGCCGTGGGGCAGGCAGGGACAGCCGTGGGGTGGTCACAGGCTGCAGTGGGGCAGCCTGGGCAGTCAGAGGTCACAGTGGGGCAGATGTGTGGGGCCGGTGCCCACCTGGGTCATCGGGGGAGCTGCCGGGGGGGCTGCCCTGGCTGAGGGTGGCCCAGCTGGAGTCCTCGTCGCTGCCCGTGCCCCCGGGCCCCCCGAAGAGGCGGCTGGCGCTGCGGGGGGGCTGCTCCCGGGCCGCCCGCTCCCCGCTCGCCTCCGACTCGGCCGTCATCGGGTCGCTCTGCACCGGCGTCGAGTCCCCGTCGTCGCCTTCCTCCTCCTCCTCCTCTTCCTCCTCCTCCTCATCCTCCTCCTCCTCGGTGCCCCGCAGCTCGATGAGCAGAGGCGGCAGGACCCCCCCGCCGGCGTTGCGGGCGTTCCGGACCGAGACCCCCAACCCCTGGGGGGGGGTCCCCAGCTCCCGGGGGGGGGTCCCCAGCTCGTTGCGGTTCTGGTCCTGCCGGCTCTGCCCGTCCTTCGCCCACTCGCCGCTGGCCGGTGCCTCCCCCGCGGGGGGCGACCCAGGGGGGTCCCGGGGGTGCAGCAGCGGGGCGGGGGGGCCCGGGCTCAGCCCCGGGCAGTTGTTGTCGTTGGCCAAGTCGCTCCGTTTGCTCAGGGACCCCGACATGGCGGGGGGGGTGTGGGGGGGGCGGGGGGGTGCCCCCCCGGAGCTGCCCCCGCCGCGGGGCCCGGCCAGACCCTCACCTACTGCCGGGGGCCTGCGGGGGGGGGGCAGACACTGACCCACGGCCCCGCGACCCCCACCCCGGCCCCACGGACCGACCCCCACAACCCCCTCCCTCCACCCCACGGCCCTGTCAGAGCCCCGCCTCCCCCCCCCCGGGATCCCCCGGCCCCCTCTAACACCCCCCCCACCTCAAAGCCCGGCTCGACCCCCAGACACGGTCCCTAGCCCCCCCACCCCCAGCGCAGAGCGGGTCCATCCCCTCCGCGCCTCCCCGGGCCCGGTCCCGCCGTCCCCCCCCGCCCCGGACCCCCGCCCCGGGGAAGCGGCCCCGGCCGGTACCTGCGGCGGCTCCGCGGGCGGGGGATGGGGAAGCTTCCGCTTCCGCTTCCGAGGGCGGGGACAGCTGCCCCTCCCCCACCCCCCGCACCGGCACCGAGCGGCACCGACACCGGTACCGGTACTGACAGCGGTACAACTGGACACCGGCACCAACACCGGCTCTGACAGTGACCGACACCGGGACTGACAGGCACCGGCCAGCACCGGTACCGACAGACACCGGGACTGACTGACACCGGTACCGGTACTACCGGACACCGGCACTGGGACTGACATACACCGGGACTGACTGACATCGGTACCGGTACAACCGAACAGTGGTACCGGCACTGACTGGCACCGCGACCGACTGACACTGGGACTGCCTCCGGTACAACCAGACACCGGCACCGGTACTGACACCGGGATTGACATCGGCACCGGCACCAGTACAGCCAGCCACTGACCGGCACTGGTGCCAGTACGACTGCACCAGTACGGACACCGGTACCGGTACAACCATGCACCGGCACTAGCACTGACTGACACTGGCAGCGACACTGGTACCGGTACCGACAGACACCGGGACTGACACTGGTACCGGGACTGACACCGGCCGGCACCGGCAGGATCGGTCCCTGCGGTGCAGCGCGAAATGGAGCGGGACGGAGAGGAGAGAGTGGGATGGGGAGAGGGATGGGGATGGGACAGGGATGGGGAGAGGGATGGGGACAGGGATGGGGACAGGGATGGGGACAGGGATGGGATGGGACAGGGATGGGGACAGGGATGGGGACAGGGATGGGATGGGACAGGGATGGGGACAGGGATGGGGACAGGGATGGGATGGGGACAGCCCGGCGTGGTGCGGGACAGGGCAGCGGGAGTGCAGCGGAGCGGGACGACACGGATCGACACAGTACGGTACAGCACGATACGGTACAGGGTGTCACAGGGTGTCACTGGGTGTCACGGCCCGAGGGACACAGCGCGAAGCAGCGGGTGTGGGGCAGGGACACGGCACGGTCCGACCCACGGTGCGGTGATGTGTGACACAAGCGCTGGTGGCACCTCCGGGGTCCCCGTTCCGGGCCGTGTCCCGCCCCAGAGACGGTGTCACCGTCACAGTGACAATGTCTCCATGTGCCACCCGTGTCCCTGGTCCTGCCACCGTGGGGACAAACCCGGCTCCTCCGGCCCCCCCCAGTGCTGTGCCCGTGGGTGGGACCCCCACAGCGGGGACCCCCGCCCCACCCGGCATCCCCCGCCCTGGGCAGGGCTCTGCCAGCGCGTCCCCAGCTCGTGCTGGGGGGACAGTGCTGGGACCAGAGCTCCACGAGGGGACATCCCAGCACCGGGCAGGATGGCACAGCACGGCACGGCATGTCACGGTACAGCATGGCACAGCACAGCACGGCTCCGGGCAGGACAGGAGGGCACAGAGCGGTGCAGCTTGGCACAGCACAGCTGGCGCGGGTCGGTACCGCATGGCACAGAGCAACACGGCACGGCGCGGCACGGCACAGGACACGTGGTGGGGTAACACAGCACGGCACAGCGTGGCACCAAGCAACGAGACAGGGTGCCAGGTGGGACAGCGCGGCGCAGCACGGCACGGTCCGGTGCTCTGTGGCCTGGCGTGGCAGTGCCGTGGGACACGGTGCCACACTACAGGACAAGGTGTTCCAGTTGTCACGGCTCGGCGCGGCTCAGTGCCAGGGCGTGCGGCACAGCCATGGACTGTCCCCCCCCCCCGGTACCATGTCACCCCCCTATGTCACCCACCCAGATCACCCCAAGGCGCTGGGCAGCTGCAGCCAGCGGTGCCACCGGTGTGACACGGGGACAGCACCGTGTCACCCCCCGGCCCCCCCCCCAGCACCCCACAGAGCAGAGGGGTCTCGGGGTGTCCCTGTATTTTATTGTGTCCCCGTAGGGGCGGGCGGGGACCCGCGGAGCCCCGGTGCCGGTGTCCCCGGTCACTGGGGGCACTGGAAGAAGTGGGTGGCGATGCGCTGGGGGGGGGCGGGCTGCTGGGCCCCCAGTAGCTGGGCCACGCTGGGATACTGGTGGAAACTGGGGCCGCGGAACAGGAAGATGCCGTCGCTGGTGCACATGGCCCCGTCCACGTGCTCGTGGGGCAGCGGCACCGCATCTCCCGCGCGCCGGGGGGTCTGCGTCAGGTCCACGGGCCGGAGGAGATTCCCTGCGGGAACAGCACCCCTCAGCCCCGCACCCCTCAGCCCCGCACCCCCGGCCCCTCAGCCCCGCACCTCTCAGCTCCGCACCCCCCGGCGCCTCAGCCCCACACTCCCCAGCTCCGCACCCCTCAGCCCCTCAGTCCCGCACCCCTCAGTCCCGCACGCCCCAGCCCCAGCACTGCAGAGACCCCCACCCCGAGGGACCCCAGCACCACGGGGTCCCCACCCCACGCGCGTTGCCCACCCGAGATGACGTAGAGCAGCGCCGAGCCGGGGCAGGTGAAGGCGGCGTCAGCGCTGGGGACCCCCAGCTCCTCCTGCAGCCCCCGCGGGTACCCCCGCACCGGGCTGTGGCCCCGGTCCAGGAGGAAGATGGACACCTGGGAGCCCTGGGGGGAGCGGGAGGGTCACGGGTGGGCAGGGACGGGTGGGCACGAGTGGGTATGGAACTAGCACGGGTGGGCACAAGTGGGCGTGGGACAGGGACAGGTGGGCAGGGATGGGCGTGGGGTGGGCACGAGTGGGCAGGGACAGGAGAGGGCTCGGGCAGTACGGAATGGCCGGGGACAGGCGGGGAACGGCGGGGACAGGGGTCCGACCGGGACAGGATCGGGATTTTCGGGGGCCCCGGGAGCTCCGTGGGAGTGGGTCCCTCGTGGGTCCCTGGGGGGCACTGCCGTATGCTGCACCCCCGTGTGCCCCGGCCGCCCCGGGTGACATCCCCCCCGCAGCCCCCTCCCATCTCGGGCACCGTCCCGAGGGTCCCGCCGGTGGCAGCCGGTGGGGCAGGACCCACGGGAGACGGGAGCCCCGCGGGGCCCGACCTGGATCAGGTGGGCGCGTCCGTCCCAGGCGAAGGCGGCGTCCACCTCCCCCTCCAGCCCCGGCCACGTCTGTCGCAGGGGCCACGCGTGATGCCCGTCACGGTGCGAGTCCAGGCGGAACGACAGACCCCCTGCGGGCAGCGTCACTGACCCACGGACCGACCCACGGACCCGACCCACGGACCGACCCACGGACCCACCCTGACCCACGGACCGACTCACGGACCGATCCTGACCCATGGACCCGACCCACGGACCCACCCTGACCCACGGACCGACTCACGGACAGACCTGCCCCACAGACCCCATCCACCATCCTGA
Source organism: Caprimulgus europaeus (assembly GCA_907165065.1). The sequence continues at coordinate 126,130,105 of OU015523.1, read as the reverse complement.
CCCACGGACTGACACATGGACCCGTCCTGCCCTACGGACCGACCCCCCCCGTGTCCGTGTCCCCGTGTCCCCGTGTCCCCGTGTCCCCTCACCGCGGAAGGCGTAGGCGCGGCCGGTGTCGTCGGACAGCAGAGCCTGGAAGGGGGTCTCGCTGCAGGGGTCACCCGCGTCCCCCCACGAGCTGTTTCCGTGTCCTGCAGAGGGGCAGCGCTGGCAGCGGGGCGGGGGACAGAGCGGGGGGCTAGGGGCCCGGGCAGCCGGGGGTCCCCAGGTGGGTCCCCAGGGTGGGGGTCTCTAGGAGGGTCCCTGGGAGGGTTCCTCAAGGTGGGTTCCTGGGGTGGGGGTACCCGCGGGAGGGTCTCCAGGGTGGCAGTCCCCGGGTGGCAAGTTCCTAGGGGGTCCCCGCAGTGGGGGTCCCTGGGAGGGCCCCTAGGGCAGGGGTCCCCGGGGTGGGGGTCCCTAGGAGAGTCTCCATGGTGGGTCCCCAGAGCAGGTCCCCGAGGTGCAGGTCACCGGGGGGGTACCCAGGATGGGGGTCTCCAGGGTGAGGGGTCCCAAGGGTGCAGGTCTCTGGGAGGGTCTCCGCTGTGGGGGTCCCTAGGAAGTGGGGTCCCCAGGGTGGGGGGTCCCTAGGAAGGTCCCCAGGGTTGGCGGTCCCCGGAAGTGGGGGTCCCTAGGGTGGGGGATCCCTAGGAGGGTCTCCATAGTGGGTCCCCGGGGTGCAGGTCACGGGGGGGTGTCCCCAGGATGGGTCCCCGGGGTGGGGGGGCTCTCCATGGTGGGGATCCCCAGGGTGCAGGTTCCCAGGGTGGGAGTCCCTAGGAGGGTCCCCAAGGGTGAGGGGTCCAGGCCCTCACCTCGGCCCGGGCAGGGGATGAAGTAGTCGCGGAGGTCGCGGGGGTACCCGGGGGGCACCTCCCCGGTGCGGGGCTGGAAGCGCAGGAAGCGGCTGCCCCGGAGGCAATAGAACCGGCCGAGCCAGCGCAGCGCGGCGGAGCAGGGACCGTCCCTCGGCCACGGCCACTCGCGGGGCTTCGTCACCCGCAGCGCCCGGTCGAAGGAGAAAACCGTGTCCCCTGCGCGGGGCACGGCTGGGACCGCTGGCAGCCCCGCAGCCCCCCACGGCAGCCCCCCATGTCCCACATCAGCCCCTCCGCACCCCCCGCAGCCCCCCACGGCAGACCTTCCACACCCCACGGCAGACCCCCATGTCAATCCCCCCACGCCCCACGGCAGCCCCTCTGCACCCCACGGCAGACCCCCGTGTCCCACATTAGCCCCTCTGCACCCCCCGCAGCCCTCCACGGCAGACCCACGGCCCCCCCACCACCGCTGCCCCACAGCACCATCTGGGTGCAGCCCCCAGCCCTGCCCCACAGCAGCCCCTCCGTGGCCCACGGCAGCCCCACCACGTTAGACTCTCTGCACCCCACGGCATCCCCTCCGCTCCCCCCACGACCCCCACTCACCCTTGAAGAAGAGGATGGTCTCCCCCCCGCACTCCTCAGGGTGACACTCGACGGCGGCGTCCACCCCCCCGGGGACCCCCGGGAACTCGTCCTCCACGCGCCGGGGGTACCCGGGACGCAGCTGCCCCCCGGTGTAGGCCCAGACCTGCTCACCCTGCGGGTGCCCCACGCGTGAGACCCACGGACATCACCCCGGGACCCCCGTGGGGAGGCCCCCAGGACAGGACCCACAAGCCGGGACCCCTTGTCCCTCCCCGCAACCCCAAGAACCGCCCCCCCCCCCACCCCCCATGGGACAACTCCACGGACCCACTCGTGGGTCCGGGCAGAAGGGGAGACCCCCCACCCCCGTGCCGCTGCCTCCCACCCCGGCCGTGCCTGGAAGAGGTAGAGGCTGTGCTGGTCCTGGGGGTCCTGCAGCCGCAGCGCAGCCTGGACGGGGCCCCCCAGCTCGGGCCAGGACGCGGCCACGGGGCGGGCGTGGGGCGGGTGTCCCCTCGGGGAGATCTCCCAGACCTCCTCGCCTGGGCGGGGACAGGGGTTAGACCCACGGCGGCCGGCCCCACAGCCCCCATCCCAGGGCGCCGCACGGCCCCTCTGCGCCCCTCCCTCCCCCCATCGCCCCCCACTCCACCTTTATCCCCATCCCGCCCCCAGACCCCCCATTGCGATCTGTCCCCGTGGACCCCACCCCCTCCTCAGACCCTGTCCCCCATCCCCCCCAGGTGCCAGGCTCCTCTGCCCCCATTTCCCACCCCACAACCCCCCCGGACCCATATCCCCCCCCAGCTCCCCCAGCCCCACAAACTCCATTCCCTGCTCCCCCCATATCCCATTTCTCCCCCACCCCCCGCCCAGAGCCCATCTCCCACCAGTTCCCCCAGACCCCATTTTCCTCCTGTGCCCCACACTCCCGAGCCCCACACCCCCCAGGCCCCCGAGCCAGCCGCGCCCCCCATGTCCCCACCCCTGAAGAAGAGGAAGGTCCCGTTCTCGCTCAGCGTCGCGGCGTCGAAGTCGACATCGTCCCCGCAGATCTGGGTCAGGTCTGGGGGTGCAGGGGGGTCAGTATGGCCCCCGAGACAGACCCCCCCACCCCCATCCCACCCATTGCCCCACACCCCCACCCCGCGGGCTCTCACCAGTGTCGTTGCTGGGGGGCTCAGCCCAATGGACGTTCCCCCCTCCAGCTGCCTCCGGTTTGCGGGGGGTCCTGGGGACGGGCAGCACCGGGGGGGGTCACAGCGTGACTCCCCGGACAGACCCCTATGCGCCCCACATCGGCACGGAGCCCCCCCGCCCCACACACCCCTCTGCCCCATACAGCACTCTGCAGCCCCCTGCCCCATATTGCTCCCCCGCCCTATAGAGCCCTCCTGCCCCACAGAGCCCCCTGCAGCCCCTTGCCCCATAGAGCCCCCCTATACAATAGAGCCCCCCGCCCCACAGAGCCCTCTGCAGCCCCCTGCCCCACAGAGCCCCCTGCAGCCCCTTGCCCCATAGAGCCCCCCTATACAATAGAGCCCCCCGCCCCACAGAGCCCTCTGCAGCCCCCTGCCCCACAGAGCCCTCTGCAGCCCCCTGCCCCACACCCCCAGCTGCTCCAAGCCCCTCGCCCCACTGACAGGGGGTGGGCGCAGCTCAGGGCCAGGGCCCAGGCCAGGCAGAGGGCGGCGGTCGGGACCCCCATGGTGTTTCCGGGACCCCGTCACCCCCGGTCCTATATGGGGCAGGAGGGGCCGCCCCGTCCCGCCCCCCCATTGCTCAACCCGTGGCTGGGGCGGAGGGGAGGGGGGGGGGCAGGTCATGGGGGGGTCATTGTCCCCAGGCAGCACCGGGAACCATGGGGGGGGGGGGGGGCAGCGGGGGCTCGGCCCCCCATGTGTGGGGCAGGGGAGGGGGGTCAGACCCCACACAGTGGGGTTGGGGGTGGGGGCTCAGGCTCTCATGTGTGGGGCAGGGGGGGGTCTCTCCCCTCAGGGTGTGTGTGGGGGGGCTTGGCGCTGTCCCAGTTCCTTCCCACTTCCCCCCCCCGGTGCTGGGAAGGGGCTGTTTGATTTGGCCACGAGCCGGGGGGGGTGGGGGGGGGCAGCCGGGCGGGCTCCGTGCCCGGGGCAACCGGGAACACCGCGGGGGGGGCGGGCGGCTCAGGGCGCTGCCCCTGCGGGGGGAACAGCCCCCCCCCGGTACGGACCAGCCCGGCCCCATTCCCGCTCCCAGTACGGACCAGTGCGACCTGATCCCTGTCTCAGTACGAACCGGACCAGCCCGATCCCCGTTCCCAATATGGACCATTCGGCCCCATTCCCGCTCCCAGTACGGACCAGTCCGACCCCGTCCCCGTTCCCAGTACAGATCAGTCCGGCTCTATCCCCGTCCCCGGTACGGACCAGTCCGTCACCCTCCTCTCTCCCAGTACGGACCAGCCCGACCCCGTCCCCGTTCCCAGTACGGACCGGTCCGTCACCCTCCTCTCTCCCAGTACGGACCAGCCCCACCCCGTCCCCGTTCCCAGTAAGGACCAGTCCGCTACCCTCCCCATCCCCAGTACGGACCAGCCCGACCCCGTCCCCGTTCCCAGTACGGACCAGCCCAGCCCGATCTCCGTTCCCAGTACGGACCAGCCCGATCCCATTCCTGCTCCAGCATGGACCAGTCCGGCCCCCTCCCCGCTCCCAGTACGGACCAGTCCGACCCCGACCTGTATCTGTCACGCCCTGGGGGTCCCACGGTTCTGAGCGCCCCCCGCCGTCCCCAGCCCCCGGACGGGGGGGGTCCCGTGTCCCCCCCGCCCCCGCTGCGACTTTGCCCCGGGCCCCTGGCGCAGGTGGGTCTGTGGGGTGGGACTCCCCCGTGTCCCCCCGCCGTGGGTGGGACGCCACCGTGTCCCCCCGCCGTGGGGCAGGCTGTGGGGCACAGGGTACTCCCAGAATACTTTATTTTGTACATACAGTCTGTGGGGTCCCGCAGCCCCACGCACCCCTGTGGGGTGGGGAGAGGCACACGCGAGGCCGGGGGGGGCAGCCCCCTGCCCCACAGCTGCCCCACTGCCCCAAGCAGCCCCCAACCCTGCCCGGTGCTCCCCCTGCCCCACACATCCCCCGGCAGCAGGGGCTGGGGTGTCCCTGCCGTGGGGCAGGGGCAGGGCACGACCATGATCCCCACAGCCCCACAGCCCCATGGCAGCCCCATCCCTGCCCCGGCCGCCCCCCAGGATAAAGTGCACATGGTGGCCAGGGCGGCGCGTGGGGGGCACCAACAGCTGTGGGGCAGCGGCAGATGTGGGGCAGCCATGGCTGTGGGGCAGCAATTGCCATGGGGCAGCCATGGCCGTGGGGCGGTCAGTGACAGCTGTGGGTCAGTAATGGCTGTGGGTCAGTAATGGCCGTGGGTCAGTAATGGCCGTGGGGCACCCATAAACATGGGGCAGCTCTGGCCATGGGTCAGTCAGCGATGGTTGTGGGGCAGCCACAGCTGTGGGGCAGCCCCAGCCATGGGGCAGCAATGTCCATGGGTCAGCCATGGCCGTGGGGCAGCCATGGTTGTGGGGCAGCCACAGCTGTGGGGCAGCCATGGTTGTGGGGCAGCGATGGCCATGGGGCAGTCACAGCCGTGGGGCAGTCACAGCTGTAGGGCAGCCACAGCTGTGGGGCAGCTCTGGCTCAGGGCAGCTCATGGCGGGGTGTCTCCCTGCCCCACAACGCTGTCCTGCCCTATGGCAAGGTCTGTCCTGCCCCATGGTGCTGTCTTTGCTCCCCAGCACTGTCTCTGCCCCACGGCGGGGTCTGTCCTGCCCCACAGCAGGGTCTGTCCTGCCCCACGGCGGGGTCTCTGCCCCACGGCGGGGTCTGTCCTGCCCCACGGCGAGGTCTGTCCTGCCCCACAGCGGGGTCTGTCCTGCCCCACGGCAGGGTCTGTCCTGCCCCACGGCGGGGTCTCTGCCCCACAGCGGGGTCTCTGCCCCACGGCGGGGTCTGTCCTGCCCCACGGCGGGGTCTCTGCCCCACGGCGGGGTCTCTGCCCCACGGCACTACTGCAGGTAGCGATAGGCCTTGAAGCAGTGGTTGCCCGAGTCGGCCACCACCACGTGCCCGTCCGAGGTGAGCGCCAGCCCCTGCGGCCCGTACAGCGGCTCCCCGGCCGTGTTGATGTAGGACAGGAAGGAACCGGAGCTGTCGAACACCTGGGGGAGAGACGCTGTCACCAGTGTCCCCACAGCCACCTCAGTGTCCCCACTGCCGCCTCAGTGTCCCCACTGCTACCTCCAGTGTCCCCACTGCCGCCCCAGTGTCCCCACTGCCACCTCCAGTGTCCCCACTGCCGTCCCCAGCATCACCAGTGTCCCCATGGCCACCTCCAGTGTCCCCACTGCTGCCCCAGTGTCCCCACTGCCGCCCCAGTGTCCCCACAGCCACCTCCAGTGTCCCCGCTGCCGCCCCAGTGTCCCCACTGCCACCTCCAGTGTCCCCACTGCCATCCCCAGCATCACCAGTGTCCCCATGGCCACCTCCAGTGTCCCCACTGCTGCGCCAGTGTCCCCACTGCCACCTCCAGTGTCCCCGCTGCTGTCCCCAGTGTCACCAGTGTCCCCACTGCCACCCCAGTGTCCCCAAGGTCCCCACTGCCATCCCCGACATCCCCAGTGTCACCAGTGTCCCCACTGCGGTCCCCAGTGTCTCCACTGCCAAACCCAATGTCCCCATGTCCATCACTGCTGTCCTCCAGCCCAGGCACCATGTTCCCCAGGGACCCCCCCCGCCCTGATGGCCCCGGTGTGCTGGGACCCTGTCCCCATTCCCAGTACAGACCAGTCCAAGCCCCTCCCCATTCCCACCACAAACCAGCCCAACCCCATCCCCGCTCCCAGTATGGACCAGTCCAAGCCCATTCCCTGTCCCAGTATGGACCAGTCCAACTCCCTCCCCATTCCCACTACAAACCAGCCTGACCCCACCCAGAAGCAGCCCCTGCCCGCGATGGGTCGGTGCTGGGGGGCGCGAGGGGCGCAGTGGGGCGCTGTGGGGCGCAGTGGCGTGCAGTGGGGCGCAGTGAGGTGCTGTGGGGTGCTGTGGGGTGCTGTGGGGCGCTGTGGGTCGGTGCTGGGGGGCGCAGTGGGGCGCTGTGGGGCGCAGGGGGGCGCGGTGGGGCGCTGTGGGGCGGTGCTGTGGGGCGCAGTGGGGCGCTGTGGGGCGCGGGGCCATACCTGGATGCGGCTGTTGCCCCAGTCGGCCACGATGATGTTGCCGTTGGCGTCCACGGCCACCCCGGTGGGGGCGTTGAACTGCCCGTTCCCCTCCCCGTGGGACCCGAACTTGAACAGGAACTCCCCGTCCGCGTTGTACACCTGGGACAGGGGGCGTCACCGGGGGGGGGCCGGGGGTGTCACCGGGGGGGAGGGGGACAGCGGGGGACACCCACCACGGGGTCACCCACCCCCCACCATGGGGACACCCCCCCCCCACGACGGGGTCACCCACCTTCACCGAGTGGTTGTGGAAATCCGTCACCACGATCTCGTTCTTGTTGTTGACGGCCACGAAGTGGGGTCCTGGGGAGGGAGGGGGCTCAGGGGAGTGGGGAGGGGGGACACCCCTGGGTCCCGTGTGGGGGGGTGGGGACACCACTGGGTCCTGTGGGGGGGGGTGGGTCCCCCGTCCCCGGTGCCCGGTCGGTGGGGTCAGCCTGCGCCAGCAGCTGGTGAGGCCGGTGCAGGGGGGCCCAACCCCGGTGCTGGAGGGGACACCCGGCCCCACAGTGTGACCCCATGGACTGAGAACCCAGAGCCCCAAATCTAGAACCCAAACCCAGAACCTAGAACCTGAGACCAGCACCACAACAGAGAGCCCAGAGCCCCAAACTAGAACCCAACCCCAGAACTGGAACCTAGAACCTGAGCCTAAACCCCCAAACTAGAACCTGAGCCCAGAATCTAGAAATCAAGCCCAGAACCACAACCAAGAGCCCGAACCTAGACTGTGAGCCTAGAACCAAAACCAAGAGCCCCAAACCCAGGACCTAGAAGCGAACCCAGAACCACAACCAAGAGCCCAGAACCACAGCCTAGAACCCAAGCCCAGAACCTAGAGCTGAACCCAGACCCACAACCAAGAGCCCAGAACCCCAAACTAGAACCCAAACCTGGACCGTGAGCCTAGAACCGAAACAAACAGTCCAGGACCAGAACCTAGAACCCAATCCCAGAGCCCCAAACCAGAACCCAAACCTGGACCATGAGCCTAGAACCACAGCCCAGAGCCCAGACCCAGACCCAGGTCCAGACCCCCAGCCCATCCCCGGCGTCCTGGTGCCGGTGTCCCCGGTGCAGCGCATGGTGCCTGCCGGCGCGGGTGGTGCCGGGGGTGCGGGGGGAGCCCCGGCCGTGCGGTGGGGGGCGCGGGGTGTGGGGGGAGCCCCGGCCGCGCGGTGTTGGGGGGTGGGGGGACCCCCCGTGACCCGGGCCGTACCCGCGAACTGGCGCTCGGCCGTGCCGCGGCTGCCGAAGCGCGTGAGCAGCTTGCCGTTGGGCTGGAAGATGAAGACGCAGCAGGCCTTGTTGTCCACCACGATGATGTGGCCGTTGCGGTCCACGGCGACGCCCTTGGGGCCCAGCAGCCGCCCGGCCCCGATCTTGGTCTGCGGGTGGGGTGGGGAGGGGGGGTCAGGGCCGGCCCGGAGCCGCGGGGACCCCCCCCAGCCCGGCCCGTGTGTCCCCCCCCTCACCTTGAACTTGCCCTCGGGGGAGAAGATGCTGACCCAGCGGTTGTCGTAGTCGGCGATGATGATGTCCCCGTTCATGTCCACGGTGACGCCGGTCGGGCGCTGGAGCTGCCCGGGGGAGCGGCCCCGCACCCCGAAGCGCAGCCGGAACTGCCCCTCGTTGGAGAACACCTGGGGGGTGGTGGTGAGGATGGGGGGGGAGGTCAGGCGGGGTGGGGGTCCGGGCCGGGGGTGGGGCCGGGGCGGGGGTCCTACCTGCACGCACTGGTTATTGCTGTCGGCCACCACGATGCGGCCGCTGCTGGACGTGGAGATGCCCTGGAGGTTGGTGAACTCGCCCTTTTCCCGGCCACGGCTCCCTGCACCCCGACACGGGGGTCAGGGGGACCCGGCTGCCCCCCAACACCCCGCCCTGGGAACCCCCACCACCCCAGGGAGCCCAGGTCCATCCCGGGGACGCCCACCACCCCAGGGAGCCGCCATCCACCCACCACCCTGGGGAGCCCCCATGCACCCTGGAGACCCTCCACCATCTCAGAGAGCCTCTGCCATCCTAAGGAGCCCCTGTCCACCCAGGGAGCCCCCACCACCCTGGGGAGCCCAGGTCCACCCCGGGGACCCCCCACCACCTCAGGGAACCTCTGCCATCCCAAGAAGCCCCCATCCACCCTGGAGACCTTCCACCACCCCAAGGAGCCTCCACCACCCTGAGGAGATCCCACCACCCTGGGGAGCCCCCAAGCACCCTGGAGACCCCAAGGTCCAGCCAGGGAGACCCTTCATCATCTCAGGGAGCCCCCACCACCCCAAGGAGCCCCCACCCACCCTGAGATGCCCCCAGCACCCTGAGGAGCCCCCATCCACCCCTAGATGCTCCCTGTACCCCAAGCAGCCCCCAGCACCCTGAGGAACCCCCACCACCCCGAGGAGCCCCCACCACCCCGAGATGCCCCCACCACCCCGAGATGCCCCCATTCACCCTGAGATGCCCCCACCATCCCAAGATGCTCCCACCACCCCGAGCAGCCCCCAGCACCCCGAGGAACCCCCAGCACCCCGAGCAGCCCCCAGCACCCCGAGCAGCCCCCCCGGCGCTCACCCACGCGGAAGATGAGCTCGTCCTCGATGGGGTTCTCCTTCTTCTTGCCGCTGCTGTACATGCTGGAGGGGCGGCGCACCGCCTTCTGCCGGATGTGCCCGCTGCTGGGGGACTTGACGCGGCGCTTGACGTCGTCGGGGGAGGGGGGCACGTCGGAGGGCTTGACGGCGCGGACGCGGAAGGGGCTGCCGCGGATGGGCTGCCCGTAGAGCAGGATGGAGAGCAGGAAGTCCCCCTCGGCGCGGGGGGTGTAGAGCAGCTCGTAGGTGCCGTTCTTGTTGTCCTGCACCTCGGCCTCGGCCGCCGCCCCGTCGGGCCCCGTCACCTGGAAGCGCAGGTTGGCGCTGCCGCTGCGCACCAGCTCGCCGTCCTTGTCCTTGGTGGTGACGCTGAGCGAGGCGGGCTGGCCCACCACGGCGTGCCGCAGCCCCTCGCCCGTGGCCACCGTCTCGTGGGCGGTGGCGCTGGTGGTGACGAGCACGCCCAGGTTGAGGATGGACTTGCGGACGCCCTCGGTCTCCACCACGTAGTCGAGCTGCGCGTTCTCGTGCGGGTGCTCGGGGAAGTCGCGCGCCGCCAGCGCGCTCAGCCGCTCGCTCATCTGCTTCTTGACCAGCAGCACCTCGGTGGCCGTGCCGTGGTGCAGCGCCTGCTCCGTGAACGCGCAGCTGCTCAGGATGCTCTCCTGGCCCTGCCGCAGCGCCTCCAGCTGCGCCTGCAGCACCTGCGGGGACGCGCGGGGCACCGTCACCGGCGGGATGGGACATGTCACCCTCACTGCGGGGACGCGCGGGGCGCCGTCACTGGTGGGATGGGACATGTCACCCACACTGCAGGGACACAGGGGGCACCGACACCAGTGGGATGGGACATGTCACCCTCACTGCGGGGACACGCGGGGCACTGTCACAGGTGGGATGGGACATGTCACCCTCACTGCGGGGGCCACACAGGTCACTGTCACCAGTGGGACCACCTGGGTCACCAATACTGGCGGGACAGGGTGGGTCACCCTCACCAGTGCAACCACCCAGGTCACCCTCACCAGTGGGACCACCTGTGCCACCCTCACTGCAGGGACCACTCCTGTCAACCTCACTGGCGGGACAGGGTGGGTCACTGTCACCACTGGGACCACCCGTGTCACCCTCACCGGTGGGACCACCCACGTCACCCTCACCACCACAAAGGGCACCGCAGTGGCACCCGGACCCTGGCCAGACCCCGCAGTGCCGTGCCCACAGCCAGGGCTCCCCACGGCCACGGGGCTGGCCGGGGAGGCTGGCACAGCCTGGGCACGTCACCGCTCTGGGGACAGCCGGGCAGGGGCAGCGGGTGGGCACAGGGGAGATGGACAGTGGTGTGGGGACACAGTGTGAGGACGTGGTGGTGTGGGACATGGCAGTACAGGGGCATGGTGGCACAGTGGCACAGCAACATGGGGACATGGCCATGTGGTGGCACGGTGGTGCGGGGACACAGCAGTGTGGGACACGGCGGTGCAGGGACATGGTGGCACAGTGGCACAGCAACATGAGGACATGGTGGTGTGGGACACAATGTGAGGACATGGTGGCACAGGGAATGGCAGTGCAGGGACAAGGCAGCGTGGGGGCACAGTGGTGTGGGGACGTGGCCATGGGGGATGTGACAATGTGGGGGCACAGTGGTGTGGGGACATGGTGGCACAGCATTGTGGGGAGATGGTGGTGTGGGGACATGGTGGTGCAGGGGCATGGTGACACAGGGTGACAGTGACATGGGGATCCAGTGGTGAGAACACAGAGGTGCAAGGACATGGTGACACAAGGTCACAGTGACATGGGGACATGGTGGTGCAGGGACATGGGGTGACAGTGACATGGGGACACAGCGATGTGGGGACGTGGCAGTGGGGACACAGCAGTGCAGGGACATGGTGACACAAGGTTACAGCAACATGGGGACACAGCAGTGGGGGACCCGATGGTGCAGGGACATCGTGGCACAGGGTCACAGTGACATGGGGACCCAGTGGTGGGGACACAGTGGTGTAGGGACATGGGGTGATAGTGACATGGGGACATGGCAGTGCAGGGACACAGGGTGACAGTGACATGGGGACACAGTGGTGGGGACAGAGCGGTGCAGGGACATGGTGGCACGGGGTGGCAGTGCTGTGGGGACACGGCAGTGCAGGGACATGGTGGCACGGGGTGACAGTGCCGTGGGGACACGGCGGTGCAGGGACATGGTGGCACAGGGTGGCAGTGCCGTGGGGACACGCTGGTGGCCGTACCTTCTGCTTGGCCCCGCAGGTGGCCTCCAGGTCCCGCACCAGCAGCCCCCGGCGCTGCCTCAGCGCCGCCTCCAGCTCCTCGAAGGTGCCGCCGATCTCGGCCACCGCCTCGTCCTTGCGCTGGGCCAGCTGCCGGCTGATCTCGGCCACCAGCCCCGCGGCCGCCGCCAGCTGCGGGAGCCTGGGGACAGAGGGGGGCTGCAGGGGACCACCGCGCCCTGCACTGCACCCTGCACCCACAGCCCCTGCACCCACAGTATCCTCCACCCCAGAGCACCCCTGACCCCCCAAACCCCCCTGACCCCACGACCCCCACAACTCCTCCTGATGCTCAAAGCACCTCCTGATCCCCCCTGACCTCCCCTGATCCCCCTGCGCTCCCACAGCCCCCCCAATCCCCTCTGGACCTCCCTGACCCCCACAACCTCTCCTGACCCCCTGAAGCCCTTTGACCCCCCAGAGCACCCCTTGAGCCCCCCTGAACTCCCTGATCTCCCTGCTCCCCCACAGCCCCCTCTGACCCACAGACTTTCCCCTGATCCCCCTGACCCCAGCCCCTCTGGACCCCCACAGCCCCCCCTGACCCCAGCCCCTCTGGACCCCCACAGCCCCCCCTGACACCCAGCCCCTCCGCAGCCCCTGCAACCCCCCTGACCCGCCCCAGCCCCCTCTGACCCTCCCCGACCCCCACAGCTCTCCCAGACCCCCCCAATCCCCTCAGCCCCCCTGACCCCCCCAGCCCCCTGGCCTCTCCCGACCCCCCTGACCCCCCACACCCCCGGCCCCCGCCCCGCTCACCGCCCGCGGAGGGTGTCGAGCTGCAGCTGCAGCGCCGCCTTGTGCTGCTCCAGCACGTCCCGCAGCGGCACCGTGCGGTGCTCCCGGTGCTCCCGCTGCTCCCCCTCCGTGCACTCCCGGCACATCGCCGTCTCGCACGGCTCGCAGTAGAACTCCATCACCTGCGCACCGCACCGCTGTCCCGCACCGCCCTCCGCACTGCACCGCTGTCCCGCCCCGCCCCCCGCACCGCTGTCCCGTCCCGCCCCGCCCCGCACCGCTGTCCCGCTCCGCACCCCGCACCGACCCACAGCGCTCTCGGGCTGCCCCCCCCCCCGCACCCCCAGACCCCACAGCCACCCCAGACCTCCACAGCACTCCTGGAACCCCCACCCCAGCATCCCCTGGACCCCACGGCCCCTGCAGCCCCCCTGGACCCCCATAGCCCCCCTAGATCCCACAGCCCCCCCAGACCCTGCAGTTCCCCCAGACACCCTCAGACCCCCACAGACACCCCAGACCCCACCAGCCCCCACAGACCCCCACTACTGCAGCCCCCCTGGGCCCCCCAAGTCCCTGCAGTCCCCTAGCCCTTGCAGCCCCCCCAGACCCCGCCAGCCACCTGCAGCCCTGGAGACCCCCATAGCCCCTCTAGACCCCCACAGCCATCCTGGACCCCTGCAAACCCCTGGACCCTCACAGTCCCCATAACCCCTCTGGACTCCCCCAGCCCCTGCAGTCCCCTGGCCCCTTACAGCCCCCTTGACCCCCCCAGCCCCTGCAGCACCCCTGGACCCCCACAGCCACCCCAGCCCCACCAGCCCCCCTGGATGCTGACAGCCCCTGCAGGCCCCCCACTCCTGCAGCCCCCCTGGATCTCCCACAGCCTCCCTTGACTGCCCCAGCCCCTGCAGCTCCCCCTGACCCCCCAGCCCCTGCAGCCCCCTTGGCCTTGCAGCCCCCTGTGACCCCCACAGTCCCTCCTGATCCCCCCAGCCCCTGCAGCCCCCCTGGCCCCCCACAGCCCCTTCTGATCCCCCCAGCCCCTGCAGCCCCCCTGGACCCCTATAGCCACTCCAGGCCCCACCAGCCCCCCTGGATTCTGACAGCCCCTACAGGCCCCCCACTCCTGCAGCCCCCCTGACCTCCCCAGCCCTGAGGCCCCCTGGCCCCTCACAGCTCCTGCAGCCCCCAGCCCCTGCAGCCCTCCTGGCCCCTCACAGTCCCCCCTGACCCCCCCAGCCCCTGTAGCCCCCCTGACCCCCCAACCCCCTTGCCCCCCCCAGCCCCCGGGGTGACCCACCTTGCCCTCATGGTTGGGGCAGGAGAGGGGCTGGCCGGTGACGGCGCTGACGGGGTCGGCGGCGCGGCCGGGGTGGGGGCCGGCGCTGCCGGGGTCCCGCTGCAGCACCTCCATCAGGTTGGTGATGAAGAAGTTGTTCTGCAGCGCGGCCACGCCGCGCTCGGGCAGGATGGAGCTCTGGCGGCACACGGGGCACGACAGGGTCAGGCTCTGGGGCGGGATATAGTTCTGGAGACACCTGGGCCGAACCGGGACAACCAGAGGGTCAGGACCCGCCGCGGCGGGGGGACGGACGGACGGACAGCAGGAACCAGGGTGTGCGGGGCAGGAGCAGGGGGGTGGGGCTGGAGGGACAGACAGACAGCGGGACGGACGGACGGACAGGAGGAACCAGGGTGTGTGGGGCAGGAGCAGGGGGGTGGGGCTGGAGGGGCTGGGAGCGGGACGGACAGACGGACAGGGGGCTGGGGTGTGTGGGGCAGGGTGCAAGAGCCAGAGGAGCAGACAGACAGTGGGATGGACAGACGGACAGGAGGGATTGGGGTGTGTGGGGCAGGAGCAGGGGGGTGGGGCTGGAGGGGCAGGGAGCGGGACAGACAGACAGACAGACAGGGGGCTGGGGTGGGGTGAGGTGTGGTGTGTGGGGCAGGAGCAGGGGGATAGCAGGATGGACAGACAGACAGGAGGGACTGAGGTGAGCAGGATGGGAGCACAGGGATGCGGCTGGAGGGGCAGGGAGCGGGACGGACAGACAGACAGACAGGGGGCTGGGGTGCATGGGACAGGGTGCAAGAGCCAGAGGAGCAGACAGACAGCAGGATGGACAGACGGACAGGAGGGACCAGGGTGTGTGGGGCAGAAGCAGGGGGATGGGGCTGGTAGGGCATAGGGACAGCTGGATGGACAGACAGACAGACAGGAGGGACTGAGGTGAGCAGGATGGGAGCACGGGGATGGGGCTGGAGGGGAAGGGGGACAGCGGGACAGACAGATGGACAGGAGGGACTGGGGTGTGTGGGGCAGGAGCAGGGGGATGGGGCTGGAGGGGCAGGGGCACAGCGGGACGGACAGACAGATGGACAGGAGGGCAGCACATCAGGGTGTGTGGGGCAGGAGCAGGGGGCAGGGGCACAGGGGGACGGACAGACAGACGGATGGACAGGCTGCACTGTGGCACATGGGGCTGCGGGAGCGAGGGAGAGGGCTGGGGGGGGGACACAGACGGCAGGACAGATGGACAGATGGACGGGGGGGGCTGCACTGCGGTGCCCGTGAGGAGCCGCTGCCAGAACCTGGGGGGCGGATGGACAGACGGACAGACCGGGGGGGGTGGGGGGGGAAGGGGGCAGCAGGGGGTCTCTGGGGGCACAGAGAGAGCAGAGTCAGTGCAAAGCCCAGCACCACCCCCGCAGCCCCCGGACCCCCCTGGACCCCCAGACCCTGCACCCCCCGACATCCCCCCTGCACCTCCACAGCCCCCCCTGCACCCCCACACCCCCCCACACCCCCCCCAGACCCTGAGCCGTGGGGCAGGATCAGCCCCACTGCCTCAGCCCACGGGGGTGGGGGGCTCGGGGGGCTGTGAGGGTCCCAGGGGGGTGGGGGCAGCAGGGGGCTGTGAGGGTCTCAGTGGGGTTCGGGGGGGGTTCAGGCAGCACAGCCCTGACACGGGGCGGGGCGGCCAGTGGGGTCCCAGCACCCTGTGGAGGGGGGGGCAGCCATGGGGTGCAGGGGGGCCCAGCTCAGCGCCTCGGGGGCCCAAGGGAGCTCAGCCCCATCTCACTGGGGAGGGGCTGAGGGGCCCTGGCTCACCCCCCACTGTGGGGGGGCCGGGGTGGCACAGGGGGCTCCAGCTGCCCCATGGCGAGTGTTGGGGGATGCAGTGGGTCGCAGCAGGGCGCAGCGGGGCGCAGTGGGGGTGCAGTGGGGGGCAGTGAGGGGCAGTGCGAATGCTGGGGGGTGCAGGGACCCCCACTCCCCTCTGGCAGGAGCTGTGGGCAGGGGGTGCAGTGGGACACACTGGGGGGCACAGCAGGGCTGGGGTGCAGCAGAGGGGCAGGAGGTGGGGGGCGCAATGGGGTGCAGCAAGGCAGAGCGGGGGACAGTGGGGCTGGGGGTGCAGTGGGTTGCAGCAGGGTGCAGTGGGGCGCAGTGGGGTGCAGTGGGGAACAGCAGGGCGCAGTGGGGCGCAGCGGGGCACAGCAGGGCGCAGTGGGGCACAGCAGGGCGCAGTGGGGCACAGCAGGGCGCAGTGGGGCGCAGCGGGGATGCAGTAGGTCACAGTGGGTTGCAGCGGGGCGCAGCGGGGCGCAGTGGGGATGCAGTGGGGCGCAGCAGGGATGCAGTGGGGCGCAGCAGGGATGCAGTGGGGATGCAGTGGGTCACAGCAAGGATGCAGCGGGCTCACCTCTCGCAGAAGGTGTGCAGGCAGGGCAGCACCTTGGGGCTGCGGTAGCGCTCCAGGCAGATGCTGCACACCAGGAACTGCTGGTCGATCTGCCGCACCACGGGGCTGGCGCTGCCGCTGGCCATGGCGGCTCCGGCCCCGCCGCGGCCCCACCGCGGCCCCGCGCCCTCAGCCTGCGGGAGGGACGGCAATGGGGCTGGGCAGCCCCACGGACCCACAACCCCACAGGACCCCACAGCCCCACGGACCCACAGACCCACACCCCCACAGTCCCACAGAACCCCACAGTCCCACAGACCCACAGCCCCATGGACCCACAGAACCCCACAGTCCCACGGACCCACAGAACCCCCCTGCCTGCCCCACGGTATTCATCCCCCTGCCTGCCCCATAGCACCCACCCCCCTGCCGCACGGCACCCCCTGCCCCACAGCATTCCCCTACCCTAATGCAGCCCCCTGCTTGTCCCACGGCATCCACCCCCTGCCCCACGGCATCCACCCCCTGCCCCACGGTACCCCCCCTCCCTGCCCCACTACATCCACCTCCCTGCCCCACACTCCCCCAGCACCTCCCCGCCCCACGGCACCCACCCCCTTGTCCCACGGCAGCCCCCTGCCCTGTGCCACGCACCCCCCTGCCCCACACCCCCCCCCCCAGCACCGCCCTGCCCCACGGCCCCGCCGATCCCCTTCCCCCCTTCCCGCTCCGTGCCCCGCTCATTCCGGTGCCGGGTGCCCCCCGCACCCCCAAGCACCCACCCGCTCCGGCCCCGCTCCCGGCGCTGCGGCGGCCCCGCGCTCCAGGCCCGGCCCGGCCCCGCCCCGGCCGCCATTGTGCGGCACCGCCCGCCCCACGGCACCGCCCCCACGCGCGACCGGGGCAGCGGGACCGGCCACGGGCCCCCACGGGGTGGTGGGGAGTGATGGGGGTCACCGGGGCTGCGTAGGGCCGGGGATGGGGCGGGGGGACCGGGACAGCGGCCCCGCACCCCCCACCCATCCTGTCCCCCACTCGCGTGTCCTTGTCCCCACCCCACCTCATCCCTGTGTCCCCCCGACCCAAACCCACTCACCCCATAAACCCCACCGGAACCGACCCCCCCCTCCCTTCCACGCGTGACACCCCCTCCCTAGGCGTGACACCCCTTCCCCACACATATATCGCCCACCCCACTCCTGACACCCCCCTCCCCACGTGTGACACCCCCTCCTCACGCATGTCTCGCCCCCCCACGAGTGTCTCACCCCCCACGCAGCCCCCTCCTCGCTTCAGCCCCCGCCGCATCCTCGGCCCGGCCCGGCCGGGACTGCAGCTCCAGACCGGACCGCACCACGGCGAGCGGAGAGGGGGGGACACGGGCTTTTCACCCTCCGACACCGACTACATGGGACCCCCCCAGCGCGGGACCCCCACTCGGGAACGACGACGCTTCGCTCTGCGACTCGTCGTCGTTCCCGAGTGGGGGTCCCGCGCTGGGGGGGTCCCGTGGGAGAGTGGAGTGAAGCACAACCCAACCCCCCCCTAACACAAATGGTCCGGTCCGGGCTGTGGCTCTGCAGTAGGGGGGGCTCCGGGCTCGCCCCCCCCCATCCCCGGGGTACCCGGCTGTCGCCATGGCAACCGCATCCCTCCCCGGGGTGGTCCTACCCCCCCATATACACCATACACAGCCCCCCCCCAAAAGGGAAGCCACGGGTGGCTACTGGTGGCCAAGGTGGCTACTGGTGGCCAGGGGTGGCTGGGAGTGGCCAAGGGGGCTGGGCGTGGCTGGAGGTGGCCAGGGATGGCTGGAGGTGGCTAGTGGAGGCCAGAGGTGGCTAGGGGTGCCTGGGAATGGTCAGGGATGGCTAGTGATGGCCAGGGGTGGCTGGGAGTGACAAGGGGTGGCCATGGGTGGATGGTGGTGGCCACAGTGGGGTGGTTGGGAGTGTCTGGTGGTGAGTAGGTGTGGCTAGTGGAGGATAGGGATGGCTAGAGGTAGCTGGAGGTGGCTGAGACTGGCTTGGGGTGGCCAAGGCTGGCTGATGGTGGCCAGGGCTGGTCAGGAGTGGCTAGTGGAGGCCAGAGGTGGCTGGAGGTGGCCAGGGGTGGCTGGTGGTGACCAGGGGTGGCTGGTGGTGGCCAGGGGTGGCTGGTAGTGGCCTGGGCTGGCTAGGGGAGGCTAGTGGAGGCCAGAGGTGGCTGGTGGTGGCCAGGAGTGGCCAGGGGAGGCCAGAGGTGGCTGGCAGTGACCAGAGGTGGCTGGCGGTGACCAGAGGTGGCTAGTGGTGACCAGGGGTGGCTGACAGTGACCAGGGGTGGCTGGTGGTGGCCAGGGGTGGCTGGTGGTGGCCAGTGGTGGCTAGTGGTGGCCAGGAGTGCCTCGCCCTGGCACGGCTCGCGCTGGGGACCCGTCTCTGCGCTGCCTGGCACGGGCAGCCCCGGCTGGCACAAAGGGCACAGTGACGGGTGGCGGGTGACAGCACGGGGGGGGACACGGCCACCGGCCAGCCTGGGCGCTGGGACACGGCCACGGGGCCACCACGGCCTCGTGTGATGGCACCGCGGGACCAGGAGCGTGGCCACCGCGCAGGGGGGGGAAGTGGCCATGGGGGTCCTGAGCCTTTATTGTCACAAACCAGAAGGGAGGGGACAGGGACGGATAAAAGCAGAGCCCCGCGGGCGCTCAGCGGGGGGGGTCCCCGCGCCCCTTGCCCCCCACCAGGCGCCGAAGGAGCCCGAGGAGGGCAGAGTCCCCCGGGGGGGGGGCGGCCGGGGGCGGCTCGGGGGGCTGCGGACGCCGCCGGGACCCTCCACGCTGGAAGAGGGCGGCCAGGCTGAAGGAGGGTGGGGGGCTGGCGGGGGGCCCCTCGGTGCCCGGGGAGGGTGGGGCGCAGCCCCCCACCTCGGGCAGGGCCGGCAGCGCCGGGGCCGTGTGCCGGCGGAGCAGCGCCGGGGGACCCCGGGGGCCGGGGGACGGCGGGGGGGTCCCGGCGCCCGGGGGTCCGGGGGAGCCGGGGGCCGCGGCTAGGCAGGGCTCGGAGCCGGGGTGCGGGGGGCACAGGCCGCGGCGGCCGGGCTGCGGGGTGAGCGGGAACGGGCCGCCGGGCGCCGTGTGCCGGGGACCCGCGTCCCACGCCGAGCAGGTGGTGACCGAGCGGCGCTTCAGCCGCTCCCGCTCCCGCTGCTGCCGCCGCCACCGCGCCTGCTCCCGCTCCCGGTTCTCCTGCGGGACAGAGGCGGGTCGGGGCCGGAGCAGGGTGCGGGGGTGTCTGTCGGGGTGCGGGGGTGTGGGGATATTGGGATGTCGGGGTGTCTGGCGGGCTGCGGGGTGTCTGTCGGGGTGCGGGGGTGTCTGTCGGGGTGCGAGGGTGTCTGGCGGGATGCGGGGTGCGGGGGTGTTGGGGTGTCTGTCGAGGTGCAGGGTGTCTGTCGGGGTGCTGGGGTGCGAGGGTGCGGGGATGTTGGGGTGTCGGGGTGTCTGTCGCGGTGTCTGTCGGGGTGTCTGTCGGGGTGCTGGGGTGCGAGGTTGTAGGGATGTCGGGGTGTGGGGATGTTGGGGTGTCGGGGTGCGGGTGCCGGTACCTGCGCGGCGGTGAGGAGCCGTCCCGCAAAGGTGTGCAGCACGGCACACAGCTCCCGCAGCCCGTCACCCGCCGCGTCCTCACAGAAGAAGTCGAGGGTGTCGGCGGCCGCACGCCGCATGCGCTCCATGGCGTCCCGCACCCCGCACAGCTCGGCCTGGGCCGCCCGCAGGAACGGCTCCAGCTGCCCCCCCAGCCCCGCCGCGCCCCGCGCCCCCGCCAGCCGCCCCTCCAGCCGCCGCAGCTCCCCCTCCACCTCCGACACCTCGATCCTGCAGGGACACGGGGGTCACCCACCGCTCAGCCCCACCGCCAGGACCCACGCAGCCCCCGCTCCCATCCCCGTGGGACAGGGTCCTCGCTCGGCCTGGGGACACGGGGATGCGGGGATGCGGGGATGTGGGGACACGGGGACATGGGGACATGGGCACATGGGCACATGGGGACACGGGGACACAGGGATGTGGGGACACGGGGATGTGGGGACGTAGGGATGCAGGGACATGGGGACACGAGGATGTGGGGACGCAGGGACATGGGGACATGGGGACACAGGGATGTGGGGACACGGGTACGTGGGTATGCAGGGCCATGGGGACACGTGGACACAGGGATGTGGGGATATGGGGACACAGGGATGTGGGGACACAGGGACACGGGGACACAGGGACACAGGGACACGGGGACACTCTCACCGCGAGGCCAGGCCCACGTGCCGCAGTTTGCTGGGAAAGTCCAGCAGGTTCTGCTCTGCCCTGGCCGCCTCCTGGGGGACAGAGGGACAGCGAATGACCCCACGGGACCGGGGGTCCCCAGTTTGTCAGCTCAGGGCACGGGTCCCCATGTCCCCGTGTCCCCAGCCGGGCACACAGCCGGGCTGCTGTCGGGGTGACGTGAACCACCACCCACAACCGAATACCCGGGAGGGACAAACGTGTCCCCAAGGGCACATGGCGCTTGGGGGGACGGTGGCAGCGGTGACAGGAGGGTCCAGACCTGGCCCAGGGCGAGACGAGCCGGTGCTGAGCGGGGGAGGGAGAGGAGACGCGGTGACACCGGGTAGAGCAAGGGCGAGCGTGGGAACCGCGCCGGGGACAGCTCGTGGGAAACGCGTCCTCCCCCGCGCGATGGGCACCGGGCGCGGGCAGCGACCTTGAGCAGGAGCGGGAAGGACCGGGACGGGGCGGGAGGGACCAGGAGGGAGCGGGAGGGGGCGGGAGGGGGCGGGGGTCTCCCGGGGGGCACACAGGCACCCACAGCCATGGGGACAACCCAGCGAGCCCCACTCCGCTGCACCCCACGGCTCCGAGGCAGCGGGAGGGAACCGGCATCGGTGGGCAGAGGAGCTGCCGCAGCGCCCGGAGACCCCCGGGGCAGCTCGGTTTGGTGGGCACGCTGCCGGTGCGGGCTGGTGGCCACAGCCCCGCACAGAGCCGGGCCTGAGCGTGGCAGCCACTGTCTGGAGAGGCCACGGGGATGGGAGCCACAGTGACAGCAGATGCCACCATGGGGATGGTGGGCAGGGGACCAGGACAAGGCTGTGTCACCGCAGCCACACCCGGAGCATCCCAAGGAGCAGGGAGAGGAGTGAGGGGGACACAGGGACCACCACCCATTCAGGACCCCCCAGCAGGGGGCACGGACCCCAACACTGCCCGACGCTCCCGTCCTTGTCCCCCCCGCGGCTGCGCCGGTGCTCACCATGGCCACGAAGTGCAGCAGGTCCATGCCCGGCTCGTTGGCCTTGGTGTCGGGCAGCTTCAGCAGCGAGACGAGGCGGAAACCGGCGGCACTGCCGGCATAGCCGCCCTGGGAGCAGAGTGGGGGGTCACCGCGGCCCCCCAGGGCTGTGGGGAGTGGGGGGCGGGCAATGCCCCCCCAGCCGTGGGCTCACCGAGTTGAGGTGGTTGCCGGCGCTGAGGATGAGGTGGAGGATGATGTGCAGCTCCTCACACTCCAGCAGCTCTAGGGAGCAGCCGAGGGGTGAGCGGGGATGGGGATGGTGCCCCCCACCCCGCGGTGCCGCCCACCCACCCGCAGCGGCGGCCGTCAGGGTCTGGATGGATCCGCGCAGGGCGCTGAGCCGGGGGAAGAATTCCTCCTTCAGCACCAGCAGCTCCAGCCGCCGGGCGTAGCTGGGGGCAAACGCGGGGTGAGGGGGTGGGGGCGCGAGACCCCCGCTGTGCGGGACCCCCCCGATGCATGGGACCCCCATAGTGCGTGAGAGTCCCCACGGTGCGTGGGGACCCCTGATGCACGGGACCCCCATGATGCACTGGATGCCACCCCAGTGCGTGGGGCCCCCCTCGGTGTGTGGGAGCCTCCGGTTTGTGGGTTCCCCCCCGGTATGTGGGAGCCCCCCGATTCACTGGACCCCCCCGGTTTGTGGGACCTCCTCCCGTGTGTGGGACCCCCCCTGTGTATGGGCCCCCCCCGGTTTGTGGGACCCCCGCCCCACCTGGGCACCTCTGTCAGCAGCAGCATGAGGAGCTCGGGCTCGGGCAGCCGCCCGGGGCTGCCGGTGAAGGAGCGCAGCCGGGTCACCTGCGGGCAGAGAGGGGTGAGAGGGAGTCTCTGGGGTGTCCCCCGCCCTCAACCCTCACCTCTGCGGGGCCGGGCAGCATCCGCGAGAGCTCCCGCAGCTTCTCGGCCCCGTACGGAGCCCCGTCACCCTCCTGGATGTCCCGCACGATCTGCCAGACGGGTCTGGGGGAGGCGGAAGGGCGGGTGAGACCCCCGGGGGTAACACTCCCCACCCTCCGGCCAGCGGACCAGCCCCCCCATCCCTCCCGGGGTGGGCAGAGACCCCCCCGTGCCCGTGACCGGGAGCACTGGGCAGGGGGAGCCCCCGTTCTTCAGCCGTGTGCGGGACTCCGGCGGGGGGGGAGCAGGGACCCCTGGGGGGGCGGGTCTCATTCTGCCCCCCATGTGCTGGACCGGGGGGGAGGGGAACCATGGGGGGGGATGTCCAGGGTGAGGTGCCGGTCCCCTGGGGGGTGCAGGTTGCCGGGGAGAGGGTCTCCCCTGGGGGGCCGTGTTCCCCGGAGGGGGGGTGAGGGGGGGTTTCGGGGGGGCAGCTCCGCTCACCGCTTGACCTGCTTGAGGAAGACTCCGAGGGCGAGACTCCGTTTGGGATCCAGCAGCGAGGTCTGGGGGGGCACGGAGGGGGTTATGGGGGGGGCACGGTGCGGTGGGGGACACAGGGAGATCAGGGTGGTGGGGGGAGACGACCGCAGGGGTCCCGGCCGGGGGTGGGGGTGTTGGGGGGGTGTCTCATCGCGGGGGTCCCGGCCGGGGGTGGGGGTGGGGGGGCTGTTGGGGGGGGGTCTCACCGCGGGAGGGGGGCGCTGCCCCGGGGAGGCCCCGCGGGGCTCTCGGAACAGCAGCCGCAGTCGGGCCAGGTCCAGCGGCGGCGGGGGGGGGTCCCGCGGGGACCAGACCGAGCGGCGGCCCCGCACCCGCCCCGCGGGCACCGGCTCCCAGTGCAGCGCCCGCAGCCGCCCGCCCTGTGCGGGGACCGGTGGGGAGGGCAGCGGAGGGGGAGGCGGCCCCGGGGGCGGGGGGGGCGCGGGGCGGCTGGGGGACCCCATGGCCGGGACGGGACGGGAGGGACGGGACGGGGGACACCGGCTGCCCTGCGGGTCGGACCGCCCCGTTCCCGCCCCCGCCTCCGGGGGAGCCGGCCCCGCCCGCCGCCCGGCCCGGTGCCCTCCCTGGGGCCGCGGGACCCCCGAGAACCCGGGACGGTGGTGACGGGGTTCACCGGGAGCTGCCGCCGCCCCGTCCCGTCGGTCCCTGAGGAACGACCCCCGCCGAGCCCCCTGTCCTGGGGCCGCCCCACGCCGCCCCTCCCCAGGCTGGAGCGGGGTTACCGCAGGTCCCGGTACCGATCCCTGCCCGGTGGGAGCGGCTGCGGGGATCAGAGCCCCAGTGAAGAGCATCAGGAGCCCCACAGAGCCCCCTCCCCAGCCAGCGCCGGGCCGGGGGCACCGGCAGCTCCTTCCGGTGGGTTTTCTCCCCGGTCCCCTCCCCGCCTCAGCCTCCTGCAGCCCCGGGCACGGCCAGCACCGACGGGCCCTTCAGGGAACCAGCCGGTTCCCTCATCCCGCGTCCCGGGCCCGTCCTGGCTGTTTTGGGGACAGGTGGGGGGTCGTGCCCCCCATCTCCTGCGGGCCCAGAGCTGGCCAGGTAGGATGAGGCTTTGAGCAACCTGGTCTAGTGGAAGGTGTCCCTGCTGCTGGCAGGGGGGTTGGAGCTGGAGGAGCTTCAAGGTCCCTTCCCACCCAAACCAGCCTGGGATCCTGTGCGATCTGGCTGCAGCGGGACCCCCCTCCTCACCCCCCCCAACCTCCAGCCCGGGGGTCCCACCCCGGAGCCCCACGGCACAGGGATGATCTGGACTGGTTTTTATCTGTACTGGTTTTTATCTGGACTGGTTTTATCCATACTCTTTTATTCTGGAATCTTACAGAAGTCAGGAGGGGTGGGGGGGGGTCAGACCTTCACCAGGAAAGGGGCGGGGGGGCGAGGGGGTGTCAGATCCAGACATTAAATTATCGGGGATTAAATTAGCAAGAAAAACAAACCGTGTGTTCTCAGGAAAGTGCCAAGTGCCGCGGGCGCAGGGCTGGGAGCAGCACTCGGCTGGCGCAGGACAGACAGACGGACAGAGCTCCGGCCCCGGGACACCGGCCACGGCCCCGGCACGGCCACGGCCACGGCGCCAGCGTTTGGTCCTTGTGGGGTCCCCGCAGCTCCCACAGCCACCGACGGGCCAAGTGTCCAGGGGGCCACAGCCCCCACCTCGCTAGCAGCATGCGGGGGACCCCCACCCGAGGATGGGGACCCCTGCCCCGAAGACAGCCTCTCTGCCCCAAGGATGGGGACCCCCACCTGAGGATGGCCACCCCCTCCCAGAGCATGGCCTGGGGGTCCCGGGGGGAGGCCAGGCACCAGACACGCCGTGGACCCGAGACCCCCCCGTCAGCGCCCACCCTGCGCGGGGGAGTGTAGTGTGAGGCTGGGGGCAGCCCCTGGACTGGGGGGGGAGCACAGGAGCCCCCTGCCCGGGAAATGAGGGATCAGTCGGGGGGAGCGGGAGCACCCCAAAGCTGGGAGTGAGGGCAGGAGCACCCGCAGACCCCCGGGACAGCCCCCCAGGACAAGACCCCCCCGGAACAGCTGCCCCCCCCCCCCCGGGACAGCCCCCTGGGACAAGCCCCCCGGCACAGGGCAGGGCCAGTGCTGCCCCCTCCGTAGCTTCATCTTCCCGTGGAAGCCAACACTTCTGGGGATCCCTGGGGTGCACCCCAGGAAATTGGGGGGGTGGGTAGGGGGGGCACCTCCTGCCCCGCCCTGGGGAGGCAGCAGGAGAGCAGAGGAGGGTCCCACCCTGCCCCGTGTGCGCGGTGTGAGGGGACAGGGGTGCTAGAGGGCAGGGATGGGGGTCCGTGCCGAGGAGCCGGGCAGGAGGGGCTGTGCCCCAAGGGGAGATGTGGGACCCCAGCCCCACTCCAGTCTCCGCTCCGGCCAGGCCCCCCCGTGCCCACCGGGCAGCCCCCGGGCCACGTCCCCCCGCTCACCCCCCGAGCTCGCGCCCCGCGGCAGCGTTCAGGTCCATGGGCCCCCCCGGGCAGAGCCCGAGCGCGCGGGGGGCGGCGGGGGCAGCTCACTGCTCCTCCAGCCAGGAGGGCTTCTCGGCGCCGGGGGTCTTCAGCTTGATGTTGAACTGCTTGAGGGTCTGCTCCAGCTGCTGCTGGTTCCCGGCGAAGTAGGCGGAGATGGCGTTGTGGAACAGCAGGAGCTGCTTGTGCATCACCTTGATCTGGGGGGAGCAGGAGGGGTCACCCCGCGCCCAGGGACGGGCAGGGCGCAGGGACGGGGTCCCACCCTGCACGGGGTCACCACCAGCCACCCCAAAAGCCGGCCCTGGACACCAGGAGCCCCGACAGCGAGCGCTGGGTGCCCCCCTGCCCTTCCCCTGCGCTCTCCCGGCTGCTGCCCACCCAGACACGGACCCCCCGGGACACGAGGAGCTCGCAGCAGACCCCCGCTCTGGGGACCCCTCCCCACCTTGTTCTCCTCCAAGAACTTGAGCTTGATGGCCACGTCCGCCCGCAGCTTCTCGTACTTGTCCTTGTGGCTCTGGAACTGGCTCTGGGCGGCGTCCAGGCGGCTCAGGGTGCCGGCGTCGCGGGGGCCCATGCTCAGCTCCTCCAGGTCGGTGCGGTACGCGTCGTACTCCAGCCTGCGCGGGGACACCGGGCTCAGAGCCAGGCTGTGGCCCTGCCACCCCCCTGGGGACACCTGGCACGGTCCTACCTGGCTGTCTCGTACTGCTTGACCGTCATCAGCGTGTCCTCCATGGTCTTGTTCACCAGCGTGTTGATGCTGGACACGAAGAAGTTGACGGCGCCCAGCAGCGTCTCCCCGTTCTTGCAGAGCAGTTTCTGGGTTTCCGCGTTGTAACCGAACTCCTCCTGCGAGAGAGAGGGGCAGGGCTGAGGGTCCCACGGGCAGGGACCTCCCCCTCTCCTCCCACACACCCACAATCCTGGCCCAGGGTGCTCCAAGGAGGGGCTGGGACCTGGCCCTTCACTGAGCATCATCATCCCCAGCCTCCTCCTGATCCAACTTGTGTTGTCCCAAACCTCTTCCTGCTTCTCACAGGATCCCAGAACGGCCTGGGCTGGAAAAGCCCTTTGAGCTCCTGGAGTCCAACCATGAACCCAACACTGACCAGTCCCCACTGACCCATGTCCCTCAGCACTGTGTCTGCACGACTCTTCAGTCCCTCCAGGGATGGGGACTCCACCACTGCCCTGGGCAACCCCTTCCAATGCCTCAGAACCCTTTCAGCAAAGAAATTCTTCCTCACATCCCATCTCAACTGCCCTGGCCACAACTGGAGCCCATTTCCTCTTGTCCTGTCCCTTGCTCCTTGGTGGAACAGACCCAGCCCCACCTCTCTGCACCCTCCTCCAAGGGACTTGGACAGAGCCACAAGGTCTCCCCTCAGCCTCCTTCTCTCCAGGCTCAGCACCCCCAGTTCCCTCAGCCGGGAACTCAGCACACTTGTGCTCCAGACCCTTCCCCAGCTCCGTTCCCTTCTCTGGACACGCTCCAGCACCTCCAGGTCCTTCTTGGACTCAGGGGCCCAACACTGACCCCAGCACTCGAGCTGTGGCCTCACCAGTGCCCAGTGCAGGGGGAAGAGAACTTCCCTGCTCCTACTGGCCACCCTGGTGCTGCTCCAGGCCAGGATGCTGTGGCTCCATCTCCCCAGGGCTGTGGTACCTGCAGCTCAGGAGATTTCTGGCTGAGGTCGGCGAAGGCGTCTCCCAGGGCGTGCTGAGTCTGCACCAGGCTGTAGAAGTGGTTGGTGAGGGCCCGGGCCAGCTGCAGCACACACTCGTACTTGCGCTTGGTCTCCCGGAGCAGCTCGATCTGCGTCTCCAGCTCCAGGTCCACCGTGCGGGAGCCCCGCCCGAACCGCTCCGAGATCAGCTGCTTGGTGCACTGCGGGGGGGTGAGGGGGGGGCGTCAGGGGGGGGCCAGGGGTCAGGAGGGATGAGGGGTCAGGAGGGGTGAGGGGGGGGCCGAGGGGTCAGGAGGGGGGAGGTGTCAGGAGGGGCAAGGGGGGAGGTGTCAGGAGGGGCGAGGGAGGGGTGGCAGGGGGGGCGAGGGAGGGGTGGCAGGGGGGGCGAGGGGTCAGGAGGGGCCGGGGGGTCCTTGGCCCATGCAGAGGAATCGCTCCCTGCTGCAGAGCTGTCCCCACAAACTGTGCGGGGAGACCCCTGGACGTGTCCTCCCCCTCCCAGTGCTCCCAGTGCCCCCAGCAGTCACCTTGTAGGTGTTGATGCCCCACTTCTTGACGATGTCGAACTTCTCCACGGCGATGCCTCGCACCACCTCCTCTCCCCCCACGGGCGGGCCGGGGTGGGGCTGGTGCAGCCCGGAGCCTGGAACAGACACAGCCCCGTGGCACCCGGTGTCACCCAGTCAGGACACCCAGCTGCTCCAGCCCACCCACAGCAGCCGTGCTGTCAGGGTGCCGGGGGGCTCGGGGCGCTGTGGGGAGAGCACCCCACGTTTCAGACTGGATGGGAGGAAGAAAATGTTTACACTGAGGGGGGAGACCCTGGCCCAGGCTGCCCTGAGAGGTGGCAGAAGCCCCATCCCTGGAAACATTCCAGGTCAGGTTGGACGGGGCTCTGAGCAACCTGGTCTGGTTGGAGATGTCCCTGGTTGGACCAGATGACCTTGAAAGGTCCCTTCCCACCCAAACCAGCCCAAGGAGACCTCACTGCAGCCTTCCAGTGAAGGGAGCTCAGAAACAGGAGGGAGAGTGACTTTGGACATGGGCAGAGAGTGACAGGACAAGGGGAGATGGTTTTAAACTGAGAGAGGAGATTTAGGTGAGATATGAGGAGGAAATTTTTCACCCCAAGGGTGGTGAGACCCTGTCCCAGGTTGGCCAGAGAAGCTGTGGCTGCTCCTCCCTGGAAGTGTTCTCGGCCAGGTTGGATGAGGCTTTGAGCAGCCTGGTCTAGTGGAAGGTGTCCCTGCTGCTGGCAGGGGGTTGGGACTGGGGGAGCTTTAAGGTCCCTTCCCACCCAAACCAGTCTGGATCCTGTGATCCTACATCTCTAAGCCCCGTGGGCTCCCAGGCAGGGCCTGGCCCGGGGGCTGCCTGGTCACCAGCCCCCCCTGCCCCCAGCAGCAGCGTCCCACCCGACCTGTCCCCAAGTGGGACAGAGACGGCACTGGCAGCGCCCACAGCAGACAGTGTGGGCTCCTCACTGCAGGAACCACCTCCCACAGCCAGGAGCCACCTCCCACAGCCAGGTCTCACCTTCCAGCCCCCTGGGACCCCGGCAGCACCGTCCTCTGCCCCCCAGCACCGGGACCACGACCCCGCTGGTGCTGCCAGGGCTGCTGAGCTCTGCCCCCTGCAGCGCCGGGCTCACCTGCCCGCACACCGCCGGGACCCCCCGCACTAACCGGGCACCCTGAGCCGGGGTGGGGGGCTCAGGCCCGGGTGGGGGGCTGTGGGGGGCCAGCCAGGGGCCGGGCAGCCGCAGTACCTGCTGAAGCACCAGCCTGGTTGGCCATCCTGCTGGCGGCAGCCGCGCTGGGGGAGACGGATGGTCCTCGGGGTGGGTGAGGTTGGACAAGACAGCCTGGAAATGGAGGGGCTGGCGGGTGTGGAGCAGAGAGGGGCAGGAGGGGACGGTGTGACGGGATGGTGAGGACAGAGGACGAGCGTGCGGGCGGGACAGCAGCAGGGGAGAGCAACGGGAGCGGGTGAGTGACGTGGAATCAGAAGAGACGGCTGCCAGACGGACACCTCCTGCACCAGGGACCCCCTCCCCGCTCCCTGTCCCCTCAGATGGGGTCACCTCACCCTGCCAGCCCAGACTGGGACAGGCCCAGTGTGACAGAGGCGTGGTGACAGTGACCATGGCTCACACCTCCTCCTGCCACCCGCTGGTGCTGCCCTTCGGCAGAGCGGGCTGGGAGCAAACCCAGCCGTCCCCTCCCCCTGTGCCACCCCACCCGCCCCAGCCTGGGGGGCCGAGTGGAACAGACACCTGGGACAGTCAGGGACAGAGATGTGTGTGACCCAGGACCACCTGTGACAGAGGGTGAGGTCCAGCCCTGCAGCACCGGGGCTCAGCAGGGACCCGCTGGGCCATCGCTGCCCCGGGGACACAGCACCCACTGCCCCGGGACCAGCCTGAGCCGGGGGCTCGGACCCACCCTGCCCTGACCCCGGGGACAGGCCACCCCCAGTCCTCGTGGCACAACCACTGGCACCCACTGGTGCACCCCAGAGCTCCCCCAGCACCCAGGGCTGGAGGGGAGCTGGGACACTGGTGTGTTTGCCCGTGACAGGGGGAAGGACCGAGAGCTGCCTCGGCACGGGGTGAGGCTCCGGAGCCACTGCTGCAGCCAGGGGCTGGGGGCCAACGGGATGGACCCTCCCCAGCCAGAGACCCCAGACCCACAGGAGGGGGGAGCACACAGGGCCCAGCCCTCCCATGGCACCTCCACAGCCTCGCCAGGCACCAGCCATCCCGGGGGGAGGGGCTGTACCAGAGCCACAGCCACGCAGCGGGACCGGGCAGGGGGCACACTGAGGGGCCCAGGGGACAGCACAGCTCGAGCTGGGGCTCCTGACAGAGCTTCTGCTCGCAGGCAGGACCCTCTGTGAGGCACGGCCAGGGGACACCCCTCCCTGCCTGGCACCACCACGGGCTGTGCCCGGGCAGAGGGACCAGACCAGGCTCCTGGGCCCGGCGGCTCCAGCAGCACCAGCAGATCTCCATCCCTCAGCACGGGGAGCTGAGCCGTGGCTGCTGCAGGAAGAGCAGCACTGCCCTCGGTGGGCAGCCCTGGGGAGAGGGACTTGGGGTGCTGGGGGACCAGAAGCTCCACATGAGGCGGCACCGAGCGCTGGCAGCACAGAGCCAAGAACCGTGTCCTGGGCTGCACCCAGAGCAGCGTGGGCAGCAGGGCCAGGGAGGGGATTCTGCCCCTCTGCTCCGCTCTCCTGAGACCCCCCCTGCAGTGCTGCCTCCAGGGCTGGGGCCACCAACAGCACAAGGACATGGAGCTACTGGAGCCAGTGCAGAGGAGGCCACCAGGATGATGCCAGGGCTGGAGCAGCTCTGCTGTGAGGACAGGCTGAGAGAGTTGGGGCTGTTCAGCCTGGAGAAGAGAAGGCTCTGGAGAGACCTTCCAGTGGCCTCCCAGTACCTGAAGGGGCTCCAGGAAGGCTGGGGAGGGACTTTGTCCAAGGGCAGGGAGTGACAGAACAAGGGGTGATGGCTTGAAAGTGGCAGAGGGGAGATGGAGCTGAGATGTGAGGAAGAAATTGTTTGGTGTGAGGGTGGTGAGACCCTGGCCCAGGTTGGCCAGAGAAGCTGTGGCTGCTCCTCCCTGGAAGTGTTCTGGGCCAGGTTGGCTGAGGCTTTGAGCAGCCTGGTCTAGTGGAAGGTGTCCCTGCTGCTGGCAGGGGGGTTGGGACTGGAGGAGCTTTCAGGTCCCTTCCCACCCAGCCCCGTCCGTGATTCCCCTGCAGCCCAATTCCCCCCCCCGCAGCCTGTCCCACCTTTGATGGTGCTGGTGGGGATGATCCCCTCGCCCGCGCCCCCGTAGCCGCCGGACACGATGCTGGTCTCATTGAGGTTGGGCCCCGACACCATCACCTGCTGCAGGTCCTGGGGCAGAGACAGGAGCCCGGAGCTGAGGCTCAGAGCTGGGGCAGAGCCGGCACAACAGCACCGCCCGGCACGGAAAGCAGCGCCCGGGGGTCCCCACCCAGCTCCTGCCACGCACCTGCTCCAGGCCGTCGTCCTCCGGCAGGCTGCCCGTGTCCCCGTTGCTGCTGATGGGGATCTCCATGGTGGCCGCCTTGCCCAGGATCCCGTCCGACATCCTCCGGGCCTGGGGGGACACAGACCCTGCGCTGGAGCCGGGACCGGGCAGAGACAGGGGCCTGGGGGCTTCACCCCGCCGGGACCCCCGGGACCCAGCGCTCCAGCCCTGCTGACCCCCAGCCCCAGTGGCCTCCAGCTCCGGTGACCCCCAGCCCCAGTGGCCTCCAGCTCCGGTGACCCCCAGCCTCAGTGACCCCCAGTCCCGGTAGCCCGCAGCCCCGGTGGCCCCCAGCTCCGGTGGCCCCCGCCCGCTGGGCCCCCGGTTCGCACAGCTTGGCTGGGGTCGGATCCCCGGGACACAGCGGTCGGTCCCGGCAGACCCTGTCCCGGGATAACCGGGGCTGTGCCGCGGAGCACCTGCTGGCACCGATCCCCGGGGAACGGAGCCAAGCGCCACGTCCGCAGCCCGGCCGTGCCGGGGGGGGGGCCCGGCTGCGCCCAGACCGGTCCGAGCACATTCCAGGGCGGGAGGTGCCGGTGCCCGGCAGGGACTGGATCCGAGCCCCCTCCCGCCTTCCCGCCACGCCGGGACCCGGCCCCGCTGACCCGGCCCTGCCTGGGAGGGGGGGGTCGCTGCCACCGCGCCGGCCGGTGCCCCGCTCCGAGGGGGGATCCAGGCCCCCGCCGCGGCCCCGGGCTGCGAGACCCGGCGAGGAGTGCCCGGTCCCGGCCCCCCCCATCCCGGTCCCGTCCCGCTCCCCTCGGCCCGGCCCCCTCCGCCCACCTGCGCGGCCGCGGCCGGGCCCCCCCCGCCACCGGGGATCCCGCTCCGCCTCGGCCCGGGACGCGCCGGAAGCTGCGTCACCGCGCGAGCGGGGGCTCCCGGGAACGGGCCGGACGTGGTGTCACCGGCGGCGCCGGGCGGAAGTGGGGCGGAAGTGAGGCGGAAACAGGGCGGAAGTGACCCGGAAGTGGGGAGGAGCCGGCGGGCCCGGCGTGGGGAGGCCCCGCGGGGCCGGGCTATGGAGTCGGGGGTCGAGCACCAGCAGCAGCTCCGCAGCGTGAGGGCGCCGGGACGGGACGGGGCCGCGGCCGGGGCGGGAGGGACGGGCTGGTGGGGGGTCTGTGGGGGGGGTCTTGAGTGTCTGTTGGGGGTCCCGTGTGTCATTGGGGGGGGTCCCAGGGGGTCCCGTGTGTCATTGGGGGGGGTCCCGTGTGTCTGGGCGGGGTCCCGTGTGTCTGGGGGGGGGATCCCGGGTGTCTGGGGGATCTCGGGTGTCTGGGGGGTCCCGGCTGTCTGGGGGGGGTCCCGTGTGTCTGGGCGGGGTCCCGTGTGTCTGGGGGGTCCCGGGCGCGGCGGGTGAGCGCGTGCCGGTGCGGTCTGTCCCAGCTGCGGGATTTCCTGCTGGTCTATAACCGGATGACCGAGCTCTGCTTCCGGCACTGCGTCTGCAACCTCAACTACCGGCTGCTGACCGCGCGTGAGGTGAGCCCCGGGGGCACGGGGGGAGCGGGGCCGGGAGCCCCCCGCCGCCCTGACCCGCCCCGTCCCGCAGGAGAGCTGCCTGGAGAGCTGCGCCGCCAAGCTGCTGCACTCCAACCACCGCCTGATGCGCGCCTACGTGGGGCTGGTGCCCTCCATGCTGCAGCGCCGCGCCGCCGACTACGAGAGCGGCACAGCCCGGGGGGAGCCGGCGGCTCCCGACCCTCAGGGACCCTTGCAGGGGGCTGCAGGCGCGGGCAGGTAGCGTGGCTGTCACCTGGGTCACACCTTCCCCGCGGCAGCGGTGGGCTGGGCAGCAGTGGAGCGGATCCAGACCCCGCGTCGGGTGGGGGAAGGAACGTGGGGGTGCAGCCGGGGCCTCCCCACCCTGCCAGGATCCCCTCTGCGCTGGAGCTGGGATCCCCTCTGTGCTGGAGCTGGGGTCCCCTCTGTGCTGGAGCTGGGGATCCCTCCTGCGCTGGAGCTGGGATCCCCTCTGTGCTGGAGCTGGGGTTCCCCCCTGTGCTGGAGCTGGGATCCCTCCTGCGCTGGAGCTGGGATCCCCTCTGTGCTGGAGCTGGGGTCCCCCCTGCACTGAGCTGGGACTCCCCCTGTGCCAGGAGCCAGCCCTGCTGCTCGGTGTGCTCCCGTGTGTGGGTGTCGGGACCTTCCCCCCAGACACCGCCTCTGTCCTGGGGCAGGGGCAGGCAGTGGCAGCGTGTACCCTCCCCACCGGGGGGTCCCACCCGAGCTCTGTCCCCACAGCTGGGCGCTGGGCTGTCCCGCTCCAGGCCCGGGCTGCCCTGTTCCTGGGTGACGGTTTCCTCGTGCTAATTAAAGATCTCTTCGTTAACGTCCTGCGGCGAATGCTGGTCCCTGCAGGGGGTGAGGGCTGCTGTCCCCGGGCTGAGGGTTGGTGTTGCTCACTCCTTTTGTCCCCTTTTGTCCCACACGTGGCTGCTGGCATCACAACAGGCTGCAGGTCTGATATTTCCCACCCAAACGATTCTGTGATTCTGCAGTTGGATGGATCCAGCTGGCACTGACCCCTCCCTGGGGACACCACCCCCTGGGCTGTCAGCGAGGGGCTCGGGCAGTGTGAGCCTGGAAATACCTGAATATTGAAAAGTCCCTGAAGCTCCAGGTGCTGCCAGGTTCCTGCAGCTCCTGTCCCTGCCCGCAGCTCCTGTCCCTGCCCGCAGCTCCTGTCGCTGCCTGCAGAGAGCAGATCACAGCACAGCTCCTTGGAGCTTCCCTCTGTTCCCGGCTGAGGGAACTGGGGGTGCTGAGCCTAGAGAAAAGGAGGCTGAGGGGAGACCTTGTGGCTCTGTCCAAGTCCCTTGGAGGAGGGTGCAGAGAGGTGGGGGTGGGTCTGTTCCAGCAAGGAGCAAGGGACAGGACAAGAGGAAATGGCCTCCAGTTGTGCCCAGGGCAGTTGAGATGGGATGTGAGGAAGAATTTCTTTGCTGAAAGGGTTCTGAGGCATTGGAAGGGGTTGCCCAGGGCAGTGGTGGAGTCCCCATCCCTGGAGGGATTGAAGAGTGGTGTAGACACAGTGCTGAGGGACAGGGGTCAGTGGGGACTGGGCAGTGTTGGGTTCATGGTTGGACTCCAGGAGCTCAAAGGGCTTTTCCAGTCTGAGAAATTCTGGGATTTTATATCAGTCAATTAAGCATTTTTATTTCATGGGGCCCGAGAACACCTGAAGTTGGCATCGCTGCAGATCACCCAGCCTGACCCCTCCACTTGGGTTGTGACCAGAGATGGAGACCCCACAGCCTCCCTGGACGACCTGAAGACACCAAAGGGCTGGAGCCTGGCAAGTGTGATCAGTGGCCCAGGGTCCATCTGAGACCAGTCAGGAGTGGGGTCCCTGGGACCCGGCCCTGGGGCCAGGACTGTGTAACTGGCTGACATTGTTCCTGAGTGACCAGGACAATCTGCAGCTTGGCAGGTGACACAAGCAGGGAGCAGTGGCCAGCACACCAGAGGGTCCTGCTGCCACGGGGAGGGACCTCAGGAGGCTGGAGAAGTCGGCAGACAGGAACCTCCCGAAGTTCAACCAGGAGAAATTAATTAAGAGGAGGCAATGGACAAAAATGAACACACCAAGAATTCCACCTGAACACCAGAAAACTCACACGAGGGTGGTCAAAGCCTGGCACAGGCTGCCCAGGGAGGGGGTGAGGTCTCCATCCTGGGGACATGTGGAAGGCACCAGCCCCGGGTGGGCTGGGGGAGGTGAACCCCAGGGGTCCCCCCAGCCCCGGCTGTTCTGTCGCTGGGGACAGCTGTGAAGAGCCCGGCCCTGTCTTCTCTCTGCTCCCCCATCAGATGTTCTCACACGGTGATGGGACCCCCCAGACTCCCCTCCTGCCCCAGCTGCAGCTGTGGCACCGAGACCAGCAGATGTGGTTGCTGCTGCCTGGGCATCACCCCTCCAGCACCGGCCAGTGCTGCTGCAAGTCACAGAGGCACAGACTGGCAGCAGCAGGGACACCTTCCACTAGACCAGGTTGCTCAAAGCCTCATCCAACCTGGCCCAGAACACTTCCAGGGAGGAGCAGCCACAGCTTCTCTGCCCAACCTGGGCCAGGGTCTCACCACCCTCACACCAAACAATTTCTTCCTCACATCTCAGCTCCATCTCCCCTCTGACACTTTCAAGCCACCACCCCTTGTTCTGTCACTCCCTGCCCTTGGCCAAAGTCCCTCCCCAGCCTTCCTGGAGCCCCTTCAGGTACTGGGAGGCCACTGGAAGGTCTCCCTGGAGCCTTCTCTTCTCCAGGCTGAACAGCCCCAACTCTCTCAGCCTGTCCTCACAGCAGAGCTGCTCCAGCCCTGGCATCATCCTCGTGGCCCCCTCTGCACTGGCTCCAGGAGCTCCCTGTCCTTCCTGTGCTGAGGACCCCAGAGCTGGACGCAGTTTGGTCCTTCCAGCCTGTCAGGGGCTGTCCTGCACCCAGCAGTCCATGGAGGTGGCCTCCACGCGATTGCTGCCTCGCTTGGGTGTCCCCCTTCCCCTTCAGGTGCAGTTCAGCCTGTCAGACCCACCCATGAGGATATCACAGAACCCCAGAGTTGCCTGGGCTGGAAAAGCCCTTTGAGCTCCTGGAGTCCAACCATGAACCCAACACTGCCCAGTCCCCACTGACCCATGTCCCTCAGCACTGTGTCTACACGACTCTTCAGTCCCTCCAGGGATGGGGACTCCACCACTGCCCTGGGCAACCCCTTCCAATGCCCCAGAACCCTTTCAGCAAAGAAATTCTTCCTCACATCCCATCTCAACTGCCCTGGGCACAACTGGAGCCCATTTCCTCTTGTCCTCTCCCTTGGGCCTTGGTGGAACAGACCCACCCCCACCTCTCTGCACCCTCCTGTCAGGGGCTGGAGCCCCATTGGGGGTCCTGACCCCTCAATCTCTGGGGTCTCCACCCCCCTGGGGAGCTCCTGTGGGTGCAGGGGTTGTGTCTGTCTGTGTGTCCCCTCCGTGTGTGTGTGTGTCTGTGTGCACACGTGTGTGTGTACGTGTGTGTGTGTGCAAGTTCAGCTGTGCATGTCCGTGGATGTGCTTTTGCATGTGCAGACGTGTGTGTGCGCAGGGATGTGATTGTGCACAGGTGTGTGTGTGTGCAGGGATGTGATTGTGCACAGGTGTGTGCGCAGGGATGTGATTGTGCACAGGTGTGTGTGTGCAGAGATGTGATTGTGCACAGGTGTGTGTGTAGGGATGTGATTGTGCACAGGTGTGTGTGTGCACAGGGATGTGATTGTGCACAGGTGTGTGTGCACAGGTGTGTGTGTGCACAGGTGTGTGCACAGAGGTGTGTGCACAGAGGTGTGTGTGCACAGGTGTGTGCACAGAGCTGTGTGCACAGGTGTATGTGTGCACAGGTGTGTGTGTGCACAGAGGTGTGTGCACAGGTGCGTGTGTGCACAGGTGTGTGCACAGAGCTGTGTGCACAGGTGTGTGTGTGCACAGGTGTGTATGTGCACAGAGGTGTGCACACAGGTGTGTGCACAGGTGTGTGTGTGTGCACAGAGGTGTGTGTGCACAGAGGTGTGTGTGTGCACAGGTGTGTGTGTGCACAGGTGTGTATGTGCACAGAGGTGTGTGTGCACAGGTGTGTGCAGGTGTGTGTGTGCACAGGTGTGTGTGCACAGAGGTGTGTGTGCCATTGTGTGTGTGTGCACAGGTGTGTGTGCACAGAGGTGTGTGTGTGCACAGGTGTGTGCACAGGTGTGTGTGTGCACAGGTGTGTGTGCACAGGTGTGTGCACAGAGGTGTGTGTGTGCACAGGTGTGTGCACAGGTGTGTGTGTGCACAGGTGTATGCACAGGCGTGTGCACAGCTCCACGTGCCGGTGTGCACTGTGGCTCTCTCCGTACCCGCG
Source organism: Caprimulgus europaeus (assembly GCA_907165065.1). The sequence goes on along the minus strand of OU015523.1, from coordinate 126,093,225 downwards.
TGTGAACGCGCCCGGCCCTGCAAACCCCCCAGCTGTACACGTGTGCACAAGCACGCAGGAGCCGTGCTGCCGTGTCACACGCGTGTGCGCTGTGTGTGCCCACGCGTGTCCCAGCCGTGTTCAGCTCCGCGCGTGCCCGTGACCCCCGGTGCCGGCCGGGCTGTCGCGCTGGGACGCAGCGGCGCAGGCGGGCGCAGGGTGAGTTTATTGCGGCCGGAATTGGGGAGCAGCGTGGGGGGACCCCACCCCACATCACCCCCCTCCCCACCCCACCGGTCCCCGGGGGTCACTGCCCCACATCCTCACCCCCACCCAGCCTGGAGCTGGGGACACAGGGGGTCCCGGGATTGTCTGTGGGGTGGGGAGACCCCAGGGCAGAGGAGTGGGGGGCACAGGGGACGTTTAGGGGCTGGGGAGGAGCCAGGGAAGGGGAGTGGGTGATACTGGGGGACATGGGGGGTCCTGGGGACATGTTGGGGCTGGTGAGACCCCAAGGCAGAGGGGTGGTGACACGGGGAGTGCTGGGGGTCCTGGGGCTGTGTGGGGACCGGTGAGACCCCAAGGCAGAGGAGTGGGTGACATGGGGGGTCCTGGGGACATGTGGGGACCGGTGAGACCCCAAGGCAGAGGGGTGGGTGATGTGGGGGTACTGGGGGTCCTGGGGCTGTGTGGGGACCAGTGGAGCCCCAGCTCAGAGCGGTGGGTGACACGGGTGGGTGACACAGGGTGTGCTGAGCTGTGTGGGAGGCAGGAGGGTCCCGGGGCAGGCGGGGGCGCAGGGGGCTGCGGGCAGATCCCGGGTCGGGTCGGGGGGCTCAGGGGGGACCGAGGCTGCTGACGGTGGTGTAGCTGAACTTGGAGAGCGAGGCGGTGGTGTTGGCCACCTCGTCGTCGGGCGGGCGGCGGGGACAGGCGCGGCGGCAGCCGGCGCAGGTGGCCCCGAAGGCTTTGCGGAAGCGGCGGTTCATGAAGCAGTAGATGAGGGGGTTGGCGCAGGCGGAGGTGTAGGACAGCAGGTGGATGAAGGAGATGGGGGTCCCCGAGAGCGCCCGCTGAGCCGCCCGCGGGGCGAAGGCTCGCCAGGTGTTGGCCGTGAAGATGGGCAACCAGCAGAGGAAGAACATGGCCACGATGACCACCAGCATGCGGATCACCCGCCGCTTGGCCACCAGCTTGGCCTCCGAGCTGTTGATGCGCGCCCGGTCCTGCTGCGTGCCCAGCGCCCGCAGCTCCAGCGCGCCGCCCGGCCGGGACAGCTGCAGGTAGCAGCCGTCCCCCTCGTCGCAGGCGGGCGCCGGGTCCCCGCTGCCGTTGCGCTGGGCTGTGGGACGGAGGGGACGCGGTCACAGATGTGGCACCGTGGGGACTGTGTCACCCTGCGGCCACCAGCACGTCGTCCGTGGGGTGTGGGGACAGGAGGCAGCAAAGGACCCCGCACAGGGAGGGGTCCCCAGAGAGCCCACCCAACTGTGGGGCCTTGGGGCGGGGGCTCTGCCCGTGCCCTGTGCCAGCCCCTCACCTGCAGCCTCCCCCTTGATGTCCAGCTCGAAGCGGATGCCGCGGTAGAGCTCGCGGGAGATCAGCCCGTACGCCACGATCATCACCACGCCCGGGATGAAGAAGAGGATGAGGAGCAGCAGGACGTACCTGCGAGACGCGGTGCCCGTCACCCAGCAACCCCTCGCCCACAGCAGCCAGGGCTGGTGGCTGGACCATGTCCCCCCCACGGCGCCGGGGTCCCGGGGGTGGGCGGGGGTCCCGGCGCTGACTCACCAGGCCTGCCGGACGTGGTCACTGGGCCAGTTGTGGGTGCACTGGGTGACGGGCGGGTGGTGGGCGCCGCGGGCGGGCAGGGCGCGCGTGGTGCTGTAGACGGCGTAGGGCAGCATGAGCAGCGCCGAGAGGAGCCAGGTGCTGGCGATGACCCGGCAGGCGTGCGAGCGCGTCTGCCAGACGCGGGACTGCAGCGGGTTGCAGATGGCGCTGTACCGCTCGATGGCGATGGCCACCAGGCTGAAGGTGGAGACCGAGACCGAGATGCCTGCGGATGGTGGGGGGGGTCAGCACCCACGGCATGGCCAGGGGTCAGCACCCACGGCACAGCGAGGGGTCAGCACCCATGGCACGGCGAGGGATCAGCACCCACTGCACGGCAAGGGGTCAGCACCCACAGCACGGTGTGGGGTCAGCACCCACGGCACGGCGAGGGGTCAGCACCCACTGCACGGCAAGGGGTCAGCACCCACAGCACGGTGTGGGGTCAGCACCCACGGCACGGCGAGGGGTCAGCACCCATGGCACGGCGAGGGGTCAGCACCCACGGCAGGGCGAGGGGTCAGCACCCATGGCACGGTGTGGGGTCAGCACCCACGGCAGGGCGAGAGGTCAGCACCCACGGCACAGCCATGGCACGGCACCCCGTCCCCACCCGCTGCCCCCTCGTACCCATGAGGTAGGCCATGAGCTTGCAGACGGCCTCTCCGAAGACGAAGGTGCCCATGAGGTTGGGGACCAGGGTGAAGGGCATGCAGCAGAGCGCCAGCATCAGGTCGCTGAGCGCCAGGGACAGCAGGAAGGAGTTGGTGACGGTGCGCAGGCGGCGGTTCAGCAGCAGCACGGCCACCACCAGGGCGTTGCCGCAGACGCTCAGCACGAAGATCAGCGCGTAGAGCAGCACACGCACCGTCAGGTCCAGGTCTGCGGGCGGCAGGGATGCGGGATGCCGCCTGGGTGTCGCGGTGGCACAGGGACACCCCGGCACGGGAGGGCAGCGTGGCCGAGCACGGGCCGGCCACGTGGGCTCCGGATGGTTCTGGCTGCATCCGGTGGGCTCGGTGGGGAGCCAGGTGCCCGAGCCCCCTTGGCGGGGCTGCCACCGCAGCGGTGGTGGGGCCGGGGTGCCCCGGCTGTGCCCGGCTTGGCTCCGTGGACGTGCCACCACCCGTGCTGGGCTCCAGCACCGGGGCACCAGGCGGGTGCCGTGGTGGGAGCCGCGGTGCTGCCACGTCCTGACCCCCTCCAGGGCCCGGCCCGTGGCCATGCGGGTGGGACGGGGCTGCCTGCGGCCACCCCTGGGCCACTGTCGTCCCGGTGCCAGAGCCCCGGGACCCCCGAGCCCCCAGACCCCCGAGCCCCCAGCCGCGCTGGGACGTGACCGGGGCCGTTCATCCCCCGGGAGACGAACAACAGCCGGTGCCGGCACCGCATCCCGCTGCCCACCGAGCCCCAGCCGGGTGCGGTGGGGTGCACTGGGGTGAGGTGCGGTGGGGGGTCTTGGCCCCCTGCAGCGGGGTGTAGGGGGTGCGGGTGGGCAGTGGCTGCGCCCCGTGGGGTCCTGCCGGGGTGCCCTCCACCCTCCCGTGTCCCCCCTGGGCTGAGCCCCGTTCGGACCCCAGGAGCTGGAACCAGGACCACCGGGCGTTGCCGGTGCCGCCGAGCCCCCGGCCCGGGGCTCATCCCTGCCGGGACCGGGACCGGGGCGAGCCGCGGATGGGTCATGCCCGTGCGGCGGGATGGGGCAGGCACGGAGGATGCTCTGAGCTGCACCGGGCAGGTGGACGGGAGCACCGGGGTTCAGGGCGGGATGAACCGGGATGCACCAGGACACATGGCGGGGGGGACCGGGACGGAGCGGGCAGGAGGACGGGGAGCACCGGGTTACTCTGCATGAACGGCGGGGAGCACCGGGATGCACCGGGACGCATGGCGGGGTGCACCGGCATGCATCGCATGCACGGGGGGGGGCACCGGGGTGCAGAGGGGGACACAGCGGGGTGCACCGGGACATACCGGCAGGCGGTCGAGGGGCACCGGGGTACCCTGCATGCATGGGTGGTGCACCGGGGAGCACCGGGACGTAACGGGCAGGCGGGCGGGGAACACCGGGATGCACCGGGACACATGGCGGGGCGCACCGGGATGCATCGTGTGCACGAGGGGGGCACCGGGGCGCAGTGGGGGTCGCATTGGGGTGCACCGGGGAGGACCGGGCAGGCGGACGAGGAACATCGGGATGCACTGCGTGCACCGGGGAGCACCGGCACGTACCGGGTAAGAGGGCAGGGTGCAGGGCGGTACAGCGGGGGGGCCTTCCCATCCCCTCCTGGTCTCACCTTTGGGTGCCGGGGGCCCGCGGAGGCCCCTGCGGAGGAGGTCGCAGGCGGAGCCGTTGCCGGCAGGACCGGTGCCGGTGGCGGTGCCGGTGGCGGGGCCGGAGCCGTTCCCGGGTCGGCAGAGCAGCTCCTGCAGCGACTCGTTGAGGGGTCGGGGGTCCATGGCACCGGCCGAGCCCCCCCCTCAGAGCCGCCCCGCGCCCATCTCGCCAGCGGGAGAAGCTCCGCTCCCGTCCCCGCCGCTCCGCTCCGCTCCGGAGCCGCCGGGAGAGTGAACGGGGGCGGTGCCGGGCGCGGGGCGGGCCGGGGGCGGGGGGCGGTGGCGGGAGAGGGGGGAGTCCGGGGGAAGGCGGGGGACGGGGATCGGGCTGCAGCCAGAGCCGGGAGAGGTCGGGGGGCTCTGGGGGTCTCGCACGGGGCTAGCCGGGGGTGTCCGCACCGGGTGGTCACCGTGGGGGTGTCACCGTGGAGGTGTCACTGTGAGGGGTCTCATCGTGGGGGTGTCAGCGTGGTGGGTGTCACCGGACTGGTGTCACCAGGTGGTTATCACCGGGCGGGTGTCACCATGGAGGGTGTCATCGTGGGGGTGTCACCGTGGTGGGCTGTCACCAGGCTGAGTGTCACCAGGTGGCTGTCACCGTGGAGGTGACTCCGTGGGAGTGTCACCGGGCCGGTGTCACCCTGGAGGTGTCACTGTGAGGGGTGTCAGCGTGAGGGGTGACACCGAGCGGCTGTTACTGTGGAGGTGACACTGTGGGGAGTGTCACCCTGCAGGTGTCACCGTGGAGGCTGTCACCGTGGGGGGTGCCACCGTGGGGGGTACCCCTGGGGGGGTTACCAGGGCTGGGGGACCCTAGCTGCCCCCCACCCCGACCCCGCCCGGTTCCCTCCGCTGGTTTTGCGGGACCCCCCGGCGCAGCCTCGCGCCCTCCTCTGCCTGCCCCGACCCTTGCCCCTGTGCCCATCCCTGTCCCTGTCGCTGTCCCCGCCCCGCCCCGTCCCCATCGCGGTCCCGTCCGGTCCATGAACAACTCATCGTTACGTAGCAACAGCTGTCAGTGTTACCTAGCAACAGGTGTCGCGGTTGCCTAGCAACGGTTGTCACCGTCACCCGGCAGCTGTTGTCGCTGCTTTGTCCCCAACGTCCCCCCTCCCCCCACAGGTAACCCTCAGCGCCGGGGGCCTCTTCCCCCCGCGGGACCCTGCACCCCAGCGGGACCCTGAATTCTGGGGGGACCCTCTATTCTGGGGGGACCCTGCACCCTGGGGGGACCCTGTGACCCACTGAGACCCTCTGACCTGGGGGGACCCTGAGCCCTGGGGGGACCCTGTGCTCTGGGGGGACCCTCTATTCTGGGGGGACCCTGCACCCTGGGGGGACCCTGTGACCCACTGAGACCCTCTGACCTGGGGGGACCCTGAGCCCTGGGGGGACCCTGTGCTCTGGGGGGACCCTGTGCCTTGGGGGCACCCTCTGCCCCATTGGGACCCTGCACTCTGGGGGGACCCCAGACCCCGGCAGGACCCTGTGCTCTAGGAGGACCCTGAGCCCTGGGAAGACCCTGTGCCTTGAGGGGACCCTGTACCCTGGTGGGACCCCATCCCCCAGCAGGATCTGCTCCCTGGGCAGGACCTTGTGGCATCATGGGACCCTGCATCCCACTGGGACCCCCTGACCTGGGGGTACCCTGTGCCTTGGGGGGGCCCTGTACCCCACGGGGCCCCTGCATCCCACTGGGACCCCCTGACCTGGAGGGGCCCTGTGCCTCAGGGGCCCCCCGTGCTCCATTGGGACCCTGTGCCTTGGGTGGGCCCTGCACCCTGGGGGGACCCTGTGCCTTTGGGGGGCCCTGTGCCCCATGTGGACCCTGCACCCCACTGGGACCCTGTGCCCTGGTGGGACCCACTCCCCCAGCAGGACCCGTTCCCCGGTCAGGACCCCCTCCCCGGTCACGCCGCCGTTGCCGCCGCCACCGGCACTCGAGGCGCTGGAGGCGCAGGGCCAGTTTGAAGGCGCTGGACTCGAGCTGGGCCAGCAGCCGGGCCGCCCGCGTCTGCAGCCCCTCCAGGGTGGTCTCCAGCCCCCGCACCCGCCGCTCGGCCTCCTCCTCCGCCGCCGCCGCCACCGCCTCGGCGTGCACGTCCAGCTTGCCCATGCGCAGCAGGAGCTCGCGGCCCTTGGCCTCCATCATGGCCCTGGCGCTGGGGAACTCGGCCAGCACCTCCGCCAGGTCCTCCTTGGACAGGCAGAAGAGGTCGGAGTAGCCGATGCTCATGATGTTGGCCGTGCGCCGGTTCCCCGAGGTGTTCCCTGCGGAGCGGGGGCTGCGGTCAGGCCGGGGTGGGAGGGGGTCGTGGCGGGGCGCGGTGGGACGTGGCGCTCACCTTTGATGTTGATGAGGCTGATCTCCCCGAAGTAGAGCCCCTCGCCCAGCACGGCGAGCTGCGTGACGCCGTCCTCCGCCACCACGGCCAGCCGCCCCTCGCGCACAAAGTACATCTCCCGCCCCACGTCGCCCCGCCGGCAGACGAACTCCCCGGGGCCGAAGACCTGTGGCCGCAGGCGCAGCACCAGCTGCCGCAGCACGCCGGGGTCCCAGCTCTGGAAGAGGCTGACGCGGCGCAGCGCTGGGAGGTGGACACTGGCCACCACCTCGGCTCGGAGCCCTCGTGGCAAATACCGCAGCACCGCCCGCTCCGCCGGCAGCTTCCGCTGCGTCCGCAGGTGCTGGTGCCATCGGGCCACCCGCCGCCACAGCCGCCCGCCCGCGCCCTGCGCCCGCAGGTACCGCCGCACCGGCTCGGGGTCGGGGTAGAAGGCGGCGTCGGCCGCGTTGATGTTGGAGATGACGGAGCTGATGCTGCCCGTGATGGTGGCGAAGCCCAGCACGGCCAGGAGGAAGCCGGCGGTGACGAAGAGGAATTCCTCCTGGCGCTGGGGCTCCGGCGTGTCGCCCACGGTGGCCAGGATGAGGGTGGAGAAGTAGAAGCTGTGGAGGTACTGGCGCAGCGGGCGGGCGAAGCCGGGGCGGCTGCCGTTGGGGCAGACCCAGGCGTCGCTGCCCAGCCCCAGCCGGGCCGAGAGCGCGAAGTAGAGGCAGCCGTACCAGTGAATGGCCACGAAGACGTAGAGCATCAGCTTGGCCATGCGGAAGGCGCTGGGGTGGGCTGTGCGCGTCTCCCGCCGGTCGAAGGCCTCGAAGAGCCGCGGTGCCCGCAGGCAGCGGTTGGCTCTGGCCGCCGGCACGCCCGGCCCCAGCCGCAGGGCCAGCAGGTCGGTGGGCAGCACGGCCACCACGTCCCAGGGGAAGGAGCGGGAGCGCAGGTAGCGCCGGCGGATGCGGCCGCGGTCCCGCACCAGGATGCCGTCCTCCAGGAAGGCTGGGGATGGCGATGGGTCACCGCCGGGGGTCCTGGGTGGGGGGTCTCCCAGCGAGGGGGGTCCCCAGGGGAGGTGTGTGGCAGCTCAGGGTCTCCCCGTGCCAGGAGGAGGTTGGTGGCGGAGGAGTGGGTGGGCTGCGGGGGGTCCCGGGGGCTGTCTCTCCCGGAAGGGACCCCAGGACGGGCGTCCCGTGGGACGTGGTTGGGGGTCCCCTGGGCTGCCCATGGGGCGGTGGGTGCACCCCAGAGCACCCACCCAAGCCCACCCTTCCCTGTGCTGGGCTGGCTGATGGCCGTGCACTGTGCACACGCATGTGCACCCCATGGTCTGCCGTGTGGAGGGGTGCACAGCCGTGCGTGTAGCCGTGGGCACGCACACGCGTGTGCAGGTGACACAGGGCTGTGCTTGCGTTGCTGTGAGCGCACACGTGTGCCTGTGCACGCATGTGCACGTTAACGTGTCTGTGCACACAGGTTAGCGTGTGTTTGCGTGTGTAATTGCGGGCAGGTGGGGGGTCGAGGTGTGTCGGGGCACAGTGGGGTGTGTCGGGGCGTGTTGGGGCACAGTGGGGTGTATTGGGGTGTGTCGGGGAGCAGTGGGGTGTGTTGGGGTGTGTTGGGGTGTGTTGGGGTGCTGTGGGGTGTGTCGGGGTGTGTCGGGGTGCTGTGGGGTGTGTTTGGGTGTGTTGGGGTGTGTTGGGGTGCTGTGGGGTGTGTCGGGGTGTGTCGGGGTGCAGTGGGGCTTGGTGGAGTGTGTCGGGGTGTGTTGGGGCACAGTGGGGTGTGTTGGGGTGTGTCGGGGTGTGTTGGGGCGCAGTGGGGTGTGTCGGGGAGCAGTGGGGTGTGTCGGGGTGTGTCGGGGTGTGTTGGGGCGCAGTAGGGTGTGTTGGGGCACAGTGGGGTGTGTCGGGGTGCTGTGGGGTGTGTTGGGGCTTGGTGGGTTGTGTCGGGGTGTGTTGGGGCGCAGTGGGGTGTGTCGGGGTGCTGTGGGGTGTGTCGGGGTGCAGTCACCCACCGGTGTGCAGGCGCACGGCGATGTCCAGCAGGTACAGCGCGTCGCAGAGGGTGTCCAGGCTCAGCCACAGCCCCGCGTGCTGCTCCTGCAGCCCCGGGAAGCAGGACCTGGTGGCACGGCCGGTGTCACCGAGGCTGGGACAGTGCCAATGGGTGCCAGGACACCCCGTACCCCCAGCCAGGCCCCCAGCCCACCCTCGCCGCGGGTGCCAGAGCCGTCGGCAGCGCCGCCCACCCGCCCGCCCGGGCACCTGCAGATGAGGACGATCCAGTTGTAGAGGACGGGCAGCACCATGAGGCTGATCCACCAGTAGTACCAGTCCCCGGAGGGGTCCAGGGTCCAGCTCCGAGGGGTGGTGGCACTGCGGGGGGGCAGAGGGACATCAGGGTCACCCCATCCCACCCAGCTCTGCCCCCCTGCCCGGCCATGCTGTCCCCTGGCCCCACCAGCCCTTCACCGAGCCCCTGTGCCGGCGGCCCCTCACCATGGCACCGGGTGCTCCGGGCACCCCACGGGACCGAGGAGTCCCCGCCGGGTGCTCCCACCCTGGGTCCCATGGCGGGCAGCCGTGCCCTGCTCACCCCGAGGTGTGCCCGGTGCCGGTGCCAGGCTCGGCCGCAGCGGTGAGTCCGGTGATGCCGCGTGGCTGCGGCCGAAGCCGGGGGCGGGACAGCAGGGAGCTGAGGCCGTGCATCCTGCCCTCCGGGCACCGGTGAGGGTCCTGCACCGGCCCCGGTACCCGGTGGGTGCTGCAGCCCGTGCCCAGCCGTAGCACCGAGCGCGGTCCCTCGGCGGGACCCACCCACGTGGCTCTGCCAGCGCCGGGCGCGTCTTGGCAACGCGGGGCCCGCCCGGGGCGCTCACCGGCCCACCGGGACACCGGGGCTGCGCCGTGCCGGGGCGGCAGAGCCATCGCCCGGGTGTGTCGGGGCCGTGCCACGGGTGGAGTGGAAGCCTCCGGGCCCAGCGTGGGTGCTGGCGGGTGGGGGCACGTGTGGCCCCTCCACACCAGTGCTGGGGTCGGTGCTCCGGTGGGGCTCTGGCTCCGGTGCCGTGCAGGCGTCAGAGCGGGGCGGCACCAGGGAAGGTGGGAGCGGGGTTGGGGCACCGTGCGGGGTGCCGGGGATGTGCCCCGGCCCGGTGCCAGTGTCCCTGGTGTGCGGCACAACGGGTTGCCCGGTGCGGGCAGGCACAGAGGGGTCACAGTGCTACGTGCAGTCCGGTTGCCGGTGCCAGGTGCTGTGGGGCAGTGACGGTGCCCGGTGTGGAAAGGCACCCGGTGCAGGGTACCCGGTGCGGGGGATGCACATTTAGGGGGTGACTGGTGTGGGGGGGTGTCTGGTACAGGGATGCCCAGTACAGGGGTGCCCGTTTGGGGGGGGTGCTCTGTGGGGGGGTACCCGGTGGGGGGGTTACCCTGCGAGGTGGTGCCCGTTTGGGGGTGCTCGGTGAGGGGAGTGTCCTGTTTGGGGGGTGCCCGGTACATGGGTGCCCATTTTGGGGGATGCCCGTTCGGGGGGTGCCCTTTTTGGGGGGCGCCTGCTTGGGGGATGCCCGTTCGGGGGGGTGCCCGTTCGGGGGGTGCCCGTTTCCCGCGCGGCCGATCCCACCCCTGTCCATCCTCACGGTACCTCAGCCCCCGCCCCCAGGCCCCGCCCCTCACGCGGCTCAACCAATCAGCGCTCCGAACCGCGAGGCCCCGCCCATCCCCGGGGTGCAGGGCGTGGACGTGGGCGTGGCCTGCGCGGCCGGTGCGTCGGGCGGCGGCGGGAAGATGGCGGCGGCCGCGCGGGGCCCGCGGCGGGGGCGGCCGGTGAGCGGCGGGGCCGCGCGGGGCCGGGCCGAGCGGGGCGGGTGGGTTGACCCGGACACCCGGGCACGGGGACGCGGGGACGCGGCTGCTGTGGGGTTCGGCCCGCGCTGGGCGGTGCTGCCGCTCGGTAACTGGGCGCCTGGGGCCGCCGCCTGCCCTTGGCCCGGCCCCGCTGTCCCCGTTCGGAGATCGGGGCGGGCCGTGTCCCCGCGGGGCCCTGTCCCAGTGCTGACGGAGGGTGGTAGGCGCCGGGCAGGGCCTGGGCTGTGCGGGAGGTCCGGCTGGGGGGGGGTCCCGGGGCGGGGGGTCCCGGGGTGTCCAGGCCCGGGCCGACGCCTCCTCTCTGTCTCCAGGTTCGGCGCTGACGGTTCGGGACCCGCCGCGGCCTTGACCCCAGGTAGGCGGCTCGGGGTGGGGGGGCCGGTCAGCGGGAGGGGGGTATCGGGGGCGGGGAGGGGCCGGTGCCCACCGGGGACAGGGGGGACCGAAAGGCCCCCCTACAACGGCTGACCCCCCCCGGCCTTGTCCCGTCCCGGGGGGTCGGGGGCTGCCGGGCTCTGTGCCTGGTGACCCCCCCGGTGACCGGCCCCTTGGCGCTCTGCTCAGCCCCGGTGTGTGGGTCTGGGGTCGAGGGGGGGTGGCCGTGTCCCCGGTACCCCAGCTGTGGCCGTGGTGGCATCCCGGGCTGCCTTCCCGTGTCCCCGGACACCCACCGGGACCCCTCACCGGACACCCACCCACCGGGACCCCTCCCTGCAGACTGCCCCGGGATCGTGCTGGGGGCAGAGGTCACGCTCCCGGTGCACGGGTGGGCTCGGTGGCACCGTGCCGTGTCCCGGTGGCTCCTGCCTGCTGGCCGGGTCCCCTCCACGTGCGGTGGGAGCTGCCGGGGTCAGGAGCTGACACCGGGGCGAGGAAGGAGCCGGTGGCAGGTTGGAGCCGGGATATCCCAGCTCTCGGGGCGGTCGTGTGGCAGCAGCCAGTGTCCCGCGCGTGGCTGAGGGGTCCCCACCGGCCCTCCCACCGTCTGCGTGGCCGTGGCTGTCCCCCGGTGTACCGTGGCCTTTGCCTCACCTCGGTGAGCCCTTTGCCCTGGCTCGACCCCGTCCCACTTCGCCAGCCCCGGCGAGGGGCTCACACGGTGACACGGTGCCGAGCAGCCCGGCCACAGCCCGGCGCGGGGCCACGAGCCGCGGTGGTCCCGGCTGCTGGGCTGGCCCCGGCGCCGGCCCCCAGCGAGGTCTAACTTTAGCACCCAGCCGCAGCCAGGCCGCGCTGGAACGGGACACCGGGCGTGCCACGGGTGCCTGAACCGCGGGAGGAGCCTGCGGCTGCTGCCGGCACCGCCGCGCTCGGCTGCCCGGGGGGCTCCGTCCCCCTGGTTCCTGTGCTCTGGGAAGGTGCCAGGGCCCGGCTGTGCCCGCGGTAGCTTTTGGCTGCCCCTGCTCCGGCCCTGCCACCGTCACCGTCCCTTGTGGAAAGGGGTTTGGGTTTTCTTGCACGGCCGCTTCCGTTTCCGTCCCACCACCGGAGCTCCCGTGCCACGGGGCCGTGGTGGGTCACGGTGCCGTGGGGCTGTGTGGGGCAGGGCAGAGGGGCTGTGTGGGGCAGGGCAGAGGGGCTGTGTGGGGCAGGGCAGAGGGGGCTGTGTGGGGCAGGGCAGAGGGGCTGTGTGGGGCAGGGCAGAGGGGGCTGTGTGGGGCAGGGCACGGGGGCTGTGTCCTGTCAGGGGGCTGTGTCCCAGCACGGGGGCTGTGTCCCGGCACGGGGGCTGTGTCCCAGAGCCGTGCCCCATCCCGGCACAGCTGCTCCCAGCCGTGTCCCTGTGCCAGGCTGCCGTCCCCAGGGGGGGCTCTGTGCCTGTCCCCCCGCCCCGGCACGCTCCTGCTGTCCCTGCGGCACGTGCTGCCGGGGAGGTTATTTCTGGGCAGCGGGGGCTGCCGGTGCGGGGGCTGCCGGTGCCGGCTCTCCGCGCTGTCACTCTGCCCAGGAGGGGTTTGGTGAGTCCTGGCACGGGCGCTCTGGGGCTGCAGCAGCTTCTCCGGGGCCTCCCCCCGCCCCAGGGACCCCGTCAGCGTCCCCACGCCGCGCTGGGCCCGAGTGGGTTGGGGTCTATAAATATCCCGGCGGCTCCCCGGCGCCGCTGCGCCGCGGGGGCTGTGGGTGTGCCGCGGGTGCTGCCGCAGCCGCCCGGCCCGGCCCGGCTCCCTGCACCTCTTTAAAGGCCGATGGTGCCAATGTCCCCGTCCCCGCGGTGTCGGTGGCTCTGGCAGCCCCATCGGTGCTGCCCACGGTGTCACCTCGTGCTGTGCGGCCGGTCGGTCCTTGTGCTGGGCGAGCTCATGCTGTGACACCGAGGACTTTGCTGTAGGAGCTGCTGCCCCAGCCCAGTTGTGTGTCCCACCACGGGCTTTGGTTTTGGTGGCAGCTGGCTGTCCCCAGGTCCTTGCCTGTGTCTGTGCCGGGACTGGAGTGGGATGGAGCCGGGTGGGCCAGGGAAGGTGCTGGTGTCGGTGCCGGTGCCGGTACATGAGGCCCTGTCCCCACCACAGAACTACCAGTGGGGACGGGGGATCCCAGCCCCAAGGGACAGGGACAGCCCCGTGTCACTGTCGTGGTGGTGGCAGAGCCAGTGGCAGGGTCTGAGCTGTCACTGTGGTCAGGGGAAGGTGCTGAGCCCGGACCCCCAGGCAGCAGCTGTGGGGTCACCTCCCTCCCGCCCTGCCCGTGGGTGGCTGCAGGGGTCCTGCTGCTGTTTTGGGGGGGTCCTGTGCCCCCCAGGCTGGCTGCTGCCGGGTCATCTGTCCTGCCAGGCGTGGAGGCAGGCGGCTGTCCCTGCTGTCCCCACTGTCCCTGCTGTCCCCACTGTCCCTGCCGTCCCCACTGTCCCTGCTGTCCCCATTCTCCCCGCTGTTCCTGCTGTCCCCACTGTCCCTGATGTCCCCACTGTCCCTGCTGTCTCACTTGTCCCTGCTGTCCCCACTGTCCCTGCTGTCCCCACTGTCCCCGCTGTCCCACTTGTCCCTGCTGTCCCCACTCTCCCCGCTGTCCCACTTGTCCCCGCTGTCCCCACTGTCCCCGCTGTCCCTGCTGTCCCACTTGTCCCCGCTGTCCCTGCTGTCCCCACTGTCCCTGCCGTCCCCGCTGTCCCACTTGTCCCCGCTGTCCCGGCTGGGCGCGGGTGCCGGGCGCTCCCCACAGCCCCAGACTGGGCTGGCCCCGGGTTCAAAGTGCGTTGCTGGGCGTGGAGGCGGAGCCGGCAGCCAGAGCCCTCCGGCTGCGCCGGCCCGGCCGCTCGCCCTTCCTCTTCCTCAGCCCGGCTCCCGCCAGCCCGGCGCTCCGGTGCTGCGTCCTTCTGCCGGGCCCGGCTCAGCCGTGGGGCCGCGGCTCGGCCCCGGTGTCTGGTCCCTCCCGTGGCCGTGGCCTCGCGGGGCTGGCGGTGCCGTGTGCCGCTGTGACCCCATCGCCGTGGTGGGACACGTGGCTGCTCTGACCCGTCCCGTCCCACCGCCCCGTGGGGACGGAGCTGGGATCTGTGCCCGGGTGGGGCTGCGGGACGGGGTCGGCACCGGCTTTGCCTCCACGTGCTCCCCACGGCCCGGCTGTGCCGCTCCCCGTCCCGCTCGTGGCTGCGTGGCGGTGCCGGCTGCGTGCCCTCCTGGCTGCATGCCACCCTGGTTCTGTGCCACCCTGGTTCTGTGCCACCCTTGTCCTGTGCCACCCTGGTTCTGTGCCACCCTGGTTCTGTGCCACCCTGGTTCAGTGCCACCCTGGCTGCGTGCCATCCTGGTTCTGTGCCACCCTGGCTCCGGCGGTGACCTGCCATGCGGTGCCGTTGGCTGTGGCCGAGCCACTGTGTCCCTTAGTGCTGGGGGCTCTGGCTCTGGGACCCCCCCACGGGGACAGGCAGGACAGGGCTGGTGTGTTCACCAGCCCCATTGCTGTGGGGCAGGGCCCGTGGGGGGGCCTGGGGTGGGGATGGGGGTGTTGAGGGGGATTGAAAGGCCAGGTTGGATGAGGCTTTGAGCAGCCTGGTCTAGTGGAAGGTGTCCCTGCTGCTGGCAGGGGGCTGGGACTGGAGGAGCTTTGAGGTCCCTTCCCACCCAAACCAGTCTGGGGTTCCATGAAATGATCCCGGTGCCGCACGGCCCCTGAGCCGCCACTCTCCCTCCCCGCAGCAGCATGGAGAGAGGGTCCCCCCGTCCCACCCGTGTCCCTGCACCCCTGTGGCGACACCAGGCTCCCGCCGTCCCCGTTGTCCCGCCCCCCCGGAGCCGCTGACCGCCCCGTGCTCTGCCCATGGAGAGGATGAGCTGGCTGAGCAAGCTGCACCCGCGGGCGGGCGGGCAGCGAGCCCCCCGCGGCGCCAGCCTGCAGAGCCCCATCACCGCCGACCCCGAGACCTGCCTCATGGTCTTCAAGAACCACTGGTCCCAGGTGAGCCGGGGCGGAGGGGCCGGCAGCGGGGCCCCTCCCCCAGCCCGGCGCTCAGCACCAGCGCCCCCGTGTTGCCCCCGCCCCAGGTCCTGCGCATCCTGGAGCGCCGCGGCTGCAGAGCGGCCCCCGACGACCTCAGCGCCGTCCGCAACAACACCTACCAGATGCTGAACCTGCTGGCCGAGGACCGGCCGCGCGGGGACGCGGCCCCGGGGCCCATCCTGGAGTTCGTGGCCGCGGAGAACCTGCTGGAGCGGCTGCTGGGCTGGCACCTGCAGGGGGACTTCCCCGAGGAGAGGAAGGTGGAGCAGCTGAAGCTCTACGAGATGCTCATCAGCCAGGCCCGGCAGCCCCTGCTGCGGCACAAGGCGGTGCTGACCCCGCTGCTGCGGCTGCTGGGCCTCTGCGCCGAGCCCCGCTCCGCCGCGCTGGAGAACAGCCTGGTCCTGCTGCTCAACCAGCTCTGCGTCTCCGTGGCCAAGGAGCCCTCCGTCCTGGAGCTCTTCTTCCACAGCCACGCCGACCAGGGCCCCGCCAACCTCATCATCTTCTCCCTCCTCATCCCCTTCATCCACCACGAGGGCGTCCTGGGGCAGCAGGCCCGCGACGCGCTGCTGCTCATCATGGCCATGTCCGCCAGCAACCACGCCGTGGCCAAGTCCATCACCGACAACTCCTACTTCTGCCCGGTACGGCGCGGGGTGGCCCCGGGCCACGGCCCCCTCCTCGTGCTGGCACTGGGACACGGCTGCTCCCCTCCAGAGCTTCGCTGCTGGCGCGGGGCTGGGCTTGGCTGCTGTGGTGGGAGCCACAGTGGCCTTGGAGGGAGGAGCGGTGGGATTGGAGGGCTTGGAGGTGGGCTGGGGACAAGGGGACCGTGTCCTGGGGACAGTGGGGGACGTAGGGCCCAGCAAAGCTCCCCAGCTGCGAACTGGGGTGGAGGTTTCCATGTGGTGCTTGGAGGAGGATGGTGGGGCCAGCAGCTGGAGACCCAGAGCCTCCAGCAGGGCTGGTGACAGGGCTGGTGACAGGGCTGGTGGCAGAGCTGGTGGCAGGGCTGGTGACAGGGCTGGTGGCAGGGCTGGTGGCAGGGTTGGTGGCAGGGCTGGTGGCAGAGCTGGTGGCAGAGCTGGTGGCAGGGTTGGTGGCAGAGCTGGTGACAGGGCTGGTGGCAGGGTTGGCTGGGTTGGTGGCAGGGTTGGTGACAGGGCTGGTGGCTGGGTTGGCTGGGTTGGTGGCAGGGCTGGTGACAGGGCTGGTGGCAGGGTTGGCCGGGCTGGTGACAGGATTGGTGGCAGGTTTGGTGACAGGGTTGGTGGCAGAGCTGGTGGCAGAGCTGGCGACAGGGTTGGTGACAGGGTTGGTGACAGGGCTGCTGGTGGGTCTGTACCAGCTGCTGCACTGGATGGGACATCCCGGGTGGGCTCGGCACCGCGCTGGCTGTCCCCGTGCAGTGGTGTCCTGGTGAGTGGCAGTGTCCTGGGGGGGCTGGTGGCTCGGGGGCAGCTGAGTCCCTGTCCCCACAGGTCCTGGCCACCGGGCTGAGCGCCCTGTACTCCTCCCTGCCGCGCAAGATCGAGGTGCGGGGGGACGACTGGCACTGCCTGCGCCGCGAGGACTGGATCGGGGTCTCCTCCCTCGTCCTCTTCATGAACTCCCTGGAGTTCTGCAACGCCGTCATCCAGGTAGGGCTGGGGTGGCCACCGGCCCCCCGTGGGGCTGGCCACCGCCCTGACCCCCGTCGCCCCGCAGGTCGCCCACCCCCTGGTGCAGAAGCAGCTGGTGGATTATGTCCACAACGGGTTCCTGGTCCCGGTCATGGGGCCGGCGCTGCACAAGGTGAGGGGCTCCCGCTGCGGGGGTGCTCCCAGCCTGGAGCTCTGCCCCACAGGGAGGTTGGGTGATGTGCAGGGAGATCTGGACAGGCTGGAGAGCTGGGTGGAGAGGAACCTGGTGAGGTTCAGTAAGGGCAAGTGTGGGGTCCTGCTCCTGAGGAGGGATCACCCCAGGCACCAGCACAGGCTGGGGGTGACCTGCTGGAGAGGAGCCCTGCAGAGAGGACCTGGGAGTGCTGGGGGGTGACCAGTTGGCCATGAGCCAACAATGTGCCCTTGTAGCCAAAAAAGCCAATGGTCTCCTGGGGGGCATTGAGAAGAACGTGGCCAGCAGGTTGAGGGAGGTTCTCCTCCCCCTCTGCTCTGCCCTGGTGAGGCCACATCTGCAGTGTTGTGTCCAGTTCTGGGCTCCCCAGTTCCAGAGGGACAGGGATCTTCTGGAGAGAGTTCAGTGGAGGCCACAGAGATGCTGAGGGGCCTGGAGCATCTCCCGTGTGAGGAGAGGCTGGGAGACCTGGGGCTGCTCAGCCTGGAGAAGAGCAGCCTGAGAGGGGATCTGATCAATGTCTGTCAATATCTGAAGTGTGGGGGCCAAATGGATGGGGCCGGGCTCTTCTGGGTGGTGCCCAGTGACAGGACAAGGGGCAATGGGCACAAACTGGGACACCAGAAGTTCCAGACAAACTGAAGGAAAAACTTCTTCCCTGTGAGGGTGCCAGAGCCCTGGGCCAGGCTGCCCAGAGAGGGTGTGGAGTCTCCATCTCTGGAGATGTTCAAACCCACCTGGACACTTTCCTGTGCAACCTGGTGTAGGGAACCTGCTCTGGCAGGGGGGTTGGACTGGATGATCTCCTGAGCTCCCTGCCAACCCCACCAGCCTGGGACTCTGTGAGGTTCCCTGTCCGTGCGGGTGGGGCGGGCAGGGGTCCTGGAAGGGTGCCCCAGGCCCACACAGAGGTGCCCCCTCCCCCAGACCTCCATCGAGGAGATGATCGCCAGCACAGCCTACCTGGACCTGTTCCTGCGCAGCGTCAGCGAGACGGCGCTGCTGAAAACCTTCCTGCGCTTCGTGCTGCTGCACCGGCACGACAGCGCCACCATCCTGGACACGCTGCTCAGCCGCATCAACAGCAACTCCCGGGTGAGAGGGGCACCCCCACGCACCCCATAGCATCCCAGAGCACCCCACGGCACCCCCATAGCATCCCACAGCACCCCACGGCACCCCTCAGCACCCCCACAGCACCCCATAGCACCCCCACGGCACCCCAGGGCACCCAAGAGCACCCCATGGCACCCCAGAGCACCCCATAGCATCCCACAGCATCCCATAGCACCCCTCAGCACCCCCACAGCACCCCATAGCATCCCACAGCAGCCCAGAGCACCCCCACGGCACCCCTCAGTACCCCCACGGCACCCCACGGCCTGCCCCGCCGGCTCTCGCTCACCCTGTCCCTGCTGTCCCCAGCTCTGCATGGTGTCCCTGAGCCTGTTCCGGACGCTGCTCAGCCTCAACTGCGAGGACGTGATGCTGCAGCTGGTGCTCAGGTAACCGGCCCCGCGCCGGGGGGCTGCCCTGCCCCGCCCCTGCCCCACACCCGGGGGGTCCTGCGGGACGCGTCACCCCCCGCCGTGCCTGTGGGGCAGCCATCGCCGCTCCTGCCCCGCTGGCGAAGGCGCTGGGGTCCCCGTCCCACCCGCAGCCCCCTGCCCCCCAGGTACCTGCTGCCCTGCAGCCACGTCATGCTGAGCCAGAAGCGGGCGGTGCGGGACCTGGACATCTATGGGAGAACGGCCGCCAAGTTCCTGTCGCTCGTCCCGCGCTGCTGCCGCCCCGAGAGCCCCCCGGCGCCCGAGCGGGACGAGGAGCACGCCGCCTGGACCAGGGGTACGGCACCGGGGTCCCCCGCCGGGACCGGGGGTACGGCGCCGGGGTCCCCACTGCCGCCCGCCCCCGCTCCGCGCTGACCCCCTCCGCCGCGCCACCTGCAGGTCACGGCAGCCCCAGCGTGGACGCCTCGTCGGTGGTGACGGTGCCGAAGCCCTCGACGCCCTCCCGGCTCTCGTTCTTCATGCGGCAGCAGAGCGCGGCCCCCGAGGCGGCCCCGGCGCCGCCGCGCTCCCCCGGCACCCCGAGCGGCAGCCCCTGCCACCGCGCCGGGCGCTGGGAGGAGGTGGCGGAGCTGGACAGGAATTACCTGGAGTACCTGCGGGACGCGCGGCTCAGCATCGACCGCTGCGCCTGGGCCTGCCGCGTCTGGTCAGCCCCCTACGACGGCGAGGAGCCCAGCGGCGCCGCACCCCCGCCCGACGGCGGCCCCCCGCCCGGCCCCGACTGCCTCGGCCGCCCCCCGGGACCCCCCACCCCGCGGACTAAAAAGCGGGGTTTGCCGGAGGAGGGGGCGAGGGAAGGGCAGGGGGGACCCCCCGGTGGGGGCGGTGAGCCCGGTGTGGGGGGGCCCGGCCCCGAGGTGCGGGATGGGGGGTCCCTGGTGAACGGGGCGCACGGGCCGGGGGAGCCGGGCCAGCCCGAGGGGGACGTGGCGGTGAAGAAGGTGCGGCGCAGCCCCCAGGGCGAGGGCGATGGCGCGGGGTCCCCCCCCGAGCAGGACCACCGGCTGGTCCCGGCGCAGAATGGGGCCGCAGCCGCCCCGGCCCCCCGGCCGCAGCCCCCGGGCTGGGAGCCGCTGCCCTCGGTGGACTCGCTGATCGAGGAGCTGCTGGCCCGGGCGCCGGCCGAGCCCAACGGGGCCGGTGTCACCATCGAGACCTTCACCGAGGAGCTGCGGGAGATCGAGGCCGAGATGGGGCACGATGGCGGCGATGGCGGCGCCGAGCCCCCCGAGCCGCCCCTGTCCCGTGAGGACGAGGAGGAGGAGACCTTCACCAGCTTCGCCGCCCTGCCCGAGGGTGACACCGCGGGACGGGCGCCACCGCGGCCGCCGGACCCCCTGGCCCAGCTGGTGGCCAGCCCGCCGCGGGTTGGGGGGCTGCCCCCCACCCAGCCCTTCACAGGTGGGTCAGTGGGGCGGGGGCCGGGGGTGACGCTGCCATCCCGGTGCTGCCCGTGCCCGCCCCGGTGCTGCCCGTGCCCCGCGCCCGCAGGTCCCTTCGTGGCCGTGCTCTTCGGGAAGCTGGAGAACATGCTGCACAACTCGCTCTACGTCAACTTCCTGCTGACCGGGCTGGTGGCCCAGCTGGCCTGTTACCCCCAGCCCCTGCTCCGCTCCTTCCTCCTCAACACCAACATGGTCTTCCAGCCCAGCGTCAAGTCCCTGCTGCAGGTACAGCCGGGCGGGCAGGGGACCCTCGGGACCCCCGTGTGGTGCCCAGCCCTGCCCTCACGCCGTCCCTTGTCCCTTGTCCCCATCCCATGTCCCCATTCCTTATCCCTGTCCCTTGTCCCATCCCTCACACCATCCCTCGTCCTGTCCCTTGTCCTGTCCCTCATCCCTGTCCCTCATCCTTGTCCCTATCCCTCATCCCATCCCTCATCCTGTCCCTCATCCCATCCCTCATCCCATCCCTCATCCTTGTCCCCATCCCTCATGCCATCCCTCATCCTGTCCCTCATCCCATCCCTCTCACGTCCCCTGTCCCTTGTCCCCATCCCTCATCCCGTCCCTCACCCCTTCCTTTGTCCCTCTTCCTGTCCCTTGTCCTATCCTGTGCCCTTGCCCTGTTTCTCATCCCGCCCCTCACCTTGTCCCTTGTCCCCCATCCCATCCCATCCCATCCCATCCCATCCCATCCCATCCCATCCCATCCCATCCCATCCCATCCCATCCCATCCCATCCCATCCCATCCCATCCCTCATCCTGTCCCTCGCCCGTCCCTTGTCCCACCCCCGTTCCCCGGCCCGCCCCCCGCCCGCCCCGCCCGTTCCGCCCCGCAGGTCCTGGGCTCGGTGAAGAACAAGATCGAGAGCTTCGCCGCCAGCCAGGAGGATTTCCCGGCGCTGCTCTTCAAAGCCAAGAAGTACCTGATCGCGCGGGGGAAGCTGGACTGGAGCGACGCGCCCGGCGCCGCGCCCGCCCTGCGCCGCGCCGACACCCTGGGTGAGGCGGGGGGCACCGACCGCCGGCCCGGGGGGGTGGCATGGGGCATCGGCTGGGGGCTGCGGGAAGGGTGGGGGCTGCACGGAGGGACTGGGGGCTGGATGGAGGGCTGGGGGTGTGTGAGGGGCTGGGGGTGCGGGGAGGGTGGGGGCTGCACAGAGGGACTGGGGGCTGGATGGGGGGCTGGGGGTGTGTGAGGGGCTGGGGGCTGTGGGGGGGTTTGGGAGATGTGGGGGTCTGGGGGCTGCACAGAGGGATTTGGGGCTGGATGGAGGGCTGGGGGTGTGTGGGGGGCTGGGGTCTGTGGGGGGTTTGGGAGATGTGGGGGGCTGGGGGCTGTGGGGAGCTTGGGGGCTGTGCAGGATCTCTCTGGGGTGCTGGGTGTTGGGTGCCGTTTTGGGTGCCGTGGTTGGTGCTGTGTTGGGTGTGGTATTGGGTGCTGTGTTGGGTGCCATGGTTGGTGCTGTGCTGGGTGCTGTGCTGGGTGCCACACTGGGTGCCATGCTGGGTGCCGTGGTTGGTGCCATGCCGGGTGCTGTGCTGGGTGCCATGGTTGGTGCTGTGCTGGGTGCTGTGTTGAGTGCTGTGTTGGGTGCCCTGCTGGGTGCTGTGGTTGGTGCTGTGTTGAGTGCCCTGCTGGGTGCCGTGCTGGGTGCCGTGCTGGGTGCTGTGCTGGGTGCCATGCTGGGTGCCACACTGGGTGCCATGCTGGGTGCCGTGGTTGGTGCCATGCTGGGTGCCGTGGTTGGTGCCATGGTTGGTGCTGTGCTGGGTGCCGTGGTTGGTGCCATGCCGGGTGCTGTGCTGGGTGCCGTGGTTGTTGCTGTGCTGGGTGCCGTGGTTGTTGCTGTGCTGGGTGCCATGGTTGGTGCTGTGTTGGGTGCTGTGTTGGGTGTGATATTGGGTGCTGTGCTGGGTGCTGTGTTGGGTGCCGTGCGAGGTGCCACACTGGGTGCCGTGCTGGGTGCCGTGGTTGTTGCTGTGCTGGGTGCCATGGTTGGTGCTGTGTTGGGTGTGGTATTGGGTGCTGTGCTGGGTGCTGTGTTGGGTGCCGTGCCAGGTGCCACACTGGGTGCCATGCTGGGTGCCATGCTGGGTGCCGTGGTTGGTGCCATGCTGGGTGCCGTGGTTGGTGCTGTGTTGGGTGCTGTGTTGGGTGTGGTATTGGGTGCTGTGCTGGGTGCTGTGTTGTGTGCCGTGCCGGGTGCTGTGTTGGGTGCTATGCTGGGTGCTATGCTGGGTGCCGTGCCGGGTGCTGTGTTGTGTGCCGTGCCGGGTGCTGTGTTGGGTGCCGTGCTGGGTGCCGTGCTGGGTGCCGTGCCGGGTGCTGTGCTGGGTGCCGTGCCGGGTGCCGTGCCGGGTGCCGTGCCCGGTGCCGCGCTGACCCCCGCCCGCAGCGCGGAGCCGCAAGCCGTCCCTCGGGGAGCTGATCCTGCGCCACGCCAACAGCCCGACGCGCGCGCGGCACGCGGCCCAGCTCGCCTTCCAGCACGTGCGGGACGGGCCGGCGCTGCCCGCCCTGCCCGGGGCCTCCCTGTTCCGCGGCGGCTCCGCGGCCGAGCGGCAGAGCCAGGCCCTGCGCGTCAAGAACGCCGTGTACTGCGCCGTCATCTTCAGCGAGTTCCTCAAGGAGCTGGCGGCCATCGCCCAGGCCCACGCCGTCACCTCCCCCTTCCTGACCGAGCCCCCCGAGGAGTGACCCCCTCCTCCCCACGCACACGCCCCCCGCCCGGCGCCCTTTGAGCCCCCCCGGGACAGGGACCTTTTTAATTTATTGGGGCCGAGCGCCTGGCTGAGACCGGACCGCGCCCCCCACGGGAGTGGCCGCGGCTCGGGGCGGGGGGGTGGCAGGGCAGGACCCTGGGCGGCCCCGGGGGGCTCGGCGGGGGCGCGGGCTGGCTCTGCCCCCCCTTTGCCGCGGGGTCCCGCGCCCGGGTCGCCCACCCAGCTCCTCTCTATGCAACACGGACCCGGGGGGGTGGGCTGGGGGGGGCCGGGCGCTGCATGGGGGGGGCTGCGTGTGTCTGTGCTGTGTCAGAGCCCTCGGAATAAAGGGGCTGGTGAGGGGGTCGCCTGACGCTGCCCGTGATGTCCCCACACCCAACCCCACACCCACGTGGCCTCGGTGTCACACACCCAGCTGGGGGGTCCCCGGGGTGGGGGGCGGCTCTGTCCCGGCTGGGTGCCCCCCACACCACTGACATCAGGGTGCTGTGCATCCCACAGTTCCCCCCCCAGCTCCCTCCTCCTGTCCTGGGGGGCTTGTGCTTGCGGACCTCCACATCTGGGAGCCAGACCCAGCCCAGGGACAGGCTGGGGGGGTCTCGGGGGTGTCACGAGCGGTGGCTGGGCTCAGCCTGGGAGTGGGCTGCCTCTGTACCCCACCTCTGCCCACCCGGGGAGGGGGTTCCTCTGGCCTCATATGGGGGTCCCGGGGGGGGAGGTGGGGGGTGCTGGGGAGCACACGAGGGGTCAGGAGTGCAGCTGAGCGGTTGGGGGGGTACAGGGGGGTGACACAGGAGGTGCTGTGGGT
Source organism: Caprimulgus europaeus (assembly GCA_907165065.1). The sequence goes on along the minus strand of OU015523.1, from coordinate 126,070,037 downwards.
GACACGAGGGTGCAGGGGGGGTGACATGGGGGTGCAGGATGGTGCTCGGGTGGTGAAAGGGGGGGACAGGGGCTGCGGTACCATCTCGGTGGCAGCACCGAGCTCCCCGGGTGCTGCTGCTGGGGAAGGGGTGTGGGTGTGGGTGGCTTTGGTGAGGAAGGGGTCCCGGTGGTCCTGGGCACCCAGCGATGGGTGGGTGGGTGGGTGGGTGCAGCACCCGGGTGGGACACGGGGCTGGGTCTCAGCTCTTGGCTGTGAAGGTGGCTTTGAGCATCGTCCTGGAGGTGGGGGGTCGGGATGGTCCCAGTGGACGTGGATGGAGATGGAGCATCCCCGGTGTTACCTGGGCCCCCCGGTAGGATGGGCCCCCCCTAACGAGCAGGGGGGCAGGTGGGGAAAGGACCTCCCAGCCCGGGGAAGGAGCCCAGTCCGCCCAGTTTGCTGGGAGGGAGCTGAGGGCTCCCCGGGGAGTGGGCACTGGGAGCTGGGGGCAGACCCAGCAGTTGTGGGATGAGGCAGCTGGTTAATTGTGAGGATCATTAATTAATTAACCCCCGGCACGCTGCCCAGGCTGAGCTGTGGGTAAAGCTGCGGGAGACGCATTTGGAAATGGTTCCTGGGGGAAAATCCACGTTTCTGAAACTGAGGCAGTTTTGGGGAGAGGCCTCAGTTAATGAAACTTAAAATAAAATCATAGAATCACAATGAGTTTGGTTGGAGAAGATCGTTGTGATCATTTAATCCAACCATGAACCCAGCATTGCCAGGTTATAAAAATAATGATATTAAATAGTAATGATAATAATAATGGTAATAAAATATGCAAATGAGTGACCCCCAGGGCCATTGCTCAGCACCCGCCCACTCAGCCCGGCCCGTTCCCAGAGAACGATCCCGGAGCAGCGACAATCCCGACCCGAAACCGCAATCCCGGGAGAGCCAGAGCCCGAGCGAGAGCCAGAGAGAGCCAGAGAGGAAGAGCCCCTCATGGATCTCCTGCCCATGGGGGACAGGAGCTGGAACAGCCCCTTGGCAGAGCCCAATGCCCGTGGAGCTGAGCCATTGCAATATTCCTCACCCCCCTCCCAGGCCCTGCACTTGCAGAGCAGCAAAACACAAAGTCCTTCAACTTCCAGCAACAACTGAAAACATCGGTGTGTTCTCAATGTTCTTCTTCTACCAAATCCCAGCTGAACCCAAACCCCAGCGCTGTTCCAGCTGCTGAACGGACCCAGCTCTGGCCCAGCTCACACCGGGACACACACCCAGCTCCATGTGCAGTGCCGGGATGTGCCGGCAGCAGCCGGACGCGCGGGCGTCAGCGTGTGGGAGCAGCGGGGCAGGAGGTGTGGGGCAGGGCTGTGCTGTATGGCAGGACCACGCTGTGATTCAATGGGACTGTCTCAGAGATCATGACACAGGGAAACTTGCTGAGGACACCCAAGATCTTGGATATTTTGGGTATCTATATCAAGATTTTATGATAAAAATATTGATTTAATATTCTTATGGCTGGAAAATAGCCCAAGTGTTTCGTTTTCATTTGGCTGTTTCTGTTGGAGGTTCTGCACTGGCTCAGGTGACTCTTGCTTTAGATGTCTGCTTGATGCCAGGCGCTTCAGTCTTGGTTCAGCTGTGAGATGTTTGATACCAGCTGTGACTGGTTCTGGGAGGACAAATGATGAGGAAAATCTTTGCTGGGAGGCTGAGGTGACTGCCTGGCAGCCTCCCCAGCCTCCTCGAGCTTAGGGAGGTGGTCAAGAGTAAAATTCCAAACTGAGAGGGAGAAATGCATCGACTGGTTGGGGTTTGGTGTTTATTTGTTATTACTTTTGTTATTAATTTGTTATTACTTCCCTGTGAGGGTGCCGGAGCCCTGGGCCAGGCTGCCCAGAGAGGGTGTGGAGTCTCCATCTCTGGAGATGTTCAAACCCACCTGGACACTTTCCTGTGCAACCTGGTGTAGGGACCCTGCTTTGGCAGGGGGGTGGGACTGGGTGATCTCCTGGGGTCCCTTCATTCCTTGACTCTGTGAGGAAAATTCCTGATGAAACCGGCCGAGAGCCATCGGCAACGGCGGAGGGGTCGGGGTTGTCCCGGGAAGGGAGGCGGCAGAGACGGGGTGGAGCTCACGAGCACAAAACGCAAATCACTGCGGTGGGGCTAACGACGGCGAGAGCTCGTGACACGGGAGCCAGGGTGTGACACGGGAGTCAGGGTGTGACACGGGAGCCAGGGTGTGACACACGAGCCAGGGTGTGACACACGAGACGGGCCCGGGGTGTCCCCCCCGAGAACGATGCTCCCACGTGTCCCACAGGGCAGCACCGTGAGGGTCCGGCTGGGGAGCCACTCGCCCACGGGGCAGGTGACAGTGGTGGCACCTCGGGTCTGTCCTGGCCCAGGTTGCCCAGAGAGGTGGTAGAAGCCCCATCCCTGGAAACATTCAAGGTCAGGTTGGATCTCGAGACTCTGAGCAACCTGGTCTGGTTGAAGATGTCTCTGCTCACTGCACAGGGACTTGATGGCCTCGAAATGTCCCTTCCCACCCAACCATGCTGTCATTCTGTGGCTCTAAAAACTGCCCCATCCCACCCATCCGCCCGGCCAGTGCTCAGCGGGGCCGTGCTGGTGTCTCAGAGCAGACCCAGAGCTGGTGCTGCAGGACAAGGTGGGTTTCACAGGGTTTGGAGTGAGGAAACATTCTTTTAGCAGCAGAAACTGAGCCCAAAAGAAGGAGAAAAGAGAATAATGCTAAATCCCCAGGAACTGTTATTATGAAGACATCACCATGGTGAACCAAGTTACTGCCCCTAAGGACACGAGTGATGATGGATCAGCCCCCAGCTCCCAAACCCCAACATCTCTGCAGCACTTTGGCATTGATTGGTGCCAATAAAAGTTGTGAGAACTCACATTTGCTCCCTATCCACTGAGCAGATTCTTACCCACGTGCTGCAATTCTCCTGCCCAGGAGCAGGTCAGGTCTCAAAATCCCAGTGAAGCCACCCTGCCCCCCAGCTCTGCCATCACTGCCACCAGGGTGAGCAGGAAACCACCAGGAAGTCACAGCAAAACCAAACTTGGGCAATAATCTGGGGCCCAGAGCCCCAGCGTGTCCCCAGTGTCCTCTCCGGGTCCATCCCAGTGCTTTAGGTGATAACCAGCGACGTCTCCCCCTGACACTTCCCCTCCGCAGTGGCTGAGAGAGAAACTCAACTTGTTCTTCTCTCCCACGGTGGAGAAAAACAGGAACTGACAGAAAAACCCTCAGCCCAAACCCCAAACCTTTCTCAGCTCAACCCAAAACCGCTCTGGCTGCCGCCCCCTCCCCACCCCGACACGGGGGATGCTCTTGGCTCCCAGGAGCCGGGTGAGGGTCTCACAGAACCCCAGACTGGTCTGGGTTGGGAGGGACCTTAAAGCTCCTCCAGTCCCACCCCCCTGCCAGCAGCAGGGACACCTTCCACCAGACCAGGGTGCTCAAAGTTGGTCCATCTAGCAGGGTTGGCCAATGCTGGGGGGTGTCTGGGGACACGTCACACTGCCACAACCCCGAGTCCTCCTCCGGAGCCGGCGTGGGATGGCCACGTGCCCGGTCCCGTGGTGGCTCCAGCCTGGCTCAGTGTCCCCAGGGGAGGACACGGGACACCCACTGCTCATGGCCACCAGGCTCCTGGGCCAGGGGATGTGCTGGTGTCCCCAGGGGAGCAGGAGCTGCCCCACAAACACGGCTCCTCCCCATCCGAGCCCCTTTGCCTCAGCTGGGGCTCAATAAACGGGTCCCTGGGCAACCGGGGCCGCCTGTAGCCACAGGGCTGGACTGGGGCTCTCCTGCTCTGCAGCACCCAAAGAAGAAATTTTTTATGCTGAGGATGGTGAGACCCTGGCCCAGGTTGGACTCCAGGAGCTCAAAGGGCTTTTCCAGCCCAGGCAGTTCCAGGATAAGTGAAGCAGCCGCTGCAGGGCGCGTCCGGCCGGCTCGGGGCAGAGTGAACAGCACAAACGTTGTCCCCAGAGGCCTCGTCCCCTCCCCGTCACACACCCAGGGAACATCTCTCACCCATGAGCCAGGGCTCTCTGCCACTCTGCTCTGTGACCAAACACGTCCCCAAATCCTTCCCACCTGTTCAGAAATCACCTGTGGGGTGTTGGAGCCGTTTCTGCAGCGGGGGGAGCAGCGCTGGGGCTCACAGCTCCCGCACACGGCGTGGGAAAAACACGGCTTCCCCACAGCGGGGGGATTCATCAACCCTCTGTGCCAGACCCCCCCGAGTTCCCCATTCCAGGGGGGCACAGCTGCTCCCTGCCCGTGTGAGCCCGAGCGGGAGCGCGGTGCCCTGGCATTGCAGAGCACAGCAGCTTCTGCTCAGCAGAGGGGATTTATGAATTAGGAGAATGCTGTTTTCTGTACTGGCTCCACGTGGCAAGCAGTGTGGTCAGTAACACACGCACAAGCTCTGGAGGAGGAAGAGGCAAAGCCAGGAGATGCCACTGACACAGACAAAGGGATGAACCCAGCTCGGAAATCACTGAGGGGTGGCAGAGGCTGAATTAACTGAGATTTGTCCTGGTTTGGGCTGGGCCAGAGCTGGGTCTGTTCAGCAGCTGGAACAGCGCTGGGGGTTGGGTTCAGCTGGGATTTGGTAGGAGAAGAACATTGAGAACACACCGATGTTTTCAGTTGTCTCTGGAAGTTGAAGGACTTTGTGTTTTGCTGGTCTGCAAGTGCAGGGTCTGGGAGGGGGGTGAGGAATATTGCAATGGATCAGCTCCATGGGCATTGGGCTCTGCCAAGGGGCTGTTCCAGCTCCTGTCCCCCATGGGCAGGAGATCCATGAGGGGCTCTTCCTCTCTGGCTCTCTCTGGCTCTCGCTCGGGCTCTGGCTCTCTCGGGATTGCGGTTTCGGGTCGGGATTGTCGCTGCTCCGGGATCGTTCTCTGGGAATGGGCTGGGCTGGGTGGGCGGGTGCTGAGCAATGGCCCTGGGAGTCGCTCATTTGCATACGTTATTACCATTATTATTATAATTACTAATTTAATATAATTATTATTTTAAGTTTTATTTTATTTCAATTATTAAATTGTTCTTTCCCCCTAGGAGTCTCCTTCCCCTTGCCCCCCAATTCTCTCCCCTATCCCCTGGGTGGGGGCAGCGAGCGAGCGGCTGGGTTTGGCTGCAGCCCAGTGCCCCCAGTGCCAGCCCAGTGCAACCAGCACAAGATGAAATTTAACCACAGGTGGGACACACTGATGTAAGATGTTTTTCCATGCACCAGGCTCTTCTTTTCCAGTCACACATCACAGCTGCAAAAAGGCGGCAAAAATCAGTGCTCCAGAGTTCCTGTTCCCTGCAGACAGGGGCTGGAGCAGCTGCAGGGGACGGGGCAGAGCTTCACCTGGACTCAGCACCTGGAGCTTCAGCATCCCAGGTGCCATGGAGGGGAGAAAACAGGGGGGATGGGGCAAACACAGCGGGGTTCAGCCAGGTGAGGAGCTTGGAAGGAAAATGAAAGTGTTTAGATTGCTCACAGATCAGTGTGAGCTGGGAATCAGAAACACTGAGCACCGGGGATGTGAGGTGTGGAACAGCTTCCTGGGGGTGCTGGGGGCAGGAACCCTGGGGATTGCAGCCTCCCTGGGCTGGAGGCACCAAGGCACCAAGTTGCACCAGGGGAGGTTTAGATTGGATATGAGGAGAAACTTCCTCACCCAAAGGGTGGTCAAGCACTAGCACAGGCTGCCCAGGGAGGTGGTGGAGTCACCTTCCCTGGTGGGATTTAACAGACGGTCAGATGAGGTGCTGAGGGACAGGGGTTAGAGGTGGGATTGGCAGTGCTGGGTTCATGGTTGGACTCAGTGATTTTAAAGGTCTTTTCCAACCACTGTGTCCCTGTGATTCCATGACCTGGGTTAAGGTCACACATTTAAATCACAGAATTTTGCTTGTTCCACCTCTGGCTCCCATCACACCCCCTCCTGCCCCCCACCCTGCGTCACCCCATCGCTCCCTCCTGGCTCTTCCCCTGGGCTCGGGATCAGTTTCCTACGGAAGGGCTGACTCAGTTCCCAGAATAACACTTCCCACGCTGGAACCACGAGCACCCATCACGTCTAAAATAACCCAGTCTGCAGGAAAAGCCATTCCTCCAGCCTGGACCCGCGTTCCCCTCAGCTCTGACGCACCAAGCCCTGCGAGAACGGGCTGGGACACCTCTGCTGTGAAACCACCGCGTGGAACTCGCTCCTCAAACGCGTGTGTGAGCTCTGTGAGGAGCCATCTCTGCAGCCACAGCTGCCCTCGGTGTCACTAAGAGGCTTTACGTGACCCTCAGCTAAGTTCTGTCACCTCCAATCTGTCACCACCCGCAGCGGCGCTGGGGAGGGGGGAAAGGGCACAGCAGAAATCGGCACCGAGCTGGAAAGGCCCCAAAGTCACCCACAGTGGCCAGAGCCGGGCAGCCTCCTGGGGTTTTCCCCCCAGACATTAAAAACCTCAGCCCCAGTCCCGGGACAGGGAGCTGGGAGGAGCAGGACACACACACAGTCCCCTGGGACAGGGAGCTGGAAGGAGCTGGGAGGAGCAGGACACACACAGTCCCCAGGGACAGGGAGCTGGGAGGAGCAGGACACACACAGTCCCCTGGGACAGGGAGCTGGGAGGAGCAGGACACACACAGTCCCCTGGGACAGGGAGGAGCAGGACACACACAGTCCCCTGGGACACGGAGCTGGGAGGAGCAGGACACACACAGCTCCCCTGGGACACGGGGCTGGGAGGAGCAGGACACACACAGTCCCCTGGGACAGGGAGGAGCAGGAGACACCGAGCTCCCCCGGGGACACGCCCGGCTCAGACCGTGCCAGCTCTGCGGGGAAACACCCAGGTCCTGATTTATCAAGAGGCACAACACCCCCTGCGTGTCCCCTGCCCAAACTGTCACCACTTCTGCACAGAACACCTGGGACACCAGGACTGAGGCAGCGCCTGCAGGACACCCCCAGGCCACCCCCACGGGGTCACCCCCCACACCCCACACCGTGTCCCTCAGGCCACACACACAGGTCGTGTCTATAAAAGTTTAATTTCTGCTGCAGATCCTCAGGCTGCTGCTAGAACTTCTGGAACTGCTTCTTGGTCCCAGCAGCCTTGGTGACCTTGAGCACGTTGAACCGGACCGTCTTGCTGAGGGGACGGCACTCGCCCACCGTGACGATGTCCCCGATCTGGACGTCCCTGCAAGGACACCAGGGGGTGTCAGCAGCTCCCGGGGGTTCTCAGCCCCTGGCTGGCCCCGGGGCACAGATACCGGCCCCACACGGCTCTGGGAGCGACCACAGAGACCCGAGGCTGTACAGCAGGAGTGGCACTGTGAAGATCCCAGGCTGGTGGGGTGGGAAGGGACCTCAGGAGATCATCCAGTCCCAGCCCCCTGCCAGAGCAGGGTCCCTACACCAGGTTGCACAGGAAAGTGTCCAGGTGGGTTTGAACATCTCCAGAGATGGAGACTCCACACCCTCTCTGGGCAGCCTGGCCCAGGGCTCGAGTGCTGGGTTCAGTGTTGGGCCCCTGACTCCCAGAAGGACCTGGAGGTGCTGGAGCGTGTCCAGAGAAGGCACCGGAGCTGGGGAAGGGTCTGGAGCACAAGTGTGCTGAGTTCCCAGCTGAGGGAACTGGGGGTGCTGAGCCTGGAGAAAAGGAGGCTGAGGGGAGACCTTCTGGCTCTGTCCAAGTCCCTGCAAGGAGGGTGGAGAGAGGTGGGGGTGGGTCTGTTCCACCAAGGAGCAAGGGACAGGACAGGAGGAAATGGGCTCCAGTTGTGGCCAGGGCAGTTGAGATGGGATGTGAGGAAGAATTTCTGTGCTGAAAGGGTTCTGAGGCATTGGAAGGGGTTGCCCAGGGCAGTGGTGGAGTCCCCATCCCTGGAGGGATTGAAGAGTCGTGTAGACACAGTGCTGAGGGACAGGGGTCAGTGGGGACTGGTCAGTGCTGGGTTCATGGTTGGACTCCAGGAGCTCAAAGGGCTTTTCCAGCCCAGACAATTCTACAGTCAGCACAAGCCCTGTTTTTTCTCAGTACCTGCAGCCAGAAGCAGGCTCAGGGCACAGGCAGTGACAAAAACCAAGTGGCCTCTGCACCTGCCCCCTGGCCTCAGCACTCACTTCAGCAGCAGCAGAGTTTTTATAGAATCCCAGACTGGTTTGGATTGGAAATGACCTCAAAGCTCCTCCAGTTCCCACCCCCCTGCTGTGGACAGAGCCACCAACCACCAGCTCAGGCTGCCCAGGGCCCCACCCAACCCGGCCCTGAGCGCCTGCTTACCCCTCCCCAGGAACCAGAGCCGTGTGTGGCTCAGGACAGCCTGACCAGGACCTGCCTCATGGTTCAGCAGCTGCCACTGGCGTTGTCAGCAGCCCCTCAGCAGCAGGGACTCTGAAGACCATCGTGAGTTTGGACATCACCACCAGTCAGCAGGTTCCGGGTCAGAGCAGCAATGAAGCCGGGTGTGTCCCACCCGCCTGCACACTCAGCTGCTCAGCATTACTGTCACACTTTGTGTGCACTGCTATTGGGGTGCAGCTGGCACCCCTGACCCGGGGGAGCCCCCTGGTGTCCCCACACACCTGAAGCAGGGGGAGAGGTGCACGGACATGTTCTTGTGGCGCTTCTCGAAGCGGTTGTACTTGCGGATGTAGTGCAGGTAGTCCCGGCGGATGACGATGGTGCGCTGCATCTTCATCTTGGTGACCACACCTGGGACAGGGGGGACAGGGGGGGACAGCAGGGACAGTGTGAGGGAGCACAGGGAGCCGTGGGGCTGCAGGGCTGGGGGTAACCCGCACATCTGCACAGGGGGTGTGCAGGGACCAGTGGGGTCTGAGCCCGAGGCAGCACCCCCCAACTGCAGGGACCTGTCCCCATTCACCCCAACCACTGCTGAGGGGTGGGGCTCTGGGGGCTCCGGGCAGGGTGGTGACCCCAGGCTCTGGGCAGGGGGGTCACACTGGGCTCCAGTCAGTGGTTGATATACACAGGATTAAATTAAAAGCCTTCAACAAAGGTGACTCTGAGTGCACTTCCCAACCTGTGCCACAGTGACACCCAATGGGACTGCCAGGCTCCTTCCCCAGCCTGTGTCACCTCACCATGACCGGTGCCTGGGAGACTTCTCCTCCCACAACCCAAAGCCAGGTGCAGACCCCAAACCAGGAGCTTCTTGGATGGATCTTGGATCCTGGCCAAACCCTGGGTGTGCCCCTGTGAAGTGGAACTCACCCCTGAGCCCTCCTCCCTGGGTAATTTGTGTTAGCTGGAACAGAGGCAGGACCCCCTCACAGGGAAGATGAGACCCCACCCAGGAGTGCTCACCCTGCAGGACCCCCAGCTGCTGGGAAAGGGTCTCTGTGAGGGGTTTAACTGTGACCAGTGTTTGGGCAATGGTGATGGATCTTCCCTCGCCACTCTGCCTCCTCCTCTGCAGTGACACTGAGGTGCACTCCCTGGCTGACTGCACTTTGCTCATTCTTCTGTTTCCCTGTTTCAAACTGGAGTGAATTCAGTTTGTTCCTAGTATTCAGCTGTGTCTGTGCCCTTTTTTGTCTGTATTGGCACAGCACTGGTCACTGCAGGGTCCATCCTGGGGCCAGCACTCTGTAATGTCACCAACAAGGTGGACACTGGACTGGAAGGACTGGTGATACTGGTGATGGAGTTTGTGGGTGACACCAAACTGCAGTTTGGGCACCTCAGGAGAAAAAGGATCTAAAGCTGCTGGAGAGTGTCTAGAGCAGGGACACAACACTGGGGAAGGGTTGAGAGGGGAAGGGTGTGAGGAGAGGCTGAAGGCACTTGGGTTGTTCAGCCTGGAGAAGAGGAGACTGAGAGGAGATCTCCTGGCGGTCTGGAACTTCCTCCCCAGGGGCAGAGGAGGGGCAGGCACTGAGCTCTTCTCTCTGGCCACCAACGCCAGGAGCAGAGGCCATGGCAGGAAGATGTGGCAGGGGAGGGGGAGGTTGGCCATGAGGAAAAGGTTCTTGAGGCAGAGGGTGGTGGAGCACTGGCACAGGCTCCCCAGGGAGGTGCTCATGGCCCCAAGGCTGACAAGATTCCAGCAGCATTTGGCCAAGGCCCTCAGGGCCATGGTGTGAATGTTGGGATTGTCCTGTGCAGGGACAGGAGTTGGACTCCACCATCCTTGTGGGTCCCTCCCAGCTCACAGCACTCTGTGGTGGCACAGCCTTGGAGGGGGGCTCTGGGACCCCACTCTCCCAGGATGAAGGCCCTCACTTACCTGCAGGCCACAATACTTACATTTCTATTACAAAATTATTTTCCTTGTACTTGTTTAGGTTTTTAAGCACCCTGAGACCCCCCCCCGGCACCCCCACTCCCTGCACCCCCTGCTGCTGGGTCACACCAGCACCTGCAGCACACCTGGAGGGGGGACCCCCAGCACCTGGTCCCTTCGCTGAGCATCAGCAAAGCCAAGTGGCCTCGTCCTCACAGCCCCTCAGCGGGGCTTGGCAGACCATCGTGAGAGAAGGACATCACCTGCAGCTCCAGGACCAGGGCAGAGCTCTCACCCAGGTGGGCTCTGAGCCAGCAGTGAGGGGTCAGACCCCCCCAGGGACCCTCGGGAGGACCCCGCAGCACTCACCGGAGAGGATGCGGCCGCGGATGGAGACGTTCCCGGTGAAGGGACACTTCTTGTCGATGTAGGTGCCCTCGATGGCCTGGGGGAGAAACAGCCTCAGTGTCCCGGGGACAGCCAGGGGCACGGCCCTGCCCACCCCCATCCCCCACCCCCAGTCACCTCCTTGGGGGTCTTGAAGCCCAGGCCGATGTTCTTGTAGTACCGGGGCAGCTTCTCCTTGCCGCCCTCGCCCAGCAGCACCCGCTTCTTGTTCTGGAAGATGGTGGGCTGCTTCTGGTAGGCCCGCTCGGTCTGAGGGGAGAGAGGAGCATCACCGGCGGGAACGGGGCCTCCCCAGCACCGGGAGCAGGGAAGGCCTCGGGGCACGGCACCAGAGCAGCACCGGGGCCTTTCCCAGCCCCGGGAACAGCACCACACCAGCACCTCCCTGGCACCGGGGGATCAAGCCAGACACGGGGGATGGCACCAGGGCGGCACTGAGAGCCTCAGCTCCGCTCCTCAACCCCAGGAACGGGACCACATGGGCACCGGGAGCCTTTCCAGGGCGCGGTCCCACGCCGAGAACCTTCCCCCCTCCCCTCCACAGCCCCACGGCACGGCCCCACGCGGGCACCGGGAGCCTCTCCGCCGCGCGGTCGCACACCGGGAGCCTCCCCACCCCGGTGCCCCATAGAGAACATTCCCCGCCCCTCCCGATTCCCCGCCACCGCCGGTCCCCGGTGCGGGCCGCAGCCCCGGTTGGGGGGGTGGGTGGAGGCCCCGGTTGGGATGTGTGTGTGGGGGGGGGGGGAGGGGGCGGCCCCGGCTGGGGGAGGGATGGGTGGAGGCCCCGGTTGGGATGTGTGTGTGTGTGTGTGGGGGGGCGGCCCCGGCTGGGGGAGGGGGGGGTGGCGGCCCCGGCTGGGGTGTGTGTGTGTGGGAGGGGTGGCGGCCCCGGTTTGGGGGCTCCCGTCGGTCGGGGCCCGGTCCCGCCGCCGCGCCCACCTGTGTGTCCGCCATCTTGGGCCGCGCGGCGGAAAAGAGGCCGCGAGGCCCGCGCGCCGCCGCTTATCCTGCAGTGGGGCGGGGCCAACGCGCCGGAAGTGACCTCAAGGGGAGGGCGGGTGATGGACGTCACTTCCTCCGCTATGCGGAAGGGACGGTGCGGCCTGGGCGGCCGTGGAGCGGGAACCGCGGTCCCGCCCCGCCACCCCCCGGGGCCGGCGCAGAGGGAATTTCTTGCTGTGAGGGTGGTGAGACCCTGGCCCAGGTTGGGCAGAGAAGCTGTGGCTGCTCCTCCCTGGAAGTGTTCTGGGCCAGGTTGGATGAGGCTTTGAGCAACCTGGTCTAGTGGAAGGTGTCCCTGCTGCTGGCAGGGGGTTGGCACTGGATGAGCTTTCAGGTCCCTCCCAACCCAGCCCGCTCCAGGGGTCTGCGGTCCCGTGAGCACGGCGCAGAGAGCTCCTCGCTGCGGGATTGGGGTTGTTGGAAGCTCACGGGGGCTCCTGGAGGGCCGGGACGGGCGGGGGAAGGAGCGATCCGGGGGTGTTCGCTGGATCCCCGTGCAGTGCACACGGCTCGGGAGCTCTCCTGGCTCTGCGGGAGGGTGTGCGGGGGCACAGCAGAGCTGGGCTCCGAGGGGACGCTGGGCTGTGACCCACACGCGGGTGGGCCCTGTCCAGGGGCCCAGGTGGGACAGGGAGATTTGTAACCGTTGGTCACAGGGACTCTGGTGTTCCTGTGTCCGTAGGTGCCGCCGGGCTCGGGCACTGGCCACTGCCGTGTCCTGGGCTCAGAGAGGTGCTGGGGGGGTCTCAGGGATTTTCATCTTTATTGGCTTCAGAGTCCTTTCAGGCTCCTGGGGGGGAGCAGCGTGAAATGGAGACAGGTAACTAAATTCATTGGAAAATTACCTTCTTCTCTGCAAATTATCCACAAGCTGATGAATAAATAAATAAAATGACATTTCCTTGCTCATCTGTTTGACACTAAAAATGAAACTGAGTCATCCAGTGCCCGGAACTCTTGAGTGAGCTCTGCAGAGTAGGGGATAGAGAGCGTTAGCAATCCTCTTCTCTTTTAGGGGGGCAAATCCTGTGGGTGCTTGTCTTTGAGTTCAGCATCTGCAGCAGCAGTTGCAGCATCCCAGACCCACCTGGGTGGGAAAAGCCCTTTGAGCTCCTGGAGTCCAACCATGAACCCAACCCTGACCAGTCCCCACTGACCCATGTCCCTCAGCACTGTGTCTACACGACTCTTCAATCCCTCCAGGGATGGGGACTCCACCACTGCCCTGGGCAACCCCTTCCAATGCCTCAGAACCCTTTCAGCAAAGAAATTCTTCCTCACATCCCATCTCAACTGCCCTGGCCACAACTGGAGCCCATTTCCTCTTGTCCTGTCCCTTGCTCCTTGGTTGCACAGACCCAGCCCCACCTCTCTGCACCCTCCTCCAAGGGACTTGGACAGAGCCACAAGGTCTCCCCTCAGCCTCCTTTTCTCCAGGAGAAAAGGTCAGTGCTCTCCTGGTCAGCACCCATTGGTGTCCACACTGTGATGGGCCCTGCTGCACCTGGGGTCACCCCAACCTCAGCCCCACATGGTGGGTGGGAGGATGGCCACAGTCTGCATGGAGCACCATTGTCACTTGCTTTGGTCTTTAGAGGTGACCATCACCACAGCCAACAGGGAAGGATCTCCAGGGCTTTGGGAGGTCGTTTCAGACAAGCACCAGTGCTGGCCAGAAGAAGGTCGACTCTGCAGAGCTGGAGGTGCTGGTGAGATCCAGCTGCTGGGAGCTCTCTCAGCCCCATGCTGGCAAGGGGTGGCTGGAAATACCTGGGGGCTTGGTGAGAAGTTCCCAGGGAGGGATGGAACTGGCCGGACACAGCGGGTGTGTTGTGCCAGGACGGTTCTGCTGCTCTTGCTGCTGATTTGCAAACCCCTGAGCTCCCCCTTCTGTTCCTCCCGGTGCTTGTGCAGAGCCTGGAGTCGGTAGCACGAGTGGCAGTGGTGGTTCCTGATGAGCAGGATTCTGCCCTACCCGTGTCACCTGCTTGGTGGGGGCTTGGCAGTGCTGGGTTTATGGCTGGGCTCGATGATCTGCAAGGTCTTTTCCAAGCACTATGAATTGATGACTCAGTGAGTCTGACCGGGTGGGAAATGCAAAATCAACAGCGAGAGGGTGGGGGAGACGCCCAACTTCAGCAGAGTTTGGGTGCGGGGGGGGGGGGGGATTCTCATTGGGTGTAAATCTGGGGAGGTTTGCTCGGAAGCTGAATAACAGAAATGCAAACAGAGACCAGAGAATGGAAACGGAATGGGGATGGAGAAAATCCATGGGAACCCTTTGACACGAGGACCATTAAAACAGGAGGAGACACAGCAGCGCTGGCTCTGCCACCGAGGTGTGGGGGTGACCTGGCCAACGGGAGGGTCTCTGAGCAGCGCTGGCAGCATCTGGCTGTTTCCAGAAGCTCATGCAAGATGTTGGGGTGCCAAACTGGGCATTTCATCAGCCACGGAGACTCCACCGCCCGCCTGTGTGAGGGATCTGCAGTGGCTTTTGCTCTTTTTTCTCCCCTGGGAGGGATGATGTACCAAATGCATGAAAAAATATAATAACTAATTAATAAATGATTAAAGGTATGATTTTTTGGTGGCAATGCAATGATAGCTGTGTTTTTTGTCATGACAAATTCGCTGCTGCCGAGGGTCTCAGCGCTCAGCTCCCACCCGACAGCCACTGCCGATGGCTTTGGTTGAACGATTGGTTTGGGTGTCGGTCACGTCTGCCGCGGCGAGGTGGGACGGGCACACATCTCCCAGTGTCTGCTGCAGTGTCTGCCCTCACAGAGCAGGCTGAGTCTGGGTGCTGGGGAACAGCAGCAGGGAAGGGCACGGTGATGTTATCAGGCAGGTTAAATTAATTAGCGGCCGCTCCTGCCTCTGCCCCAGGAGGTGCCGCTGGTCAGGGAGCGTCACTCGCCAGGGAGGAGGCAGCTGTGGGGGAGCAGATGACACAGTGAGCCACAAATCCAGGCAGAAATGGCAGGAGTGTCAGTGACGGGGGATGATGGATGAGTTGGGGGATGTTGGGTGGGATTCCACGCTGACATTTGATGCGGGGAGCGAGCTGGGTGCGGGTGAGCCCATCCCTTCGTCCCGGCGTGAGCGGTGAACACGGCGGGACAGGACCTGGTGCGTTTGGCAGTGCTCTCCCAGGGCTTTTCTCCCGTGTTTTGGTCCAGCTGCCAGGACCAGGAGCACATCACACGCTGCGGTGCTGCGCTCGTGGGGCTTTCCCCTTCATCAGGAGCATCGTGATGAAGGCACATGATGAAGGTGGAGGGACTTTTTATAAGAGCAGTTAATGACAGAACAAGGGGAAATGGCTCTAAACTGGAAAAGGGAAGGTTTAGATTGAATATGAGGAAGAAATTGTTTGGTGTGAGGGTGCTGAGACAGTGTCCCAGGTTGGCCAGAGAAGCTGTGGCTGCTCCTCCCTGGAAGTGTTCTGGGCCAGGTTGGCTGAGGCTTTGAGCAACCTGGTCTAGAGGAAGGTGTCCCTGCTGCTGGCAGGGGGTTGGGACTGGAGGAGCTTTAAGGTCCCTTCCCACCCAAACCCATCTGGGATTCTATGATGCAGAGTCATCCTCCCTTTGTCTTCATCATAGCAGCCGCAGAAGAGGCTGTGTGAAGCCCTCAGGTGTGTTTTTTCAGTTCCTAATAGGAATTAGGTTGGATATTAGGAGAAGGTTCTTGAGGCAGAGGGTGGTGGAGCACTGGCACAGGCTCCCCAGGGAGGTGCTGATGGCCCCAAGCCTGACAAGATTCCAGCAGCATTTGGCCAAGGCCCTCAGGGACATGGTGTGAATGTTGGGATTGTCCTGTGCAGGGACAGGAGCTGGACTCCATCATCCTGGGGGGTCCCTCCCAGCTCACAACACTCCATGATTCCATGATTCTATGGATTTCCAGCTTTGAGCTTCTGAAGAGCTGCTCTGTGAGACACTGAGTGGACCTACAGCCGTGTCCCTGTGCCAGGTCTGCCTGGTGTCCCCGTCCCCCCTGGGCTGTGCAGATGTTACTGCAGAGTGGCACCGAGCCCGGCAGGTCCGAGTGTCGCTCCACGCGTATTTCATCATCTGCTGAGGAATTCAATTTGCCAACTCAATTTTCTCTGAAGATCTCCTGGCCCTGCAGCTGCACCGTGAGCCCCCCCTGTTTCTGTGTTTCCTGTGTCGCTGTCCTTGCAGCCCTCCTGCCTTTGTTGGGTTTCCAGGAGACTCCTCCGGCCGCGCTCTCGGCGGGGGCCGGGCAGTGCCGCTCCCGCCCTGCTCCCCGGGTGCCGGCGGCGCTGCTGACGCACGCGTCTCGCTGCCTCGGTGCCCGTTATTCAGTGACACTCTGTTTTATTTCTGACCCTCTCCAGTCCTCCACTCAAGGACATTCTGTTTTCACGCTTTTTCTCCCAAACCTGCTGTCGTTTCTTCTGCCAGCGCTGGTGTTGCTCCACTCTTCAGTGTGAAGCTCCCTCGTCACAACCCTCCTTGTACTTTCTGTTTCCTTTCCCTCTGTTCCCAGGGACGGGGCAGACAGCACCGGCTTCCCTGTGTGACTGCTGAGGGGGCAGAGACTGTGCCCCCCGCTTTGGAGAACCTCAACAGGAGCCGGCACCATGCGCTGGCAGCACAGAGCCAATAACCGTGTCCTGGGCTGCACCCAGAGCAGCGTGGGCAGCAGGGCCAGGGAGGGGATTCTGCCCCTCTGCTCCGCTCTCCTGAGACCCCCCCTGCAGTGCTGCCTCCAGTGCTGGGGCCACCAACAGCACAAGGACATGGAGCTACTGGAGCCAGTGCAGAGGAGGCCACGAGGATGATGCCAGGGCTGGAGCAGCTCTGCTGTGAGGACAGGCTGAGAGAGTTGGGGCTGTTCAGCCTGGAGAAGAGAAGGCTCCAGGGAGACCTTCCAGTGGCCTCCCAGTACCTGAAGGGGCTCCAGGAAGGCTGGGGAGGAACTTTGGGCAAGGGCAGGGAGGGACAGAACAAGGGGTGATGGCTTGAAAGTGTCAGAGGGGAGCTGGAGCTGAGATGTGAGGAAGAAATTGTTTGGTGTGAGGGTGGTGAGACCCTGGCCCAGGTTTCCCAGAGAAGCTGTGGCTGCTCCTCCCTGGAAGTGTTCTGGGCCAGGTTGGCTGAGGCTTTGAGCAACCTGGTCTAGTGGAAGGTGTCCCTGCTGCTGGCAGGGGGGTTGGGACTGGAGGAGCTTGGAGGTCCTTTCCCACCCAGGCCCATCTGGGATTCTCTGGTTCTGTGTGTGGGATGTGTTGGCAGCTCTCGCTCCCCACAGGACCCGCTGTTGGGGAGGTGGCAGGAGAAGGCTGGATGGGCTGCAGCAAAGGACAGGGGCTCATTTTGCAAATGTTGGCCAACTGACATCACTCTTTCACGCGGGGTTGGCCCACAGGATGTGTTTAAATGCCAAATTTTCCTATCAAGTTGCCTAAAATCGAGATGACGAATAATCCCTGAGGCGCTGACCCGGGCTGAGCTCACTGCTGACCTCACCCAGCGACTCAGGGTGAGCTGGGAAGTTCCTTGGGCTGATCCTCCTCCTCCTCCTGCCCAAGGGGGACCCCAGGAGCTGGGTGCAGCCAGGGCTGTCACCACGGCTCCCACGGTTTATAGGTGGGAGCCACCCGACGGGGCCGCGGCCGTTCCCGTGCAGGGCGGGGCTGGTGCCTCTGGGTGAGGTGCCGCGATCGGGAGCTCCTCTCCTCGGAGACAGGAGCGAACCACGGCGTCTCGGTGGTTAATTATTGATGCAAACCCTGCAGAGAGCAAATGCCACCAAGGAGCCTGTGAACCGCCAAGCTGTCTGTCCACAGCCTGGAATCGTGTGGGGTGTGCCCGTCCCTCCTTCCCTGAGAGCAGCACGGACAGACAGACAGAGGGACAGGGCAGGGCTCGCCACGGGGACACGTCCCCTTTCAGCTGCAGAGGGTCTGCAGCAGGACAGAGCAGTTGCCCTCAACCCTTATCATCCCGGGTCTGTCCCGTACCGAGTCCCAGCTTCCCTGGGAAGGGATTTCAGATGGTACTTCTGGACTAATTAACGTGCTGAAGTCATCAGGGGATAACGAGCTCAGCACTTACTGGGATATGAGGCTTAAAAGCCCGATTATGGTGTCATTAAATCTGTGCTGGCCACCAGGAGTTCCAAGCACCGTGCAAAGTATGAAATTATCCAGCTTTGCAGAATATTGAATCGTTAAAAGTCCTGGAGCCACCACGTGTCCCCTCCACCCAGGAGAGGGAGTGTGTGTGTGTGGGGACAGGGGCTGGGACACCCTCCCCAGCACTGTCCCCATCTGTGTCCTTCACAGGGAGCTGGGGACACGCACCAAGGCTCTGCCTCCTGCTGCTGTGGTGCTGCCAGGTCGGACAGAGGCCAAGTGGGCTGGGAACAGGCAGCATTAGAGCAGGTCCCGTCATGGGAATTGCTAAAAGCTTCCTCAGGCAGACAGGGGCCAAAGTCCATCATCTCCTGGGGACAATATTCACCATCTCCTGGGGACAATATCCATCATCTCCTGGGGCCAATATCCATCATCTCCTGGGGCCAATATCCATTGTCTCTTGGGGATTGCTCAAGACAGCAGGATCAGGTCCTAGGGGAATTTTTCCATCAGCTCACAACATCCAACTCCATCCCTGACATCTCCTCCTATACGCAGGAGAGGCTGCTGGTGCCTGTCCCCGTGACACAGAGCAGCAACTCGACATGGTGCTTTGGATTGGGTTCAAGGTTTACAGGGGTCCCTGTGAGCTCCTCCACTTCTCATTATCAGATCATAAGATGGAGCATGTTGGCTCAGGCCAAGGGTTTTTCCATCTCTGTACTCTGGCAGATGTGGACCTCGAGGGAAGAACATGGACCTGGGAAATGTGTGATGCTTCTCCCAGGCTGCCTCCAGCTCTGGGTGCTTCCTGAGCTGTCGCAGCCCACGAAGTCACCAACATCTGGTGGTTGCCAGTGCAGACCATGGTCCCCAGCCCATGCTCCAGGCTCTTTGTTCACAATGTGTGTCAGTGACAATGTGCCCTCTCCAGGTTTCCAGGCTGTGCTGGGCTCACTGGTAAGAGCTGCGCTCATAGAACCCCAGACTGGTTTGGGTTGGGAGGGACCTTAAAGCTCCTCCAGTTCCAACCCCCCTGCCAGCAGCAGGGACACCTTCCACTAGGCCAGGTTGCTCAAAGCCTCATCCAACCCAGTCTTGAGAAGCTCATGTTTAGCTTCTTGTCCCCCAGCACCCCAAGTCCTTCTCCTCAGGGCTGCTCTCCAGCCATTCTCCACCCAGCCTGGATTTGTGCTTGGGGTTGCCCCGACCCAGGTGCAGGACCTTGCCCTTGGCTTTGTTGAACTTCACCTTCACTTCCCTTTGGGTTTGGGCCCACCTCTCAGTCCTGTCCAGGTCTGGGATCACATTCATTGCAGGAGTCACTGCTTCAACACCCTCACAGTGAAAATGTTTCCCCCAATATCTCATGGGAATTTCTCCTGCTGCCTCGTGGCAGCGTTGGGTTCATGGTTGGACTCGATGATCTCAAAGGTCTTTTCCAACCTCTCTGATTCTGATTCTGTGTCCTATCCCTGTCCCACCCTGTAAAAGCCTCAGTGTCCCTGGGCTCCCTGGTGGGGAGCAGGTCTGGGGCCGGAGGGGGGCCAGGCAAGCCCTGTGCCACTGGTCCATGGGCCACATCAGCCAAGGATGGAGCCCACGTCTGGGGAACCCTGATTTCACCCTGTGCAAGCCCTGTGCTGGGGTTTGGCACCCGTTGCTGGATGGGACCCTGAGTGTTCACGGCTCTGAATCCTGGTGTGGGGCTGGTGTCCCCTCCCTGAGGACACAGGACTGTCCCCATGTCCCAGTGGGGATGGCACAGGTCCCCATCAGCGGCACACGCAGCCCTCTGCGCTCCCGGTCACCCAGCACCCTCCATCCCCCAGAGGCACCCAGGGCTCTGGGCACAGATCTGCCAAGCAGGTCCCTTAATTTTCTGGAAGATCTTGGTCTGCTTCACCCGAGGAGCTTGTTTGTTTGAAAAAAAATTAATTAAAAATAAAGATTAAATGCTTGTGACTAATTTACCCCAGAGCGGTGCAAAAGGATGGGGAGTCTGGTGGGGGCAACCCCCCCGGCTGGACGGGCAGAGCTGGGTTTCACACGTGGATTTGGGGCTGTTCTCCCTTGTGCCCATCACTCCCCCTCGACACAGGTCGACTTCCATCTGCGATTTCAGCGCTCGCTGCTCGGCAGGGTCCCCCCGCATCCCCCGGGGCTGCTCCTCCCTGTGCTGCCGCGGCTGCTGGGACGGGCTGTGAGGGAGGAGATAATGGGACAGAAAAGAACAGGAAGTGTTGGGAGGGAAAAATCAGATAACAGAAGAAAATGCCAAAATGAAAGCCAAGCCCAGAACAACGAAGTGCTGTGATTAAGCTGCTTGAAGAGAGCAAACAAGTGACAGTGAGAGTGAAAACAAGAGGTGCCAGCGCCAGGAATAACTGCAGCAAAAGCACCTCAACCCGGGGGGGGCATTTT
This sequence comes from Caprimulgus europaeus, assembly GCA_907165065.1. The sequence continues at coordinate 126,049,799 of OU015523.1, read as the reverse complement.
AAACTCAGAGCAAACTGGAATAATGTGATTTGAAACAAACAAAACCCAACAGGTTAATGCTGTGTTGGAATAAACGAGCTTTAAGAAGATGAATTCACTCCTGGAAAGATGGATTAAAAACGCTTATTTAAGGCACAGCCCCTGCACTCACCGGGCTGGTCCAGGTGTCAGCCACCACAGTGTGACATCTGCAGTGGCACTGAGGAGGGGAGAGGGACCTGAGGAGGGGAGAGGGACCTGGGGAGGGAAGAGGGACTTTTCCAGCCCCAGCTGCCACAGGGACAGGTCTCCTGTGGGTGCTGGTGGTGCCGGCATCGCTCCCGGCTCTGGGCACCCTGGGGATGGTGGTTGGGGCTGAACAAGAAGAAATGGGCTCCAGTTGTGGCCAGGGCAGTTGAGATGGGATGTGAGGAAGAATTTCTTTGCTGAAAGGGTTCTGAGGCATTGGAAGGGGTTGCCCAGGGCAGTGGTGGAGTCCCCATCCCTGGAGGGGTTTAAAAGCCGGGCAGAGGAGGTGCTCAGGGATCTGGTTCAGCAGTGGACAGGCAGGGTTGGACTCGATGATCTCAAAGGTCTTTTCCAACCAAACAATTCCATGATTCTATGAAATCTCTGCAGCTCTGAAATCTGAAAGCACCATCCAAGGCCCTTGAAATCTCCATGTGCCCATAAGAAGGGAGGACCCAGCAGCTCATCCTGGATCTTCACAGCACCTCCAGGGCTGGTGTCTCCAAGCAGAAGGGAAGCTGGGGCACAGAACAAGGGTGAGATTCCTTCTGCCTTCACACACTTCTCATGTCCAGCCTGCCAGGGGTGCGGGGGTGTCTGTCACAGGGGAACCCCCCCACGCCCAGAGGGGACTTGTTTCTGTGTCCAGTGCCCAGTGCTGCGGGGCTGGGAGGGTCTGTACCGACAGCCACAGCAGGATGAGGGTGATGATGAGAAAATCTCTCAGGGAAAGCCTGACAGCAGCAGCCGTGTGTGAACGCTGTCCCAGCTGGTGCTGAATTAACTGCAGCGAATATTTTCACAGCAGACAGAAAATGGCAAAGAATTACCTGTAATTACATGCACGTGACTCACACTAAAAGTGAAAGCCCTTCTTATCTGGCAGGCACAGGCTAAGGGCAGCAGCTTCCCAGGCGCTGGATAAGCAGCAGTTCCACCAGTGAAACCCCCTCAGCCCGTCTGTGGAGCCCCTGAGCTCCTGGCTGCTCCTCGCTGGAGGTGGGAGCTCCCTGCCTGGTGTTCACCCCCAGAAATAGTAATTATAATAATGGTAATAACGTATGCAAATGAGTGACCCCCAGGGCCATTGCTCAGCACCCGCCCACCCAGCCCGGCCTGTTCCCAGAGAACGATCCTGGAGCAGCGACAATCCCGACCCGAAACCGCAATCCCGGGAGAGCCAGAGCCCGAGAGAGCCAGAGAGAGCCAGAGAGGAAGAGCCCCTCATGGATCTCCTGCCCATGGGGGACAGGAGATGGAACAGCCCCTTGGCAGAGCCCAGTGCCCATGGAGCTGATCCATGGCAATATTCCTCACCCCTGAGATCTTGCGCTTGCAGACCAGCAAAACACAAAGTCCTTCAACTTCCAGTGACAACTGAAAACATCGGTGTGTTCTCAATGTTCTTCTCCTACCAAATCCTAGCTGAACCCAACCCCCAGCGCTGTTCCAGCTCCTGCAGAGTGAGGGATGTGGGGGCACGGGAGCTCCAGGAGATTTTTATCTCCGGGAAGTTAAGATGGGATGTGAGGAAGAATTTCTTTGCTGAAAGGGTTCTGAGGCATTGGAAGGGGTTGCCCAGGGCAGGGGTGGAGTCCCCATCCCTGGAGGGATTGAAGAGTCGTGTAGACACAGTGCTGAGGGACATGGGTCAGTGGGGACTGGTCAGTGTTGGGTTCATGGTTGGACTCCAGGAGCTCAAAGGGCTTTTCCAACCCAGGCAGCTCTGGGGTTCTGTCCAGAGAAGCTGTGGCTGCTCCTCCCTGGAAGTGTTCTGGGCCAGGTTGGCTGAGACTTTGAGCACCCTGGTCTAGTGGAAGGTGTCCCTGCTGCTGGCAGGGGGGTTGGGACTGGAGGAGCTTTAAGGTCCCTCCCACCCAAACCAGTCTGGGATCCTGTGACCTCTGTGCTCGCAGCACCCATCGCTCACCGCAGGAACGAGGGACAGTGCAGCTCCTGCAGCTCCTCTGAAGCAGAAACCCGAAGGGGAGGCCGATGGGAGGCTGCTGGGAAAGCTGCCAGCCCCGTCTCTGCGGGACTGAGTGGGTCAGTGACGGCCGAGTGTCCCCAGGGACTGCGCACGGCGGGGACCGGAGCCAACGCCATGGGCAGCAGAATCGCTGAGTCGGCAAGAAAAGGAAAATGAACAAGGAGCACCTGGGCAAGGCAGGCATGGAAAGAAACGTCCCTCACCCTGACCCAGAGATCAGGGAACGTCCTGGGCACCGTGGAGGTTGAGACCAGCAACTCTGCTGCTGCTGGCGCAGGCATCGGCTCGGGGAGGCTCCGTCGCCTTGGTACGGTAAAGGACAGGAATTTGCCCAGAAGTGCAATAATACACATGGAAAAGAGGGGGACAGAAGTCCAGAGGTGAGACCTCTCCATGCCTGGGAGCTGAACAAGGATGAACACTGGTCCCTGCAGAGCCCAGACACGAGGGTCCCAGGCTGCACACGCCACCTTTCACCACCCGCTGTGGGTTCCACCCCACCAGTGACGGGGTTTAACTCGGGGGAACAAGGCCAAGGATCACCCACCCGCATTATCCTCATCACTCAGGGGCCTCCAAGGCAGGGATGGAGCTCCTGGTGGGGGGCAGAGAAGGACAATCCCAGCGAACAGTGACTGCAGAGAAACAAGCGCAGCCCTCGGGTCTGCAGGGTGAGGCAGTGACCATCTCCCACCCTCCAGCCTGGCCACCAGCGTGATTTCTGTCCCCAGCTTGTCCTGTTCCAGGTGCTCCTGGCTCCATGACCATGTCTGCTGCATCCTGTGGCACAACTGCCAGTCTCCTGTGATACAGAAACCCATGGCTTTGCCGCAGGATTTCACAGAGTCCCAGACTGGTGGGGTGGGAAGGGACCTCAGGAGCTCATCCAGTCCAACCCCCCTGCCAGAGCAGGGTCCCTACACCAGGGTGCACAGGAAAGTGTCCAGGTGGGTTTGAACATCTCCAGAGATGGAGACTCCACACCCTCTCTGGGCAGCCTGGCCCAGGGCTCCAACACCCTCACAGGGAAGAAGTTTCTCCTCATGTTTCAGTGGAACCTCCCATATTCCAGTTTGTGCCCATTGTCCCTTGTCCTGTCACTGGGCACCGCTGAGCAGAGTCTGTCCCCATCCTCTTGCCACCCACCCTTTAGACATTGATAACCATTTCCCTCTGCCCTGGGACAGCATCTCTCTCTCTCTGTCCTGTCCTGCCCCAGGAAGCACTTCACAAACCCTTGAACTGGGTCCTTCAGTGGCCAAAGGACCTGCTGGGGTCCTGCAGCGTGGGCAGCGGTGCCAGCGCAGAGCAGGGACGTGCCACCCGCCCGGAACATCCTCACTGCTCAGGGGTGCCGTTGCCAGTTTACTGGGGTGGGTTTGGGCAGTGACAGTGGAGTTGCTCAAAGGAGCAGGGTGGAAGGGATGCTTTGCCCACAGCAGCGGCTCCAAGCTTTGCATTGCAGGTGTCCTAACCAAGGAGGAGGAGGAGGAAGAGGAGGAGGAGGATGAGTCTGCAGAAAGCAGGGAGCCCTGCCCAGAGCTCTCAGCTGCTGGTGTCATCTGGAGGCTGGTGAATCCCTGCTGCTTTGGAAGGTGTTGGTGCCCGTGAGCTTTCACTGAACTGGAGCTTTGCTGAGGGGTAGAGAAGCAGTGACCACAGAACTGTAGAGTTGTTTGGCTGGAAAAGACCTCGAGATCATCGAGTCCAACCCTACCTGTCCACTGCTGAACCAGATCTCTGAGCACCTCATCTACCCAGCTTTTAAATCCCTCCAGGGATGGGGACTCCACCACTGCCCTGGGCAACCCCTTCCAATGCCTCAGAACCCTTTCAGCACAGAAATTCTTCCTCACATCCCATCTCAACTGCCCTGGCCACAACTGGAGCCCATTTCCTCTTGCCATGTCCCCTCATTCCCCCCAGTCCATGGTCCAGGGGGAGCCCTGACCCCAGCCCAGGGCTGGAGGTCTGGTGGTGGGAGAAGGTCCAGGCAGGGCTGGGGTTGCTGGGGCTGAGCAGAGCTCAGCAGTGAGCAGGGCAGGGGCTGTTTGCTCTCCACACAAATGGCATCTGAGCAGATTTCAGCAGAACCTGGCTGCAGCAGCTCTCCCAAACGTCACCTTTGCAGGTCAGCTCCTCACTTCAGCGCTCTCTCCTGACTTCCATTTCCTCTCCAGAACCAGGACACCAAGGAAAGCCCACGAAGAGGTTGGAGGCACACGGAGCTGAGCTCTGTATCTACCGAGCTGGTTTTGTTTGGGTTTTTTTCTGCTTCTTTTTCAGAGGGAGGGGGAAGTGTCCACACCAGAACACGGGCTCGGGAGGAGCTCTCCTGCCCCCTGCTCCCAGGCCAAGGCCAGGCTCCGCCATCCCCGTGGGCACAAATTCCCCCTCCCCTCGGCTCCTGCCCAGATGCACAGTGTTTGTTTGTGAGCCTCCCTGAGCGCTGCCCAGCAGGTATTCAACCTTGGAGTGTTTTCTCCCAGGGAAGGAGCGCAGGGGGTGCGGGGAGGAGGAACACGGTGCTCACAGCTTATAATAGCTCAGAGGCAAACACTGCACAGCCCCGGGTCAGGAGATCAGAGCTGTGGAGAGCCAGCAGCGCTGCTCAGGGCTCTGATTGCTGCTCCCAGATCATCCTCCCTCTGAGACAGCTCTACCTGCACCAGGTGGATCTCACAGGGCAAAGCCAGGGCTGGAGGGCAGGACCACCACCACCAAGGGTCCAGCTTTATTTCCTGCCCCCCCTCCGTCCCAAACTGCCATTTATCACCCCAGGTGCCATGAGCTGCCTCAGCCACCACGTGCTGTGGGCTGGCAATGAGGGGTGGGTATTCCTGTAGCACCTGCCCAGTGTCACACTGTGACTCAGGGCTGTGTCCAGCTCTGGGGTCCTCAGCACAGGACAGACAGGGACCTGCTGGAGCAGAGGGTCCAGAGGAGGCCACGAGGATGATCTGAGGGATGGAGCAGCTCTGCTGAGAGCTGAGAGAGTTGGGGCTGTTCAGCCTGGAGAGGAGAAGGCTCCAGGGAGATGTTATTGCACCTTTCAACACTTGAAGGGGACCTGTAAGAAAGATGGGGACAGATGTTTTTAGGGGAGTCTGTAGGGACAGGACAAGGGGTGATGGTTTTAGACTAAAAGAGGCCTCCATGTTTTGCTAGGATAGAGCCAGTGTTCTTTTTAGTAGCTAGAATAGTGATGTGTTTTGGTTTCAGTGAGGGATTTGTTATGAAAACAAAGTTGATAAGGCACTGATGTTTTTAGTTTTAAACATGAAGCCCAAGGACTTCATGTTTTGCTAGACTGCAAGTGCAAAGGATGGGGAAGTGTAGTAATTAGCAAACCCCCAAACTGGCATTTAGCTCTGCCAATGGGATATTCCATATCACATCACACCATGGACAGTATTTAATTAGGGTTGATTGGAAAGCTCAGGGATTCTCTTGGGGATCATTTGGGCTGTTTTGGGACTGTCTGCACCAGGATCAGACTGAGGATATGGGTAAGTCACACAACTTCAGAAGAACAAGTGACAACTGATGTCCCATCAAAGCAGGAGGGCACTGGACATGCCCCTGTGAGCTGCCTTCGTGCCCACCCCTTCCCCTCCGGCACCTGGGTGGTGACAAAAGTGCAGACGAGGGCAAAATGCTGCTCCTGGCTCCCGGCAGCGGCGCCTGTGCTCCCAGGGCAAATGTTTGCTGAGTGCTGCCCCGAACACGCAGGGTAAACACAGCCTGGGAATGGCTTCTGAGTGCTGCAGAGAAGGGCTCCTCGGGGTCACCAGCACCCGGGACAAAGCCTTTGTGGGGAGGAGAGCAGGAGCAAAGGGCTGGCGCTGCCCGGATAACACAGCCCGGGGGGGGTTGCTGCTGGAGATACTGGGAAGGGGAAAGTGTGCATCAGAAATCATCCACTCACTGGTCCTGTCCCACTCCATGGACACGAAGAGCTGGAAATGGGAGCTGTGCTCAGAGAGGTGCTGCCCTGAATCCCAGCACTGCCTGGATGGGAAAAGCCCTTTGAGCTCATGGTGTCCAACCATGAACCCCACACTGACCAGTCCCCACTGACCCTGTCCCTCAGCACTGTGTCTGCATGGCTGCACATTGCCCATGATGACAAGACATGGTTTGTTCAGTGCAATCCTGACAGGGGAGGTGGGGGCTGAAGGCAGCAAAACCCAAAGCAGCACCAGCCCGAAGGCTCGGACCGAGCAGCTCCCCAGCAGCTCCCCAGCAGCTCCCGAGCCCCATCCTGCACAGTGCTGAGTCCACTGACATCTCCAGCGAGGCTGCTCAGCATCAGCTCCAGCACAACACCAGGACATTGCATCTCTGCCTTCCCTGGGAGAGGAACAGAGGCTTCTGGGGAAGGGGCATCACAGAGACAGGGACACAGAGCATCCCTCGCTCTCCTCCCTGCATCCTCCTCCTCCTCCTCCATCCCCCGTCTGGACCCTCACCCCCAGGCCAGTGATGTCCAAGCCCTGCAGCCAAGGGTGTTGGGCTGCAGGACCGTGGTGTTTCTTGCCTCACAGAGACATCTAGAGTCCACTCTCCTGAACACTCTGGTCTGTTCCTCTGGTCTCCTGTGAAGGGTGCTCACCAGGTCCCGCCCCTTCTGCGAGGCTGCAGCACTGCAATTGGCTTTTCAGCTCATTGCCCATCAAGCCACACGCTCTCTTCTCTCTGGCCACCAAGGCCAGGAGCAGAGGACATGGCAGGAAGATGTGGCAGGGGAGGGGGAGGTTGGCCATGAGGAAAAGGTTCTTGAGGCAGAGGGTGGTGGAGCACTGGCACAGGCTCCCCAGGGAGGTGCTCATGGCCCCAAGGCTGACAAGATTCCAGCAGCATTTGGCCAAGGCCCTCAGGGACATGGTGTGAATGTTGGGATTGTCCTGTGCAGGGGCAGGAGTTGGACTCCATCATCCTGGTGGGTCCCTTCCAGCATCCTATGAGTCTATGATTCTGTGATTCCTCTTCCCCAGAGTCCCCTGTGTGTGACCCAGCCTCCTCTGCACACTGCTCCTTGTGGTGACATCCTCTATTTCTGGGGTGCCATCCTTGCTCCTGGACTCCCGTTCAGCCCAGCAGCCCCAGTGGTGTTGGGACATCACCCAAGGGTACAGGCTGCATCCCTCAAGGAGGGCTCCTGCCCACTGAAGCCTCCTTTTCCCAGAGAACGATCCCGGAGCAGCGACAATCCCGACCCGAAACCACAATCTCGGGAGAGCCAGAGCCCGAGCGAGAGCCAGAGAGAGCCAGAGAGGAAGAGCCCCTCATGGATCTCCTGCCCATGGGGGACAGGAGCTGGAACAGCCCCTTGGCAGAGCCCAGTGCCCATGGAGCTGATCCATGGCAATATTCCTCACCCCCCTCGCAGACCCTGCACTTGCAGATCAGCAAAACACAAAGTCCTTCAACTTCCAGTGACAACTGAAAACATCGGTGTATTCTCAATGTTCTTCTCCTGACAAATCCCATCTGGAATCAAACCCCAGCGCTGTTCCAGCTGCTGAACGGACCCAGCTCTGGCCCAGCTTACACCAGGACACTGGGTCAGAGCAAGAGCATGCTCAAAGTGGGTGCTGAGGTGTTTATTTCCCACAAACGGCAACGCAGACCCCTGCACTGTCCCCTGCAGAGGTTGGCCTGGGGCTTCCCTGAACACTGATGCTGTTGTTCTGCTGCAGGATGGACGACAGCAGGAGGTGTTTGAGGGCATCATGAGGAAACTCAGTTTCTGTGGGAATGGTCCAGCACTCCTGGGTATCTCGGTGTTTGCAGGACCAAGGACAAACTGCACCCAGAGCAGCGTGGGCAGCAGGGCCAGGGAGGGGATTCTGCCCCTCCGCTCTCCTGAGACCCCCCCTGCAGTGCTGCCTCCAGTGCTGGGGCCACCAACAGCACAAGGACATGGAGCTACTGGAGCCAGTGCAGAGGAGGCCACGAGGATGATGCCAGGGCTGGAGCAGCTCTGCTGTGAGGACAGGCTGAGAGAGTTGGGGCTGTTCAGCCTGGAGAAGAGAAGGCTCCAGGGAGACCTTCCAGTGGCCTCCCAGTACCTGAAGGGGCTCCAGGAAGGCTGGGGAGGGACTTTGGCCAAGGGCAGGGAGTGACAGAACAAGGGGTGGTGGCTTGAAAGTGTCAGAGGGGAGCTGGAGCTGAGATGTGAGGAAGAAATTGTTTGGTGTGAGGGTGGTGAGACCCTGGCCCAGGTTGGCCAGAGAGGTGGCAGAAGCTCCATCCCTGGAAACATTCCAGGTCAGGTTGGACGGGGCTCTGAGCAACCTGATCTGGTTGAAGATGTCACTGTCACTGCAGGGGGGTTGGACTGGATGACCTTGAAATGTCCCTTCCCACCCAAACCAGTCTCTGAGTCTATGAAATCTTGAGGAGGGCTTGTGTGCCAGGAAATCCACTTGTTTTCTGTCAGAAGGTCTGATAATTGTTCTCCCACCAGACAATGCCTCGTGCCTTGGCTCCTGCAGGTGCTGGAGATCTTTCCAACCCACGTGGAAAGTTCATCTTATCAGTGTATGCTTTTTAATTTCCTTTCCATGCCTCTCGCTGTGGTTTCTATGGAACAGAGCCAGCCCAAAGGCTTCCAGACCAAGAAGAGCTGTTCCACCTCTCAGCTGCTAGAAAAGGACAGGAATTTGGATTCCACAGATCTGACATCAGAGGATATTTCTGAGGAAAGGTGGGGGACCCTTTAGCCACACATGAATTAAAAGAGGAAGGCTCTGTCTGCAGCTGGAGGAGGTGAAAGGCTCCTGAAAGTCCTCCTGGCCCTCCACTGCTGCCTGAGATGACCAGGTCAGGAGCAGATACTCTGAGTTCAGGGAGCTGGATCTGTCTCAGACACTCACCTGCAGATGGAGGAAGGCTGTGTTCCCTGCCAAGCTTTTCCCTAGAGAAGTGACACCCCAACTTCATCCCCTGTCACACAAACAAACCCCAGTCTGAGAGGCCACAGGGGAACCCTGCCAGCAGCAAACGGGAATTGTGTTTGTTCCAGAAACCAGTGGGCAGGAGTTTATTGTGTCTCTTCAAAGTGCTTTGGTGGGTAAATATTTCCAGTGAAGCACAAGAGTGACCTCACTGTCCAGAGCACTCTGAAACCCTCTTCCCTGCCACGTGAACTTATTTCCTGTGAAACACGGGGGTTTTGGGGTTCCCATTATTTCCCTGAAGCCTGGTATGGAAAGTGGTGGAAGGAGGCAGGACACAACCTCCTCTCACTCCCTCAAACTTGCTTTGTTTTTCTTCTACAACCAGGTGTCACCAAATTAATGTGGTTTTTTTATTCACTCAGTTCTTGACTGACAGGTCCTGCCCTTTCCCACACACACCATGGTGCAAGTCTGCAGCCAGGAGGAGCCACACCTGGGGAAGGCAGCTCCTGGCTCCCTGTTTTCAAGCTTTTCCAGAATCCTGGAGACAAATGACCTCCTCCTTGCTTGTCACCTTCTGCTGTCACCAGAGCTGTGCTGCCAAGCCCAGGCTCCAGTGGCTGCTGGGTCAGTGTCACTCAGCAGCTCGGTTATCACAGCTGAGCCATCCATCTTCCTCCAGCATCCTGGAGCATCAGAGCTTGGGCTGGAGGACACAGGGCCAAGGACACCAAGACACAATGCCAAGCAAAGCAACATCTCCTCCAGCAATTCTCACTGCAAAGGCCGCTCTGGGAAACTCCTGGGCAAAACAAATCACAAGGACTCAAGGACAAATCTCAGGCGTTGGCACAGGCTGCCCAGGGAGGTGGAGGAGTCCCCAGCCCTGGGGGGATTTAACAGACAGGCAGATGAGGTGCTCAGGGACATGGGTTAGAGGTGGGATTGGCAGTGTTGGGTTCATGGTTGGACTCAGTGACCTTAAAGGGCTTTTCCAACCACTGTGACTCTGTGATTCTGTGATCCTGTGACTCTGAGGAGGCACCAGGGTCCATCCCCTGGACCACCCCTGACCCCCAGGTTGCATGGGCAGCCCCAGACATGGGGACATTCGTGTGTCCTCCCATCCCACCCCAGTGGGTGCTGCAGGGACCTGGCCTCTCTCTGGCAGCAGATATGAAACTGGGAATTACTGGGATATTTCAGAATCAAATCCACCTTCTGCAGCAAACCTCTCGGCGGGGCCGTGGGCAGGACCGGGTGTGGTCGCTGTTACTGGTGGCACAAGCGACACCCCAAAACCTGAGGGGTGTTTCCAGGTGGGTAAAACCCGGAGCTCAGCACACCAGGGGCAGGGCAGGGCAGGGAGATGAGCTGTGCTTAGATGTGACTGAAAAACCAGAGAGGCATCTCTGCTCCGTGTGTCTCTTGGTTACACATCATTTCTGAGCCCGAGGCACTACAGCCCTGGAACAAAACCAGAAATCACTGAATGAGGAACGTTTCATTGCTGGCCAAGTGAGACAGGATTCACACTCCTTTGTTTCATCAAAAAAATAAAAAGCAATTACTTTCAATCATTTTGATTTGGCCCCGGGATGAAAAGAAATGAGTAATTTGTACAGTCCTGTGCATTCAGATCCTTTTTCTGCTGCACTGACAGATCTTCAACACGTTGGTTGCAGGCAAAGTATTTTCAGATCATCTTTTAATTCATTTTTGGCATCCTTTGAACAGATAGAGCTATTCTTTTATTTATTTATTTATTTTTGCCACCTCCCTGTACTTTAAACACGATTTTGCAATAACAGTGCGTTATCAATTACGCAATCGAGGAGTTTCTGTTTTTCCAGCTGATGCCAGCTCAGAGCAGCAGTTTGATCTGGTAGAAATCTCTGCAGCCTTCTCTGTTTTGCAGCACCACCAAGGCCACTTTGTGCTCACAGCCACTCCACTTCGTTATCTGTAGATCATTGACCACGGGCTGGAGTTGGGCAGAGGAACCTCACATGCAGGGGGAGCAGAACACAGGGGCTGTCTTGGGAGGTTTCACTGGTATAACCAGGGAATTTTGAGTCTGTGGGGGATAAAACACTCCTGGACACCAGAGATGCTCCTCTGCAGGCTGAGCCCTGCTCGGGCAGCGTGTGCCCATCTCCATCTCGAGCCCTCGCCCTGCTCAGGAGATGCAGGACGGAGTCAAACACTTGCAATGCAAATGATGGGAAAGCAGGAAATATCCTGACTCACCTGGGAGCCTTAACTGCTGTTAATCGTTAATGCACCAGCAATTTAAGCTCCCACAAGTCAGGGGCTGATGTTCCTTCTGAGGCTGAGGCGGGGGAAGGATTGACACCATCCTCCCTCGGCAGCACGGGCTGGGATTTGCTCTTCCCCGCGGCTCCGCGCTCCCCGGGGCTGCTGAGGTTCCTCGTTCCTCTCTGGGGCTGCCCTTGGTGAGTCGTTTTCTGTTGAACACTTGCTGTTTGGGCAGTGATTTTGTGTTGGAAAGGCAAGCAGTGTGTGAGGGAAATGGATTTCCACATCACCACGACGTGGGGGTCGTGCTGCTCTGCTCTGTGACCCACGTGCAGGCAGGGGTCGGTGCCTGGGGACGTTCCCAGGCTGGGTGACTTTACAGTGACAGCCCTGGCTTATCCTTACTCACCTCTGCTGAGTTTTGTGCCTTTAAAAGCAGAAGAGGCAATTGGATAAATATTTGTGATGAGCTGAAGAGCTTTTCTGTACTGGCTGGTGTGTTCTGTGCACTTGTGGTTCCTCAAGGACAAGAATCCTTCGGGATGGAAACGCTTAGAAATGCAAACTCGTTGTACCCTGAGGTACCTGCAGCTTGCCACAGAACCACCACGGGCTGCAGGCAGGTCTGAGAGGGAAGGGTCAGCTTTGGTCCTAACTGAACTCATTTTCCTGCACCCCAGCCCTGGCCGAGGCTCTGTTATGTGTGATGGATCACACACGGGGGGTGGGGTGGGGCTACAAACAGGGGCAAAATGGGGGGAACACATAAAACCCTGCCCTGCAGCCTTCCTTCTCCTCAGAGCCCTTCTCATGGCAAAGTGTCCAGGGGACTCTGCAGGTTTGGCTTCTTGGTGTTATTCAAATTGACAAAGACACGCTCAGGCTGATCGGCCCTTCTGGGGCTGTGCTCGGTGTTCTGGCACTTCAGGAACGGGGAAAACAGAGCCCCAGAGTGGCCTGGATGGGAAAAGCCCTTTGAGCTCCTGGAGTCCAACCATGAACCCAACACTGCCCAGTCCCCACTGACCCCTGTCCCTCAGCACTGTGTCTACACGACTCTTCAGTCCCTCCAGGGATGGGGACTCCACCACTGCCCTGGGCAACCCCTTCCAATGCCTCAGAACCCTTTCAGCAAAGAAATTCTTCCTCACATCCCATCTCAACTGCCCTGGCCACAACTGGAGCCCATTTCCTCTTGTCCTGTCCCTTGGTCCTTGGTTGAACAGACCCACCCCCACCTCTCTGCACCCTCCTCCAAGGGACTTGGACAGAGCCACAAGGTCTCCCCTCAGCCTCCTTCTCTCCAGGCTCAACACCCCCAGTTCCCTCAGCCTGAACTCAGCACACTTGTGCTCCAGACCCTTCCCCAGCTCCGTTCCCTTCTCTGGACACGCTCCAGCACCTCCAGGTCCTTCTTGGAGTCAGGGGCCCAACACTGAACCCAGCACTCGAGCCGCGGCCTCACCAGTGCCCAGTGCAGGGGGAAGAGAACTTCCCTGCTCCTACTGGCCACACTGGTGCTGATCCAGGCCAGGATGCCCTTGGCCTTCTTGGCCACCTGGGCACTCTGCTGGCTCCTGTTCAGCTGCTGTTGCCCAACACCCCCAGGTCCCTCTGTGCCCAGCAGCTCTCCCCCCACTCCTCCCCAAGCCTGGAGCTGCCGGGGGTTGTTGTGACCCAAAGTGTCTTTGTCCCACTTTACAAAGGAGAGAAAAAAGAATGAAGGAAAAGGCAGGGAACCTGCCAGGTAAGAGAGATGCTCCAGGTGGTTCAGAAAGTCTGGGCACGGGCTGAGAGTCCAGCCTGGCTCTCCCCTTCCCCCCCTTGGTGTTTGGGTCCCTCAGATCCCCGTGGGATGGGGAAGAGGCACAGAAAGCACTTTGTGGTGTTTGCCAGCAGTGGCCGTGTTTGTACAGGTGGAAATACAGGGAGCACCGTGTCCAGCAGGAGTTTCAGGGGGGTCACAACCTCCAGAGGTGGCATCTGAATGTCAGCATGTCCGAGGCACTCCCCAGTGCTGGTCCTGGTGCAGGTTTTGTCCCGATGTTAATTGTTTGGACAAGGAGCTCTCAGAGACGGACGGGGCACGGGTCTGAGCAGAACGAGTCGTTGCATTATTTCATCTCCCTGAAGAGACACGGAGTCCTCACAAGGGCACAGGGCTTTGCAGTGCACACAGACACAGAGCTGCCAGCAGCCACAGCAGAAGTCACTCTGACTTTTGCAAGGCTTTCTGTGACAGAGGATAAAGCAGAGACAGAAAAGGACCCGGGCTGTGCTGCACTGGAAATGGAGGGACAGGGAAGATGTTCTTCATAGAGTCACAGAACCCAGACTGGTTTGGGTGGGAAGCTCCTCCAGTTCCAACCCCCTGCCAGCAGCAGGGACACCTTCCACTAGACCAGGTTGCTCAAAGCCTCATCCAACCTGGCCCAGAACACTTCCAGGGAGGAGCAGCCACAGCTTCTCTGGCCAACCTGGGCCAGGGTCTCACCACCCTCACACCAAACAATTTCTTCCTCACATCTCAGCTCCATCTCCCCTCTGACACTTTCAAGCCATCACCCCTTGCTCTGTCCCTTCCTGCCCTTGGCCAAAGTCCCTCCCCAGCCTTCCTGGAGCCCCTTCAGGTACTGGGAGGCCACTGGAAGGTCTCCCGGGAGCCTTCTCTTCTCCAGGCTGAACAGCCCCAACTCTCTCAGCCTGTCCTCAGAAACAGTTTGTAGGGTTGATGAGAGCGAACAAACGGATCCCTTTGTACCACAGAACCCAGCGAGTCACCCCCTGGTCCTTCAGAGACGGCTCTGGCTGGAGGGCAGGTCCAAGCAGGACGTTGTAGCAGCGATGTGGGCACGTTTGTGGCTGGGCACGGGCTGACCCCAGGCTCACCAGGCGTTGTTTGTCCCTTCCTTGCACAGAACAGAGTCAGACACCGAGCACCGACACCATGTATGAGCTCAACGAAAGCAGCTTCGACCCCATCACCTTCGTCCTGACGGGCATCCCGGGCATGGAGGAGTCCCAGGTCTGGATCTCCGTCCCCTTCTGTCTGATGTACCTCACTGCGGTGTTCGGCAACTCCGTCCTCCTCTTCGTCATCAGCACGGACAGGAACCTCCACGAGCCCATGTACCTCTTCCTCACCATGCTGGCTGTGGCTGACCTGATGCTGTCCACCACCACGGTGCCCAAGATGCTGGCCATCTTCTGGTTCAGCGCCAGGGAGATCTCCTTCGATGCCTGCATCACGCAGATGTTCTTCACCCACTTCAGCTTCATCGTGGAATCGTCCGTGCTGCTGGCCATGGCCTTCGACCGCTACGTGGCCGTCTGCGACCCGCTGCGCTACCCCGCCATCCTGACGCCCTCGGTGATCGGGAAAACGGCCGTGGCCGCCGTTCTCCGGGGCTTCTGCATCATGTTCCCACCCATCTTCCTCCTGAAGCGCCTGCCCTACTGCGGGCACAACGTCATGCCCCACACCTACTGCGAGCACATGGGCATCGCCCGCCTGGCCTGCGCCGACATCAAGGCCAACGTCTGGTACGGGCTGACCACGGCTCTGCTCTCCTCCGGCCTGGACCTCGTGCTCATCGCCGTCTCCTACGCCCTGATCCTCAGGGCGGTCTTTCGGCTCCCGTCCCCTGAAGCTCGCCTCAAAACCCTGAGCACCTGCGGCTCCCACCTCTGCGTCATCCTCATGTTCTACGTCCCTGCCTTCTTCTCCTTTCTCACGCACCGCTTTGGCCACCACATCCCAAGCCACGTTCACATCCTGCTGGCCAACCTCTACGTCGTGGTCCCGCCCATGCTGAACCCCATCGTGTACGGGGTGAGGACACGGCAGATCCGGGAGCGCGTCCTCCGCCTCCTGTGCCCCGCGGGGGAGCGCCCCTGCCCCGGCTGGGGGAGGAGATGCTGAGTGCTGCTGGAAGGAGCAGGGACACCGGACAGGATCCGGACAGCAGCACCAAGCGCTGCAGAGCTTCTCACCCTGCAGGAACAGGCTTGACCAAGAGGTTCAAGAGAAGCTGAGGGTGGTGGGATTCTGGAAATGGGGGCTTGGACCATTGCTGCTCCTAGAGATGCTTCCCCTGAATGGTCCATCCAGCAGAGACGGGGCAGAGTTCAGCTGAGGAGCATCAGGGCTCTCACATCTGCTGGTTTACCATCACCTACTGCTGCTGATTTTGTTTGCTGTCCTACAGCTTTGTTTCTGCTTGTTCCTTCACCTGTTATCTCAGTGCCTAGACCATGAACACCTCGTTGGTCATCAGACCCAAGCCTGGTGCACGAACCATAGCTGGGTGGGCAAAGTGCTGTGTTCCATGGCACAGGTGATGGTCTGTCCTCCTGGCTTGGTGGGTATAGCTTGCATTGCTGAGCGGCCCTGGCACCTCTTGCTGATGAAGATGTTCACATGCTGAAGAGCCTTGTGAGGTCAGGAAAGGCTTTCTTGTCCTGTGCTTAAGGGAAACATTTCATAGAATGGTTTTGGTTGGAAAAGACCTGTAAGAGAGTCCAACCGGAAACCCAACACTGCCAAGTCCACCACTAAACCACGTCCCTGAGCACCACATCTACATGTCTTTTAAATACCTGCAGGGATGGTGCCTCAGCCACACTTAAACCATGATGTCCAAGACTGTATTCAAGCCCCTGGAAGGTCAGTGTGCTCTGCACTGCTTTCCAGGTGGGGTTTTGTTGCACCATTATAATGTGGAGGCCCATGAAGACACTGACACCAACAGTCACAGTCCTACCAGGAGTCTTCTGGTTCCCATGGGCTGTTCCCACGTGGCTGGGGCTTCTCAGTCCCATGGAAGAGTCACAGCAATGCTCCCATCTGCCTAGCTCTCCTTGCCAAGGGACAAAGGTCCTTTTGTCCAGTGCTCTGTGTGGCATTGACTCGGTGGGCAGCTCAGACGGGACCAGTCTGTCTGCTGGTCCTGACAGCAGAGCCCTGATGGCCACTGCTCCCTGCACAGCCCTGTCTTGGCCAACGTGCAGGGATGAAGAGGCCCCACTGCTGCCCCTCCACGAGCTCCTCTGGTGCTGGTGGCTCCCAGGGATTGTTCAGCACTAAGCCACCAGTCTCCTTCAAAGCTGAGGCAGCAGTTTCCTTTCCACCATGGGAGGGAACTCTGGGATGAGGAAGAGGAGGGAATGCACCACAGCCCAGAGACCTTTCCTTCATGTTCTGCAGGGTGGGATGCTGAGACAAATGCCTGCTTCTTCTCTCTGCATCATATCTGCTGTCAGCTGCACTTCTCTCTGGGGCACAGGGATCTGGGCACTTTTTTGCCCCCTCCTGAGCTCAGGGACTCCTTCAGATCTGTTTAATGTCACCCTTCCTCATGCAGGCAGCCACCAGAGTGTTCTGGTTGCACACCTGGGAGCTGTTGGTGAAGGCTCACGCTCTGCAATCCGGCTCTCGCAGCAGTGTCAGGAGCTGGGATGCTCTGAGCCTGTGTCAGGTGTGAGACCTGACAAAAGGTCTGAGATATCATGTCAAGAGCCACCAAAGGGAGCAGATCCTCCAGCTGTTCCTGCAGAACATTCCTTCTGCCCTGACCACGAGGCCTGAGGGTTCCTGCCAAGCCCACTGTGCTGCAAAGCCATTCCAGACCTGCCTGTGGTGGGGAAGCCACCTCCAAGGCAGCTGCTGCTGCACCCCTGGACCTCAGAGGTGCCTCCTTTGGGGGGGCTGGGGACCCCAGAGATAGAGTCACAGGATGGTTTGGGTGGGAAGGGACCTTTCAAGGCCATCAAGTCCCTGTGCAGTGACAGGGACATCTTCAACCAGATCAGGTTGCTCAGAGTCTCAAGATCCAACCTGACCTTGGATGTCTCCAGGGATGGGGCTTTGACCACCTCTCTGTGCAAAGTGTCTCCCTGTCTCTGGGCTCCACGGACCGTCGTGCCCTGCATCAGGGCTGGGAGCCAGCAGGTCCCTGGGGGCTTTGATTGGGGCTGATCAAACCCAACCTCCCTGACTGAGAGCAGGAGCAGGGCTGCTCTCTGGGACCAGGCTTGTTCACAGCTGAACGATGCCGGAGATGACAGCAACCAGAACCCTGCTCTGCTCCAGGCACCCCTGTAACACTGCTCCAACTTCAGAAGAAAAGGGGAAGAAAGAGATTAACGATTTCAGAACAAAAAACCCCAAAAGTTCTTAACCCTTTCAACACGTTTATTTTTTCTCCTGCTGCCATCCCAGGTGGGAGCTCTGCGGGAGGCGCGGGGGAGAGGGAGGTCTGCTGGGTGAGAGCTGTTTGTTTAACAGTGGAGATAACAGAGCTGGTTACAAAAGCTGTTCCCGTAGCTGGGTGTTTTTAATGTCCTCAAAAGGTTTGTGTTTGTGTTGGCTTTCTCAGCAGGAGAAGGAGTATTGACACAGAGCAGCCCACGGGGAGCCGGGGCTGTGGGAAAGAAAACGTGTGAGCAGAGCAGGTCGTTCCGGGCAGCAGGTAAATACACTGGGGCTGAAACTGATGCTTTGAGGTCTTCAGGGCGTGGAGGACCCGGAGCAGGGGCACAGCTGCTGTCACAGGGGTTACAGCAGGTTTGGAGGAGCGGTGAGAGCCGAGCCAGCTCAGGGCTGCCAGAGATCTGTTTGCTGATTCGAAGGGTCTCCTCCAGCCCTGCCTTCCTACCTGGAAACAGGAACTTGTTGACAAAGCAGCCCGCTGCTGAAGGGGTTTCTCCTGAAAGCTTTCTGGCCAGCTGTAACAACACTGGAGCTGCCATCTCAACCTGTCAATATCAAGGACTGCTGTCGCTCTCTGGTGTCTGTCACACGCTGTAACTCACACCCTTATTTCTACCACCCTCTGCACCGCCTCCTCCCCGTGGCCTCTCCTCAGCCACGAACCTGGTTAAGCACGTGCTGAATTGTGAGTGCAGGTAAAACAAGTGTGTGTGCTCAGAAAGGACCCTTTATAAACACCCAGCAGTCTTGTGCCATCATCATCATCTTCATCGTGGAGCTAGTGGGAGGTAGGATCTCCGCGGGCAGGGGCTGCACAAAGGCAGAACAAAAGACCTGCCTCCAAATTGCTCCCAAACAAGGTGTAAATAATGGGACATGGGTGGGGAATGGTGACAAGAGGAGGGTGCTGGCCCACTGACCTGCTGGCACTTTGATGTTTGGTCCTCAGCACGCAGGGATCCTCTCTCGGGGTGGTTCATTCCTGCAGCCACCAAATGACAGCTCTGGGGTTTGCTAATTACTGTGCTTCCCCCCTCCCAGCCCCTTCCACCTGCAAACATCCCAAACAGGTGACCTTGGGCTCCAGCAGCAACTAAGAACATCAGTACCTGAGCAACATCCTTATAACAAACCCCACACTGAACCTCAGCCCCAGCTATTCCTGCTGCTGCCGGGGGAACGAGCTGTGTCCCAGCAAAGCCAGGACTCACACCTTCACCTGCACTTTGGGTTGGGATGGGCTGAGCATCAGTGTCCCAGACGAGAGCATTTCGTGGGTCCTTCTGCTTCTCTGGGGTTCCAGGAGCAGTTTTACACAGCTGAGGAGATGGTTTGGAACTCCCAGCCCTGACGCTGCTCTGCTCCTCGGATGGATGTGGTGGCCGGGTCAGGGAGCAAACTGCCAGGGAAATGTCCCCAGTCAATGAGTCACTAGCTTAGCAATTAGTGGCCAGAGGGGCGTGCATAATGGGGTGTTAGCCAGCTGATCAGGGTGATTTATATCTCTAACGTGGTTAAAATGTTAGCTTAATAGCTCACAGAGATGTGAAACCACAACTGCTGCCCTTTGTGTTCAATTTCTCACTCTTGAAAGACCCATGTATGTTTTTTCAGCTCAGTTGGTGCAGTGGCTATTTTTAAGCATGTTTGGATTACAAGGACCCTTTCCTGGGAAGGAGGAAATGATTTTGACTGACCTTTTTTCACAGCATCCACGCAGGGCATGCAAAAAGTAAATGAAATATGTGGGCCAGGAGGAGCAGGGCAGTGCTGGTCCCCCTGCACTGGGCACTGGTGAGGTCGCAGCTCGAGTGCTGGGTTCAGTGTTGGGCCCCTGAGTCCCAGAAGGACCTGGAGGTGCTGGAGCGTGTCCAGAGAAGGGAACGGAGCTGGGGAAGGGTCTGGAGCACAAGTGTGCTGAGTTCCCGGCTGAGGGAACTGGGGGTGCTGAGCCTGGAGAGAAGGAGGCTGAGGGGAGACCTTGTGGCTCTGTCCAAGTCCCTTGGAGGAGGGTGCAGAGAGGTGGGGGTGGGTCTGTTCAAGCAAGGAGCAAGGGACAGGACAAGAGGAAATGGGCTCCAGTTGTGCCCAGGGCAGTTGAGATGGGATGTGAGGAAGAATTTCTTTGCTGAAAGAGTTCTGAGGCATTGGAAGGGGTTGCCCAGGGCAGTGGTGGAGTCCCCATCCCTGGAGGGATTGAAGAGTCGTGTAGACACAGTGCTGAGGGACAGGGGTCAGTGGGGACTGGTCAGTGTTGGGTTCATGGTTGGACTCCATGAGCTCAAAGGGCTTTTCCCATCCAGGCAGTTCTGGGATTCTGTGAAATCTCACAAACTTTGGGAAATAGGTGGAAGTCCTGCCAGAAACGCTCCTCTGCCCCCAGGGGACGTGTGGGAGGGCTTTTCACACTTCTGTGCACTGAGGAGTCCTGTGCCTGGGGTGGAGATGATGCTTCAGGTTTGAGCTGAGTCAAGCCCTGAGCACAGGCTGGAAGGGCAAAAGCTCTCCAGTCGTGTTGGAGTGCTCTGCTGGAGGCAGACAAGCACGGCTTTCATCACCAACAGAGCCTGGAGTGCTCCCACTTCAAGTGCCACATGCCCCTTCCTTTTCATTTTCACTGCTGTTTACAAACAATGGTGCTTTATTAATTGTTCTTCATCTGCAGAGCTCTGTGGGTGATAAATTACAAGAGCAAAGCTTAATGATTTTACTTCATCTCACCACCATCTTCGTAATGTCTCAGCAAATGTTAGTTAATTAACAAAAGTCCCCACTGCACAGACTGGCAGGTAACAAATAGCACAGGGCTGTGAGCTGTCCTGCCTAAAACGAGGTGGCAGCTCAGCAGCCAGGATGGAGTCATTGACTGACTGACTGCTCGCGTGTTGGGGGTCCCTCTGGTCCCCCAAGGTCCCTGGCAGCTCCCCTGAAGGGTTGTGGCAGTTGGGAAGCTGCTGATTGCACCTTCCCTGACCCCACTGCACAGTCTGCTCAGGGCTCTGCAGGTTTCTAGAGGAGGAACAGCAGTCCCATAAATGCTCCTAAAATCAGAAATGAGAACAAAATCACCCGAGAAGGTCACAGCAGGAAGGAATATCTGCTGAGCTCTGCCTCCCAGCTCCCTAACTCCTCTCCACTGTGGTTCACAAGAAGCTCAGGTAGGTCCTTCTCCCAAAGCACTCTCAGCCTAGGGCACAGACAAAGGTAAAACTCCCACCTGAGTGACAGCAGTGGGATAGGTGGACCTGGAGCTCCTGTGGGGCCAGAGCCTCTGTGGCACGCTGTCCCTATAGAGGGTGCAGGTGACTGTCCCCTAGCTAATGCATCTTGTTCCTAAGCCACTCCCAGTTAAAAAAATCTTTATGGAAAGGGGACAAAACCAATCTATTTTGCTTCCCACATGTCTGTCT
Organism: Caprimulgus europaeus; assembly: GCA_907165065.1. Next base: position 126,028,796 of record OU015523.1, on the reverse strand, counting down.
GTCTGTCTGTCTGTCTGTCCCTCCCTGCTTGCCCCGGGCTGGCCCATGGATCGCCCCGGGAACCCCTTGGGGATCCAGGACCAGGCAGTGAATTTTGCAGCAGTTCCTGTGCTTGGGGAGGTGCTGAGTGGTGGGGTGGGGAGGATTCACCGGGGTTGCCTCAGGGACAACCTGAAGCTCTGCAGGGCTTGTACAGTCCCCACGCAATTAGCAGAGCAGTAGGAAATACCCAGGGAAAACGCACTGGTGAGGTCCCTGGTGCCCCCCAGCACCTGTGTCGGGGTGTGGGCACAGCCACCCATGCCCTGGGCTCTCTGGGTGTGGTATAAACACCGGGCTCAGGCTGCCAGAGCAGGGTCCCATCGCTGGCACAGGAACGGGTGAGTTGGCGGGGTCACAGCACCGTGGTGTCCACTGGGGTGGGTGAGGTAGAGATGGATTAGAGAGGGTTTGGTGAGGTAGAGGTGGGGAGATGGGAGGGGTCCATGCAGGATTTACTGAGTGATGCAAACAGCTCCTGGCAGCAGCTCTGGCTGCATTGTCCCAGATTCCCAGCATGAGCGTGGCAGGGAGGGCACTGTTCAGCCTGGAGAAGAGAAGGCTCCAGGGAGACCTTCTAGTGGCCCCCCAGTACCTGAAGGGGCTCCAGGAAGGCTGGGGAGGGACTTTGGCCAAGGGCAGGGAGTGACAGGACAAGGGGTGATGGCTTGAAAGTGGCAGAGGGGAGCTGGAGCTGAGATGTGAGGAGGAAATTGTTTGGTGTGAGGGTGGTGAGACCCTGGCCCAGGTTGGCCAGAGAAGCTGTGGCTGCTCCTCCCTGGAAGTGTTCTGGGCCAGGTTGGATGAGGCTCTGAGCAACCTGGTCTAGTGGAAGGTGTCCCTGCTGCTGGCAGGGGGTTGGAACTGGAGGAGCTTGAAGGTCCCTTCCCACCCAAACCAGTCTGGGATTCCATGATTCATGCTCCACAGACACACAGCTGGTTACTCCTGGTAGCACTGTGAATCCCCCTTTAGATCCTGGACATTTTGATAATGCCCTGCTGCTGGTGGCTTTTAATTTTGTCTCTTTGCATCTGACAAGAGAATTTCTCCAGATCCCTGGGGTGATCAGACACTGTTGTCTGGGGCTCTCTTACGAAGCAGAGCTTTTGGGATGAGAGGGGCTCTCCACTGCCTTCCTCTTGCCTTGCTCTTGGTGGAGTGAGCTCACAGAGACAGACCTTTTGTACAGTCATAGAATCATTTGGTTGGAAAAAGACCTTTGAGATAATTGAGTCCAACTGTACCTGTCACTGCTGAACCAGATCTCTGAGCACCTCATCTGCCCAGCTTTTAAAACCCTTCAGGGATGGGGACTCCACCACTGCCCTGGGCAACCCCTTCCAGTGCCTCAGAACCCTTTCAGCAAAGAAATTCTTCCTCACATCCCATCTCAACTGCCCTGGCCACAACTGGAGCCCATTTCCTCTTGTCCTGTCCCTTGCTCCTTGTTTGAACAGACCCACCCCCACCTCTCTGCACCCTTCTCCAAGGGACTTGGACAGAGCCACAAGGTCTCCCCTCAGCCTCCTTTTCTCCAGGCTCAGCACCCCCAGTTCCCTCAGCAGGAACTCAGCACACTTGTGCTCCAGAACAAGGAGGAGTTGCCACAAGCAGGCAAAGTCCCAGGAGGGACAGGACAGAACCAAGCTCCCTGTGTCCTGATTTCGTAGGCAGCTTTCAAACAGCTCTGAGTCACTGGAGCTGGGTGTCCCAGAGTGGTTCAGAAGATGTGGTTCAGAAGTTCAGGTGTCTGTGCCATTAGCAGTGCTCACCATGGGTGGAACTCAGCTCCTCTCAGAGCCTTTTTCCTGCTGTTCCACAGCTCCTGCAAGCGAGAAACGGGGCCAAGTGTTGCATCAGGTCATGTCAGCATCCAACCTGTCAGCATCCCACCCCGCATTCTTCATCCTGGTGGGGATACCTGGGATGGAGAAGTCTTACCCGTGGATCTCCATCCCAGTCTGTGTGGTGTACTCTGCTGCCCTGCTGGGGAACCTGGTCCTGCTGGTCACCATCGTGAGGGAGCGCAGCCTCCACCAGCCCATGTACCTCTTCCTGTGCATGCTGGCGGTGTATGACCTGCTGCTCTCCACTGCCACCGTGCCCAAAACCCTCAGTGTCCTCTGGTCTCTGTCCACCCAGATCTCTTTCTCTGGCTGCCTGGCCCAGATGTTCTCCATCTACTTCATTTTTGTGGCAGAATCGGCTGTTTTGGTGGCCATGGCCTTTGATCGCTACGTGGCCATTTGTGACCCCCTGAGATACACGGCCATCCTGACCCCCTCTGTTGTGTGGAAGGTTGGTGTGGTGGCTTTAACCAGGAGTTTCTGCATCATGTTCCCTGCCATCTTCCTCCTGAAGCGCCTGCCCTACTGCGGGCACAACGTCATGCCCCACACCTACTGCGAGCACATCGGCGTGGCCCGCCTGGCCTGCGCCGACATCTCCCTCAACGTCTGGTACGGGGTGGCTGCTGCCTTCCTGTCAGCTGGCTTGGATGTCATCTCCATCGCTGCCTCCTACCTGCTGATCCTCAGGTGTCTCTGGGGGCTGCCGTCCCCCCGCGCCTCCCCCAAGGCTCTGCACACCTGCGGCTCCCACCTCTGCGTCATCACCTTGTTTTACACACCCGCCTTCTTCTCCTTCCTGGCACACCGCTTTGGCCAGCACGTTCCTCAGCACGTCCTCATCTCCCTGGCCAACCTCTACGTCGTGGTGCCCCCCATGCTCAACCCCTTCATCTACGGGGTGAGAACAAGGCAGATCCGGGAGCGCGTGGCTCGCCTGCTCAGGCTGAGGAGCTTGGGTGGCAGGGAGTAGCTGGGCAGGTGGGAATGGGCAACTGGTGAGAGGGCTGAAATGAAGCTTCAAAAAGAGGGAAATTCAGGAAAGACAATGGGGACCTGGCAAAGGGGGACCAGAGGGGAACATTTTCAAGATAAATATGTCCAGAGGACATCAACATCCAAGCCACAGCTCTGTCACAGAGAGGCTGGACAGGTTCCCAGGTGAACTGATGTCAAACAAGTCATTGGGACAGCAGGAGCCAGACACCAGGGATCACCACTGTTCCCCTGTTCCTGGGCTCCCCTGCATTGTCCTCTTGGGTACTTGTACAGCCAAGACCTTTGCAGGCAGATATTTCTGAGTGCTTGAGGTGCCACTGAGGACCTTACACAGAAACCTGGAAATGAACACCCACAGGGTGTGCTGCCACCTCGGGGTGCCCAGGCCTCTGCTCGAGCTGGCTCTTGTCTCCATGGGATGGGAACGGCCATGGCTGGGGCACTGGTGCCTCCTGAAGGCACTCAGGTCTAGGAGCACCCCTTGGGTCTCCTGATGCCCTCTCAGGAGGCTGCAAGGACACAGAGGTGACGGGAGCGCTGCTCCTCTGCCCGGCTCAGCTGTTGGCAGCACAGCCAGCCATCACTGGGGCAGCCTGACAGCACGGAGGCAGCTTGCCAGGACCCCAGGTGATGAGGTCCCAGTGTCCCACCCTGGCTGTGAGCTGGGGGAAGACCGCAGCTTTCCTGCCAGTGGCTTGGGTTTGCTTCACTCTTGCTGCTCAGAGCTGTGCACTCAACTCTGCTGTGGGCAAGGATGAGCAGATCTGATGTCTCTGGATCAGCTGGGCACTTTGGGGTGAAGGAGGAGTCAGCTATAACAGGAGACATCCAGGTCCTGGCCTCCAACTCCCCAACCTCCTCTCCTACCATCTCCACAGAGGTCTGTCCTGGGGCAGCCAGCTGGGAAGGAAACTGGAAGCAAAACTGGGGATAAATCTTGATTAACACCAGTTGTGGTAATAAAAATGTGAGTTTACCTGTCACAGGCATTCTTCTTTCAGGTATCTCGAAGTGCTTAGCAAACATTCATGTTCCCACGAGTGACACTGGTGAGCTGGTCCTTAGTCTGCTTTCTCTGGTGGGCCACATCTACTGGAACAGGGAGGTGTGACCAGCACGCTGCCTAAGGATGGAGAAGGTGGCATGGGTTACTAGAGGAACACAGGCAGGGACAGTGACACGACATGTGAGTGGTTGAAAGCTGAGGTGGTGGCTTTGAAGCCTGTGCAATGGTGCTACCAAACACAAGAGCCATCGTTTTTCCTCTCTCTGTGTCTTGGTTTGAATTTCTAGGCTCCTTCTCCATCTCTTTTCTGCACCCAGAAGGCATTAGCTCTAGATTTGGGTGCTAGCTCCTGCTCAGAGAAGTCTCTAACGTGCCTTCAGGAAGCCAGCAGGTATCTCCACCTGGATGCATCTGCTGCTGACCTGCTGGACTTGGACCTTAGGTGTGCACAAAGCAACCAGCCAGCCTAGTGGTACCTGGTGGCCAGAACAAAGGTATCATGCTGGGGTGATCCATAGCGTGGAACGATCTTGGAGGCTTTGGGACTGAGCTGCTGGACCACAGGGGTGGACCATGGGTCTGTGTCCCCCCCATTCCCAGTGTCACACCCCAAGGAAGGGGCAGTTTCACATGGGGGTGTCTCCTCTCTGCCCTGTTTACAAGGAAAAGGGACCTGGTTTAGGTCTGTGAATGGAGAGGGGGACAGAGGTGACCTCCCAGACCCTGGCTGTGCCTGTGGGGTGGAGATGGAAACTGTCCCTGTCCTTGGGTCTTCTCTTCTGCCTTGACCCCGTCACCTGAGTATTTCTGGTGCTGACTAAATTGTGCTGAATTTTGCAGACACTTCCAGCAGCCCCAGAGCCTCCAGTGCAGCCCCAGCTGCCTCACACCGGGGTGCAGGGTTCAGCTCAGACTTTGCCTGCCCATGTTCCACGTTTCAGCTGCAGGTTCCTCCCACCCAGGGCCTTAGTGGAAACCACAGGGCAGAACAATGTGTGCCTGGGGGGTCCAGAAGAGCCACCAGACCTGCCAGTGTTCCTCAGGTGTCTCCAAACTCAGCAAAACTAGTGAGAAAGAAGAAAAAAAGAAAAGAGTTTCTGACATGCCCCCATGTGAAAGGAGAAGTGGGATAACTGGGGAAATGTGAAGCGACTTTGTCTGACATCAGCTCCGAATAAAACCATGGAGAACTGAATATGAGACTTGATCAATAAAACATAAAAAGGGCAAGAATGTAATTAGTGACAGTCAGGACTTGTTCTTGGGGTTCAGCTTCCGTAGGACCACGGCATTTCCTTTGCTGATGGGTTCCACATCTGGGTGATAACGTTACCTGGGGGCTGGATACCACTGTGGGGGTTTTTGTGCTGTCACAGCACTGCACCCCTCCTTCTGACACACAGATCCATCGCCAGGGAAGAGCTGGGGATGGAGTTTGGCTCCTGACAAGTTTTATTCCAGCGATAGCTCCTGCTGAGAGCAACTTTCCCACATATTTCTGGGGAGGTTCAGCGGGGGTGGATCGGGTGCTGGGTCTGGTGCCATCCATGGCTGTTATCAGTTGTGTAGGAGCGACTATAAAATCACTGCTAATCAGGTTTTTGGATGATGGAAAGAGCTGATTTAATAGAGGTGGATGCAAAGTCATGCTCCTGAGGAGGAGGGGTGCAGCAGAGCAGGGGGCTGAAGTCCCAGTGGAGGGGGCTCCAGAGACCCTCAGGCATCTGAGGGAAGGAGCTTTTGGTGGGGACACTTTGGGTGATGCTTGGCCAATGGGACAATCCCAGAACCCCAGAATGGCCTGGATTGGAAAAGCCCTTTGAGCTCCTGGAGTCCAACCATGAACCCAACACTGCCCAGTCCCCACTGACCCCTGTCCCTCAGCACTGTGTCTACACGACTCTTCAATCCCTCCAGGGATGGGGACTCCACCACTGCCCTGGGCAACCCCTTCCAATGCCTCAGAACCCTTTCAGCAAAGAAATTCTTCCTCACATCCCATCTCAGCTGCCCTGGCCACAACTGGAGCCCATTTCCTCTTGTCCTGTCCCTTGGTCCTTGGTGGAACAGACCCACCCCCACCTCTCTGCACCCTCCTTGCAGGGACTTGGACAGAGCCAGAAGGTCTCCCCTCAGCCTCCTTCTCTCCAGGCTCAGCACCCCCAGTTCCCTCAGCCTGAACTCAGCACACTTGTGCTCCAGACCCTTCCCCAGCTCCGGTCCCTTCTCTGGACACGCTCCAGCACCTCCAGGTCCTTCTTGGACTCAGGGGCCCAACACTGAACCCAGCACTCGAGCTGCGGCCTCACCAGTGCCCAGTGCAGGGGGAAGAGAACTTCCCTGCTCCTACTGGCCACACCAAACTTCCCAAACCCCATGTCCTTGTCCATTATCAACATTCTCTCATAACAAATCCCACAATGAAACCAAAACACGGTGCTTTCTAACTGCTAAGAGGAAAATGAACTCTCTCTGCGCAGAACCAGGACACACCTGCACAGAGGGGCAGGCACAGGCACATTTGGCTTTTTCCCATGCCCTAAATCCAGGCTGATGAATCCCTGTTCTCTCTGTGGGCTCTGGGCGACCCCAGAAACTCTGCAAACCTTGCAGGCACCAGCTCTGGGTCTGGGAAATGGTCCCCAAGGTGTGAACAATGTCTGAGGAGGAACAACAGCATCTAAACGTGCTGTAAATGCTGCAGGAGGTTCCTGGGACAGTCCCCCATCCTCACGAGCTCCAGGAGTCAAATACCCAGAAGAACTGGAGCTAGTCTGGTTGGTGACCCTCCTCAGTGGGGAGGGAAGTGTTAGAGTGGCTGGGAAATCCCATCCTTCTGGTTTTCATCCCAGATTGATCAATCTCCTGACTCGTTAGAGGACAGGCACCATCTAGGCACACATCAGTGCAGGCACCAGGAATGAACCTGGGCTGCCCAGCAGAGGGATCTCCCAGCTGCGGGGTAACGAGGGTGCCCCGGGTAGGGCAGCAGCCTGAGCAGCCAGTGCTCTCGGGTCCCCCATGAGGTTTGGTTTGCATTGGGGTGCAGCAAACACGCTGAAGGACAGATCAGGATCTCTGCTTGTCCTCCCTGTGCCCCAGGGACTCAGTTGGCTGGGGACCATGGTGATGAGGAAGCCCAAGCTCAGCTCCAAGGGAGGTGCCTCTTCTTCAGGCCATTGCTGCTTACTCTGACATCATCAGTGATGTCATAGCACACAGACAGCTGCTTGGCAATTCCATCTGGGCAGGAGGCCACAACAGCACAAGGAACATGAGGGAGCCCTGGGGTGGTGAGTGAGCAGAGCAGCTGTGAAACCTCTGGCTGGTATGTGTCTTTGGTCTCCACTGCCAGGAGAGAGGGTCCTTGTCCCTGTGTCACTGCTCCCTCCCAGCAACTGTCACCAGGGCAGGGGCAACAGCCACCCCCCTGTCTCTGCTGGCAGCCCTTGACCCCTGTTGCTTCCCACCCTCTTCCATCACCTCTGCTTCTCAACAGACCAACGGTCTCAGAGCCACCATGTCCGAAAGCAGAGAGGCAGCAGACACCAGTCAGCCTGCTGCCACCGTGGATCCCTCAAATATCATCAGGGTGACTGTGAAGACTCTCAAGCATAAGGAGCAGTTTGAGGTTGCTCAGAGTAGCACCATCCAGGAGTTTAAGGAAGACGTTGCCAAGCGTTTCAAAACATCCCCTGATCTGCTGGTCCTGATATTTGCTGGGAAAGTCCTCAAGGATCAAGACACTTTGAGCCAGCATGGAGTTCACAGTGGGGTCAGCATCCATGTGGTCATCAGGTCCCAAAAGAGTCCACAAGACGGCCTGGCGAACCAAGGAAGAGCGACCACCCCGATGCAATTTCCCAGCCACGGTAATTCCAACTTCTTCTACTTGGGGAGCATAGCTGACCTGCCAAACACATTCTTGATCCATCATAACTTGTCTGAGCTGTTGATCTCCAGCCAGGAAATAGTGGCCCAGACCATGGAGAACCTCTTATCCAGGATCCTCAGTTCAGACTTGGATCTGAACGCCATCAACAACAACACCTTTTTGCTGGGGTTCCTCCTTGGGGTGACCGGTGTACACCTCCTAGACCTGAACTCAACAGACATGTTGGACTTGGTGAACAGCATTCAGGTACAAGAAGTGTCCGTGCACAGCTTGATAAGCGAGATGATGCAGAGCACCTTGAGGCAGAACGTCCTTGACAATGCCAGTCTTGTCGGGGACCTCCTCATGTCCAACCCTCAGATGCAGCAGCTGGCTGAGGAGAATCCTGAGATTGGTCAGATCCTCACCAACCCACACACTGTCAGAGAAATACTGGAGGCCTTCAGCAGTCCTGCCATAATGCAGGAGATGGTGAGGAACCGTGACGTGGCCATGAACAACCTCGAAAGCATCCCTGGTGGGTACAGAGCTCTGGAGCAGCTCTACAGGGAAATCGAGGAGCCCATCCTGGATGCTGTGCAGGCTCAGCTGGGCAACAACCCCTTTGCTTGCTCAGACAGTAACCCACCCCTGGGGGGAGCCAGGCTGCCACCCCACACCGAAAACCGGAGACCCCTACCCAACCCCTGGGCTCCGCAGCCCCCCAGAGCCCACGATAACGCGGATGACTATGACGGGCAATTGTCCAGCAGCAGCGCAAGTGACAGCTTTGCCTCGCTGAATCTGGGTCCTGCAACTGGTGCAGTGGTCCCCAACTCAGGAGAGGTTCAGAGGATGGTTCAGGAGCTGACAGAAAACCCACAGCTCATGCAGAACCTGGAGAGCGCGCTGACAAACCCCAACAGCCCAGCACAAGCCCTGCTGCACCACGCGCACCCCTCAAGCGACGGGAATCCTCCCCCTGAAGAGCAGTGGGCGCAGCAGCTGCCGCTGGAGATGGAGAACTCGGAGATTTCATCCTTGCTGAGAAACCCCAGAGCCCTGCAGGCGCTGCTCCAGCTCCACCTGGGGCTGCAGACCCTCTCAGTGGAGGCACCGGAGTTCATACTGAGCCTGGAGGAGTCGCGCACGGAGCTGGGTCTGGAGAGCATGGACGACTGGGAGCCCAGCAGTGAGTCTGGGGACAGCGCGCCCCTGGTGTCGGACGAGGAGGAAGCAGAAGGTCAGACAGCGGATGAGGAGGCACCACAGAGCAGGTTCCAGAGGCAAATGGAGGAGCTCACTGCCATGGGCTTCCAGGACCGCAGCGCAAACCTGCGGGCGCTGGTCGCTGCGGACGGAGACGTCAGAGCGGCGGCGGAGATCCTGGCTAAAGCTCCCTCACCAGCGGAGATGCCCTAACTGGTTTGTCCAGGGAACCAGTTGTGGTGCCTCGTGGGCTGGTGGCTGTGTCCCAGTCTCGTCACACACTAAAGGCAGCCGGGTGCATGTGCAGCAGTTGTGTGCTGTGGTGTTCTTCCCCCTGGGACATTCCATTGCCTCTTGCTGCAAGGAGTTCAGGGCACCAGACGTGAGAACCTTGTGTGAGGTGTGGCAGCAGATGTGAGTGAGGGTCGCTCTGTGCTGTGAAACCCTGAGGTCAGGCCCTGCCTGAGTGTGGTGCTCCCCCTTGACAGACAGAGTCTGTGACCCAGGTGTGTGTGTGGAGAAAACATGCCCAGAAAAGACACCAGAGAGGGAAAAGAGGCTTCTTGCAGGTGAGGAACCGAGATCCAGGGATGCTGGAGACCAGATGATGAATGAGCTTGACTCCCATTTGGGCTCCAAAACAAGCAGTGGCACAGCAGCGTTTTGGGGTTGGTTTTTTTTTTGGGTTTGTTTGGGGGGTTTTTTTGTTTGTTGGGGGTTTTTTTATTATTTTCAAATCTGGCCCTGAAGAAGGAGGCAGGGAGTGTCTGAACCATCAGTTCCTGTCCCCTTGGGCATCAGCCTTTCCTCAGCTGAGCAAACACTGCTTTGCAAGTCAATCTATCATTTCTGCCACTGCTTCTCCTGCAGGAGTGGAGTCCATGAGGGTTGTGGTAACCATCAGTGGTGGCTGTAGGTCAGATTTTCATCCCAAATATGTTCACAATTGGTTTTTACCCACCTGTTGTTGCACAAAGTCTGTAGTTTCATGCACCAGTTCAGAGCTTCTCCCATTAGCAAATCCTAAACCCTTTGTGCTTTGCTCAGTGTCTCACATGGGATCAGGAATTCACGGAATCAGAGAATCCCAGATGGGTTTGGGTGGGAAAGGACCTTAAAGCTCCTCCAGTTCCACCCCCCTGCCAGCAGCAGGGACACCTTCCACTAGACCAGGTTGCTCAAAGCCTCATCCAGCCTGGCCCAGAACACTTCCAGGCATAAGGAACACTTCCAGGGGTTAAGGCACCTTCTCCAGACCTTTCCTCAGGACCAGAGCTGAGTGTCTCTGCAAACCCTGTCCCCTTTGCTTTGCTGTGTGTGGGTCTGAGGCTGTGAACGGGGTTGTGCCATAAGCAGCCATAATGCTCCTCAAAGCCTTGTCTCTCCCCAAAATGACCTCCTGTGAGCAGCTTCTGCGTGGGAGTTTTGGTGAGGCTGGGCAGTGGCTGGAGCACTGTGGTCCCCTGCAGTCAATGTGGCGGGGAGTGTAAGGACCACCTGTGCTTGTAGGACAGCACGAGCCCTGCCACTGCTTTTGCATCCTTCTCTCTTCTCCTTGTCCATGGATGATTCCAGACACACATCTCCAGCCTGGGCAGGATGATGATGATCACCAGCCCAGCGTCACCCCTGGTAGCACTAACCGTGCGCTTCCAGGTCCCCAGCAGCGCTGCCACCGCGGCATCGACCCATCCTGCAGCTCTCCCGGGCACCTGCACTGGCCCTGAGCTCGGGCACAGCCTGGCAGCGCCTCGTTTTGTGCAGCAATCCCAATCAGGGGATTAATCACAATTAACAGGTTCTAGAATCCCAGGTAGCTGCGGCAGCGGCAATGCTGAGCACGGCTGGGCAGGGTGGGGCTGCCCCGGGGTGTTGTGTGAGCTGAACGTGTCCACAGGGGCTCTGCTGGGGTCACTTTTAGTTGATGGTTAAAACCTCCCTGTGTTCTTCGGGCGTGGGTGCACTGCTGAGCCCGTGGCACCCACTGCTGAGCCCGTGGCACCCACAGCTGAGCCTGCGGCACCCACTGCCGAGCCCGTGGCACCCACTGCCGAGCCCGTGGCACCCACTGCTGAGCCCGTGGCACCCACAGCTGAGCCCGTGGCACCCACTGCTGAGCCCGTGGCACCCACTGCCGAGCCCGTGGCACCCACAGCTGAGCCCGTGGCACCCACTGCTGAGCCCGTGGCACCCACTGCTGAGCCCGTGGCACCCGCAGCTGAGACTGCAGCACCCACTGCTGAGCCCGTGGCACCCACTGCCGAGCCCGTGGCACCCACAGCTGAGCCCGTGGCACCCACTGCTGAGCCCGTGGCACCCGCAGCTGAGCCCGTGGCACCCACTGCTGAGCCTGTGGCACCCACTGCTGAGCCCGTGGCACCCACTGCTGAGCCTGTGGCACCTACTGCTGAGCCCGTGGCACCCGCAGCTGAGCCCGTGGCACCCACTGCTGAGCCCGCGGCACCCGCTGCTGAGCCTGTGGCACCTACTGCTGAGCCCGTGGCACCCGCAGCTGAGCCCGTGGCACCCACTGCTGAACCTGTGGCACCCACTGCTGAGCCTGTGGCACCTACTGCTGAGCCCGTGGCACCCGCAGCTGAGCCCGTGGCACCCGCAGCTGAGCCCGTGGCACCCACTGCTGAGCCTGTGGCACCTACTGCTGAGCCTGTGGCACCCACAGCTGAGCCCGTGGCACCCACTGCTGAGCCCGTGGCACCCGCAGCTGAGCCCATGGCACCTACTGCTGAGCCTGTGGCACCCACAGCTGAGCCCGTGGCACCCGCAGCTGAGCCCGTGGCACCTACTGCTGAGCCTGTGGCACCCACAGCTGAGCCCGTGGCACCCACTGCTGAGCCTGTGGCACCCACAGCTGAGCCCGTGGCACCCACAGCTGAGCCTGTGGCACCCGCAGCTGAGCCCGTGGCACCCGCAGCTGCCCCTGCCTGGGGGCTGCTTTGTGCTGCAGTGGGTCCGCCTGCAGAAAAGAGTTCCCGCAGGCTAAAGTGATTGTAACCCCTGTCTGGTGAGATTCCTGAGGGAGGGGTGGCCACCAGCTGCCCAGGGAACTGGGCACAGTGACCACTCATTGATCCAAAGATCCTCAGCTCCAAACTCTTCCCCCCATCCTCTGAACCCAGCACTCGAGCTGTGGTCCCACCAGTGCCCAGGGCAGGGGGACCAGCACTGCCCTGCTCCTACTGGCCACACTGGTGCTGATCCAGGCCAGGATGCCCTTGGCCTTCTTGGCCACCTGGGCACTCTGCTGGCTCCTGTTCAGCTGCTGTTGCCCAACACCCCCAGGTCCCTCTGTGCCCAGCAGCTCTCCCCCCACTCCTCCCCAAGCCTGGAGCTGCTGGGGGTTGTTGGGGCCAAAGAGCAGAACCCAGCACTTGGCTTTGTTGAACCTCATGGAGTTCCTCTCCTTTCCTCCATCACCAGCAGTGCTGTGTGTCACTCACTGATTGCCCAGACCATGGGCTGCTACTTACACACCTGTGCTGAGGTATTTGCAAGAGCCATTGAAGGAGTGTGCACGTCTGGATCTTGGCCCCTTTGGTCACTCAGGCTGCTGGTGAGGGTGACAGAGCACTGGAACAGGCTGCCCAGGGAGGGTGTGGAGTCTCCTTCTCTGGAGACATTCAAGACCTGCCTGGACACCTTCCTGCGTGAACTCATCTGGGTGTTCCTGCTCTGGCAGGGGGATTGGACTGGATGAGCTTTTGAGGTCCCTTCCAATCCCTGATATTCTGTGATTCTGTGATTCTGTTTGGGTCTCATCACTCCTGTTTTTCCACAGCTTGACTGTGGGTGTTGCACAGCCTGCAGCTCCATCCCGTCAGCCCAGGCAGGGCCCCGGGGACGGGAGACACAGAGCAGGGCAGGTATAATTGTGCCCTTGGTGGGAAGGGAGCAGGGAGCCACAAGCCAGGCGTTGGGGACCTGCGAGTGTGTCTGCAGAGAGCAGCACACTTATAATGTGGGGCTGGAGGGGTGGGGGGCCACATCCCAGGGCACATCTCCCGGGCTGGAGGCACTGCTGGAGCTGCCGGGGAGGACACGGTGCTTCCTCCATCCGCCGGGACCCTGCGCACAGGTACAAGCCCCCACACCGAGCGTGGCCAGGACCCAGGCTCCTCTTGAGGTCAGGGATCTGGTGAGCTGTTGGCACTGTGGATGTGGGGCCAGAGGATCTTTAGGATGTTGAGAATCTGGCACAGAGATGCCAAATTCCCTGTTAGCAGTAACCCTGGGCAGACCCCTCCCTCGCCAAGCTGTGGGGTCAGCCGCTCTCTGACTGGGATGATGTGTTTCTGGGAGCTGGGTGAGTGACAGGCAGACAGGAGTAAACCACACATGGGGTGATGTGCATGGAGACAAAGCCATCGTGGACCACCCTGGCCAGTGCCCACAGCCCACCTGGGTCAGCTCCAGCATCCCCAGCAGCTCCCATGGGAGACCTGCGACGTGCTCAGCCCAGGCAAGGGCAACACTTCTGTTATTTTCATTCTCTTGTCAGGAGACAGTGACTCCCTGATCAAATATTGCTCTAAATCCTGGTTTTTGTTTCCCTAACCTCTCTCCTGAAGGGTGGCTACTTGTGGGGGAGGTTGCCCCACGGGTGGCAGGGGGGTGCCTGTCCCCTCTCCCAGGGAGCTGTGTCCTGGACAGAGCCCCTGTGCTGGGATGTGCCCTGTGTCATCCTTGGGCACCTCTGCAGGAATCTCATTTTTTATAGGTTATATCTTCTAGTTTAAATTAGGATGAAAAGATTTTAGGGAAGAAGAACCCAGGGGACTGCTCAGAGGTAGCTGTAGGAGATGTGTCCTCAGAGCTGTATTTGTATTCATTATTTGCAGATTTACCAGTATTTGCAGATTTCCAGGGGTGATTGGATTATGGGGGAAGGGATCTAATGCTGAGAGGCTCCTGTGGCCCAGAGCTGCTGCTTGCACTGAGATTCCCACCTCCAGGTGCAGTGCATCCTTGTTTATTTGCAGTTTAACATTTGAATTTAGCAAGGGGTGACTAGCTTTTGGGGTGACAACACAGAATATGTATGCAACCAGCACAAATAATATTCTGCCTGCTCATACACCACATATATTTTTATTTCATGCTGTATTCATACTGAGTTGTTTTAAATCAGTTACAGAATCAGTTAGCTGTTATTTTGACTGATTTTATTTTTACAGACAGTCCACTGCCATATTTTGTTTCTGTGGAGCAGACTCCTCGGACTGTCTTGGTTCAGGATATTTTGGACATGAAATGTCTCTCTCACTGGGTGTGAGCAGGGACTCAGCTCTGTGGTTTCAAATACAGTTGCTTTCTCACACACAGAGCCAATATTTTGGTATGCAATTTCTGGTGAAATTTTGTTCCTGCTGGATTTGCACTGACAAAGGTGTGCAAAGGAAGCTGAACCAGGTCACCCTGTGATTCTGTGATAAGCTGAACCAGAGCCAAAGCAAAGGGAGAGAGAATTTGGAGAGAAGGAAGGAACATGGGAAGCCAACTTCAGACCTGGAGCTAATTTTGTTCTCTAACCCAGTGTGAGTCCAGGTACCTTAAAACTCCCAGCTGTGCCCAGTTCCTGATGCCTGAGAACATCTGGTGCATCCCTGCAGACACTTGACCTTTCCTCTCTCGTTGCCCAGCTTCTTCCTTCTGCTCTGGGCTTAGGGAACACTGAGGTGTCTGTGCCATAAGGGTTGCTTCTCCCTCCATTCACTCCGGTCTGGGTGGAAGCACTTGGAAGAAAAATGCACTGACATTGTGTTGAAATCAAGTGAGGAGAAAATTTGGACATTGCTGTTGAGACGTGGTGGTGGTGTAAGTCCAGGCTGCAACACACTGCAGGTCGTGGTTCTGGTTCACACCTCTGGCTGTGGCTGTTAGCAGATCAGAGAAGGTCACAGCAGGGGTTTGGTAGCGATGGAAGAACTTGAGCCTCTAAAATATCATCCTGCAGTGAGCTCTGCCTTTGCTTTCAGGTGGGACATGCCACCATCCAACCTTACCAGCCTGACACCTGCAACGTTCATCCTGGCTGGCATCCCAGGCATGGAGAGGTTACACATCTGGATCTCAGTCCCCTTCTGCTCCATGTACCTGGCTGCCCTGCTGGGAAACGGCCTCGTGCTGTTTGTCATAAGGACAGAGCGGAGCCTCCACCAGCCCATGTACCTCCTCCTGTCCATGCTGGCCGTCGCTGACCTGATGCTCTCCACCACCACGGTGCCCAAGATGCTGGCTCTGTTCTGGTTCAGCGCCAGGGAGATCTCCTTCGGCGCCTGCCTGACCCAGATGTTCTTCCTGCACTTCAGCTTCTCGGCAGAGTCCGTGATCCTGCTGGCCATGGCCTTGGACCGCTTCGTGGCCATCTGCTACCCGCTGCGCTACGCCGCGGTGCTGCTGCCCTCGGCCGTGGCCAAGGCCGGGCTGGTGGCTCTCCTGAGGAGCTTCTGCATCATCTTCCCCTGCATCTTCCTCCTGAGGCGGCTGCCGTTCTGCGGGCGCCGCCTCATCCCGCACACCTACTGCGAGCACATGGGCATCGCCCGCCTGGCCTGCGCCGACATCTCCGCCAACGTCCTCTACGGCCTGGCCGTGCCCTTCGCCGCCGTGGCGCTGGACCTCGCGCTCATCGCTGTCTCCTACGCCTTCATTCTCCTGGCGCTGTTCCGGCTCCCCTCCAGGGCTGCCCGCCACAAGGCTTTCAGCACCTGCGGCGCTCACCTCTGTGTCATTTCGCTTTTCTACATTCCCGCTTTTTTCACCGTTTTAACGCACCGCTTCGGTCAGGAAATCCCCCGCCACGTCCACATCCTCCTGGCCAACCTGTACGTGCTGTTCCCGCCGCTGCTGAACCCCGTGGTGTACGCTGTGAGGACACAGCAGATACAACAGAAGGTTGTGAAGGTGTTCTTCTGCCCCAGGAGCCGTTCGCTGCAAGAGTGAGATAAGCGATGAAGACCTCGGTGGGACTCCAACTCCCCACCCCAAATGCAACGTGTCAGGCAATGTGCCTGTGTCTCCTGCAACCACAGACAAATACAGGACACCCAACATCCCCACCTCGCTTTCCCCAAGTATTCATGGAGAATGTAAGCCAAAAGCCAAAAGCCAAAAGCCAAAAGCCAAAAGCCAGGATCTCTAATTGGCCGTGGAGTGATCAAAGCAACAGGGACCTACCCCAGATATGTCACTGTGGGAAATCCCCTACAAGGTGGAGGGGGGTGGCTGGCACTGGAGTGTGACAACAAATCTACATCTTGGCTGTTTTCTCAGCAGTCAGGTGAAAAGGCACGGAAGGGGCTGGCTCTGAGTCCCAGGGGGGTGGTGGGGTTCATGTTAGGAGCTGTTTCCTCCTTAAAATTCATGGTATGGAAAAAGTCCCCAAAAGGAATAACACAGAAATAAAAGCAGGAGTGGCACGTCAGCTTGCACGGGGTCTCCTCACTCCTTAACTCTGTTGTTTGCCTTTACTGAATTACTTTGGTCAAACAGGGGAGAAAGTGTTCCAAAAAGAAGACCTGAAATGGTGTTATTTAAAAAGAGAGGTCACAATAGAACAGAGCGATGCTCCAGAGGCACCAGAGCAGGCAGCCCCGCCGTGCCTTGGG
Organism: Caprimulgus europaeus; assembly: GCA_907165065.1. The sequence continues at coordinate 126,012,194 of OU015523.1, read as the reverse complement.
CTCCTGAACCTCACACCAACTCGCCCAGAGCTCTGGGTGTTCTGTCCTCATGGTCCCCAAAAAGCCACCCCTGTGAGAAAGCTGCTGCCTCTGCCCTTTTCAGAGAGGAGCTGAGAGCTCAGGGACGGGTCAGCACAGGATGGAAAGAGAGGACGAGGTGGGACACAGCTGCAGAGAAGGATACGCTGCTTCCATGCACTGGGAAAACGCAGGAGGGTGATGGTCAGTCCTGGAGATGAACCTTCAGCGGGGCTGGAAGAGGGAGATGCAGCCAGTCCAGAGGGGAATGGCTCCTCCTTCACCTCTCCCAGGTGTGTGCGTGGTTGGAGGTGAAGAGCCAGGTGGGGCCACCGAGGTACCCACCACCCTCCCTGTGGCTAAAGATCAGCAGCGTGAAAGCTTCACCCCAAAGGAGGATCCTTTCCAGGTGTTTCATGTTGAGATGGGATGTGAGGAAGAATTTATTTGCTGAAAGGGTTCTGAGGCATTGGAAGGGGTTGCCCAGGGCAGTGGTGGAGTCCCCATCCCAATGAGCACAAGGAATAACCTGTGCTAAGCAAGAGGCTGAGGAACCATCTAAACCCAGCAGCTGCTCTGCCTTCAACCTGGTCTGGTGCAATGGAACTGCCCCAGACTCGTTTGGCACTCGATGTCCTCCTCTTCTCCTGGTGTGCATCTTGACATTGCCTGCCTTGCTGTGTAACCCAGACTTCAGCACCAGTTCTGACCCCAACCAGACCTCCCTTGGCTCTTACCGCTGCCAAACTGCTGTGGGGATGATCCGGTCACAGGAGCTGCCAGGGAGGGAGAAGCCGCGGCTGCAGCACAGCAAGGGGCACGTTTACAGCACTGCCACCGGTCCCCTCGTCAGACAGAGCCCATGCCTCTCCTTTTGCCAGGATTTACTGGTTCTGTATCGTTTTGAGGTAAAAAACCCAATCCAAGTTTGGCTTTGGGTTCCAGTGTTTGAGTTGCATTAGGTCAAACTGCTAATTGGGGTTTAATTTTTAGTGGAAATTCTCCAGCTCCCCTCTGCCACTTTCAAGCCATCACCCCTTGTTCTGTCACTCCCTGCCCTTGGCCAAAGTCCCTCCCCAGCCTTCCTGGAGCCCCTTCAGGTACTGGGAGGCTGATCAAATATGTGATATAAACCACAATAATTTCTTTGTGTGTGTGTGTGAAATCCAGGCTGAACTTTGCAGCAGGTTTGCTTTAGGAACGTGGGTCTGTCCTGAACATTGCTCCTCCAGAGAATCCCAGAGCAGCAGTCCTGCTGGGTGGCTGGAGAACTGAGTAACTGACACTTCTCTGATCAATAAAGCCCTTTGGATTCAGCTGGTGGCCCCGCAGCAGTCACACTGCCAGCAGCCACAGCCACGTCCCTGAGCAAACAGCCGCTGCAGAAACCTCCAGGGGGAATTTTTTCCTGCGGTTTCTGGGCGAGTGGGGTACGTGGGTGGTCTGGTGGGGTCTCACCAGCCAGATCCCACTGAGCCTGGACCTACAGAGCATCGTTATGAACCCTCACCGAGGTCCCTGGGTCACCAGCACTCCTTCAAGCAAATTAATTGTAAACCACTTCCATCTCAACTCTGCTGGTGGTTTGAATCCATAGAGGTGAAAACTCAGGTGAAATCAAACCCTGGGCCTTAATTGGCCACGTGATTGGCACCTTGAGAAGCAGCAGCCCCGGCTCCCTCAGCCAGGTGTGTAGCTCTGTGTGTGGGACAGCAATCTCGCTCACCCCAGTGCCTGTGTGGTGGTTTAACTGGGCTGGCAGCCAAGCACAACGCAGCCGCTCGCACCGTCCCCCCTGTCCCCCATCACCCAGCGAACAGGGGGAGAACTGGAGGGGTAAAGGCCAGGTTGAGATTTAAGAACAATTTAATAATTGGAGTAAAATAAAATTAATATAGTAATGATAATAATAATGATAATGATAATAATAATAGATATGAGTGATGCATCTGCTGACAGTGATCCTGGAGGAGCAAAAAAGCAACTCTGAACCCAAAACCACAACCCCAGAAGAGCGAGCCCAGGTGATTCCTGAGAGAATCCCCCCATTTTCCCATCAACCCTCATTAATGCACTGACCATGAAGGGATATGGTATGGGATATCTCATTGGCATTTCCAGATGATAATTTGGGGTTTTGCTAATTAGTACCTTTCCCCCCTCTCAGTCCCTTGCACTTGCAGACTGGCAAAACACGATGACCTTGGACTGCCAGCTGCGATGAAAAACATTAGAACCTTATCAGCGTTCTTCTCATAACAAATCCCACTCTGAAACCAAAACACAGCTCTTTCTAGAGCCTAAGAAGAAATTAACCCTATCCTAGCAAAACCAGGGCGAATGAGGATGGTGAAACACTGGCAGAGGTTGCCCAGAGAGGTGGTAGATGCCCCATCCCTGGAAACATTCAAGGCCAGGTTGGATGGAGCCCTGAGTAAACCAATCTGGTTGAAGATGTCCCTGTCACTGCAGGGAGGTTGGACTGGGTGAACTTGAAAGGTCCCTTCAGCCCAAACCAGTCTGTGATTCTAAATACTCTGCTGGTGCCTGTCTCAGCCAGAGAGCTCTCAGCATCACAGTCCCACCAGACCACTCTGCTGGCTCCTGGGTTTCACTAGAATAGGATTGAACAGGGTATGGCAGCTGGAAGGGACCTACAATGATCACCTGGTCCCACTGCCTGAGCAATTCAGGGCTGACCAAAAGGTAAAGGATGTTGTGAAGGGAGCCCAGGGCAAGCGCAAGACAAAGTTCACAACTGCAGGTGCTGTGCAAGGGGCTGCAAGGCTGAGACTGAAACGTGATGAGAAAACCAGCAGAGAAGCTGTGCTTGGTAAAAACCAAACCAGCCCAGTGCCTGTGCTCAGGCCTGGAGAGGAAAGGCTGAGCTGGAACTCTTGTCCCTTTGGTCCCTGTGCACAGCCCGACCTGCAGAGGGGAAGGATGAACCCCAAGCTTTCCTGGCCTCAGGAGGCTGAGCACACGCTGTGAGCTCCCCCAGCAGCCCCTCTGCCCCTGCAGGGCTTCATCTGCCCCACTCAGAAAGGGCTTTTCCACGAGCCTCCTGCTGCTTTGGACACAACGAGCCACTGATCTGATTCACATCTGTGTTTCTGCACCTTTACCTCTGTGCTCGCAGCCTCAGCTGCCCAGTGAGAGACAGAACCTTGGGGTGGTCCAGGCTCCTGTCTGCTGAAGGAGATGGAGAGGTCAGACTGGTTTTTGGGGTGCTGTGTGGAAGAGGAGTGTCCTGCATGCAGTTCATTGGAAAAAATACTGCAGTTTGTAGGACTTTATACCAGGCAGGGGGACATTTAATCCTGAGGTTTCCCAGCCCTTGGCACAGAGAAAGCTGGAGAAATGAATTGCAAACAAGACCACTGTGTATTGTTTAAGGACTGGGAGCTGGCAGGGAAAGGGCAGTGTGCTTCCATCTGTGTCTGGCTGCAGGCAGGACAGTGGCACCAGGAGATTTCCCCCACTGGTGGGGAGAAAATGCTCTGTAACAGACAGCAGCTCCCTGGGTACTATGGCACTGGATTTTAAACTGCAGCTTCACAGGGAATGTAATAAAAATAAATAAACAAGTAGATTCTGGCTCTAGCAGTCATACAGGAAATATTGTTTAATAACTCACTGCTCACATTTATCTTCCCTTGTCACATTTTCATTGTGTTTGCATTGATTTGATGGACAAGGCAGCTGTAGGATTTCACATCTCCCAGTGTTCAAGAGTATAAAGTATTGATAAAATACACATTAAAAACAAATGATCTCTGCAATATAGAAGGAAATACAGATAATGCTATTGTCTAATGGCTGAGTCTAAACACCAAGAGAAGTTTGTGAGCTGGGTGGACACATGGGCTTAGTGAAAACCCAATTAGAGGGATAATTGCAAACTGCAACACAGTGAAGTCATAGAATCATGGAGTTGTTTTGGTTGGAAAGGACCTTTGAGCTCCTGGAGTCCAACCATGAACCCAACACTGACCAGTCCCCACTGACCCATGTCCCTCAGCACTGTGTCTACACGACTCTTCAATCCCTCCAGGGATGGGGACTCCACCACTGCCCTGGGCAACCCCTTCCAATGCCTCAGAACCCTTTCAGCAAAGAAATTCTTCCTCACATCCCATCTCAACTGCCCTGGCCACAACTGGAGCCCATTTCCTCTTGTCCTGTCCCTTGCTCCTTGGTGGAACAGACCCACCCCCACCTCTCTGCACCCTCCTCCAAGGGACTTGGACAGAGCCACAAGGTCTCCCCTCAGCCTCCTTTTCTCCAGGCTCAGCACCCCCAGTTCCCTCAGCCGGGAACTCAGCACACTTGTGCTCCAGACCCTTCCCCAGCTCCGTTCCCTTCTCTGGACACTCATCTTTGTTCATCTTTGTTCACCTTTGTAAGATGAACTCTGCATGGAGATGCACAGAGCTCGTCTGCTCCCATTCACCCCCCAGACAGGGTGGTTCAGAGCAGTACAAAGCTGTTGACTGAACAGCCTGATCCAGATGAGAGTTCCAAAGCTGGGAGAGGGGAGGACAGGAGGATTTGAACAAACCCCCCCAAAGCAGTGAAGGCCAGGCGCCCACCTGCCAGTTTCCTGAGGAAAATTAAACCCTTTCTTGGTGTGTCCTGATTTGTAAGCTTTAAAAACAAAGCAAAGCCATGTCACAGCTGAAGTGCTCTGCACTCCTGGTGGAAGCCAGAATTAGAAGTGCCAATAAATCAAGCTCTTGTCTCTCTTACTGAGGGTGATTGGGCTGTTGCAGTCAATATGCAGGAAATAAACCCACCTAAGCACTGACCCAGCCCCTCCACACCAGTTCATAGCATCCCTGGGGACTGGAGGCTAACGGGAACGTGGGGTGAGCCGGGTGTTTCATGTGTGAATCCAGTCCCAGAGCAGGTATTAACCCTTTCTGGGTCCTGTCCCCTGGATATCTGTCACTGTGTGAGCCTGGACTCTCCAGATTTACCCCACAGCTGTCGCAGTCTCCGGGCGCTGCAATCACTGGAGCTGGGATCTGTTATCTGGGTGAATTCTGACTTCATTTCCAGTGGGATGATGTGTGGGGACTCTGGGGATGCCTGAGCACACAGCAGTTCCATGTGTGAGCTTAGCAGCCTCCGTGTCAGGCAAAGCACAGAAGGAACCGAATTCATCTCTTGGAGCCCCAGGTTTGGCTCTTGTTGCTGAGTTTTGGTGTTCTCTGTGGCACTTCCAGAAGGAGATGCTCCTCAGATTGAGGCAGGTCTCTGCTGTCATTCTCACTCTGCCCCATCCCTCAGAGCTGCAGCTTGCCAGGCTGGGACATGGTGGTGCTGAGGGCTGGCACGATGAGCAGGGGTGGCATAAGCTGCTCTGTGAAAACCAAACACACACAGGGACCAACCTGGCGCTAGGAAAAGGGGGGAGATGTGTGAAGTCATGGAGTGACAGTCACAAAAGCACAGAGCAAAAAGGGCTCCTGGGGAATGGACTCAAACGGGGAGGGTGGGTGCAGCTCACAAACCTTCTTTTCTTTTCTTTCTCTTCTCTTCTCTTCTCTTCTCTTCTCTTCTCTTCTCTTCTCTTCTCTTCTCTTCTCTTCTCTTCTCTTCTCTTCTCTTCTCTTCTCTTCTCTTCTCTTCTCTTCTCTTCTCCTCTCTCTTCCTTTCTTCTCTTTTTTTTTTTTCCTTTTTTCCCGGAGTTTTGAGCCCCCCCCTCAGCTCCAGGATCTCATGGTCTAACTGAGAAGCTTACCTGTGACCACCCAAGGGGTCTGTGCTTCACCTGTACAAGGGCAGCAGCCAGATGTCTCCCATTAATTTCAATGTCAGCCCAGAGAAGGGCTTGGTGTGTTCTTGGGGAGGTTTCCCCTTGGTGCCTGGAGTTCAGCAGTTAGCAGTGCTGTAGCTTTCACATTGCAGACAGGGATTTTGAGGTGTTTAATGGACTTGAGGTGCCAAGCTTTTAATTACACCAGCTGCTGGGCAATAGACCTTGTTAAACCCCCCCAGCCCAGCTGCAAGTAGAGAGCAAACACCCATGGCCACAGAGCCTGCTGCACTCCTTGTAGGCAACATCACGACAGCGACAAATAATGATCTGATGTAATGAATCATTGCTTCCAGAATCAGAATTTGCTCATTTTGATGCTGTATCCAGTGTGAGTCATCGTGACTAAGGCATATGTGTGTCTGTGTGCCTCAGAGCTGCCTGGAACAGCCTGCTCCTTCCAGAGGAGCTCAGCCTCAGCACCTCCCCTCCCTGGGACACACTCGGACTCGCAGGGTTTGATGTTGCTTCAGTTCAGAGTGATCCAATCACCTGGACATGTGAAGAAAAGGGGGCTTGGAAGGTGGGTTGGTTAAGGTGCTTGGGCACTGACCTAACTGGTGGGACATTCAGGAGCCTCTGAGTCAGGTCTGGGCACTCAGCTCTCCCCAGGGCTGAGCCCTGTCTGAACAGTGAGAAACTGCAGCTTAGAACAGAGGAAATGGGCTCCAGTTGTGGCCAGGGCAGCTGAGATGGGATGTGAGGAAGAATTTCTTTGCTGAGAGGGTTCTGAGGCATTGGAAGGGGTTGCCCAGGGCAGTGGTGGAGTCCCCATCCCTGGAGGGATTGAAGAGTCGTGTAGACACAGTGCTGAGGGACATGGGTCAGTGGGGACTGGGCAGGGTTGGGTTCATGGTTGGACTCCAGGAGCTCAAAGGGCTTTTCCAGCCCAGGCAGTTCTGGGGTTCTGTGAAATTCTCAGCTGTGTCCTATGAGGTTCACAAAAAAGAAGCAAATTCCTGCACCTGGGCCAGACCAGGCCCTGTGCTGGCAGTCACTAGGACTGCCTGGCTGGAGAGCAGCTCCTCAGAAAGGGCTTGATGGGCAGCAGGTTGGCCATGAGACACTGCTGTCCCCTTGCAGCAATGAAGACCAGCTGTGAGCTGGATGGCATTTGTGGCCGTGCAGCCAGCAGGTCACAGGAAGAGATTTCCCCCTTTAATTAGCAGGTGTGTATCTGCATTTGGAGTAATTAGTCCAGCTGTGGACCTTTCCACACAAGCAAGAGCAATGATACACTGGAGCCTGAGTGAGGGAGACCCACATTAATATACTGAACATGTCACTGTGTGACAGGGAACATCCCACTGGCACACCCAAATGCCTCTGGGATTGCTAATTTTAATATTCCCTGCCCCACCACAAAACCTCGCACTTGCAGACCAGCAAAACACGAAGTCCTTCAACTTCCAGTGATGATTGAAAACATCGGTGTGTTACCAACGTTCTCCTAACAAATCCCAGCTGAACCCAACCCCCAGCGCTGTTCCAGCTGCTGAACAGACCCAGCTCTGGCCCAGCCAGAACCAGGACAGAGGGAAGCATGCTGGCCATGCTGGAGAACCAAGGACAAGCCAACCATGGGGATGTACAGGATACACAGGGTCAGGACTGCCAGGATACGGGACAAGCAGTTGTTCAAAGCCCTGAGATGTTCAGAATGGCCCTGGCAATCGGTGTGTGTGACACAAGGATGAGGTCTGATGTCAGGAAGAGCCTGGCTGAAGCAAAGCCATACCAGGTACTGAAGGTGATGTCTGCACATCTCCTAAGAGACACCTGCAGAGAGCAGCCAGCCCAGTCCTGCCCCTCCTGGCACTGGTGAGGAGGGAGGAGTATCTCAGGGGGTAGCAGATGGCCACGGCCATGGCCAGAAGAAGCAAAGACTCCATGAAGAAGGAGTGAACTAGATAAAGCTGAGCAAAACAGACCTCAAAACAGATCTCCTTGTAGTTGTCCCAGAAACTCCCATCACAGTTGGTGTTGTAGATGGAGACAAACCCAAACTGTGCTGGGCAGCATGGAGAGGAACTGGGACATGGGCTCAGGGAGACTCAGGTGACAGATGACAAAGAGGATTGTGCATTGGGACACAATGTAGGTGCAAGGGAAAGGGATGGAGAACCAGACCTGGGGAACCTCCACCCCCAGGACACCCACCAGGATGAACGTGTAACAGGAGCTGGAGCTGTTGGCAACCACCTGATGGACCAGGGAACATCTACACTCCAACAAAAACCCCTCAGAACCCCAGTGCAGTGCCCACAAACCAGAACAGAGGTACCTGTGCTGACACGTGCAGGTGACCCACACTCACTCCACCCCCAGGCTGGTGGCCGTGCTTAGTGAACCTGCTGCTGGTTATTGTCCCCTTCCACTGGTGACTGTGGGATAAAACATCAATGAATGAGAGAAGAAATCAGACAAAAGCATCCAGGAGTTTTGGAATTCACCAGCTGCCTCGCTGTGTTCAAACTCCCCAAGAGCAATGTGTGTTTTTAGATACTAATGGTTTGAAGTTGTAGATCATGCTGAGGTCACACACGTCCATCCAGCACTGAGTCACACTTTTGCAGCCCCTGTGACCCAGGTTTTTCCTGGGAAGGTGGATTACTGAGGATGTTTTAAGTTTTTTCACGGTAAATATAACTTTTTATCCACCAAAACCTGTTCATGTGAGAGGTAAGAACTGAATAATGTATTGGAAGAAATGGAAATACAAATTTAATACAAATTTCACCTGAAGTATCAGCAGAGAGAAGGAGCTTCCAGAGAAAGGGCTGCAGGGATAAATCTTGTGGCAACGCAGAGTCCCCTGGGTGGGACACACGGAACAGCCTGGACAGGCAGCCAGGGAAGCAGGGACGTGGTGTCTGCTGCTTCACCACCCCTGAATGAAACCCCTGAGCCCCTGGGTGACACCAGCCACTGCTGCAGACGGGGGGTCTGCCAGGGAAACGGGGTCACCAAGCTTCAGGAGGAGCACTGGCAATGAGCATGAGACACAATCAAGCCTTGCAGAGTCCTATAGAGGAGAGATTTTGCTCATTCTCTGGGGAAACTCGCCTCTTACTGAAGGTCTCACTCAGTTTAGACTGTGTGGTGGGCAAAAGAAAGGCTGAATTGATCTAAAAATTGTCCAGCAGTCCGTGGTTGACAGCGATGACCCTTCCACATGACCCACAGGCACAGCGTGACCCAGTGGCTGGGAACTGGGGTTACTCAGACATGGGATGAAATGAGACATCACAGTCTGCAGGGCTGGAGATAAAAAAGGACAGAGGAAAAATTCCTAATTGTTTGGAAGTGTAAAGCTAAAACCAGAAACCCCCTGAGCCGTGTGCTCTGTCTGAGCCATCTGAGGGGCTTGGTGAGGAAATTGGTCACGAAGTTCCCCTGGAAGCGTGGTGCAGGGTGTCAGGACAAACCACCACAGCCACCCGCTCCAGACCCAGCAGTTCCTAACTCTGCTGTAACCAGGCAAACCCCACACCAATTAGCATATTAATTAGAGCAGAGAGAAGGGATTGAACACTGTTTCCTTGCTTTGCTCTTCAGTTCCTTACAGAGAAACCTCTGATCATCAAGATCAGGCTCTGCAAGTGCCGTCTGAGGTGGGAAACCTCACGGCAACGTTCCTGCCCTCTGCATTTCAGAAACACCTCAGATTCTGCTGCCATCGAGCCCCAGATTTGCCTGTGGTGAGAAAACCTGAGCTGGACTCACCCAGCCCACAAGCAGCCACCTATGGGGTCCCAGAAACCCCCAGGGACCTTGAACTAAGAGATTCAGGGGGACAGACAGAAATAACAGGGAATTAGGGTCAAATCTGCCCCCAGTTCACAAACATTGGGGATCCCCCCTGGGCCAGGAGCTGTACAGACACGTGCCAGAGCAACCTCCTCTGCTCTGTGCTCATGCGGTGCAAGGCAGTGGTGGGTCTAAGTAAGTCTCTTGAGCCCTGGCTTTGATTGTGGTGGTTGCACTGGGCTGGCACTGGGCTGGCACTGGGCTGGCACTGGGCTGGCAGCCAACACAGCCGCTTGCTCACTCCCCCACAGGGGATAGGGGAGAGAACTGGGGGGCAAGGGGAAGGAGACTCCTAGGGGGAGAGAAGAACAATTTAATCATGGAAATAAAATAAAACTTAAAATAACAATGATATTAAAATGATAATGATAATAATAACAGTAATAAAATATGCAGATGAGGGACCCCCAGTGCCATTGCTCACCCCCCACCCACCCAGCCCGGCCCGTTCCCAGAGAACGATCCCGGAGCAGCGACAATCCCGACCCGAAACCGCAATCCCCGGAGAGCCAGAGCCCGAGCGAGAGCCAGAGAGAGCCAGAGAGGAAGAGCCCCTCATGGATCTCCTGCCCATGGGGGACAGGAGCTGGAACAGCCCCTTGGCAGAGCCCAATGCCCATGGAGCTGATCCATGGCAATGTTCCTCACCCCTGAGATCTTGCAGACCAGCAAAACACAAAGTCCTTCAACTTCCAGCAACAACTGAAAACATCGGTGTGTTCTCAATGTTCTTCTCCTACCAAATCCCAGCTGAACCCAAACCCCAGCGCTGTTCCAGCTGCTGAACAGACCCAGCTCTGGCCCAGCCCAAACCAGGCCACCTGTGCATGCATGAAGGGATTGCTGCAGTCTGCTGGGTGATGCCAAGCAGCAAGTTCATGACCTGCTGAGGGTCAGGAGCTGAAGTCTGGGTGGGAAGAGCTGTGACCAGTCCCACCTGCTCTTAGATTTGCATGGCATTTAAAGTTCATTCATGTGTTGTGGCCAGATGAGACTGGTGCATTTAACTGCTCTGACCACCTGCAAGGTGCACCCAGGGAGGTGCTGATGGCCCCAAGCCTGGCAAGATTCCAGCAGCATTTGGCCAAGGCCCTCAGGGACATGGTGTGAATGTTGGGATTGTCCTGTGCAGGGACAGGAGCTGAACTCCATCATCCTTGTGGGTCCCTTCCAGCTCACCTCATTCTAAGTCAGCTGCAGGGGTGGTATTGCCCCACAGCAGTGTGTTGGGTGTCTCCTCTCTGCTGCCAAGCAGGGATGTGCTCTGGTGTGGGGAGCAGCAATCCAGGCCCCCTTCATCTGTTGCCCCCATTCTGTGTCTCACCCACTCTGCAGCCTCTGTCTGTTGCTCACCTGCAGAAGCCCGTGCCCACGCTGGTGTTACGTGGTGGCAGTGGGACCCTCTGAGGTCAGTTTGCACGTGCACTGACCCAGCACCAGTGGTCCCAGCTCTGCTGGAGGAGATTTTCTGGGTGAAGTGGCTGCAAACCACGCTGTGACATGTCACCCAGCTGCTGGCTGGTCCTGTCACCGGCTGCTGCTCGCTTGCACACGGGTCCTGCTTTAACGGTTCTTGTGGCAAAGGTTCCTCCTCTGACGTGTTCACCAGGGGAGGGGGTGTCAGCGGGGCAATGGGATGGGCAGGAAATCACAGAATCATGGAATTGTTTGGCTGGAAAAGACCTTTGAGACCATCGAGTCCAACCCTACCTGCCCACTGCTGAACCAGACCTCTGAGCCCCTCGTCTGCCCGGCTCTTAAATCCCCACCTTTAAAAGCTCCACTGTCTTCTGCAGCCTCACCACCCCCACCACCTTGCTCGCCCTTTTTCTTCCCCCTGTGCCCAGGTCTCTTTGCTGAAGCTCTGGTTGTAGGAACACATTTTTATATAGCAGCCAAATGACCAAAATGTGGGAATCCTCTCTTGGAAGAGGTCTGCCCGTGCCCAGGCTGACCGCAGAGCCACTCCACCCCGCACAGCTCCGGGCTCCCAGCGTCTGAATGGACCCAAGGTTATCTGCACTGTCCTCTCCTTCTTTGTAGTGTTAGAGCTAATCAATAGCATTTTAATTTATATTTTGCAGGGTCTGAGCACCTTTCTGCCACTGGGACCACCACAGACCAGCAGCTCCTGGTGCAAAACTCCGCCCTGCAAGGTGGGAGGGTGCAGTGGATGCTGTTCCACATGGTTGTCCAAGGTGAGATGGCAGCGAAGGACTCCACCTTCCAAACTCCATGGACTCTCCCTGTCCCATGTCCTGTCTCCCTGCCACCCACTCAGTGATGCTCCATGGGGCTGGAGCACCCTCCAGGCTCCAGGCAGCTCCTCTCTGCTCTCAGTTGGGGTGGGATGATCTGCTGCTCCTCAGGGAGGAGAACAGCCCCTGGGGGAACTCTGTGCTTGCTGGGGAGAGCTCGAAGCTCCAGCTGGCCAATGCTGTGACCTGGGCAGTGTTCAGGAAAGGAATAAGCAGGAGGAGGATCATTGCTCTGCTAACCTCCACTGACCTGAGGCTCTGGCACCTCCTGAACCAAGAGCAGTGGTTTGTGTTGAATATTCCTTAATGGATTTTCCCCCCCTGTAAATTTGTCCTGCTGCTTGGTTGAGCCCCTGCAGACTTTGAGTGTTTGCAATTCACTCTGACAAAATGTTCCAAAGCTTAATCCTGTAGAGTGACAAACACCTCCTGTAATTGGTTTGAGATTTGCCACCTGCTATTTTATTTAATGCATCTTAGTTCCTGTATTAAAAGAGGCAGCAAACAGCGTCCTCCTCGAGCCACTCAAGGTTTTACAGAGCCCTTCCCACCCCTTCAGTCATCCCCGTTCCACACTGCAGGGTTCTGGCTCACCCAGTTCTTCACTGTATGGAAATTATTTTCCAACAACATGGGGTGTTTTTGTTGCCTCTTCCCCAAATCCTCATGTCCCCACGAGGGTGTGTGGAGGGTGAGAGCGTCTGCTTCATCGAGGTTGTCAGATCAAGACCTCAAAGGGAAGAATCAGTAACAGGGAAAGACACAAAACACACAGAGGAACAAACCTGACAGAAAATGGAGACAATAGCAACGACCAAAGCTCTTCAGGCACCACTTGCTGGGCCATTAAGAAACTCCAAGCTCAGCTTTGGAGGGGGTCAGCCTGGCCTTGGCTGGATGAGGAGTGGGAAATGATGGATAAGAAGTGGGAATATCTTCTTGGATAGGAAGTAGGAAACGATGGAGGTGAGGATTTGGGATATCTGAGGGCCCTGTGGGACTACACAAGACTGATAAAGGAACCTTCAGGGGAAGGGTCAAAGGTGGGGAAGGGGTGCTGGGGAGGACAACCTGGGCATGAAGCTTCCACCTGCACTGAACCCCATCATTTCTGGGATGAAAACCAGTCAGATCTGGGAGATATCACTGACAATGCTCACAGTGCTACTCCTTAGTGCTAACACACTCCTAACACCATTCCTGAAACGTTTCCTTGAGCATTCCCTTTGTCATTCAAAGCCACACGAAAGCCCTGGGCCCCCATCAAAAGACACTTTCAAGATGGTTTTTTGATGGATCTTGGCTTCCAGTCCTGTACTGAAACAGGCAGAAACCCCACCTGGTTATGCCAGAAACCTTTCCACACTGGTCACTACCCCACCTGCTCTCTCTGGCCGTTACCTTCCACTCTATGGAAGCCAGCAGCTCCCAGGCTTCAGGCTCCCAGGCTTATTTTAGTTAAAAATAAGTTAGTTAAATAAGTTAGTTAACTAAAATAACTAGTTATTTTAGTTAAAAACTTATAAATAAGTTAAGAAAACTTATTTATAGTTTTCCTCCCAGGCTGATTCCAAAAAGTCATTCAGTGAAATTCTAAACAAACCTCCCAAAGTGGGAGAATCCAGCGTGCTCCTGATGCTCCCACTGGCTCCTTCCAGGGGTCCAACACCAGCCCTGCAGGCTGTGCCCCCGCTCACGTGGACTCTGAAGGAAAGGGCTCCTTTGACCCCTCCCTCGGGACCCTCATTGTGCTGGGAACACGGGGGAGGCAAAGGCAGCACAGCCCCTCCCGGGGGGCTGCCCCTGGGCTCTGCAGGGAAGGCACCGAGCTGACCTCGGCAGCACGGGGAGAGGCACAGAGAGAAACCAGTGCTGCTGCTGCCGGGGTGTGGGAGCCGCAGAGACGTGAGCCAGAGAAGTGTTTGGGTTGAGTGTGATGCATGGGATGAAAAATCATCTTGTGCCTTGGGCTGAGCAATAAATGAACCTCAGGGCTGGAACTGGATGAAAGAATCAGATTGCCACTCCCAGAGCCCTCTCATCCTTGGTTCATGGCTCTTCCTTCATTCCCTCTTCTGCTGGAGTTGGTGCTGAGCCTCCTCGGGGTCTGTCAGCTGCAGATTACTGAAACCCACCCGTGGTGCCCAAAAAGTGCCTGAGAAGTGTCCTGGGTGCCTAAGATGCAGCTGGAGGAGATCTAGAGGAGATTCATGCAGGTGTTAGTGCCCAGGCAGCAGCTCAGGTCCCCGTACCCCAGGGGTTCATAGAATCACAGAATGACAGATGGGTTTGGGTTGGGAGGGACCTTCAAGCTCCTCCAGTCCCAACCCCCCTGCCAGCAGCAGGGACACCTTCCACTAGACCAGGTTGCTCAAAGCCTCAGCCAACCTGGCCCAGAACACTTCCAGGGAGGAGCAGCCACAGCTTCTCTGGCCAACCTGGGCCAGGGTCTCACCACCCTCACACCAAACAATTTCTTCCTCACATCTCAGCTCCAGCTCCCCTCTGACACTTTCAAGCCATCACCCCTTGTTCTGTCCCTGCCTGCCCTTGGCCAAAGTCCCTCCCCAGCCTTCCTGGAGCCCCTTCAGGTACTGGGAGGCTACTGGAAGGTCTCCCTGGAGCCTTCTCTTCTCCAGGCTGAACAGCCCCAACTCTCTCAGCCTGTCCTCACAGCAGAGCTGCTCCAGCCCTGGCATCATCCTCGTGGCCTCCTCTGCACTGGATGCAAATTCCTGCTTCCACTGAATGCTAAAAATGAGCATTAAACAGAAAGGTGGGGTGTGCTCCACAGACCCTGGAGCCGTGCTGGAGCTGTATTTAGCTGTGCAGATTGCTGCCTTCCAGACTGGAAGAACATCTAGTGAGTTTGAAGGATTGTTATGGTGTTTCTGACTGTAAGCTCATCTAATAAAAGGCAGCACCTCTCCTCACAAATGATATTTGCCTGACACATTTACAGCTCCATGCTCACAGTGGCTGTGTATTTGTGAAGGTATTTTGATGGCTACAACAAACACTTCCTCTGCCAGCCCTACCCTGGGTTTTCCACAGCGCTGGTGCAGCCCCAGCTGTCCTGCCCACGGGTTCCTCAGGAGCCCAGAGCCTCCCCAGACACCACTGGCCACCAGTTTGCTCTGTGCTTGCTGGTGCAGGATGCTTTGGTTGGCACCAGGGCTAGAGCGCGTTGGCTGATGCCCAGGAGGGATCAGATGAGTTTCACGTTCACTGCAGTGAAGGACTCTGAGGGAGGGAAGGGATTTGCATCTTTTTTTTTTTCCTTTTTTTCCCAGATTCCTCCCAGTTTGGGATGAGGAACCTTCTCGTGAAACAGGATTGGAAACCTGAGCTAAAGTGTAACCAGACCTGGAGGAGATGAGCTGTAAAATCCTGATTTCAGTGCTGCCCTGTAGATGCAAGGAGTTCATTTTGCTTTAAAAGGCTGTGCTGAAAGATCTACTGATCATCAGTATGCAGGCTTTCCTTAGGGCATATTTTTTCTGAAATGGCTACAAATGTCTGACATAATGAGTTAGAACTATGAAAAAAACAAAAGTATTGGTGTAAAAGGCAGCGTGGCTGGAGGATGAGACCTGGGGACTGCAGTCAGGGCACACGTGCTGCTGAAAGCATTTCCAGCAGGCAGTGGTGCTTTGCCCCTCATGATTTTAACTGAGTGAATAATTTTTTTCAATAAAGAATAATAAAAAAATCCATGTATTATTCAAAATGTTGTGCTGCCATCTCAGTGTGGTTCTAAGAAGGGAACAAAGAAGAGCAATCAGGTATTTCTACTCGACACACCGACCTCCTCTGCCGCGTTCTTGGCCCCTCCGAGCATGATGGGCTCTGTCTGGGGTCTGTATCAAAAACAACAGGTTGGGAAAACGAGGACCCTGAGCCCTGGCAAGGTGCCAAAGGCAGTTGGGGG
Source organism: Caprimulgus europaeus (assembly GCA_907165065.1). The sequence goes on along the minus strand of OU015523.1, from coordinate 125,996,356 downwards.
GTTCCTTGTCCTGCTGGGGTCACAGCTATTCCACAGAAAGAGGAACACAGATCTGCATCTGCAGCCGTGAGTGAGCTCCCCGCTGAGTCCCCACCAGCCGGGCGAAGGAGCAGTGACCACGGAGTCAGGGGCTGCACAAGAAAACCAAGGCAGTCTTCAACCTGAAACTGTCCCCAGCACGAGCTGCCAGGTGCAGGGGTGACACAGAAAGTGCTTTGTGCAGCCCTGAACCACCATCACCGTGGGATGGGGAATGGAGAGTCAGAGCAAGTCACTCCCGGGAGCGCTGTCCCACACGCAGGCTTCCCTCGTGCCTCGAGCCTTTCTGCTCCAAACACAGCAGGTCTGCTCATGTTCTACACCTGAGGGCTGCTGCCCGCCTGCATCTAAGACAACACTGTGATGGTGCTGGTTGGTGAATCTAAAATGGCTTTAGGATTTACCTTCTGAGCTAAAACCAGGTGTGTTTTTTAACCGTGGCTGTAACTCACTGCTGGAACAAGTGACCACAGATGGTGGTGAACGCTGTCCCTGGAGGTGTTTCACCCAGAGCCTCCTGAAAAGCTCTCCATGCCACAGAATAATTCAAGAGGAGCATAAAGTCTTTGGGAGAAATGTCAGCGCTGAGGTAACGGCTGACGTCAGACCCAGCGTCTCGGCTGCCTTTAAAAGCTCTGACCAGCACATCAAAAAGAAAAAATATATCTAATATGGAGGAAAAGGGACAGAAAGAGGGGAAATTGCTGAAAAACATCTGCCCTGGGAGCCCTGCCAGCCCCTCTGCTCACCCAGCTTTCCTGAACTTGGAGAAATCAATCTTGTGAAGCTCAAGGTGGATGCATTATTGATCAGAAAAGTTTCCTGAGTGCACTGGCTGAATTTTAGAGCTATTGATAGTGCTTTGCAGCTGATTGCACACAAGCTGCACAGTGTGGCTGCTGCAGCTATGGAACACATATGATGATAAATAGAGTTGTCTCTTTTCCTTAGTAATTTGGTATTTCTGCAAGCCCTGTCGTGGGTTAACCCTGGTGGGCAGCTCAGCCCCACGCAGCCGCTCGCTCCCTCCCCTCTTGAGGGATGGGAGGGTGAATTGGGAGGGTGAAAGTGCAAAAACTCATGAGTTGAGATAAAGATAGTTTAATAAGTGAATTAAACCTGTCCTCCTTCTTCCCTCCTTTGATTGCTGAGCATGTCATAGGATACAGGACATAACTGGTCAGCTGGGGTCAGCTCTCCCAGTTGCGTCCCCTCCCAGCTCCCTGTGCACCCCAAGGCTACTCACTGGTGGGCCACTGTGAGAGGCAAGAAAGGCCTTGAGGCTGTGTAAGCACTGCTCAGCAGTGGCTGAAACATCCCTGTGGTACCAACATGCTTTCCTCACAAAGCAAAAACACGGCACTGCACAAGCTGCCATGAAGCAAATGAATTCTACCCCAGCCGAAACCACCGCTCATCCTCCTTGGTTCTGTCTCTGTGGACAGATTCCAGGGTAGGTGTGGTTTTGGCACACACTATTTTGCCAGAAATACCCTTATCAAAGGGGTAAGTGCTTGGGTCCCTGCTACAAACACAGAATGTCCTACCACCTTGTTGTCCTTCTACAACCACCCTTCTCCTGCCCCATTCTTTGTCTCTCCCCCCTGGACCACCACCATCTTCCACTGAGATGCCTTGATGACCATTCTCAACCTTCTCCACAACACTCAGTGTTGTCTTCATCCCCTTTCTCCATCACCCCAGCTTTTTGCTCCTTTTTTCCCCCATCACTGATACCTCCAGAGAGATTCTGTTACCAGCCCAAGCCCAAGAAGACCCTTTTCTAACCTTAAGGACCTGCTGTTAATTGGGACACGCCACTCACTGTGAGCAGACACATTTCCTCTTGGTGTGTCCAGATCCTTTGCTTGCTGGTTCTCTCAGGACTTTTAAACACGTGTTTCTCTTCTCAGCCTTCTCAGCAGGCTAAATAATTTAGAGCTGAATTTTCCCAGGTGACAGAGCTGCCTGTGAACCACAGACATTTAATAACCATTTAATTCACCAGATAGCACGTGGCTGACCCACACAAATCCAGATACAGATACGCCACGAGTCCAGCACTGATGTTTATCTGAGAGTTTGCAGATGAAAGTGTAATTTCCTTGTTGCTGTTATTTAGCATTTTTGTTATTTATCATTTGGGAGGAGTGGCTGACACAGCAGAGGGCTGTGCTGCCATCAGAGAGACCTGGACAGGCTGGAGAGCTGGGCAGGGAAAAACTTGATGAGATATAATAAGGGCAAGTGTAGGGTGTTGCACCTGGGCAGGACCAACCCCAGGTTCCAGTACAGGTTGGGAGATGATCTCCTAGAGAGCAGTGAAGGGGAAAGGGATCTGGGGGTCCTGGGGTCAGCAGGGTGGCCATGAGCCAGCACTGTGCCCTTGTGGCCAGGAAGGCCAATGGCATCCTGGGGTGCATTAGAAGGGCTGTGGTCAGTAGGTCAAGAGAGGTTCTTCTTCCCCTTTACTCTGCCCTGGTGAGGCCACATCTGGAATATTGTGTCGAGTTCTGGGCCCCACAGTTCAAGAAGGACAGGGAGCTGCTGGAGAGAGTCCAGCACAGAGCCACCAAGGTGATGAAGGGAGTGGAGCATCTCCCTGGTGAGGAAAGGCTGAGGGAGCTGGGGCTCTTGAGCTTGGAGAAGAGGAGGCTGAGGGGGGACCTCATTAATGTTGATCAATATCTGAAGGGTGAGTGTCAGGAGGATGGGGCCAGGCTCTTCTCAGTGGTGTCCAGTGGTAGGACAAGGGGCAATGGGTGTGAGCTGGAACACAGGAGGTTCTGCTTGAACTTGAAGAGAAACTTCTTTCCTGTGAGGGTGCCAGAGCCCTGGGACAGGCTGCCCAGGGAGGGTGTGGAGTCTCCTTCTCTGGAGACATTCCAGACCCTCCTGGACGCCTTCCTGTGTGATCTCATCCAGGTGTTCCTGCTCCGGCAGGGGGATTGGACTGGATGAGCTTTGAGGTCCCTTCCAACCCCTGACACTCTGTGATTCTGTGATTCTGTGATTCTGTGATTCTGTGATCTCAGCCATGTAGCCCAGGAGGAGAAGCGATCAGCAGCAGCAGTATTTAGTGTCTGCACCCTTGCTGTATGTTGAAGCACAGCTCATATACTTTCATATCATATTAGAAGTGTAGGATGAAAAAGACACTCTGCTACCAAGAGCTTCGAATCTGAGGACAGGAGAGGAGCAATAAATGAGGGGAGAAAAAGGACAACAAGGAGCATGGGCCATGGTGACAGGCTGCAGGACACCGGGCAAGCAAGAGGCTGCATCACAAATGATGGATTCCATGAACAGGGGCGCTGCAAAACCGAGGGGGCTGAGAGGATTTAATTTCCATTTTCATGTTGCTCCTCTTATCAAAACCATCTGGAACAGATGAAGCTTCATCTGCAGCAAACAGCAGTACAGACATCCCATAATCATCCCTGACTCTTGTCCTGTCACCGAAATGGCTGGTGGCTGTGCAGCCTGCAGAGGGCACAGAGCGTCACCGAGGCGCTGAGAGCGGTGTGAAGGCGCCAGAGGACAGGAGCAGCCGCAGGAAACCGGGGGCTGCAAAGTGCTCTGATGGCCAAGGGAAACCTGGGGGCCTGAAACATCTCCTGCCTGCCCCAGGAGCTGGGTCCTGGGGAACATTGCTCAGCAGGGGCAGGGGCCAGACCCGAGTGGCAGCTGGGGACCCTGCTGCCATGTCTGAGGGCTGGTTCTAACGTGTGGGTGTCAATAATGACTGCTCACATCTCCACTGAGCAGAGGTCCCACATCACACAGAGCAAATGCACTGCCCAAACACTGAGTGACCTCTGGATCACTGTGTGAGTGCTTCCCAGAGCAGGGATCTCTGCCAGGGACATCCCTCAGGTCCCACAGCATCTTGGGGAGAAGCTCCTCCTGGACATGAGGACCCAGAGTGTGTCCCTGCAGATCTGTGCAGGTTTTATTCTGCATAAGATGAGGCTCAGCACGGGGGAGGAGCAGCAGACAGACACTGGCTGTGAAGAGGTGAATGAGAGGCTGTGGTGGTTTCACTTGGTCAGCAGTGAAACACATCCAGTCCCTTATTCTCCACCCCCCAGGCAATAGGGGAGAGAACTGAAGGGGTAAAGGTAAGGAGACTTGTGGGTTGAAATAGGAACAATTTAATAATTTAAATAAAATAAATCTTAAAATGACAATAATAATGGTTAAAAAATACTAATAAAATAATGGTAACCATAGTAATAATAAAATATACAAATAAGAGATACCCAGTGCAATTGCTCACCACCTGCTGGCCAGGCCCGGCCTGTTCTTGGATAATCATCCTGGAGCAGTGACAGTTCTGAAACTGAAACCGCAATCCTGGAAGAGTGAGAGCCCGAGTCAGAGTAATCCACATGGGTGAACCACGGGCAAAAGCACAAACTAGAAATGATCCCGCATCATAACAGTGCCAGAGCTGAGCCGCATCTCCGCCAGCAGCGGGACTGGGAGCAGCCAGGGCAGGGTCCAGACAACTCGGCAGCCCTGCCAAACTCATCCCGTGGGGAGAGGCTCCTGCTTGCTTCTGGAGTAAGAAAACCTATCAGAGACACGAGGTCTCTCACCTCCAAGAAGCAGAAGCCCTGAACTGCCACGGGCACACGTGACATTGGCACAAATGTCTCCGTTTCACCCAGGACATTTGGTTAATCATCATTTATCTGGGGAACAACTGAGCTCTCCTCTCTTCTCCTTCGCTGAATCGTGTTTGTACCAACAGTAAGGTCACCTGCTGGTACTTATCACCCTGCCAGGTAAGTGCAGAAGTCACCTGGCTCCCAGGTGTGCGGTGTTTGTTCTCCCCGTAGCGAGGTGCGATGTTTAAACCTTCCAGGGCCTGTTTCTGTACCATCACCCTCTCACATCAGTAAGAGTCTGTACAGCAGCTCTGAGAGAGCCAGAGTGCAGAACACCAACGTGTCCTCCCCTTTCCCACACCACACACGCTCCAGTGCCTTGGTTTCAAGGATCCCAACTCAGCTGAGGAACCACATCTCCAGGTGACACCATATCACACACCCTCACTCACCTGACCACAGGGAATACGCCCCAGGTCTTCACCCCCGGTGCCCACACTTCACAGCAGACTCCTGGAGAAAGGGCTGGCAGGAGAGCTGTGCTCCCCTTGTGAACGCACAGTGCATCCTCACCGAGACACCCCAGAAACTCTGCATGTCCCTTCTATCCAGGGAGAATTTCCTGCCTGCCTGGCAGGAGCACAGAGCTGCTAATCTGAATCTTTTAAGCGTGCATCTTTTAAGGAGACAGAGCAACAGAAACCTGAATAATTCATACGAGCCACCGGGTTCTGATTTTGTGCTGAGCAGGTAAAACTGGCTGAAGAAACAGAGGCTTTGCCAGGGTGGCTGGGAAGAAGGTGTCTGAAAACACCACGCTGTGAGGCAGCAGGGGAGAGGTGAGAAGTTTTAGCTGCTGTGAGCAGAGAGGTTTGGTAGCTCAATTAAAACAGGAGCACATGTTCAGCCGTGATTTTGCATTATCTGGTGCCTGGTACCGATGTCCTAACACAAGGCTCAGCCCTGGCTCTCTTACCTGAGATAAAACCTGAGCTCCTGGTGTCCATGGAGGGCTGCAGAGCAAAGCAGGACTAGGGTTTGCAGGGTGAACCTTGTGTTTTGTTCCCACCTCAGCAGCTCCAGGGTTAGCACTCAGAAGGGTTTGGAAGAAAAATCCCCAACTGAACACCAGTGCTGGGCAGGGCAGGAACCAGCACCAGGGAGCCAGCCTTATTCTGCCACACAAACCCCATCTTCACCCAGATCTCAGGCACTTCTGGGTCCTTCATCTCAAAATGGGCAGATATAACCGGGATGTCCCCTGCTCTGGCTCCCTTACTGGTGATCCTGGGCATGTGGCACAGCAGGGGCAGGCACTTCTGACTTCAGCTGGTTGGTTTCTACCCCATTCTCTCAACTATTTACTTCCAAATAGAAGCAGACCAAGCAAAACCACAATACCAGACCATAACACCACAACAGCAAGACCACAATAGCAGGGTAGCTGTCCCACCTGGGTGCAGTGGAGACCAGGAGAACCCCTCAAATACTCTGGCCACTGTAGGTGTGTTTCTCCTGTGGCTGGACACCAGCTCCAGCTTCTTTCTGACCACAGGCTTCCCTTTCTTGACCAAAACCACCCATTTTTCCACTGGCTGCTCAAGGCAACAGTGACTCCATCAGCCCCAGGGGACCATTGGCAGCACGAACATCCCTCTCACCTGGATGCTGACCTTCAGGACAGCTCTGGTGTTGGTGGAGATGAGGTGTTGCTGCTCCTGTGGGAGAGTGTCCAAGGAGCCTTCATGTTTCTCCACGCTCTGATATCCTCAGGACTGCACTATTGTGTAGCTGTGCACAAAGCAGCTTTGCTCTGACGTGACCTTGGCAGTGTTTCTGGCTAAAGGTCCCTTTTTCTGCAGACATGGCAGTGAAGACTGGTAGAAACCATGTGGGACTGTGCAGTACTGGGCTGAATGCACAGCAGTCACTCACCAGCACTAAAACTACTTGAAACCAACAGGAAAACAGATTGACACAGAGAAAAAGACTGATTTTACAGGGAAGTTTCTGGAACACAGCCAGTTAGGAAGGAGGACAGCATCAAGGAGTTTAAAATGCAGTTGTACAAATTAATGGGTGATGGGTCCATGAATGTGTGTTTAGCAGTCAGGGGTGGGACCTTTATTGTCACCAGTAAATAATAATGGGAGGTGGGGATGGAGGGCAGGAACTGGCCCCAGTCACAACCCCCCCTGTTCAGAACCACAGATTTAGTGCTCAGATGGAATTAGCAGTTCTCTGCAGCTTCTCCTCTGAGCTGCCCCCCCCTGCACTTCCCCAGCACTCTCACACTCATGTGGGTTTATTTTCCCAGCCTGTGTGCTCAGAGGCCAATTTCAATCTTGTTTCGTGGGTCTAAAGAGGTTCTGCCCTCACCACGGGTCTGAGACCACGTCTGTGACCTCTGTGGGAAGTCCCTGAGGCTTCTGAGACATTTATTTCCCAAGCAGGAACTTCAGTTTTTAAGCAAGATCACTCTGTGGCTCTGTCTTCATTCACATACCTCACTATAATTTGCCATTTATTTTTTTTATGTCTTCCTTGCTTTCTATTCCCAGTGTTCTCCTCTTTCTCAGGGCACATGTAACTCCTCTCTATATAACCTTTTCATTCAGAGATATTAAAGTCCTTTATCAAAAGGAGGCAGTTTCTCCTCCCAGCCTCTCAGCAAGCAGAACTGGTGAGTGTGTTACCCAAGGGAAAAAAAAAAACCCTGATTTTTTGTTGCAGAGCAGCAGCAAAACAAATCAATCTTTGCAGTCTCTCTACCTGTGTCTGCTCCACCGTCACCTCCTCACCCCGTGGCATCCCTCTGAGCAGCAGAGAACTGCTTTTCTCCTCGAGGGCACCCACCTAGACTGGCATTATTGCTTGTTCTCCACGAGCAATGCTAGCAACTGACCTGAGCCATCCCCCAAGCTGCTCTGGGGTGCAGGGACCCAGAGAACTTCCCACTCCATGATCACAGAATCACAGAATATCAGGGATTGGAAGGGACCTCGAAAGCTCATCCAGTCCAACCCCCCTGCTGGAGCAGGAACACCCAGATGAGATCACACAGGAAGGTGTCCAGGTGGGTCTGGAATGTCTCCAGAGAAGGAGACTCCACACCCTCCCTGGGCAGCCTGGCCCAGGGCTCTGGCACCCTCACAGGAAAGAAGTTCCCTCTCAAATCCAAGCAGAACCTCCTGTGTTCCAGCTCACACCCATTGCCCCTTGTCCTATCACTGGACACCACTGAGAAGAGCCTGGCCCCATCCTCCTGACACTCACCCTTCAGATATTGATCAACATTAATGAGGTCCCCCCTCAGCCTCCTCTTCTCCAAGCTCAGGAGCCCCAGCTCCCTCAGCCTTTCCTCATCAGGGAGATGCTCCACTCCCTCCATCACCTTGGTGGCTCTGTGCTGGACTCTCTCCAGCAGCTCCCTGTCCTTCTTGAACTGTGGGGCCCAGAACTGGACACAATATTCCAGATGTGGCCTCACCAGGGCAGAGTAGAGGGGAAGAAGAACCTCTCTGGACCTACTGACCACCCCCCTTCTAATGCCCCCCCAGGATGCCATTGGCCTTCCTGGCCCCCAGGGCACAGTGCTGGCTCATGGTCACCCTGCTGCCCACCAGGACCCCCAAGAGCTGTGTTGGGTAATCTCCCACCACAAGGCAGGGGGGTTGGGACTGGATGATCTTTAAGGTCCCTTCCAACCCAAACCAGTCTGGGATTATGATTTTTTTAGCCAAATGTTAATTCACTGCTGAAGGACTCCAGGACCGAGATGCAGCTCCAGCATGAGAGGGTCAAACACGGGTGCCTCTGTGCAGGCACCTCCTGGTGCTGCTGGTGGCTTTCTAATGAGTTTGCAAGGTCTCAGGACCGTGACACACCAGGTTTGCTCTCCCTGAGCTTGTCCTGGCCCACGTGGAGTTCTGTTTTCAGTGGGTTCAGCAGGAAAGGCAGGTTTTATTCTGACTATGGCTGTGGGGTTTTGTGTAACGCTGTATGGTGCAACCAGAGTTTGAGTTTTAGGTGGATGGCAGTAAAAAGGAGCTGCTCTGGCTGAGTGAGGTGTTGATAACCTCAACATGATGGTGCAGTGCTGCCAAACACGGGGCTGGCAGCATGGCAGGAGCTTGAGAAGCAGGGACAGAGGATGTGGCACAGAGGAGTGCAGGCATGAGGTGGTAAGGCTGGCACAGGCTGGCACTGGGCACCTCACGGTTATAAACACCTTGGACCTGGACAGAAGTGGTTTGGGGATGACAAAGAAAGCAAAGAACAAGTATCTAACACAAATAAAATGTGCTGTGTTTAAGAAATGTGCATGTACTGGGGACTTGCAGGCCAAGGAAGAGAAAGCAAGGTGTAAAAACAACTTATCAAACACAAAACAGACACCAAGAGGACTCCAGAGTGAGGGAGAAGAAGCCATCAGCATCAACCTCATACTCCTCCCTGTAACATCCACCACCAAACTGAAGTCACCAACCTTAAGACCCAGAGGAGCAATGAAAAGGTGAGGATGGCCCCGGGGAAGAGGTGGAAACTGGGAAGTGTGTGTATAAAATCAGAACTGCATTATTATTATTATTATTATTAATTATTATTATTATTAATTATTATTATTATTATTATTATTATTATTATTATTATTATTATTATTACTTCTTTTTCTGCAAATAAATAATGATTTCTTCCCTTTTTCTTTCTTTTTTTCCTGTAATAACTAGCTCTGGACTAGTAATGATCCTTGCATTAGACTGCTTTAAATTACACTAACATTCTTGGCTTTGTACATAAAATGGGTTTGTTTTTGCCTGTAAATGAGATTCTGATCACAACAACACACATGGCCCTCTGTGGCAGTGGGAAGCCATGTGGGACACCACCAGGTGTCCCTGGTGGGATCTGTGGTCTCCAGCAGCACCAAGCAACGATGTGTAGGCAAAAGCCATGAGCTCCTGGGTGACGCAGGCCCTGGGGTGCTCAGCAGCACTCAGCACTCCCCAAAGCACTTACCCAGCAGCTGCTCACCCAGATCTCACCCCAGGGAAGAAGCATCCAAAGCAACTCCACCCCAGACCCTGGAGATGGGTTGAACAAAGCAAATCAGCTGGATGGAGCAAATGTGGATGCACCCAAGCACCCACCCATCCCGTGAAGTACGAGGATATGGGCAGGACTACGGGGAGATGAGAGGAGAGGAGAGGAGAGGAGAGGAGAGGAGAGGAGAGGAGAGGAGAGGAGAGGAGAGGAGAGGAGAGGAGAGGAGAGGAGAGGAGAGGAGAGGAGAGGAGAGGAGAGGAGAGGAGAGGAGAGGAGAGGAGAGGAGAGGAGAGGAGAGGAGAGGAGAGGAGAGGAGAGGAGAGGAGAGGAGAGAGCATCCCCATCCTCTGCACCATTACCTGTACAAGTGTCTCCTGCAAGGACAAGGTCTACATGTTCCCATGGGTCACACTGAAAGGCTTTCTGGAGCGATGGGGGGATCTGCTCAGCCATGAACGTGGTGTCTGTGTGGGAAAAGGTTGCAGAAAATGTATTAAAGCATTGAATCCACGGGCAGAGGGATAAGCACATCACCTGGGGAAAGTGTCAGTGTGGTTCTCCTGACACACAGCCAAGACTCCCTAACACACTGCAAGTCCCCCAAGGACTGGAAAGGATTCTGGTTGGGGCAGGTCCAGGTGATGGTAGAGTTTACCTGGATTCCCAATGGCTCTGAGCAAGGTCCCCACTGAAGGTCATCAGATAAACAGCCATTAAATGAGAGTAAAGTCCCACACATCAGTGAATAATGTAATCATTAAATACAGTATAAAAAGGATCTAAAGCTGCTGGGGAGTGTCCAGAGGAGGGACACAACACTGGGGAAGGATTTAGAGGGGAAGGGTGTGAGGAGAGGCTGAAGGCACTTGGGTTGTTCAGCCTGGAGAAGAGGAGACTGAGAGGAGATCTCCTGGCGGTCTGGAACTTCCTCCCCAGGGGCAGAGCAGGGGCAGGCGCTGAGCTCTTCTCTCTGGCCACCAACGCCAGGAGCAGAGGCCATGGCAGGAAGATGTGGCAGGGGAGGGGGAGCTTGGCCATGAGGAAAAGGTTCTTGAGGCAGAGGGTGGTGGAGCACTGGCACAGGCTCCCCAGGGAGGTGCTGATGGCCCCAAGCCTGACAAGATCCCAGCAGCATTTGGCCAAGGCCTTCAGGGACATGGTGTGAATGTTGGGGTTGTCCTGGGCAGGGACAGGAATTGGACTGGATGATCCTTGTGGGTCCCTCCCAGCTCACAACACTCAATGATTCTATGAAAGAGTCATGGGTACCCTTTAGAGTGAACCTCTACAGGAACCTGTACTGGGATTTCTGCTTTCTGATGAACTTTGTCTGGCAAAGGGAGGGACAACAGCAAGGCAACCAAGTTCCTGATGATCTTAAATTACAGGAGGACCAGCTGCAAAAACCTGCAGAAGACCCTGGTCTGAGTCACTGAACAATAAAACAACAGATGAAAAAAGCCCCAACAGTTGAGATGAACACAGAGTGATGCACTGGGGGAAAAACCAGAACACTTGAGATGGAGAATGACAGGCTGGTGGCTAACAACTATCTCTCAGGGACAAGCTGTCACAGTGATGGCAGTGTTACAACAACACAGCTCAGCGATCAGCAGTTCCAAAAACACAGCTGATATCAGAAATTCCTGGGCACGGAGCAGCACACAAGGCCAGGACAGCACCGTGCGTCTGCAACCGCTGCAGCCCGGTGCCGCGGGGAGCAGAACACTTGTCAGGGGAACCAGTGAGCCGAGGGGGCTCCAGTGGAGGGGAGATAGGACAGAGGTGACACAGGCTCAAAGCTGCTCGTTGTCACTTCCAATACGTGAGCTGGAAGCACAAGAAATTAAACCAGCACGAGTCTGGATCAGAACATCCAGAGGTCGTTATTCAGGCAGCGCTTGGCTGAGGGGGACCTGGGGATGTTGGGGGACAGCGGCTGAACAGGAGCCAGCAGAGTGCCCAGGTGGCCAAGAAGGCCAAGGGCATCCTGGCCTGGATCAGCACCAGTGTGGCCAGTAGGAGCAGGGAAGTTCTCTTCCCCCTGCACTGGGCACTGGTGAGGCCACAGCTCGAGTGCTGGGTTCAGTGTTGGGCCCCTGAGTCCAAGAAGGACCTGGAGGTGCTGGACCGTGTCCAGAGAAGGGACCGGAGCTGGGGAAGGGTCTGGAGCACAAGTGTGCTGAGTTCATGATTGGACTTGATGAGCTTAAAGGGCTTTCCCAGTTCAGGCAGTTCTGGGATTAGGTGGTGGGAATCACCCAAGCAGGGTCTCCTAGAGCCTAAAGTGCTCATGCACTAAATGTAGGGAGTTGAGCTCCTGAGGCAGTGGGCTCAGCACCAAAACATCAGTGATGTGACTGAAGAAAAGAGCAAAACAGCCCCCAAACCTGTGTTGTTCTAGGAGGAAGGCTCTGCCCCTTTGCTGAGGGTGAGGGCTTTCCAAGGGCCCTCGTGAGCAAACCTCCTCTTTTACCCTCAGTCATTGTCCTCAGGTTTTTGCGAGGTTTCCAACCGTTTCCCCTCATCAGCTAACATTTATTTTTCATGTTGGGAGTTGTTCTTCCTCCTTCAGAGACAACAGCTCCACTGCTGCCTGGCATTTGTTTGCAGTGAGCTTCAGCCCTGTTGTCTTTATCCCTGGTGCGTGGCAGAACCCTGGGTCTGTGCCTCTGGGCCTCCTGGGCTTTGGTTTTTTGGTTTCATGCAATGGTGCAAATCAAAACTGGTGTAAAGTGAGCAGAGGGAGAAGAGTTTGTTATGAAAGGCCAAGGCTGATAAGAAACCTGCATTATGAAAAAAAACAATAGATATTTTTCCCAGGCAGGAGAATGTTGTGTGTGAAGGAGGCTGGACCAAAACAACTGCTGCCAACCCAGCAGCAGCTGGCCAGAGTTGGACCACGCTGGGAAGTCACTCCCAAGTGCCAGCACCTGTGTCAGAAGGATCTCCTGTTCCAGCTGGCCCCAGGGACCTGCTGGGTCCGTGCTCCTAAGGTAGGGTGAGAGGGGCTCCTGGAACTGGGAAGGTTCACATCTGGTTTGGGGTTTTTTCAGGGTTTTTATACAGGTAGGATGCAATTGAGCTACTTCAGCCTCCTCGGGTTCCTGTGTGTGCTCCTTTAGCTCTGCATTTGCCATATCCTGCGTTGTTTTCTGCCATTTTAACGCTGTAAATGGGTCATTTTGCTCCTTTTTTTTTCAAAATGCTTCTCAAAGGTGATTTTTTTAAAAACTCATTTATTTTTTTTATCTCCCTGTACTGTGTGACAGGGAATGTCAGGGGGTACTGCAGCGTGTTTGACTTTTTTTAAATTAACTTATTATTTGTATTTTAGTAAATTACCATAAAAGTCCCCTCAGGCTCCAGGTGGGCAGAGGAGGCTGAAGCACGATTATGTGAGGTGTCCTTCATTGGTTAAGTTGGGTCTCTCTTGGAAATCTCAGCTGAGGGTCTCCAAAGGTCCAGATGCAGAGGAACAAGAAGAAATGCCTTCCTCTCTTGATGTGCTCCTGAAAAGAAGGTGGACTCCTGCAGCTCATGGGCCACACAAGATGCCAGTGTGCTAATGCACTCAACTACCTCTGAACCACTAGTTAGAGATCCCTTAACTAGCAATGTCTAGTTGCAGAAGGTTTGGGATCTGAGAGCTCTGCTCTGAAACTAAGTGGGGGGCTTAATGCAGAAGGGCCCCAATTTGAATGGGTCTCACCCAGCACCCCCTTCCCCACCAGGGATGTTTGAAGTTGACTTTTGAACAGCCCAAGCACTAACAGGGCTGCTTGTCCCTGTGCACCCCTCCTGTGCTGTCCCCTTTCTCTGCAGCTTGGTGACTTCCCAGCCCCCTGACCCGACCAGGCCTGCAGTGGGGATGGCAGTGGGGCAGGTGCTGCTCCTGCTGTTGGCTGCCAGTGTGGTGGTGCTGGCGAAGGACTTGATGCTGAACATCTGTATGGATGCCAAACACCACAAAACCAAGCCTGGCCCAGAAGGGATGCTGTATGGCCAGGTATGAGTCTGCTGATGGCTTTGGTGGGGCTGCTGGGGTCCTGGGTACCCACCTCCCCAGTTTACAGGATCCCAGAACTGCCTGGAGTGGAAAAGCCCTTTGAGCTCATCAAGTCCAACCATGAACCCAACACTGCCCAGTCCCCACTGACCCCTGTCCCTCAGCACTGTGTCTACACGACTCTTCAACCCCTCCAGGGATGGGGACTCCACCACTGCCCTGGGCAACCCCTTCCAATGCCTCAGAACCCTTTCAGCAAAGAAATTCTTCCTCACATCCCATCTCCACTGCCCTGGCCACAACTGGAGCCCATTTCCTCTTGTCCTGTCCCTTGCTCCTTGGTGGAACAGACCCACCCCCACCTCTCTGCACCCTCCTCCAAGGGACTTGGACAGAGCCAGAAGGTCTCCCCTCAGCCTCCTTTTCTCCAGGCTCAGCACCCCCAGTTCCCCCAGCTGCTCCTCATAGAGTTTGTGATGACACAGGCTGCTTTGGGCTCACACCCCCCTGCCTGAGGAGGAAAGCTGGTGATGGGTGTGAGGCTTTCTGCTGTTTCTTCTAGCAAATGGCAAGGGCAGGTGTGGTGGTGTGAGGACTTCTGTCGGCTCAGTGTCACCCCTCTTTCACCAGGAGGCCTCCCATCCCCAAAGCTTAGGTACCCAAGATCAGAACAAGGTAAAGGATGTCAAGGAAAGATCTTTTCTGCTCTCTCTCTGTGTTGGAGCCTCTCATTGCCGACTGAAGAGCTCCACCCCCAGGTCCTTGGTGGGATGGGGCTAAGAGCAAGCCTGGGTACCAGAAAAGGGAGCTTGTTCCTGTTCCTCTGGCTGGCACTAATTCCTGGTGAGGATCTGACCTTTGAAGTCCTCCTCCTGTTTTCCCTCCAGCTCCATCTTGTTGCAGCCCTGAAGTCTTCAGCCCAAAGTGCTTGAGGGTTTGCTGGAGGCAGGTTCCTGCTGCTGAAGAATTCTTGCTGTAGGCTGTGCAGGGAGCAGCATCCCCTGACTCCCCCAAGCTGCTGCCTGCCCACCCTGCCCAGCCCGTCTCTTGCTCTGTTGCAGTGCTCTCCCTGGAAGGACAATGCCTGCTGCACAGCCAACACCAGTTCAGAAGCCCACAAGGACCAATCCAACCTGTACAACTTCAACTGGAACCATTGTGGGCTGATGCCACCCAAGTGCAAACGCCACTTCATCCAGGACACGTGCTTGTATGAATGTTCACCCAACCTGGGGCCCTGGATTGACCAGGTAGGATCAGATCTGCTGGGACTGAGACTGCAGGGCTTGTGCTGGTCCCCCATGTGGCATACCCCTGGTGTGTGTGGGATTGTGCTCTCCAGGGACACTGCAAACTTCCCTGCTGGGTGGAAAGATGCAAAGAGCTTTGCTCACCATCAGGCAGGCTGAGGGAAGAACTATTCTTGTCAAGGGGTGTCTCTGCTGGGGCTAAAACTCTTCTGAGGTCAGCTCTGGAGTCCAGTGGAAGGGGTTGGGGTGGGCTCTGGGATATGGCAGGTCCTGCCCCTGAGCTTTCAAGGGCCACCACCAGCATCCATGGTCCTGTTCCCTTGCAGGCTGACAGCAGCTGGCGCCGGGAGAGGGTTCTTCATGTCCCACTCTGCAGAGAGGACTGCGAGGAGTGGTGGGAGGACTGCAAGGACTATCTCACGTGCAAGGAGAACTGGCACAAGGGCTGGAACTGGGCAACAGGTTGGTGGGCTGTGTGGAGCAACCTTCTCCCCACCCCTGCAGACAAACCCCTGGCAGTGTCACTGCTGCCTGTACAGTGGCTGGAGCCAAGACCCCTGGTTGCTCTTGGCTGTCTGTGGGGCTGCTGACTGGAAGGTGGCCAAGCCACCATCCCTCTGCTAAGGTGTGGTGCAGGGCTGTGGGCAGGTGGTGGCCTGTTCCTCACAGGAGACAGGACAGAAGTGTGGTAGCTCACGTGGCTTTCTGGTGCTGTCTGTCTTCAGGAACCAACCGCTGTCCTTGGGGCTCCATGTGCAGACCCTTCAGCCAGGTCTTCCCCCGGCCAAAGGACCTGTGTGAGAAAATCTGGTCCAGCTCCTACAGATACACCACAGAGCGCCGGGGCAGTGGGCGCTGCATCCAGATGTGGTTTGACCCTGCCCAGGGAAACCCCAACGTGGTCGTGGCCAAGTACTACGCTTGGAAAAAGAGATCCTCTGCTGGCTGGACTGGGAGCGTGACCCCAGAGACAGACAAAGCTGTGTGTGCCCTGCCGTGGCCTGGCCTGGCCCTGCTGCCTCTGGCTCTTGTGGTGGTCTCTGAGGGAGCCTGGGGCTGTGGATCCCATGGATGGGGGCCCCTGTGACTGCTCCCTGAAGGGACGTGGCCTGGATGGCTCCAGCTGCCCTACAAGAGGAGGTGGCATAGGTAACTTAGGTCTGTCTGTTCAAACTGGTCACACACCCAGCGAGTTCTCAGCACGAGTGGTGTTGTTAGATCTTGGTATCTGAAGGTCAATACCATCTGTCTTTGCCCTGAGGTTGGAGCTCCTTCACATCTGTTCCCACCCCATGGCTATGTGTTGGGTTGTCAGCGTGTCCAAGGCTCTTGGCTGAGCTCTGGTGTTGGGTCTTTCAGCTGCTCTGACCTCCTGAAGGGTGGGGATGATAATAAAACATTCCTGAATCAGCCTCGTGGTACTGAAGTTAAGTACTGCTGAGGAGGCAAAAGTCATCTGGGGGTGGAACAAGGCTGCTGGTCTGGACTGGGTGGTGGTGGGTGTGGGATCTGTAAATGTGGGGTCTGCCTGGGGTTAGAAAAGATGCATTCTCCTGGGTAGCTGCAGACCTCCTGGGAGCTGATGGCTCCTTGGCTGCTGTGCTCTGCCCCATCCTATCACACGTGTCCTCACTGGGACTCCAGCAGCAGGCACAGCCGGCCCTGAGAAGCATCCACAACATCTCCCTAGTCACAGTCACTCTTCCATGCTGCTTCTGCTTCCCTCTGAGCCAAGAACAGGAGCAACCTGACCTTCTGTGCATGGATCACAGCAGTTAAATGTAAAATGCTGCTGCAGCCTGGTGCTTGCCCAGCCCAGCAAATGCCTGTGAGGAGCATCTTGGCAAAACAGTCCCTGATGTGCATCCTAGAGATCCTATGTGGAAATCTCCTTCACCTTTGCTACTGTTGTGCAGTTCAGGTTGACTGGTTCCTCACCACAGGAAAGATGTTGAGGTGCTGGAGCGTGTCCAGAGAAGGGAACGGAGCTGGGGAAGGGTCTGGAGCACAGAGCTGAGTTCCTGGCTGAGGGAACTGGGGGTGCTGAGCCTGGAGAAAAGGAGGCTGAGGGGAGACCTCCTGGCTCTGTGCAAGTCCCTGCAAGGAGGGTGCAGAGAGGTGGGGGTGGGTCTGTTCCACCAAGGACCAAGGGACAGGACAAGAGGAAATGGCCTCGAGTTGCTCCAGGGGAGGTTTAGATTGGATCTGAGGAAAAACTTCTTCACCCAAAGGGTTCTCAAGCGCTGGCACAGGCTGCCCAGGGAGGTGGTGGAGTCCCCATCCCTGGAGGGATTTAAAAGATGGGCAGACGAGGTGCTGAGGGACGTGGTTTAGGGGTGGGATTGACAGTGTTGGGTTTACAGTTGGACTTGATGATTTTAAAGGGGCTTTTCTAACCACTACAATTCTGTACAGATTTCCTCCCCCTGCTCTAAACCCTGATCTGGTTTTCCTGTCTCTCTCTGGTGCTCCAAACCCTTCCATTTCCCTGGGCATAAGGGGTCCCGGCCTCGCACAGCAGACTCGCAGAGGTCATAAGCAGCTGTGCAGAGGTTCACTGTTGTGCTTGATTTTCCTCCTTGGAGATGCAAACACGCCTCTAGCAAAACTTCAACAACTTTGGAAAGGGCTGGCAAAGGGGAGAGCAATGGGGAAACGCACAGGGCTGCTCAGGTCAGGGACAGTCCGGTCTGCAGAGCTTCACAGCCCTTCATGAACTTGAGAGAGCCTTTAGCCCAGAGCAGCTGCTCTCAGAAATTGTTTGGGTTTATTGGATTTTTTTACAATGCTCCTGATCCTACAGTCTCCAGTGTAGCTGCTCACTTATTCTTTGCCTTGGTAGGAAACCCAGAAGCAGGATTTTCTTTCCCTTTGTAACTTCAGGGTGCTGCTTGCAAAAGCTGGAGCTGTCCCAGGACCGACCTTGGCTTAAAGTGAAAAAGGTCTTGTGGGGTGTGAGGTTTCCTCAGCTGGGGATGGGGAAGCACCTGGGGCTGATTCCTGTGACAGCGACCTCTATAAAGGACAACAATAAACTCGAGCAGCTTCATCTTTAGAGTGAAGGAAAAAACTCACACTCAGGCAGCTCCCACTCTCCGTGGGCTTGGCAGTGAGGTCCTGGTCAGCTCTGCCGCGGTGTCTGAGCAGCACTGGGGTACGTGTCCACCTGGTCTGGGGGAAGGTGTCCCTGCTGCTGGCAGGGGGCTGGCACCGGAGGAGATTTAAGGTCCCTTCCCACCCAACCCCTCAGTGACTCTGTGAAGGTCTCACAGCCCCTGTCTCACCCCAGCCCACACGGACACTTTATTTTGAGGCTCGTCCTCAGCCGCTCGGGCACAAAGGCAGCTCCGGCACCAGCGGCACCGGCCCGGCAGAGCCAGACGGGCTCTGGCTGCCATGGCCGGGGCTCCAGCCCGTGTTCTGCAGCGGGATGTTGGAGCCATTGGTGCGGGGTCTCTGCCAGGGGCTCTCCCGTCACCCGCTGAGGGCCGTGAGCTGGCAGCGGCACCGGGCACCGCGGCCGGTGCTGAGTCACGGCGGCAGCTCCCCGCGCGGGGCTGCGGCCGGCGATAACCGGGCCGCGCAAACAGGGGCCCGGCTGCGCCCAGATAAGGCCCCGGGCCCGGCGCAGCGCTCCCTGCGTGCTGTGTCAGACTCCTGACGCGGCAGAAAATGTCCCTGCGGGGGCCGGGGGGCACCAGAGGGACAATATTGAGCGTCCCCAGAGCTGTTGGTGCTCCCAGAGCAGGAGAGGGAAGGCGGCCCCGGGATCCCCGGGCAGCGCGGGCTGCAGGCCCCTGCGGCAGCGCGGGTTCATGGCTGCCTCCATCTCGGGGCAGGGCCCGGGGCAGGCTCAGGGGCTCCTCTTGCCAAGGGGCCGGGGGGCCGTGTCCCCACACCCGCCCCTCTTCTCCAGCTCCCCCCTGCCCTCTTGCAGGGCTGGGTGCTGCCAGGGGAGCGAAATGTGCCGCTGCTGTTGGAGCCGTTCCCGTTCCCGTGGCAGAGGGCAGCTCCCCACCTTGTTCCCTCCCCACAGAAGGGCTCTCGGGGGTCGGGGGCTCCCGGCTTCCCCCTGCGCTGGCGGCCGGCAGAGCCCCTGGCAGGGAAACTGAGGCACCGAGCAGGGCAGCTGCACCCAGAGGGTCCCGCGGTGCTGGCGGCGGGGCAGGACCCCCTCGGGAAAGGGGGACGCTTGTTGGGAAGCGCTGGGGTGTCCGGGCTGAGCCCCCGTGTGCCGTGAGGCACCAAACTCGCCTGGGATCTCCTGGCACCGTGTTTCACACCAGCCCCTTCCGAGCAGGCACACAGGAGGGGGTGAAGGCACCATGGCTGCCCCGGGAAGCGCCTTTCCCTTCACATTTGAAACGTGGCGTGGCCGGGGGTGACCCCTGTGCTGCTCCATGGAGGTGGGACAGGAGCCACAGAGCTTCGGGCTGATGCCGATGGACACAAACCCCTTTATCCAGGCAGGGAAACTGAGGCACGGGTGTGAGGAAGGGAGGGGGAAAGACAAGCAAGGCTGGCCAAGCCACCCTGCCAGAGCCTTCTTCTGGGTTGTTCCCCCGGGACCCCCTGCCTCCCCGTGAGCCCCCGTGGCACCGTGCCCGTCGTGCGTGTGGCTCTGCCCAGGGAAAGGCACACGGCATCTGCGGGGGCCTGGCACGGCAGCAGCACCGGACCCCCAACCGCAGACCCCGTGCCCTGTGCGGGTCCCCAGGCCGGGTTCCTGCTCCCCCTGGTGCTGGTGAAACCCCACGGGGTGCTGAGGCCAAACTGGGGGTGGATGGGGTGAGAGGGGAAACTGAGGCAGGGCCCTGGATGTGCTGCCAGCCAGCGGGCGTGGGGCAGGGTGATGTCTGCGCTACCACCTGTAGAAATGGGTCTGAGCAATTTGTCGGTGTGGGTCCACCTCAGCCCACCGTGTTGGGGCACCCTGAACGTGACCACCAAAGAGGCCCTTGGAACCCCAGCCTGGACAATCCCCGAGCCAGGGTCAGGCTCCCGTCGGGCGAGGTTTGGACACTGAGCTCAGAGGAGAAGGAAACAAACCAAACAGCAAAGCCCCAGTGGAGGCAGAAAGGCCATGTCTCGGGGGGCAGCTGGGCAGCAAAGCTGGACGGGGTGGACGTGGGGGTCAGGAAAATGGGGGTGCTTTTGCACAGCGACTGCTCTGGAAATGTCAGTGCATTCAGGGAAACGCCAGAGCAGCGGAGACGTCAGAGAGTTTTGCCAAGGGCGAGGGGAAGGTGAAAGGGCGGCGAGCACACCTGCAGCAGGCTGGGAGGGTGATGGGTGTCCCAGGACACCCTCCTGCAGCGGTGCTGTGCGGTGGGAGCAGATCTGGAAAGGTGATTTTCTGGGGTGTGGAATCACAGAATCCCAGACTGGTTTGGGTTGGGAGGGACCTTAAAGCTCCTCCAGTCCCAACCCCGCTGCCAGCAGCAGGGACACCTTCCACCAGACCAGGTTGCTCAAAGCCTCATCCAAGCTGGCCTTGAAAGGAGGAGGAGCTGGAAGTGGAAGGAGAAGATCAGTGAATCTGGATGTGTTGGAGGTTGTGCTTTGGTTTGTGCAGCTTTCTGAAAGGATGAGATGGTGGCTGGAGACCTCACAGGACAATCAGTTCTAAGGGTTGAGTATTTTCAGCCATTTCTCCTAGATCTGATGGGTTTTCATCCCAGACATGGTGGGGTTTAGTGCAGGTGGAAGCTGCACACACAGGCTGTCCAGGAAGATGTGAACAGGCTGAGGAACACTGTGCCCAAACCCGTGGGTTGAAAAGGAGAAGGTGACTGCTCTGCTGTGCCCACGTGGCTGGGTGAGCAGTGTCTTGGGGCTGTTGTTGGAGCTGAGGATGAGGGCGGTGGCATGGGTGGGATGGGGATGCTCTCAGTCTCGGGCAGGCTGTGCCCTGCAGGGGTTGCCAGGAGCAGCCAGGACTGTGGTGGGCTGGAGCAGGAGGGGATGGAGAGCAGTGGGCAGCTGCAGGTACAGAGGGAGAATTTGGGAGCCAGATGAAGAGAAACTCTTTGGTCCCAGCCCTGTCCCCAGACCCCTTCCACTCCCCTGTGATCTTTGACTTTTGCCCAGGGCTCGTGGCTCTGCCCAAACAAGAGCCCAGAGGCTTGTCCAGGAACGTGAACTCTCCCGTGGTGTCCGTGGTAATGGTTTCAAGGCAGAAGCAGTGCCGCTGAGCAGAGCTACAGCTTGTAAAAGATCTTTATTCTGTGGGGGTTTTATTTGCTTTTTTTGCTTGCTTGCTTTGTTTTCTGTATTTGAAAGCACCAGACTTCAGCGAAGTGGGCTTGGTAAAACTGAGATGGTGGTAATATCTCCTGAGGAAAACGTCTAGCAGGATATTTTTGGGAAGCTAAGCAGTTCATTAAAGATGCAATAAAAAGAGTATTTTTTTATTTTCAAACCCCATCAAAAGAATGAATAAGCAAGAAGGGCACTAAAAATCATCATCATGCATAAATCACCACCTTTGCACTGCTCCCTGGCATGAGAAGAAAACAAAGCAGTGTGTGAGCCTGGTCAGACCAGCAATGATTTCCAGAAAGAAACAGCGAGAGCACATGAAACAGAAACAGAGAGGAAGGGGAGGGGAGGGGGAAAAGCAGTTTCCATTTAGTTGGACGCATGGATTGATGTAAGAACTGCTTTGTTATTCAGATGGCAGGGAAGCCTGTTGAATGATGACTGATAGAAACTGCAGCTTTAAAAATGATCAATTCTTTTTCTTTTTCCCCTGAAATAGTCTGCTATCAGCCACAGAGTCAGAAATCAGAGGAAAAGGGGGGGAAAGAAGTGGAAAAGTTAAGAAAACAGATGGCTTTAAACTCCAAGGGCAGGGTGAGGGCAGGGTGAGGGCAGGGTGAGGGCAGGGTGAGGGCAGGGTGCCATTCCCCTCAGCACTCAGAGGCAGGAGCAGCGCAGGGGGTGCTGCCAGGGGGCTGTGGAGGGTGGACAGAGGATGAATGAGAGTGAAAAGCAGAGCGGAAGAGGGGGACCCTGGGGCCTGGCTTCAGAAAGGTGGGAAAGGGCAAAGAGGCACCAGGGAATTACAGACCAGTGGGATTAACGTTTATTTCCTGAAAAACACTGGAACAGACACAGCAAATATTTATGGAGCATGCAGGGCACAGCAGGGAAACGGGAGCAGTGACCATGGGTTTCTCAGCAATCAGCTGTGAGGAAGCAATCTGATTTTTCCTTTAGACAGGGCACCGTGCCTTGCTGGCAGGGAAGAAACAGCAAATTAAATCTGCCCTGACTGTAATTACACTTTCAACACTTCACATAACATATTCAGAAACCAGAGAAGGGAGAATGATGTCAATGAAACTACCACCAAGTGAAGGCAAAACCCACTGGAAAAAAGTCTTTTTCAAAGAAGAGTTATCAATTATTCATTGATAATTGATGAGTTATTCATCGCCAAAGACGAAGCAAGCAGGGATTTGAAGGAAGTTCTCTTATTCCAGCAGTTATTCACTATTTTCATTACTGAGCCTGAAAGGAAAGAGCAGTTTCTTTGGGTCTGAATGTAGCTGTTGTCATGTCCTTTTGGGTATCTAGATCTGATCTTGCATAAAAGATCTGGCCTTTAATCAGAGTATTCCTTGTGAATGTGCCAGGCTGATGGCTCCTGTATTATTCTGCCTGACTATTGAAAGTGTTTGGGGTAACTCCAGCATCCTTCTGGTGACTGGATGGGGAGACTGCTTATTAATTTGTCAGTGAGAACGAGGAGGAGAGGCTGAAAGTGGGAGCAGGAGAAGGCTGATGTTCAGAATGGTCAATGAGAACAAGGAGGAGAGGCTGAAAGTGGGAGGAGGAGAAGGCTGATGTTCAGAATGGTCACTGAGAACAAGGAGGAGAGGCTGAAAGTGGGAGGAGGAGAAGGCTGACGCTCAGAATGGTCCTGACACGTTGGATGGGAAACTGGAAATGCTGTTCACACCACTGGGCTGGTAGGAGTGGGAGGTTTGGGTCAGTAAAGACTGGTACCAAACGGGTTAGTCTGGCAGTAATATTGATTTATAGGGCTTGTTTGTATTATTTGTATTCAAAACCGAAACAGAGTAGGCAGCACCTCCACAACAAGCCTGTGGGAAGCAGCAGAGATGCCAAGGCAAACACAGTCAATAACGTCATGGTTTGCTAAAATAAAGCAAATAAAACCCAAAGTGGAGACTGTGTCAGAAAGCATGAGTGGGAATGCTGCACATGGACTGACCTTCCTGCTCTTCTCAGCACCAAACCCACAGGCAGGGGCACGTTCTCTGAAGGAACACAAAGATTGTTAGCAAGAGGAGAACAAAACCGTAATTCAAAGTCCATGGAATATGAAGCACGAGGACTCCCTTCAGGTGTGAGATTTCATTGAGAGGTGTGGGGGTGACATCCAGGAGTGGTGGAACAGATTCACTGAATCCCTTCTGGGTTGGTTTGGGTAAGCTGTTGTTTTTAGCGTGGCAGAGGGACTACCAGATCTCCTGAGGTTCCTTCTATCCCTGCTTTTCATGTTTCCATGGACAATTTCACACTAGCTGTGTATTTTCTACCCCTGTCCTGTGCCTCTCACTGTTGTATGTGCATGCTGATATTCCTTATTGCCATACAGGAGAGCATCTTCTCCCCAGTGACCTGCTGGTCTCCAGCAAGCCAGTGACACGGGGGTTTGAACTCCTTGGTGTTATTCCAGTTGTAATAAATACCTGGGTCTTGGTAGAGCCTCACCATCACTCTTGACCTTCCTGTACTTTCATCAGCAGATTGCAAAGGCAGCTTGGGTTTCTCAGCTACTCAACACCAAGGTGTCCGTGTTTGTTTTTCTTGCCCACCCTGGATCTAAGCCAGACTTTGTGCCCCGTGAATCTCTCATCCAGGCTCACTCTGGGGACCTGACTGACTTTGAGCAGAAATGTTATTCCACTAATGCTGGGTGTTACTACTGGATGCACACAGAGTTTCCTGTCAGAAAGCTCCATGTAGACAAGGTTTCCCCCTCTGACCCCTCTCTGTGAAGCCATGAGGACCCCTAAAAGCACAAAGGAGAAAGCAGATGGGGGTGGTAGCTCAGTGTGACCAGGGGCTGCTCTTTCCACCAGCACATTTTATAGAAAGTGGGCTCTTCTGCAAGCTTCACCTCCCAACTACATCCTGTGGGCTAATAAAAGAAATTAACTCTGTTCTGAAGCAAGAGGCAGGGTCAGGCAGTGAACATCTGATCAAACCACCATTTTTCAGAAAAATGCAGCATTAATGGGTGTTGTTTGCTGGGGTGAAAGTGGCCCAGCATCAAAGAGATTGGCTGTTCAAAAAACCATCCATGACCACTTGCTAATACTGAATCCAGTGCTCCCCACAGCAAACCCCAGTCCTCCTGATGAATGAAGATGAATTAATTCCTGGTGTGGGAGCTCTCCTTGTCTAATGGGTGAGTCACCGTGGTCTGACGACTGCCAGGGTCAGGGGCACTGTGGAGGTCAGCAGTAAATGTCATTGGGGCCCCATAGGGGTTTATTTCCCAGAATTTGGGGTAATTATCACACAAGTTGGACAATAAAATCCCACGTCATGCTGACCACTTGGACACAGATCATCCCTCAGCTGGGTTAAGGTGCATCCTTCATTGCACCTGGAAGGAGAGGCAAAAATGGCAGTTAAGCATTGGATGTGAAAGTGGTCAAATGCAGGTTTTCTTTACAGAGAATCAGAGAATCACAGAGTGCTGTGAGCTGGGAGGGACCCACCAGGATGATGGAGTCCAACTCCTGTCCCTGCACAGGACAATCCCAACATTCACACCATGGCCCTGAGGGCCTTGGCCAAATGCTGCTGGGATCTTGTCAGGCTTGGGGCCATGAGCACCTCCCTGGGGAGCCTGTGCCAGTGCTCCACCACCCTCTGCCTCAAGAACCTTTTCCTCATGGCCAACCTCCCCCTCCCCTGCCACATCTTCCTGCCATGGCCTCTGCTCCTGGCGTTGGTGGCCAGAGAGAAGAGCTCAGCGCCTGCCCCTCCTCTTCCCCTTGGGAGGAAGTTCCAGACCGCCATGAGATCTCCTCTCAGTCTCCTCCAGAAGAAGTGCTTCAGAAAACTCACCCCACCATCTTAGACATGATCTTACTATCCAGTATCTCTTCTATTTTCACATCAAATCAGTTTGCTTCAGCTGCTTGACAGATACAACACGTGTCTCTTCTCCAGGCTGAACAGCCCCAACTCTCTCAGCCTGTCCTCACAGCAGAGCTGCTCCAGCCCTGGCATCATCCTGGTGGCCTCCTCTGCACTGGCTCCAGCAGCTCCATGTCCTTGTGCTGTTGGTGGCCCCAGCACTGGAGGCAGCACTGCAGGGGGGGTCTCAGGAGAGCGGAGCAGAGGGGCAGAATCCCCTCCCTGGCCCTGCTGCCCACGCTGCTCTGGGTGCAGCTCAGGACACGGGTATTGGCCTCATGGGGAGCTTCTCCTCCCCCATTCCTGTCAAATTCCCCTTTCTCCCAGTTTTGGTATTTTTTACAGCTGGTTCACCCTCCTGTGTGGGTGGATCAGAGCGAGGGGTCTGTCGGTGTCCGTCTGTCCGTCAGCTCCCGCACTGCTCTTAATGTTCCGGTTATTTTCTACCGAGTCTGTCAGAACAATCACGGGGATGTGAAGAGCTTCCAGGTTCAATGAGAGCAGTCATGTCCTTGGGGAAGGGACATCCTGCTGGTGACAGGCAGGAGGGAAGGGTCTGCAGGTGCAGCTCAACCCACTGCTTGGCATCGGGAGCTACGTGGGATGCAGAGCAGGGGAGGACAGACACTGATGGTCCTGTCGTGCAGGGGGTGATGTGCTCACCTGACTGATGTGCCCACCTGAGTGATGTGCCCACCTGAGTGATGTGCTCACCTGAGTGATGTGCCCACCTGAGTGATGTGCTCACCTGACTGATGTGCCCACCTGAGTGATGTGCCCACCTGAGTGATGTGCTCACCTGAGTGATGTGCTCCCCTGAGTGTTGTGCTCACCTGAGTGATGTGCTCACCTGAGTGATGTGCTCACCCGAGTGATGTGCTCACCTGAGTGATGTGCTCCCCTGAGTGTTGTGCTCACCTGAGTGATGTGCTCACCTGAGTGATGTGCCCACCTGAGTGATGTGCTCACCTGAGTGATGTGCCCACCTGAGTGATGTGCTCACCTGAGTGAGTGATGTGCCCACCTGAGTGATGTGCTCACCTGAGTGATGTGCTCACCTGAGTGATGTGCTCACCTGGGTGATGTGCCCACCTGAGTGATGTGCCCACCTGAGTGATGTGCTCACTTGAGTGATGTGCTCACCTGCCTGGTCTTGAATGTGGCTCTGGGGAAGGTGCAGAACCTTGAGCCACAAACCCTGTTATAATAATTCACCCCATTCATTAAAACTTCTGGGTTTGATTTTGGTTTCCTGAAAATGATCTCATTTGGGGGCAGATCTCCAACCGCTGCCATTTAGCAAAAGTTCAGTGGTGCAAGGGGAGCAGGGCTGGCTCTGGGCAGCAGGAGAGGACAGTAAAAGTAAAGGGTCGATTATCGAGCGTGCACTGAAGAGGTCAGAGAAACCTGAACAGCAACTCCTGCTTTTAGTCCAACACAAAGTGTTTTTCTCAGCTTATACCCAGGGAAATATTTGGTATTTTCTGAAAACTTTGAGGTACAAGCTATAGAAACATGCACTTACTGGGGAGCTGCTCCTGGCAGAGTCCAGGCAGAAAACACCCATCTCCTGCCCACGCAGGTCCAACCAAACCCATCAGTAGAGCTCTGACAGTAACAGTAGAACACCAGCTTACATCAGTTCTGCTCTGCGGTTCCCCATCAGTTTTCCTTTCTCATGAGGGCTGCAGTTTAGTTTGAGGAAACATCCAGCACGAAATCTGATCAGCAGTGGTGTTGGGCTGAGTCTAAAAACATGGGAAATGGGTCATTTCACACTCATACGCTGCTTCTCCGGTCCAGACCGTTCCTCCGTGCCCTCCTGCCGAAGGAACGGCGTCTCTGTCACCACCTTGGCCCGCTCCTGAGCAGTACCTGGGACACCTTCTCTCGAATTAGTTTGTTTTTCACAGTGTAGACGATGGGGTTGAGCATGGGTGGCAGGAGCACGTAGAGGTTGGCCAAGAGGATGTGAGCGTGGCGGGGAACGCGGTGGCCAAACCGGTGAGTGAAGAAGGAGAAAAGTGCTGGCGTGTAGAACATGAATATAACACAGGCGTGGGAGCTGCAGGTGCCCACTGCCTTGAGCTGGGCATCCCTGGACGAGAGCCTGAAGACAGCCTGGAGAATGAGGACATAGGAGACTCCAATGAGCACGATGTCCACGCCTGGGGACAGGAGGGTGGTGGCAAAGCCAAACCAGATGTTGACGGAGATGTCGGCGCAGGCCAGGCGGGCGATGCCCATGTGCTCGCAGTAGGTGTGCGGGATGAGGCGGTGCCTGCAGTAGGGCAGCCTCTGAAGGAGGAAGATTGTTGGGAACATCACACAGAAGCCCCTGGCTACTGCAGCCAGCCCTATCTTGGCTATCAGTGAGTGTGTGAACACGGTGGCGTATCGCAGGGGGTTGCAGATGGCCACGTAGCGGTCAAACGCCATGGCCAGCAGGATGGTTGACTCGGCAATGAAGCTGAGGTGCGTGAAGAACATCTGGATGAGGCAGGCATGGAAAGATATCTCCTTGGAAAGGGACCAGAAGATGCTGAGGGATTTGGGCACTGTGGAGGAGGACAGTGTGAGATCTGCCACCGCCAACATGGCCAGCAAGAGGTACATGGGCTTGTGCAGGCTCCGCTCCGTCACAATGACAAGCAAGAGGGTGAAGTTGCCAAGGAGCGCCGCGATGTACATCAGGCAGAACGGGATGGAGAGCCAGGAGTGCAGGTCCTCCAGGCCTGCTATGCCCAGCAGGAGGAAGGAGGTGGGCTGCAAGCTGGTCTGATTGAGATCCACCATGGTGGGATGGTATCTGAATTAGTTTGGGCTTCCTTCCCTGGAAGTGAAAATAGGGAAAGAGGTGGGGGGCACAGTTCCCGATACAGAAAACACCCGAGTTTCCCTGGAGCGCTTCATTTCTCTGGATCCCAACGTGGTTTAAAAAACCTCTCCCCCATACAGGGAAACTGACTCCAAATCAAGTAATAAAGTCAATTACAAAGTGTATTTCATGGGTGCAGGTGTTGAAACCCAGCCAAGGGATCTACCAAAGTTCACAGACTCGGGGAAGGACCCAGCCCCTCCAGCTCCAAGCGCTGCTCCTTATGGCACTTTTATTCTGTAGCTCCCAAAAGCATGAGGCAGGAGACAAGGTGGGACTGGCTGACACTGCTGTTGTATTTCTGTCTATTTTTCTGTTTCTCTCAGTACTCACCTCCCCTCGCTCCTCACTCCTTCACACCAGGGTTTGTAGGACAGCAGAGTGGATCCCTGCAAGGCTCGCGCAGCGTCCGGGGCAACGAGGCTGCTTACTGCTGGCTGCACCACATCACTGGGACAGGGTGAGCCACCAGCCTGTGCAGAACACAGCAGGGTGGCACATCAGCACCCCGTGGGGTCTGGGGTCCCGGGGGACGGCTGTGTGCTGGAGGGGTGGGACAGCCACAGGATATCAAAGCCAAGGCAGAAGCGCAGGGCTGAGGCAGAGCGCGGCTGTTGGTGGGAAACTGCACAATCCCGGCACAGAGTTTGCCCAGGAGATCTCAGGATCCTCAGGGTTTGCTCATATGGAGCCCAAAGACTGTCCCATGGCATAATGGGGTGGGGAGGGGGCACTTGCACTGCAGCTGGGTGACACACAACCCAGCAGAGCTGCCCCAGTGTGATCTGCCCCACAGTGTGTCACACCTCCAGAGCCTGGTCTCAGCTGGCCACATCAGCCACCAGATGTGCACTGAACAAACCCAAATCACAGAGTCCCAGACTGGTGGGGTGGGAAGGGACCTCAGGAGATCATCCAGTCCAACCCCCCTCCCAAAGCAGGGTCCCTACACCAGGTTGCACAGGAAAGTGTCCAGGTGGGTTTGGACATCTCCAGAGATGGAGACTCCACACCCTCTCTGGGCAGCCTGGCCCAGGGCTCCGGCACCCTCACAGGAAAGAAGTTTTTCCTCAGTTTCCCTGGAACTTCTGGTGTTCCAGTTTGTGCCCATTGCCCCTTGTCCTGTCACTGGCCACCACTGAGCAGAGTCTGGCCCCATCCTCTCAACACCCACCCTTTAGATATTGATCAACATTGATCAGATCCCCTCTCAGGCTGCTCTTCTCCAGG
The DNA here is from genome assembly GCA_907165065.1 of Caprimulgus europaeus. The sequence goes on along the minus strand of OU015523.1, from coordinate 125,967,106 downwards.
CTGAACAGTCCCAGCTCTCTCAGCCTCTCCTCATGCAGATGCTCCAGCCCCTCAGCATCCTCACAGCCCGATCCTCCAGTGACCCAGCGTGTGCAGGGTTTCTGTGCAGTCCCCTCTGTGCACACCAGGGACTGGTGCAGTTTTTCCCCTTTGTGCTGCCTCGGGGCTCGTGTTTGTGCTTCCCCTCCCTCCACACGTGGCCCAGCCCTGCCGAGAAGCTGGTCTGCAGTGTTTCCAGAGAACTAACAAAGCCACCCGTGGGGCAGCATCAGCCAAACCAGCTGAAATGAGAAGAGCTGTGAACCCTTCACAGGCAGTGGGTGGTCAGGGTTAGGTCTCCCAGCTGCTTTGACTAGCACTAACCTGGTGATGACAGCAGGAGGCTTTGCTGATGGTCTTTTGCTTCTCTGAATGCACATCCCAGTCCCCTTATTGGGAATCACAGGATCCCAGAACTGCCTGGATGGGAAAAGCCCTTTGAGCTCCTGGAGTCCAACCATGAACCCAGCACTGACCAGTCCCCACTGACCCCTGTCCCTCAGCACTGTGTCTACACGACTCTTCAATCCCTCCAGGGATGGGGACTCCACCACTGCCCTGGGCAACCCCTTCCAATGCCTCAGAACCCTTTCAGCAAAGAAATTCTTCCTCACATCCCATCTCAGCTGCCCTGGGCAGCCCCTTCCAGTGCCTGATGAATTGCACACGACAGGCAGCAGGAGGGCAGCAGCCAGATCTGCCGGCTTCCTAGAGCCAGGCTGTGATCTCCTGCATGGAATATTGATTCAGGTGGAGCCTGGGAAACTCTCCTGCAGGCAGCTGCTGCAGGTAGCACACCCTCCAGGTCAGAGAAGGACCCTGGAGCCAAAGGAGCAGCATTTCCATGGCAAGCCCTGGCAAAGGGTGGTTCTCATCTCAGAGCCTAAAGCTGCAGCTTGGAGGGATCCGGGGGATCTGCAGAATTTTACCTTCTAGTTCAAATTAGGTGAAACCTGACAAATAACAGCTACTGCAAACAACTCACCAGCTCCCATGACAGCCAGGAATGAGGTCTATCTGCCTCTGAACCCGAGGAGACACCTGCAGAGAGGGGCAGGGAGGTGACAGTGATATTTATACACTTCCCTGAGTCCCCGTGGGGCTCACAGGCAGCTGGGAGCAGCAGAGCTCTGGTCTGTGCTGCTTGGACAAACGTGATGAGAAGTGTCCAAAATCCCTGGGTTTTCAGTGGGATTCCTTTACTGGAGCTGCCTGGTGACATTTTACCTTCCATGGGCTCCTAACGATGGTGTGGGACCGAGGGCACCGAGCCCTCCGGGCGCTGAGTCCTCTCCTTCACAGCGGGATGGGGGTGAGGTGGGGTGGCTGAGGACACACAGGTGAGGGATGCTGACCTCCAGCCAACCCTACAGAGATGAGGCAGGGTCTGCTGTGATCGCTGCCTCTCCTCTCTGTGGGTGCTCAAAGGCAGCTGCTCCAGGCACCAGGGTGACTGACACAGCCAGGGTGTCTGCTCCCTGCAGCAGGACGTCCGTGCCACCCCAGCCCTGGCCACCCCTGGCCAGCCCTGGCCACCCCTGACCTCAATGCTCAGCACTGATTCTCTGGGAGGACTCTGGGGGCATAAAAGGAAAATCCAGTATTAACCAGGAGAGGGAATGGTCAACAAGGGGGTGAGCAGAAAGAGGTTGTGGGGGAATGGAAACTAATAAAAATATGAAGTAAAACCCGAGTACCTTAAATAAAGCACTAAAGACAGATTGAGTTGCTGAAATAAAAAGAAAAAGCTTGACTTTAGCCAGGTATTTTCTTTTTCAACCAGGTATTTTCTTTTTCCTTTCTTCTTCCTTTTTTTCTTTCTCAGGAAAATTGTGACCTGACACCTCAGGAATCAACATTTCAAGGTAAGATTTCTCAAGCCCCTGGAACTGGGCTATTTGCAGACAGTCATTGTCACCAGCTGCTGGCACGTGCACGCCTGGTGGCTGTCCTGCCCCAGCACAGGCACTGTAGCACACAAGCCCTGTCTCAGACTGACCCCAGTGTAAGAATTCCTGGTTTTAATTAAAGATCCCAAAGCCTCAGTGTCCCACTGGACATACCTGTGGCACGGGCAGACTAGCTCTCGCTTTCTGATGCCTGAAAATCAGTGACATTGGTAAAGCTGGAATTGTCTGCACCCCACACCCAAGCTGTGTGTCCTTCCCTGTGGGTCAGGCAGCAGCAGGCAAATCTCACAGGGTCTCAGGGCAGGGGGAACTGCTCTCACCTCATTTCTCTCTCTCCCCCTGTTCCCAGCACCTCGAGCAGCCCCAAGGGTGGCAGCTTTTGGCACTGCCCAGCAGCTCTCAGCAGTTCCTCCCTCCAGTCCCACGCTGGTGGCAGGTCTGAAAGCAGGCGTGGGTTTTACATTCCTCAGCTTTGGGGTTTTCAACCTGAAAGTCTCAAACCGAAAGCACAGCCACCTTTGGAATGCAGCAGCTCTGTCTGGGGGGCTGGGGGTGCAGATCTGTGCACATCCTTTCTCTGCCTTAATCAGGTTTCCTCTGCAAAATGCCTTCAGGTGAGGACCCTCTCATGGAGAATTTATTTCTGGACTGTGTCCCTGCTTCAACAAAAGGAGGAAAATGAGAAAAAAAAGAATCCCAGAATGGTTTGGGTTGGATGGGACCTTAAAGCTCCTCCAGTCCCAACCCCCCTGCCAGCAGCAGGGACACCTTCCACTGACCAGGTTGCTCAGAGCCTCATCCAACCTGGCCCAGAACACTTCCAGGGAGGAGCAGCCACAGCTTCTCTGGGCAACCTGGGCCAGGGTCTCACCACCCTCACACCAAACAATTTCTTCCTCACATCTCAGCTCCAGCTCCCCTCTGCCACTTTCAAGCCATCACCCCTTGTTCTGTCACTCCCTGCCCTTGGCCAAAGTCCCTCCCCAGCCTTCCTGGAGCCCCTTCAGGTACTGGGAGGCCACTGGAAGGTCTCCCTGGAGCCTTCTCTTCTCCAGGCTCAACAGCCCCAGCTCTCCCAGCCTGTCCTCACAGGAAAAGAAAAGGACAAACACCCTTTCTGTGCAGTTCTGGACATGGGTCACAGAACCTGTGGGGTGCATCTGGCATGGGGCAACCTGTGTGACCCCACGGAGGGGTCTCATTGGTGGTCTCCAAAGCGGAGATACCACAACCACCATCCCCTTGTTTACACGGGGAGCTCCCCACCGTGGGCTGAGGGCACCGCGACCTGGGGGGGGTGACTGGGGACCTGGAGCACCCACACCCCACCCGGCAGCACCCAGCAGAGGGAAGCACCGAGCTGTGCTCCGGCACCCGCAGCCTCCTGGGGTGCTGGGCAGGGGCTGTGGCAGATCCCCGGGGACAGGGCAGCGGGAGTTTGTGGGATCCTGACTTCACACCTCCTTGGGCTGCAGCCAACGTTCTCAGCTGGTGAGACAGAGCCCAGCTCTGGCCGTGCTGGTCACAGAGGACGTGTGGATCTTGCCTGTCACAGTGCTGGTTGCACAGGGTGTAACCAACACGGGCAGAAAGCGTGAAAACCGTTCCTCAGTGTTCAAACGGCTTTAACATGTCCCTCCCAGGGTGCTCGGTTTATGGAGCTGGCACCTCTGGCTCAGCTGGGAGGGAACAGCTCCTTCTGAAACACCCCCGCCCCGCCAGCTCAAGTGGGAAGAAATCAATCTTCCGAGTCGAGAGGAGCCTGGCTGAGGCGCTGTGCTGCAGAGCCTGGCACACACTCATTAGTGCGTGCTGATTGAGCAGTGACACCTCAAGAAACGCGGTGGTGTAGCCTAACCCAGGCAAAATGCTCCAGGTGAAACAAGGAAAGAGCTGTGGGGGAAAGCACTTGTGTTTTAGGGAGAAAACAACACATTTGGTTAATGTCTGAGAGTCCAAAAGTCACTGCTTTATACAAAGGGTCCCCCCTGCAGACCTGGGGAGCTGCTTCTATTATCACCCCCCTGTTTGAGTGCTGGGTTCAGTGTTGGGCCCCTGAGTCCAAGAAGGACCTGGAGGTGCTGGAGCGTGTCCAGAGAAGGGAACGGAGCTGGGGAAAGGTTTGGAGCACAAGTGTGCTGAGTTCAGGCTGAGGGAACTGGGGGTGCTGAGCCTGGAGAGAAGGAGGCTGAGGAGAGACCTTGTGGCTCTGTCCAAGTCCCTTGGAGGAGGGTGCAGAGAGGTGGGGGTGGGTCTGTTCCAGCAAGGAGCAAGGGACAGGACAAGAGGAAATGGGCTCCAGTTGTGCCAGGAGAGGTTCAGATTTGATCTGAGGAATAAATTCTCCACCCAAAGGGTTGTGAAGCGCTGGCACAGGCTGCCCAGGGAGGTGGTGGAGTCGCCTTCCCTGGGGGGATTGAACAGACGGGCAGATGAGGTGCTGAGGGACATGGGTTAGAGGTGGGATTGGCAGTGTTGGGTTCATAGCTGGATTCTATGATCTTAGAGGGCTTTTCCAACCACTACAGTTCTGTGATTCCTTTACCCAAACCACACCTGACCTGGCTCTCCAGGGAGGAGGAGGATGGGAGGAGGAGGAAAGGGTCTCCAGGGCTCATCCCCTGCCTCCATCAGCAGGCGACGATGATGCGGTGCAGAGCTGTGTTGCACGCCAGGGTGGAGCTGGTGCTGTGGGGGTTAAAGCATCTGCTCTGAGAAACCAAGAGCCCTCCTGCTCCCAGGCCAGCCCTCTCCCACCGGGGGATTGCTGGGACTCTCCTCTAAACCCACGGCTGCTGCCAGCCCTGACAGTCAGGACCCGGCTGCCTCCTCGCAGCGGAGCTGGCGGGGAGCTCGGGGTGGTCGCGAGCGAGGCAGGTGAGTGGGGTCTTTGCTCTGTCCTGGGAGATTGAGCGGTGCCATGGACAGGGCTCAGCTGGGTCCCAGCTCCTCCCAGGTGCTCACACCTGCAAACATCCCTGTCACCCTCCGAGGGGTTTAAAGCCGGGCAGAGGAGGTGCTCAGAGGTCTGGGTCAGCAGTGGGCAGGTAGGGTTGGACTCCAGGATCTCAAAGGTCTTTTCCAACCAGACCATTCAATGATGCTGTGATGGGCCAGGTGGGTGTCGCTCCAAGGAGCTGTGCTCTGTCCCCTTTCCAGGGGCTGGCAGGGACATGGGAGAGCTCTCAGAGCCCCCAGACCCTGGTGTTTCACTGCCTGTGCAGGGCAGCCCCTGGAGCAGCTTCCTGAGGACACTCAGCCTGAGTGAAATCCTGGGCTGCAGCTGGGGAATTTGTCATTTTGAGGAATACATCAAACTGTAAGAGTGAAAACGAGCCACCACTCAGAAAAGCAACCACAAGGATTCACCCATCTCTTGTGCTCTTCCTGACATGTGGGAGCTGATCTCAGGATTTGGGAGGGTCCTGCATTCTGCCAGCCCAGTCCCAGCCCACGCTCTGCCAGCTTAAAATAGCTCCTGTGCACTGGGAACGTGCTGGTTTGTTGCACTGAGGTAGGTGAGACAAGGGAGGTCCCCAATCCTTCGTGCAGGCATCTGGCACAGCATCCCTCCAGCACAGTCAGAGCTCTGGAGGAAGAGATGGGGAGTATCAGAAACTTAGGGCAGTTGAAAATGACCTCTGACAGTTCCTGTGCTCTCAGGGTCTGCTTTAACCCACCCTGTCAGATGTTTCTGTCTGAAGGTGACTTTCTCCCCAACTCCTCCTCCTTCCCCTCCAAGCAGTGTGGGGTGATCTCTGACAACCTTCTCTTGAGGACTAGAGAAAACTCCCCCACACTGAAGTGTTTTAATGCTCTCCTTGTGCAAGCCCAGGTCAACCCATGGAGCTTGTCCTGCTTTTGCAGTTATCCCAGGGTGCTGCACTGGGCTCGAGACCGTGTGCTGAGACAGGGAAGGGCAAAGAGACGTGCTGGGGTTAGGAGCCTTGTGAGTCTGAGGGAAGAATGGCAATATTTCTGCAGTTTCCTGAACAGATAGATGGATTAGGTATTTGAAATGTGATGGTTTCACAGTTATTTAAGATGTTTCAAGAACTTTTCTAGACTCACGGGTGGATTTTCCAGATGAGGTGACACAAACCTCTGTAACAGACCTCACTTTGCTGTCAAAACCAGTCATTTCCAGAGCAGTTTCTTAAAAACCCCGTTACCCACTTCCAGTCCCACTGCCTTCCTCCCTGTTGCTGTCCAGGGGATGTCCTTATGCAGACAGGGTAGGTGACCTCTCTAGGAGATGTCAGAAAGCTGATGTGGACCACACTGGGCTGACCTGGGGCTGTGGAGACCTCACTGACCGTCACTGATGGATACTGAGGGTGCACTGGCTTTGCTCCCCACAGCCCCTGAACAAGCACCCAGGAGAGGGTGAGAACCCCTGTGGTAGATGGTCCTCAAAGACAGAGGAGGAGCAGAGTGAGGCATGCAGAGAAGCCTGCAAGCACTGTGGGGAGGGGACTGTAGAGGTTACTGTCCTTGAGTCCTGTCCCCATCTCTCCTGGCAGCATGAGTTTGCAGAAAGCTTTTCTTAGGAGCAGTTCCACCTCTCCTCCCTGTGTTTCTGTGGGAGGATGTCCAGGGAGACATCCTGCTTTTATACCACGTCCTTGTAACTTCCAGTTTACATTTACCCCTGTGCCACCTACACACGCTGCTCTGTGGCTGATCACTGGCCTTCAGCTTCAGTAGATCTCTGTCAGCCTAAAAGGGCCAGGCCCTTCTGGTCTCCATTCCTAAGAAGGCAGCTCTGTTCCACAGGCAGATCCTTTATCACCTCTTCTTCCACCGGAGACTCCCAGCAAACCCCCCAGGTCTGACACCAGCGGTGAGCACAGCCCTCGCACTGCAGTGACACTTCCCTCTCTGGGTCTGCGTTTCCACAAGCCCTCGTGGCCATTTCTTGGTTTAAAGTGTTCATTCCCCCACCCTCCCAGGCAGCTTCTGCACAGCTCCTGGTGAGCTTTGCTGTCACACACTTCTGCTGGTCACGGTGGTGCCCCTGATCCAAGGCTGCAGACTGAAGAGCTCTGGACCATCCCTGTTTCTTACAGCCTGTGTGTGGTTTGTTCCAGGGCAGTGATTCAGGGATGGGATGGAGCCTCCTTGTTTCATCCCAACGGGGACCAACAGCAGCCAGACCAGGACCCTGTCATTCCTTTTGGGTGGCTTTTCTGCACGGGGGACTGCCCAGATGTGGTCTGCTGTTCCTCTCTGCTGCATGTACCTCCTGGCACTGCTGGGGAACCTGACTGTCCTTTCCATCATTAGGGCAGAGCAGAGCCTCCACGCACCCATGTACCTGCTCCTAGCTATGCTGGCTGTGGCTGATCTGGGCTTGTCCACATCCACGTTCCCTACCATGCTGAGGATGCTGTGGCTGGAGGCCAGGGTGATCAGCTTTGGCACCTGCCTTGCCCAGATGTTCTTCATTCACACCTTCACGGATATTGAATCCGCTGTCATTCTGGCCATGGCCTTCGACCGCTACGTGGCCATCTGCCACCCCCTGCGCTACTCCTCCATCCTCACCAACTCAGTGGTCACCAAGATGTGTGTGGCAATCGTCGTGAGGACCATCCTTGCCCTGTTCCCACTCCCAGTGCTGCTGACCCGGCTGTGTTTCACCGGGCTCAGCGAGCTCTCCCACCCCTACTGCCTGCACCCAGACATCATCAAACAGGCGGGCTCGGACACGAGGGTTAACAGTGCCTACGGCCTCTTCGTGCTGCTCTCCACACTGGGCCTGGACTTGCTCTTTGTCCTCCTGTCCTACCTCCTCATCCTTAAGACCATCCTGAACATTGCAACTTGGAGGGGGCGCCTCAAAGCCCTCAACACCTGCATCTCACATATCTGTGCTGTCCTGCTCTTCTTCGTCCCCATGATCTGCCTGTCCATGATGCACCGCTTTGCCAAGCACGTGTCCCCCCAGGCCTTCGCTTTCACAGCCAACCTCCACTTCCTTGCCCCACCCATCCTGAACCCCATCGTTTACAGCGTGAAAACCAAAGCCATCCGCAGGCGGATACTGAGGGTGCTCTGACACAGAGGGGTCTGCAGGTCCAGGGTTCTCATTTCCTGGTAAAGCCAACATGATGGTCACTGCCACCTGCCCTGTGCAAGGTTCAAGCCCCAAGAGGACAAGCCAGGGGAGGAGAACACCCAAACTTCTGCCAGGGTCAGGACATGTGGCAAGTGAGGATGTAAGGAAGGTAAAGGGACGCGGAAGGTAAAGGATACGCAGATACCTGCAGTGTGAGAACATCTGGTTAATGGCTCTTCAACACACAGACAGAGGCCAAAGACAGGAGCAATGACAAATCCTACCTGGGTACACAAACCCAGGACCCCAGGAGGTAACAGAGACAATAACACAGAGCACAAACTCCAGGCCAGTGACTGAGGAGCGGCTGAGGAGCCGGGAGGAAAGGGCCAAGCAGATCTGCTGAGAGGGGAGAAAGGAAGTGACCACGTGTGCCCTGGGAAAGCAGATTTAGTGCTGGGTATTCCATGGGGCTTGTGTAGAATTGTACATGGGAGGATCCAAGGGGCTTGTGGAAATGTGCAAAACATATTATGGGATGTTGAGAAGAACAATCAAAGGCAAGGGAAAGGAGGGACCTGGGTGTACTGGGAGGGACCAGCGTGGGAACATGGAGGGGGCTGGTGAAGGGGCTGATCAGTGTGAGGTGTTGCTGGTCAATGTGCCCTCAGGCCGTGCACCCAATCACCACAGGTGCTCATTAAACTCATTTCTGGCTCTCCTCTGAGTGGCCTCCCTGTGTGTCCAGGGGTATGTGGGGGGGATTTGGTGACAAACGTTAAACTGGACTAACTGATGAACGAGAGGAGACCTGGAAAGAGCCAAGGCTGGAGCTGGAGAGTGGGCAAACAGAGTCTGGGCATGGATCTGGACAGGCTTCTGGTCTGCTCCAGGGTTTGAGGGACCCACGGACACACGAGTGACTGTGAGTCAAGTGGGCGAGGGTTGTGCCCTGTCCTCACCACCCACTGAAGAGAAACAGGGCTGGGTCATGCTGGTCATGTCTACATGAGCACTGGCTTGTGCTGACACAGCCCAAACAGTGTCCATGGTGTGACAGCTGCCCTCCTGACTTGTCTTCAACATCAGGTCAGCTGTCCTGGGTCTCTGGGATGTGCTGAGGTTGCCCTCCAGGAACACCTTTCCCACACTCTTTGGTCCCTGTGGGACCCACCTCTGCAGGATGATTCTGTGGAAGGTGGAAGAGGGCAGAGATGCAGGTGTGGGACCATCTCTTCCACCTTCCAGCTTTCTTCTTCTTCACCCACAGTTTCAGGATCAGTTTCTGCCACCCTGTCCATGTCTTGCTGGCCAGCCAGGACCACCCAGGCCATAAACCTCTCTGGGTAAGGGGTGAAGAGCAAGGAGATGTGGGCAGGGATGCTTGGCTTGATCTGATGGAAGCAGCACAGCATTGCTCTGGCAGGTGGGGCTGGATGAGCCCAGACTCAGCAGCCTCCTCGTCCTGCTCTCTGCTCTCCCCAGATGTCTCCTGGAGCATCCCAGCTCCCTCCAGCTGCTCTGGTCATTCCAAGCTCCTGCAGGAACTCACCCAGCTCTTAGTCCTCTTGTTGGGGTGCTTTGGGGTGTGGAGCATCGTGAGTGCAGCGTTGCAGTTATACTTTAATTCAGAAGGTCAGCAGCAGGTCTAGGTGTGATTTCAGTTATTTAAGTCTCCTCTCAGCCCTCAGAAAGGTTCTTGGGAGAGGCAGAAGGTTCGTGGAGGGTCTTCCAAAATCTTGGAATGGATTTTACTGCAGCACTTGGTGTTGACTGATGGATGGGACATTTTGAAAATAACCCAATAATAAAATAAACACCCTGGAAGGATTTCATCTGACTGGAGGAAATGATGAGAACACAATGTTTTAATGGCCATTGTTGATGGGGGGGAGAAATGGAATAGCTGGTGCTGAGCATTGCAGCTCGAGAGCCTCGGAGTGGATGAAGATGGTCAGATTGCAGTATCTAAAGTTATATTTATTCCTGTGTTCTTTGGGGCCTGTCTGCCCCCACCAGTGAAACACTAATGAAGAAATATGATGCACAGGGACAGGGTGAATGCATTTTTATTGCAAGGAGGAATTGCATTAGGGAAATGTTAACTGGAATATCTGAACCATCTGTACTTGTGCAGTCATTTGACAGAGGTTTGTTACCGCAGCCACCATGAACCCCCCGGCTGGAACAGGCCGGGCTGGAGGGGCAGCTGCAGCAGCTCTGCTCGAGAGACCCCATGAGACTGACCCCAGAGGGTCCTGCCCGGGGTGGTGGCCCAGGAGTGGTGGCAGGTGCCTTATTTTCAGAGTGAGCTGAGCTAAGGAGAATATGTTCCCATTCATAGAACCACAGAAGGGTTTAGATTGGAAGGGACCTGAAAGCTCCTCCAGTCCCAACCCCCTGCCAGCAGCAGGGACACCTTCCACTAGACCAGGTTGCTCAAAGCCTCATCCAACCTGGCCGAGAACACTTCCAGGGAGGAGCAGCCACAGCTTCTCTGGCCAACCTGGGCCAGGGTCTCACCACCCTCACACCAAACAATTTCTTCCTCACATCTCAGCTCCAGCTCCCCTCTGCCACTTTCAAGCCATCACCCCTTGTCCTGTCCCTCCCTGCCCGTTCTGGGTACCTGGGTTTGATTTCCACAGGGACACACAGGAACTGCAGTGCCCCTGGGCTATCAGAGGGAATTTCGCTCACCGCTAGCACAGGCATGAGCACGACTCCCTGCACTCCCCAGGGGACAGCAAAGTGACACTCAGCCCTTCCCCTCAGCCTGGACCCAGCAGCCTCGCTGTGGCACTGGGAACTTCTGCAGCAGGTCACTACACGGCACCAGGACCTCATCCCAGTGCTTGGACCTTGCTCCCAGTTCCTCCCGTTCAGACGCAGGTAAACTCTGCAGGCACAAGCCCACCTACGTCAGGGGACAAACTGGCACGGGGATTCCCTCACAGCAGAGAAGAGCTGAGCCAGCTTCTCTAAACCCAGGCACCTGGAGGTGATGTTAGAGCCTTCCCAGTCCAGACCAGCTCCAAACCAGTCTGCTGCCTCTGTGCTCAAACTGGCAGTGAGGAAGCACCAGCGTCTCCAGTGCCTGTGCCTGCGGGTCATTCCCATTAAAGAGAGGAGTGTGGGAGTCCCTGAGTGCTGCTGTAGGGCCAGAACAAAGGATAAAAGGGCACAGATAGGAAGAGGAAGATCTGGTTCAGCAGTGGACAGGTACGGTGGGACTCATCATCTCAAAGGTCTTTTCCAACCAAACAATTCTGTGATTCTGTGATAAACTGGGAAATTCACCCACAAAGTCTGTCCTTGCACATCAACTCAGACCCAGAAGGTGTGGGAAAGGACTTGGTCCCAGCCCAGAAAAGCCAGAACATGCAGCAGCCACATGCTGTGCTCTTGGTGAAGACAGGGTGAAGCTCTCCCCCTGGGAATCAGCTGCTGAGAGGGCACAACTGGGTTTTACTAGGGGAGAGGTTTCCTAAAGTGGTGAGGGGGTTCACTGGAGCAGCAGCTCCGTGCTGTACCAGCACTGGTGCAGAAGGAGGCATTTCTCAGGGCAGGGAGACACTGTCCTCACCCCTTTGCTCAGCTGGTGACCACGCACACGCGCCTCACGCTGATGGCCCAGGTCCATCTCTTATCACCACGGTCAGCTCAGGAGCAGAATCCCCCGTGCAGCATGCACAGGGAGCAGCGAGCCCCTCACAAGGCTCTCCCTTCCCTTCCCTTCCCTTCCCTTCCCTTCCCTTCCCTTCCCTTCCCTTCCCTTCCCTTCCCTTCCCTTCCCTTCCCTTCCCTTCCCTTCCCTTCCCTTCCCTTCCCTTCCCTTCCCTTCCCTTCCCTTCCCTTCCCTTCCCTTCCCTTCCCTTCCCTCCCAGGTATCTCCCTGCCCAGTGCTTGTGGGCTGGCAGCACTGCCGGGTGTCCAGGGCCCTGCCTCAGTTTCCCCTCTCACCCCATCCACCCCCAGTTTGGCCTCAGCACCCCGTGGGGTTTCACCAGCACCAGAGGGAGCAGGAACCCGGCCTGGGGACCCGCACAGGGCACGGGGTCTGCGGTTGGGGGTCCGGTGCTGCTGCCGTGCCAGGCCCCCGTAGATGCCGTGTGCCTTTCCCTGGGCAGAGCCACACGCACGACGGGCACGGTGCCACGGGGGCTCACGGGGGGGCAGGGGGTCCCGGGGGAACAACCCAGAAGAAGACTCTGGCGGGGTGGCTTGGCCAGCCTTGCTTGTCTTTCCCCCTCCCTTCCTCACACCCGTGCCTCAGTTTCCCTGCCTGGATAAAGGGGTTTGTGTCCATCGGCATCAGCCCGAAGCTCTGTGGCTCCTGTCCCACCTCCATGGAGCAGCACAGGGGTCACCCCCGGCCACGCCACGTTTCAATATGAAGGGAAAGGCGCTTCCCGGGGCAGCCATGGTGCCTTCACCCCCTCCTGTGTGCCTGCTCGGAAGGGGCTGGTGTGAAACACGGTGCCAGGAGATCCCAGGCGAGTTTTGTGCCTCATGACACACGGGGGCTCAGCCCGGACACCCCAGCGCTTCCCAACAAACGTCCCCCTTTCCCGAGGGGGTCCTGCCCCGCCGCCAGCACCGCGGGACCCTCTGGGTGCAGCTGCCCTGCTCGGTGCCTCAGTTTCCCTGCCAGGGGCTCTGCCGGCCGCCAGCGCAGGGGGAAGCCGGGAGCCCCCGACCCCCGAGAGCCCTTCTGTGGGGAGGGAATAAGGTGGGGAGCTGCCCTCTGCCACGGGAACGGCTCCAACAGCAGCGGCACATTTCGCTCCCCTGGCAGCACCCAGCCCTGCAAGAGGGCAGAGGGGAGCTGGAGAAGAGGGGCTGGCTGTGGGGACACGGCCCCCCGGCCCTTTGGCAAGAGGAGCCCCTGAGCCTGCCCCGGGCCCTGCCCCGAGATGGAGGCAGCCATGAACCCGCGCTGCCGCAGGGGCCTGCAGCCCGCGCTGCCCGGGATCCCGGGGCCGCCTTCCCTCTCCGGCTCTGGGAGCACCAACAGCTCTGGGGACGCTCAGTATTGTCCCTCTGGTGCCCCCCGGCCCCGCAGGGACATTTTCTGCCGCGTCAGGAGTCTGACACAGCACGCAGGGAGCGCTGCGCCGGGCCCGGGGCCTTATCTGGGCGCAGCCGGGCCCCTGTTTGCGCGGCCCGGTTATCGCCGGCCGCAGCCCCGCGCGGGGAGCTGCCGCCGTGACTCAGCACCGGCCGCGGTGCCCGGTGCCGCTGCCAGCTCACGGCCCTCAGCGGGTGACGGGAGAGCCCCTGGCAGAGACCCAGCACCAATGGCTCCAACATCCCGCTGCAGAACACGGGCTGGAGCCCCGGCCATGGCAGCCAGAGCCCGTCTGGCTCTGCCGGGCCGGTGCCGCTGGTGCCGGAGCTGCCTTTGTGCCCGAGTGGCTGAGGACGAGCCTCAAAATAAAGTGTCCCTGTGGGCTGGGGTGAGACAGGGGCTGTGAGACCTTCACAGAGTCACTGAGGGGTTGGGTGGGAAGGGACCTTCAATCTCCTCCGGTGCCAACCCCCTGCCAGCAGCAGGGACACCTTCCCCCAGCCCAGGTTGCTCAAAGCCTCATCCAACCTGGCCGAGAACACTTCCAGGGAGGAGCAGCCACAGCTTCTCTGGCCAACCTGGGCCAGGGTCTCACCACCCTCACACCAAACAATTTCTTCCTGGAATTCCTTCCCTGCCCCGGGTCTCAGCTCAGCCCCAGAAGATGCTGCTCCTTGGGGGTCCCCAGGAGAAAGGGGCTCTGCCAAGCCCTCGATGCTGGGGTGATGTCTGGTGCTGGGGGGACCTGAGCACAACCAGTAACGGCCTTCAGGCCAGTCCCTGCTTCACCCACACGTCCTGGGACCCCAGGGGGCCGGGATGTGTGGCCGCACACCAGAGCCTCTGCTGGGACAGCGGGAGAGGCTCTGCCGGGGGCTGCCCACACACGGGCATCAGGCCAGGCAGGGGCTGCTGCCCCTGTGAGGGGCACACGCTGCAGGAGCCCTCACCCAGCTGCTCCAGAGGGATTGTCCCAGCTGCAGCCCCTTTCCAGAGCCACTTTGCTACTGGAATAAAGAGCAGCAGGTGCCAGGTGGGAGCCAGGTCTCCCTTCCTGCCTTCCTAAAACCAAGGGCCACAGAAGCAGGTCTGGCTCTGCCCGTTGCCCACACTGACTGCTTGAATGGCACCAGGGGACACAACCCACACAGAGAAGGTGTCCCTGACCCAGCTGGTCCTGTGCCACAGACAGGAGGAGGAAGGTCCCTGCCTGAGCTCTGTGATGCCCCGTCACAGCCCCACAGGAGCTTTCCCGGCTCCCAGGGACATCTTCCATTAGGCAGTGCCCCGGGCCTGTCAGGGGGGGGACACAGCTCTCGTGGGTCCCATCCAGTGCTGGGGCTTTTTGGGGAGGGTCTGTGGTTGAGGGAACCTTCTGCAGAGCAGTGACAAGGCAGAGCCAGCTGGACCTGCAGCAGGCACAGAACTGGGAGGACTGGCCAGGTCCCTTGGAGCTCAACTGCTGCTTAGAAGAAAGGATGCTGGGGTTCTGTCAAGGGGAAAGTGAGGACATTTGTCCTTACTCTGAAGTCTCTGGGGTTTAAATGTGTGGAGGGGAACCTGCTCTCCACACTGTCCAGCACAGGTACAACCCAGCATCACCCCGGAGCAGCGGGCTCCTCTGCTCCTCCTGCAGCGAGAGCTGGCTCAGTTTGTCCAAGGAGCCCTGGGCTCCTTAGTGACCCCGGGTGAGGAGGGATGTGGGGAGGAGAGGAGAGCAGCCTGACCTTCCAGGTGGGAGAGTGCTCCCCAAGGCAGGGGCTGGGGGGATCAGGGGAGGATGCAGCACCAGACACCGTCAGCAGCCCAGGGAAGGGGGCAGCTGGTGCCCGTGCCCAGGATTTGGAGCCACAAGTGCCTCGAAAGCCCTGCAGAAGCCCCAGCGTTTTCAGAGGCAGAGGTTTCACACCTCTTCTTGGAGGTCTGATGTCTCCAACCTGCCTGACAGGACTGTGCTCCCTCCCACAGTAATTTCCCTCCCCAGCCTGTCCCACAGCGGGGGAGCCCAGACCCTCTCTGCTCCCTGGGCTGATCCCAGCTGCCTGTGCCAGCACCCACTTGGCTCTGCAGCTCTCCCCTTCCTGGGCCTGTAAAGCACCCAGGGTCCAGCCCTGGGCAAGGGGTGTTTCTGGCCACATTCTGTTCTCCTGAGCTGATGCCTGTCAGTTTGAGCCCCACATCAGCAGAGCTGCTTTTGCAAAATACCTGAGTCCAGGGAATTCCCTGCTGACTGGTCAAAGTGCAGAGACAGGATCACAGAATTGTTGTGGTGGGAAAAGCCCTTTAAGATCATCGAGCCCAACCAGGAACCCAGCACTGCCAATCCCACCTCTAACCCATGTCCCTCAGCCCCTTGTCTACCTCTCTTTTAAATCCCCCCGGGGAAGGTGACTCCACCACCTCCCTGGGCAGCCTGTGCCCGTGTTTGACCACCCTTTGGGTGAGGAAGTTTTCCCTGAAAACAGAGGAGGGCAAAGCACCAGGACTGCCAGAACTCTAGGCACTGTTTGTGGCTGCAGGACCCCAGGGATACTGCACCCCACCCAGGATCAGGACTTTTGGAATTTTTTGAATTGCCAGAGCCAGCAGAGCGCTTGCACTGCAGGATCTCCACGTGGGAGCACAGGGATGCAGCTCACACGTGGGGCTGCGTTAGTCCCTGGGCGCTTTTTGCTCTGTAGGTTTCCTAACCGGGGCACTGTGTGTCATCCCGTGGTGTTCTCATCACTTATTTCATCTGCATGGGCTGGAGACCCCAGAAGGGACCTTTTATGTGGGTCTGATTTTCCATCCCTGTCTCTCTCCTGCTCTGGCAGTGCCCAGGGTCCCTGGGGACACACGTTTGGGGATCCCCACATTGCTGGGGGAGCAGAGGGGAGGGCTGGGTGACAGAGAGCCTGCTCTCACCCTCCTGATCAGCCCTGTTGGTGCAACACTGCTCTGGTGTGAACGCTGCCTTTGGGCACTAGGCAGTGATGAAGGGACCCTGAAATCCTGTCCTGTACCACCTCTCACCTGCCACGAGAGAAAACATGACAGGAACTCATGTGTCCAGAGAAATCGTGGCTGTCCCCTCCCTGGAAGTGTTCTGGGCCAGGTTGGATGAGGCTTTGAGCAACCTGGTCTAGTGGAAGGTGTCCCTGCTGCTGGCAGGGGGGTTGGGACTGGAGGAGCTGTAAAGTCCCTTCCAACCCAAACCAGTCTGGGATTTTATGAGAAAACTCAGTTTGCCCCATGGACACCAGGGCAGCACACTGGTGTGAGCAGCAAACAGTGGCAGCTGAGGGTGGATGGAGACACGATGGTACGATTGTCCAGGTCCCAGCAGGCAGCAGAGTGGGACCCCAGCCCCACTAACAGCACAGCCCATTTCTGCTGAATCCAGGGGCAGAAAACAGCCTGTCACACCTGGGCAGCGCCGGGCGCTGGCTTTTATCACGGCCTGCAGGGAGGGTGGTGAGGAGCTATCTGCTGCGGGGCTCGCAGGGCGTGGGCGGCCCTGGGCTGCCCGTGGGTGATAGGGGGGAGCTGGGCACGGCCAGGGCGGTGGGGTCCCCACCAGCCTCTCTCAGGCTGATAGTTGGGTGTTGTCCTGCATTGCTGTGGCCGGGGATGCTCCACTGACCCCAGCACGGGAAAGCAAAGCAGAGCCCCTGGTGCTGCCATGGTGCAGCGCGGTCCAGAGCAAAGTGTGCACCATGATGGGGACTCACCACACCCCTGGGCACAGCTGGAAAACAACATCTGGCTGCCTCAACCCCCTGCTCTCCCCCTCTGCACCCTGGAAGTGCTGCACTGAGCGTGTCCCTCGCTCGAGCTGTCCCTCTCGGATGTCCCCTCCAGCCCAGAGCTCAGGTGGGCTCGTTCTGCAGCCCAGGGCAGGGGCTCTGGTAGGGAGCCACGGGCTGGACCCCCTTGCCAGGAGCCTGTATCCCTCCTGTCCTGAGCAGTGGAAACCCCAGCGAGCCCCAGGGGTGAGAGCACATTATCAACTCGGTTATAGGCAGAAAAACAGTGCCTTGAGTGAGACTGGCTTGGACACAGCTCATCACGAATAAACAAGCTGCTTTGCCCGAGTTCTTGTGTTGAGGGATAACTCAGAAGCTCTTTAATTGAATCTTTAGCTTTTCCCATGAATATCCTGGCTCTTATGCCTGACTTTGTGCCTCCCATCCCTTCCCCTCACTCAGCTCTGAACCCCCCACGGCCTGTGACACTGGACTGGCTTTAGGGCTGAGCATGTCCTGGTGAATCCCTGTACAGGGATGTAGGGACAGGGATGTCTGCAGAGGGTCAGGTCACATCTCCTGCCATACCCTAGAGCTCCTCTGTGCATTTCTGTTGCAACCAGCCCCCAAACTCCGGCCAGTGTCACCTGAGTCCCAGATTTCAGACCCAGGAAATTTCCTACAAAATTGAAGCAATTAAATTAAATTGAGATTTAAAGTAAATAAATTTTTAATTAAAATAATTAATAATTCTTAAGAATTATCTTTAAAATCCTCATTCATCACACAACCTTCACAAACTTCACTCACATCAACAAAAAAGGCATTCCCCACACCAAAATCAGAACAGGAAAAGCCAATTAAAACACTGAGGCTCGTGCTTGCACGGTCAGTCATTGTGTGGCACCGAAATTCAGACCAGAACAGTCAGAGCAAGGGGAGCTCCACACGTTTTGGGGTCAGGCTTAAAGGGTACCAAGGGTTAAACCTGGATCCTGACATGAGAGATCCACGTGAGGTGCAGAGAGGGGTTAATTTAACCTGCTGCTCTGGTTTCCCTGAGCTGATTGCTGGGCACAGGAACACTGGGAGCTGGCTGTGTTGAAGCAGAGTGCTCCAATCTGCTCCCAGTCCCCACCCTGGCCTGCCCCTACCTTTGCTGTTCATGGTCTTTCCTATTCTCCTTTTCCCTCCTAAGGTAAAAAAAATGATTGCATTTTCAGAGATTCTCCTTGGCTTTCACATTCGGGGCAGTAACCCAGTCCCAGCCAGGGAGAGTTGTGTGAGTCCTGGTGGTTCAGACCAGCCTGCTGCTGCCCTGCAGCTCCCCGAATTCATCACCAACCACCTCCTGAAGGGGTTCCTAGCAGCTGTGCTGCTGGTTTCCTTACAGACTGTGAGCACTGAGCAAGGCTTTGCTCTGGTCCTGAATTTGGGGTTCACCTGGATGTTAACCTGGAGTCTCCTCTGCTCCAAGCACCATTTTCTGGAGCCACCCTTTGTGGGGTACCTGCAGGAGCAGTGTGCTGGTGGGAAGTTAGCTCTGGCCTTCAAGTTAAACCAAGTGTTGGACTGGATATAGCCAAAAGGATCAATGGGGCTGCAGCTCAGAGACAAATTTACAGCCCAGAATAACCCTAAAGAGTCATTGCTCTTAGGGACTTGACACATCCAGAGGTCCCCAAGTCTCTGATATGACCTACCCCAATTAGCTGCCTGATTCCCCCGCTATTATTCCCAGCCTATGGGATTTAGAGTTTAAGGAATGGCTGTGGGTATGAACCAAGGCATTAGCAGGGATCAATGCAGAGGGCAGCACCAAGTGGGCTTGCCTCGATGACACAGCTGGAGGGACCTCAGCCTCTCGTCTTCCTCTTTCCTCTGCCTTCCCCCTTCCCCTTTCCCTCAGCTCTTTGTGACCATCATTAACCATCCTGGGAAGGTTGGTCCTGCACCAGCAAAACCAGAGCCTGAGTGGGTCAAAGTGTGGGACCAGGACCTGAGGTTCCTCAGCACAAGCCACGTCTCTGCCTGCTTTTCTGCAGAGTCCAGAAAACCAGCGTTTATTAACCACAATTCATTTTAATATCAGTACTGCAGCTCACAGTCTCCTCCAAGCCTCTGCATTTGATGTTGTCCTGCTTGCCCCAGCTTCCCCCTCCTCCTGCTCTCTGCCACCCCTCCCTGAGCTGTCTCATGCTGCTGGTTCGAATGCAGAAGAAGAGCATCATTATCTTTCCTCTTTTAAAAGTTCAGCTTCGCAGAGCTGGAAATGAGGCTCCTCTCACAGGCGAGGCAAATGCATTCCCAATAACAGACCCAGATGTGGCCTGGATTTTGTTTTCAGTGTGGGTCTGCCAGGAAATGCAGAGGAGAGAGGTGATAAATGAAGGTCATAATAAAATGCCAGGTGATTTATTGTCACCCCCAGCTGAGCGTGCAGCCGCTCTGGTCAGCGCTGCGGTACGGGCTGGCTGGCACACGTGGGAATGTCAGCTGGGAATTCAGGCTTCCACATGTTTTATTTCACTCCCTGAGTCCTGTCTTATTGGAAATTGACAACTCTGAAATCTTCAGATCTCCCCAAGAGCCGAGGGCGTGTGACTGTGTCTGCTCTTTAGGTAGGAGCTGCAGCAAGCGCTGGCCACCGGCACGATACATTTATCTGCCCCCAGCAGCCCGCTCCACACGGCGCTATCAGCCGGCCCCGGTGGCTCGTGGCTCGCTGGCTCCGGTGGCTCGTGGCCCACTTGCTGCCCAAAGAGGCCATGGGCCTTGCCTAGGATCCAGAAATATAAAAAAATTGAATAATGCCTCCTAGGACCCCGCAGCAAGGAGCTGAAATGTGGCTACAGACGTGAACCAGCCCGACTGGATCATAGCGGTGGTGCTTGTGACACCGCTCAGTGGGGCTCCAGTGAGACCAATGGACCAGTATCAATCTGCAACTGGAATGGGTCAGAGGTCTGGATGAAACCCTGTAGACTGCAGGGTTCCCTATTCTGTACCCCAGAGATGTTTGGGGTTTGGTACCAAGTACTCCTCTAAGAGCTTTAGGAGCTTTACTTCAGGAGTACTTTTAGAGCTCAGCTTTCACCCCTGGCAGGTTGGGAGTCACTGTGGGTCACAGTTCTGTCCTTTCTGTGGCTATTTTATCACCCATGGAAAGCTCAGTGAACTCTGTAGGGCTTTGTGCTTACTGTGCTTCTCTTACCATGGCTCTCTGCAGTTAAAGGCCCCAGGCTGCATGAGCCCAGCAGAATGTTGGGTTGCTGCTGTAGGGGTTTGCCAAAGGGATGGCTGCCTTCAGACACCCCATAACAGAAGACACAGGCAGCTGAAAAGATGTCCACAGTATATGTCTGCAGATAAAAATCCTTTAATAGCAGTAACACTTCTTCATACACCACCCCCCACACACTGTCATACACAGCTGCAAGCCAGCATGAAGGTGGCGTTGGACCAGATGATCTTTAAAGGTCCCTTCCAGCCCAGAGTGTTCAATGGCTGCCCACAGACAGACCTGAAGTCACAGAACCCCAGAATGGCCTGGGTTGGAAAAGCCTTTGAGCTCCTGGAGTCCAACCATGAACCCAACACTGCCCAGTCCCCACTGACCCATGTCCCTCAGCACTGTGTCTACACGACTCTGCAATCCCTCCAGGGATGGGGACTCCACCACTGCCCTGGGCAACCCCTTCCAATGCCTCAGAACCCTTTCAGCAAAGAAATTCTTCCTCACATCCCATCTCAGCTGCCCTGGGCACAACTGGAGCCCATTTCCTCTTGTCCTGTCCCTTGCTCCTTGGTGGAACAGACCCACCCCCACCCTCTGCACCCTCCTCCAAGGGACTTGAACAGAGCAGTAAGTCCCTGCTCTTGCCAGGATGTCCAACACCTCACACCTCCTGGCTTTGCCTTTCTGAGCATGGGAGCACAGCTTCACCTAAGGCTGGAAAACAGGAAAACACTCGTGTAGTTCAGTGGGAAGGTGACACTCAGAGTCAACCAAAGCCTCTGGTCAGACCCTGAACTGGTGGGAATGGCTGCTGGTCTGGTTGTACCACGGTCCTGCTGTCCTTGACAAGGCATTGAATTTCCCTGCAGGGAGAGAACAGGGAAGTGCCTGCCTTGTTAGTGCTGTGCTCACATTAAAGGAGCAGAGGAGCCTGTCCTGGTGCCAGCATCACACTCAGGTGTTCCTCAGAACCTGGAGCAGGAGGAGGTGACCTGTCTGTCGTTAACACAAAGCATGGCTGCACATCCCCAGCACACAGCTCAGCTGGGGAGGGACTGGAGTGACTGGCTGATGTTCACCTGATGAGAGGGGCCTGCTTAGGAAGATGGACAGGGGCTTCTCTGTGGGTTTGTGTGTCCAGAGCTGCAGAGCCAAGGGCACCAGCACTGAGCATCCCCAAGAGTGTGCTCCCCTGCAGAAGGGTCTGTGAAGTACCTAACTTCATAAATCAGGTCCTCTGTCCCACCAGAGGAGTATCCCTCGAGTTTAGAGAGCCTGTAGATCCTGCAGAGGGCTCAAAGGTTGGGTGCTGCCAGCATGAGGCTGTTGTGAAGCACCTTGCACAGGGGTCAGCACCCCTGCAGGCTGCAGGACACGGGGTGGCACGTGCGTGGTGGTGGTGAGCAGGCAGTCATGGTGGGGAAGGAGAGGGAGATAAGGGGTATGGTGTCCTGAGCCTGCCTGTTAAGCAAGTCACAGGGCTCTTTCCTTGAAGACCACACCTCACTGCAGACTGACCACTCCATGGACAGACCGACCCAGCGCTGGTGGGGACCCCCAGCCCGGCCCCAGCCAATGACCCCGCAGCGCAGGGCGGGGAGGAGCTGCTGGCAGGGGATAAAAGCCCCTGTGGGGGCTGTGGGTCAGCTACGGGGTCTGTGTCCTCCTGCAGCGCTGAGCAAAGCCTCCTGCCACCATGGTGCACTGGTCAGCTGAAGAGAAGCAGCTCATCACCAGCCTCTGGGGCAAGGTCAACGTGGAGGAATGTGGTGCTGAGGCCCTGGCCAGGTAGGTCCATCTCCTGGGCACCTGCCCAGCTGCAAAATGGACAGAGAAACTGTGGCAACTGCATTTGAGAGCATTAACGTGTCCATGTCTGCTTGTGTCCCCCTGTATCTTCTCAGGCTGCTGATTGTCTACCCCTGGACCCAGAGGTTCTTTGATAACTTTGGGAACCTCTCCAGTCCCACTGCCATCATTGGCAACCCCAAGGTCCGTGCCCATGGCAGGAAAGTGCTCACCTCCTTTGGGGAAGCCGTCAAGAACCTGGAAAACCTCAAGGCAACCTACTCCAAGCTGTCCGAGCTGCACTGTGAGAAGCTGCACGTGGACCCCGAGAACTTCAGGGTGAGCTGTGCTCAGGGCTTGGCCCTCTCCATCCTGTAGAATATCTGAGTGCCTGGACAAGCATAAATAACTTTTCTTAGTTACCAAATTTGTGATGATGCCAGGGCAATGCCAGGGTCCAGGCTGTGGTGGCTTTGGGGACAAACACAGGGAGATGCTCTGAGCCTGGAGGCTCGTGCCAGCACGGCTTGAGGAGTGTGGGGGAAGGATGATGGGCAGCTGCTCCCTGGCACCTCCTGGCCCCAAGGATGGGGACCTCTTCCTTCTCCTTTTACCAAGGCTGGCAGACATGAGAGGAGAGGGAAAAGCAAGTGTGGGATGGAGTTAGAGACAGAAGACAGGTCTGGGTGTGGGGACAAGGTCAGCAGGTGAGGGAGGGGAGCAGGAGGGGAATGAAGCAAAAGAGATGAGGGTGCAGGGGAGTGAGAGGTCACTGTGGGTGGAGAGGGGGAGCAGCTCAGGCTGGGGGGGATTGAGAGGGCTGGATGTGGCTGGTGGCCTCGGTCTCAGTCTCTGCTTAAGTCTGACTTAGGGGATGTGGCAGCTAGACCTCACACTGACCCTACCTCTGCTTGAACAGGCTTGGGGTGTCAGAGCAGGGGGGAAAAGAAAAGAAAGAAAGAAAAAAGACAGAAAATGTCTGGAAATAAAGTCTAGAGGCTGGCAAAAGCAGGTGTGAGAAGCAGCAGAGCCAGAGCGGGTGGGTACCGGTGCGTGTGGTCAGCACAGGGCTGTTCTGCACAGAGAATTCAGCTCAAGGACCCACCAGAGAGCTGGGGTCCCTCCAGCCCCTGGTCCCTGGGTCCTGTGCAGGGCGAAGGGGAGCTCAGCACTGTGCTGACCTGATTTCCTTCCTTCTCCTCTCCAGCTCCTGGGAGACATCCTCATCATTGTGCTGGCGGCACACTTCACCAAGGACTTCACCCCTGCCTGCCAGGCCACTTGGCAGAAGCTGGTTGGTGTGGTGGCCCATGCTCTGGCCTACAAGTACCATTAGAGCCTCTGGAGGCCAATGTGTCTGTGACAGTCAATAAAACCCCACATTTGCTGGATTTCTTGGTGTGCTGCTGTGTCTCCGTGGCTGCCCGTGGGCTGGGAGGGAGGAAGGGGCATGAAGGGAGGAAGATGGGCTCTGGGCTGCTGGGAGCATCATGTTCCAGAAGGCAATCAGCATGGCCAGAGGGGAGGAGGCTGCTCCTGGATATCTGGGCTCTCTCCAAAGGCATCAGCCTGCTGCTGCTGCCCTTTCCTGCCTGCCCAGTGGGGCTGGTCCTGGGCCTCCATGCACAATGTGATGCTGAGGTGCCCCTTGTATATGGGGCTCCAGTGGGACATCTGGGGTTACTGGTCTCTAAACCAGTGATGGGCACATCCCATCCCACCCAGTACCTGTGAGCTTGCTGAAATCACCGGGGGATTTCTGACCTGTTCTCTGCAGAGAGCCAAGCCAGGGCCCCTCTGCCCTAAACCTCCCAACCTGTGGTGCCCACAGGGGCATAAATCTGTAGAGACTCACTGAAGCCGGCTTAGATGGGGCAGAAATTTGGCCCTTTGTGTTTCAGTACTGATGTGTTCTGTAAGGAGTTGATCAAAAGCTTCCTCTGCATCAGCACTGAGGATGCTGTTACCACCCCTCCTGTGCACTTCCACCAGGGTGTGATATCCAACAGGATCACGAGAGGAGGGTGTGAGGGAGGCTTTTAAACAGGATGGATCAGGACTTTTTTTACTCAGAGGGGCTTAATGGAAGATTGTTTTTCACTGGAAGGGAAGGATTCTGCATGAGCACATCAGATCCTGCAGTGCTTTTCCAGTAAGAACTGGAAAGCACCAAGGACAGACGCGTCAGTGATCTGCAGTTAGAGGCAGAGGCAAGGGGCAGGACGTGGTGCTGGTGTGGCACAGCCACTGTGCCAGGCTCTCCAAGTGAGAGTTTCTTGTCTCCTGTGTGAAGCAAGAGCAAAGCTATGACCACCAGCAGCCCATCTGACCCCAAAGAGGGGTTGGAGGCGAGCCCTGGATGCAGGCTCGATGAGCACCACAGCAAGCCTGGTGTAGAAACGACATTGCCTAGTCCTAGCAGTGCTAGAATCATCAAATCATCCAATTGCTTTGGTTGGAAAAGACCTCTAAGATCATTGAGTCCAACCAAAACCCCAACAGTGCTCTCAGTGTCGCATCAGGAGCTCCCACAGCTCTTTGCAGAGGAGGAGGTGTCAGTTGTGCCTCCTCCCTTTGCAGCAGGGAATGGAGCAGCGCAGGGGGAAGTGGCTCCATCAAAGCACCTCCAGCAGCTGGGGGGGAAGGCAGGAATCAAATGTGCATTTCCAGGCCATCACACTGCAGAGTGCCATGGAATCACAGACCCATTGAATGGGATGGGCTGGAAGGGACTTTAGAGATCATCTAGCTCCAACCTTAAAGATCATCTAGCTCCAACCTTAAAGATCATCTAGCTCCAACCTTAAAGATCATCTAGCTCCAACTTGTCCTCTGTGGGGAGGAGAGCCCAGCCTCACCAGCACAGTGACAGGGGCAAAAGCAGTGCTTTTATCTCAGGTGTTTTACCATGAGGTAAAATGGTCATCAGGGCGTTTCTGCAGCGGTGGTGCAGTGACTCTGGGATGCTCAGGCAGGACTGGGAGCCATGGAGTGCTGAGGGGACAGTGAGCCACCAGCTTGGTCCTCAGCAGTTGGCTCCTGTTCAGGACCTGACTTCTGCCTTGTCCTCTGTTACACCACCTCAGTGAGCCCCAGGTTCTCACCGTGAGCCCCAGGATCTCTGCATGGTGCAAGGAGCCTTTTGGAGCCCAGAGGCCCTTTGAAGTGGTTCCAGCCCTCCATGGCCTGGCCAAGGCAGGGCTGGCTGAAGCACAAACCCATTTTGCTGTCTGCTGCTTCCACTCCAGGGAGCAGGAATGAGCTCCTGCCCTCAGCTAGCAGACCACGAGATGCTGGCACAGAGAGCAATGAGCCTGCACAGGGCTGCTCAGCTAGGAAAGTGAGCTCACAGCAAACAAAGTAGGAACAAAGACATCTTTGAGACCTACTGGCTTAAGACACAAGAAATGGCATGGTTTGGAGGAGAGAGAAGAGCCTGGCCTGGATCCAGAGCAGCAGAGGCTGGGTACAGCCACCACTGCTGCTGATAAGGGCTCTGGTAAAGCTTGGCACGGGACTGCCTGCTGCAATCAGAGTGACCAACAAATTCTGCTTGTTCCAGAGAAGCTGTCACTGCATCCTGGGCCATCACTGGGATGGTTTTCTATAAAAAGGGAAGGCTCCTGTCCATGGAAGTGGGCATGGCCCAGGGTGGGGCCAAGAGATGAAGAAGGATTTAGGGGATCTTCCACCCACACCAAAAAAGATGCTCGAGGGAGGAGTCCTGAGCATAGAAAAATCCACCCCAGCAGACAGCAAAAGGGTCTCTCGTTTTCCTCCTGGGGATAAGCACACTGCAAGGCTTTAGGCAGAATTTCTTGGCTGAAAGGGTTCTGAGGCATTGGCAGGGGTTGCCCAGGGCAGTGGTGGAGTCCCCATCCCTGGAGGGATTGAAGAGTCGTGTAGACACAGTGCTGAGGGACAGGGGTCAGTGGGGACTGGTCAGTGTTGGGTTCATGGTTGGACTCCATGAGCTCAAAGGGCTTTTCCCGTCCAGGCAGTGCTGGGATCCTGTGTGGCTGTGGGTGCACCCAGGGGAGGGAGATCTCCCTTTGACTCTGTGAACATTCCCCTCCCACCCTGTGCCACCAAACAGCCCCCTGGACAGACAGCCCCTGTGCAGGGAGCTCTGAGCATCCTCAAGTTGCCAGCCAGGCCCCTGCCCCCAAGCCACAGAGCAGGTGATTTAAAATGAACCGTTTCTCAGATAAATGGCCTGGAAGGCCGGGTCCTGGGGAAGCCCAAAGCAGACACAGGGTGGGACTGTCTGGGCTGTCGTGTTTTGCTCTTTGCAGTGTCCCTCTGCCACCTGGCAGCGTGCAGGGCTGCTGGCAGCGAGAGCTCCTGGTGTCCTGGCTGAGATCTCCTGCCACCCTCGCAGGCACCCTGGGGGCTCTGCCCGCTTGCCCAGGAGCTGGTGTCACTGACGCTGTTCCAGACCACTGCCCAGTGCTGTAAACAGCCTCTGGGCTGTCAGCAGAGAAGGGTTCTTTAAACTGTCCTTGTGGCTGAGTAATCTTCAGACCAAAGAGCCCTCAGAAATCTTTCCCTGGGAGTTTAATCTCGTGCTTTCCCCGTCTGCCAGCTGATAACTGCCCTGTGGCACCAGTGCCATCGCTGGAGACACTGTGAAAAGCATCCTGGAGGAGTCACTCGCCAGGATGGGACAGTGGAGAGAAGGAGGCTGAGGGGAGACCTTCTGGCTCTGTCCAACTCCCTGCCAGGAGGGTGTGGAGAGGTGGGGGTGGGTCTGTTCTCCCAGGTAACTGATGACAGAATGGGGGGAAATGGCCTCAAGCTGCACCAGGAGAAGTTTAGATTGGATCTGAGGAAAAACTTCTTCACCCAAAGGGCAGTCAGGCACTGGCACAGGTTCTCAGGGAGGTGGTGGAGTCACCTTCCCTGGGGGGATTGGACAGACAGGCAGGTGAGGTGCTCAGGGACATGGGTTAGAGGTGGGATGGGCAGTGTTGGGTTCATGGTTGGACTCAGTGATCTTAAAGGGCTTTTCCAACCACTGTGATTCTGTGATTCTGTGATTCTGTTAAAATCACCCAACTTTTGCCATGCAGACAAGGTTTTATTGCATATTTCTGCTATCTCCCTGAAAAAATAAGCACGGTTCATATTTGGTTCTGCCTTTTATTTGGTGTCTACCCCATTTCTGATTTGGTCAGGCTCAGAACTGTGCCCCAAAGCCACCCAGTTCCTAGGCTAGGGGACAGTCACCAGCCCCAACAGAACAAGATATTCAAAATCTCAAATAAAATGAACGCTGTGCTGTCCTCTTCCTGGGGGGCCAGCAGATAAAATTCACATTGGACTGGTTTTGCACAGTCTGGTCCCAGCCTCCCACGGGCATCAGGTGGGACTGACTGTCCACATGGTGATGTGGCTGCCTTGTTTTTCTTATAGGACCAAGGTTAGGAGTAACAACACCATGTTCTTGAGTCCCATAACTCAGAGTTGTGCCTTTGGGGTGGATCCACTTTCTGTGGTGACAGGGAATTGTGCTAGAGATGGGAAATGGGAGAGCTTGGGCTCAGAACAGCATGGACAACGACGATGGGCAACGATGATGGACAACAACGATGGGCAACAACGATGGACAACAACGATGGGCAACAACGATGGGCAACGATGATGGACAACAACTCTGAAGCTCTTTGCTAGGACAGACAGAGGAAGCTCTTGCTTTTAAAGCATGGGGCCTGGAATTGGGAGTGACCATTCAGTCCTTGTTTCCCAGTAAGCCTCTGGTCCTTCGAACTGGGGTGGACCGTGCATAGAGCTGTTCAGGATGGATCCCAGGGGTGAAGGGCACCAAGGCACCATTAAAGGTCTGAAAACATGGCCAAGGTGGAGACTGCAAACTCTTTGAATGTCACTGTCTGTCTTCTTGGGTCTGCACCCCGTGTTCAGCCCCCAGCCTCTGGCTGCCCCTGCAGTGCTGGGGACCCACAGCTGGGGAGGAGCCGTGCAGGCGGCTCCACCTGCGCTCGGGGCTGCACATACAGCGCGTGGGTATGAGGTGATGCTTGTCCACTCGAAGGCAGAGGGGGGAAAGGGCCTCTTTTCCCCTTGGACAGCATCCAACATTGCTATCTTTCCTTGTGCAGCCCAGCTCCCTCCCCAGCCCCAACCAATGGCTACGTGAACTGAGATTAGGACGAGCTGTTCCTAGTGTATAAAAATCCCTGGGCAGCCTTTGGCTCCACTTCCTCGGCATTGTTCAGGGAACCCTCTTGTTTGACACCATGGTGCACTGGTCAGCCGAAGAGAAGCAGCTCATCACCAGCCTCTGGGGCAAGGTCAACGTGGCCGACTGCGGTGCCGAGGCCCTGGCCAGGTAGGTCCATGCCATGGGCATCTGCCCAGCTGCACCTTGGACAGAGAAACCACTCCAGTCACAGGAACATTAACGTGTCCATGTCTGCTTGTGTCCCTCTGTCTCTCCTCAGGCTGCTGATTGTCTACCCCTGGACCCAGAGGTTCTTCTCTTCCTTTGGGAACCTCTCCAGTGCCACCGCCGTCCTTGGCAACCCCATGGTCCGTGCCCATGGCAAGAAAGTGCTCACCTCCTTCGGGGATGCTGTCAAGAACCTGGACAACATCAAGAAAAGTTTTGCTCAGCTGAGCAAACTCCACTGTGACAAGCTGCATGTGGACCCCGAGAACTTCAGGGTGAGCCCTGCTCAGACCCCAGCCTCAGCTGGGCAGAGGTTTCTCTCCTCTGGAGAGGGCTTCGGGGGTCTCTGAGGTGTCAGTGAGACCCAGAGAGACACCCTGAAGCTGCCTGAGCCTGGGAGCCTGCTGAAGGCAGCGGTGGTGGAGGGGAAGGGCAGTGAACAGGCATATTTGGGGGAACTGAGAGGAGTTCTGGGGCTGGGATCTGTGAGAGGAGGGACCCAGGCAGATGAGGGGGGTGGGGATGAAACACAGAGTCGAACACATGCTGGGAGGAAGCAATGTTGGCTTGGAGCAGCCAGAGACCAGAAGGGAAGAAACCGAGACAGGGTTTGGAGGGAAGAGCTGAGCTGGGCTGTGATGGAGTGGTTCAGCCAGGAGAGAAAATAAACACAGGCACTTCAGGAGGAGCAGGGGATGTGAGCCAGGAGAGGGCAAGGGCGGGCAGGGATGGGAAAGGAAAGGGTAAGCCCAGTCCGAGCAGAGGGGGACAGTGCACAGCAGGCACAGGAAGGTGTCTGGGGAGGAGGACCCAGCATGTCCAGGCACCCTGCTGAGTGCTGGAGATAGAAGCTGTGCAGAGAGCCTGCTGCTCTGCACGGGGCTGGGGTAAATCCGCCCCTTGCTTTGAGATGAACCCCCCAAAACCGGTGTCCACGCCTGAGCGCCTGCATGGTGCCACGGGGGGGAGGGAGGTGGGGACAGCACCGGGCTGATGGCTTCTCCTCTTTCCATTGCCAGCTCCTAGGTGACATCCTCATCATCGTCCTGGCCACCCACTTTGGCAAGGACTTCACCCCTGCCTGCCAGTCTGCCTGGCAGAAGATGGTCCGTGTGGTGGCCCACGCGCTGGCCCACGAGTACCACTGAGCTTCCCGCAAGCATTCCTGCCTGGAGATGCTCCTGGGGAAACATCCTCTGGTTCTGCTGGTCTCTGATTGCCAAATAAACACCAATGAAGCCATGAAGAGGTGTCTGCCTCTCTGTGGGAATGGGGTGGGGGCACCTCGAGGTGCTGGGGGACGGGAAGGGGCTGCTCACACGCACGGGGTGACAGGAGCCACCGCCTTGTCTGTGAATTCGTGCAAGTGAGACTTGTCCAAGCTGGAGAATCCAGGGGAACGATCAAGACAAACCAAATAAACACACTACAAATGCAAACAGAAATCCCTGGTGCATTTCTGAGACATCAGCTGAGCGCTGGGTTTGGTGCTTTGAGTCTGTCACAGATTAACTGGAACAAAGCTTGGTGCAAAAATGTGCAGTGGGAGAAGTGGCAGCGAGATCGGGTCCCTGGTTTGTAACTTCCTTCATGGAAGGAAAAAGGCTTTTCTTGGGGTTTGTTTGGTTGTTTTGTTTTGTTTTTGTCTAAATCATTATAATTCTCAGATTATTAAAGGCAGAATGCAATAGACACAAGACCTCAGGGTGCCCCGAGAGGTGGTGGAGGCCCCATCCCTGGAGATGTTCAAGGTCAGGCTTGATGGGGATCTGAGCAACCTGCTCTAGTGAAGATGTCCCTGCTCACTGCAGGGGGTTGGACTAGATGACCTTTGAGGGTCCCTTCCAACCCAAACCCTTCTGTGATTCCATTTTTCTACCTATTATGGAAAAAAAAGCCCAGAACATGTCCCGTACAGGCAGGACAGAGCTCTCACTGGCACCCACATCGACCTTTCCACAAGCAAAGCGCAATTCCCTGAGCAGTCTCCGTGCCACCAGGGGACCCTGGTCCTCACTGACCTGCTGCCCTCCTTTCTGACTGCTCCCTGCAGCACTGAGAGCAGCTCAGGGCCATGGCTGGGGTTTCTGGGTGGTGAATTCCTCCTGCCCCCTTATCAGGGAGAAGGCAGAGCCAATGGCTCCAGAAGTGGTGGCAGCCCTCAGCCCATGGCCAATGCAAACACGGTGCTCCATGGTCACCCAGACCCCCTGTGCCCTGCCCCAGGAGCATCCCCGGTGCCTGCATCCCACCAACCCCCTCCAGCTGGACAGCAGGAGCAGATGTGCAGCCCCAGGAGACCCAGCTGCCTCTCCCACCACTCCCACCTCTGCCCCTCCAGCTGCCAAACCCCTGGGTCAGACACCTCTGCACAGACCCCAGTACACTCAGTCTTCCCTGATCTAGTTGAAGATGTTCCTGCTCCCTGCAAGGGGGGTTAGACAAGATGAGCTGGAAAGGCCCCTTCCAACCCAACCACTCGATGATCCCATGAGTCTCTGATCCCCCACCTCTCCTGGGGCTCCAGGGAGCAATTGGTGTGCCCTGTGTTATGACATTTGCCCTCCCATCGTGCCTGACCTTTGCTAGTGGGCTCTTTGAGACAGGAGCACCCCCTGACCACCAGCCACTGCCCCTGGCTTTCTTCGTGTTACCCTGACGCTGGCAAACTGTTAAATAGCTGATAGGAGAGAACAAGAGTCACAGGATCCCAGGTGGGTTTGGGTGGGAAGGGACCTTAAAGCTCCTCCAGCCCCAACCCCCCTGCCAGCAGCAGGGACACCTTCCACTAGACCAGGTTGCTCAAAGCCTCATCCAGCCTGGCCCAGAACACTTCCAGGGAGGAGCAGCCACAGCTTCTCTGGCCAACCTGGGACACTGTCTAACCACCTTCACACCAAAGAAACTCTTCCCAATATCTAATCTAAACCTCCCCTCTTCCAGTTTGAAGCCACTAAGAAGAAGAACTCAAAACCTGACAGGTCCTGCCAGAAGAGGACAAAGAGAAACCACTTGCACACTGCTGGGGCATGCAGAGGGAGAACCCAACAGCCCCAGGGTGAGGTCTCCTGCCTGGCAGCCACGCAGCCCATCCGAGGGGCACCAAGTCTTGCACCCCCCTCGCTCTGAGGGCTCATGTGGGGCTGAGGTGGTGTTTGTGCACCACCCTTCAGCAGGGAGCTGCAGATCTGGAAATCAAAGACGGGGGAGGGTGGCCGCCAGCCCGTCCCGGCCATGGATCTGGGCACCTTGCCCTGTGGCCCCACCCTGATGCCGCGTCCCCTCCCTTGGGGTGCCAGGGCTGCGGGGGCCCCCCCCAACCCCCCGGGACCCAGCCAATGGAGGGGTGCATGGGGAAAAGGAGGGGCCCGGAGTGGTGTATAAAAGCGGGGTGAGCTGCGGGCCAGGGCGCGATCCCCTTGGGAGCAAGAGCCCAGAGTTCCTCCGAACCCGCCGGCAGCCTCACGCTACCCCTCCGCCCGCCACCATGGTGCACTGGTCAGCCGAAGAGAAGCAGCTCATCACCGGCCTCTGGGGCAAGGTCAACGTGGCCGACTGCGGTGCCGAGGCCCTGGCCAGGTAGGTCCATGCCATGGGCATCTGCCCAGGTAGGTCCATCTCCTGGGCACCTGCCCAGCTGCACCCTGGACAGAGAAACCACTCCAGCCACAGGAACATTAACGTGCCCATGTCTGCTTGTGTCCCTCTGTCTCTCCTCAGGCTGCTGATTGTCTACCCCTGGACCCAGAGGTTCTTCTCTTCCTTTGGGAACCTCTCCAGTGCCACCGCCGTCCTTGGCAACCCCATGGTCCGTGCTCATGGCAAGAAAGTGCTCACCTCCTTCGGGGATGCTGTCAAGAACCTGGACAACATCAAGAACACCTTTGCCCAGCTGTCCGAGCTGCACTGCGACAAGCTGCACGTGGACCCCGAGAACTTCAGGGTGAGCCCTGCTCCTGACCGGGGACCCTCGCGCCTCTGTGGCGGCTTCTCCCCTAACCCCAGGCCCCACCGTGTGAGGGGTTTTACCCTCATCATGCCAGAGCAGGAGGAAGAGGGGCTGGTGGTCGGGGTGAGGGGGAGATGGAGGAGGGGTCTCACCCGCAGCTGGGTGAGGAAGCGCTGAAGGAGCCGGGAGGTGCTGGATACGGAGGAGCCGTGCGCAGGGTGCCAGCGAGGATGCACGGGGAGGCGGCGAGGAGGTGGCTTCAGTGCAGGAAGGGAGGGGGGAGTAAAGCAAAAGCAATTGTTGAGCAGGAAGGGGCTCGAGCCAAGGGGAAAGTGAAGGAGAAAGAGTAGAGCTTGGCATGGAGGAGAAAGGAGAGCTGGGTGAGGAGCACGAAACGGCATCTAGATGCCAAAAATAAAAGCAGAACGGGACCTAGAAGGGGAAAAGCCTTTGGCTCCTGCGTTCCTGCAGAGGAGAGTTTCCCAGTGGGGAAGTAACCCCAACATTTGTCACTGGGGCTGGCAGAGGTCTCCCTGGCATCGGTGTGAGCTCATTGTTCATGGCAGGGCGCTGTGCAGTGCTGGGTGCCAGCTCCCTGCCCTGCAGCAGATGCTCAACTGTCTCTTCAGCTGGGGAGAAACTCCCAAACGAAGCCAGAAGGGAGACAGAAAAATTTAATCAATAAAATTTGCTCTGAATTTTTGGTTACTCTTCCCATAGCTGTAGCAGAACCTGAACCTTTAGAGTAAGAGCAGCAAACAAGGTCAAGGTCCATCTCACAGAGGACTCCAGGGAGGTTTTTAAGGCCACAAAATGCCCAGAGGTTTCCCTGGCTCTAATGTGAGGGGATCTACAGGCTCCTGGCCATTGCTAACCCAAGGCTGTTCTTGTCCCCTCAGCTCCTGGGTGACATCCTGATCATCGTCCTGGCCGCCCACTTCACCAAGGATTTCACTCCCGAGTGCCAGGCTGCCTGGCAGAAGCTGGTCCGTGTGGTGGCCCACGCTCTGGCCCGCAAATACCACTAGAGAGGCAGCAGGAGAGCCACAGCAGCGTCCTCCAGCACCAACTGACGTGCCAGGCTGGAGCTGACAGCTTCTAACAGCCAAATAAAGCTCATCCTGTGAAGTCTCACTGAGTCTGTGTGTCCCTGAGGGGCTGGAGGGGCTGGGGGGACAGGGACCTGGGGCGGACTGGGGTGTAAGCTTGAGCAGGGTGGGCTTTTTGTGCCCAGAAAATGCCACTTCCCTTTGTTCTGGGTTTTGGGGGGTTTGTGTGGGATTTGCCTCTGGAAATCACACTTGGTATTGGGGAGACAGAGCCCTGCTGCCTCCCTGCTCGCCCTCTGGGCAGTTTGCCTTGAGAACTCGTCAATATTTTACTGTGTTTTCTTGCAGGCAAGGGGGGCACTTGGAGGATCCATATTTTTTGGGGGGAGGATAAACAAAGTGAAGACTTTAATCTGCCCTGGCTCACCGCTGGCATCCAGCCTACAAGAAATGAGCTGACTCATACTGGCCCAGCAGCCAGCTGGGTGGGGGCAGCGTTCAGATAAACATTTCGCTATCAAGACCTGTCCAGACCTTGTTTATGAACTTTCCCACCCTGTGCCGTCCCTGCTGCAGTTCTGGGGGGTCTGATCCTGCTAAGAGTGGGGACTAATAACAATTTTCTGGCTGTGGGCATCCATGGCTGCTCTGTGAAGGGCTGCTCGGTGCACTCAGAGCCTTTGGGGGGGTGTTAGGTGTCTGCAGAGCAGGACCCCCCAGGGCAGAGCTTGTCCTTGGCGTGGGAAGCGCCTCTGCCCCGTCCGAGCCGAGCGTGACGCTGTAAGGGCAGTGCATGGCTGCAAGGATATGATGAGTGTTTATAAAGGTATAAAAGAGGGCACAGCTTTATAGCCCAGTGTCCCTGACACCCCCTTGGCACTGCCTCCTGTCCCTGCTTCATCCACACCTGTGGGCATCCCACTCTCTGCCCCTGGCCCACTGCAGGGTATCAAAAGCCCATCAGGGGACCCACAAATGCCCCTTCTCACACACATCACTCAGACCCAGCAGCATTTTGTTTCTGGTGGCAAGGCAGACTCTGAGAAGGTGAGAAGATTATTTGTACCAAGTCCCAAAGTCCTTTCCTCGCTGCAGGGAGGCTGGGCAGGCACAGAGTGTGGTGTCTTGGGCAGGTGTCCAGGGTCACAAAAGTCTTTTAGGGTTTTTCAGAGGTTTCATGGTAGATATTCACAGACCTTCATATGGAGTTGGTTGTTCATAGACTTGAGGCAGAGATGATTGAATTGTTTGAACAAGTAGGTCTCCTCCTGCAAGGAAGATGTCTGGGGGTAGAGATGAGCTGAGCAGACCTCTCAGGTTGGACCCTACAGGTCAGTACAGCAGGGCAGGGCTGGGCTCTTCCCACTGTTGGGGTCCCTGCTGGGGCACCCCTCCCCGGGAGCAGGGATCAGGGATTCCATCCCCTGCACCCAGCATCAAGGCAGGATGGGTACAGTGCCCACTGGCACTGCTGGTGGCTTTGCTGGGGGATGACACCCTGGTCCCTGTGTCCCCAGCAGAGGTCTGGGTCTTCTGTGGGGTGGCAGAAGGTCGTGTGGGCGCTGACAACCCCCCGGGTGATGCCCGGTGCAGCGTGGTGCTGGCAGCACCGCAGCTCCTGGAGGGACCGATAAGGGTGGGCACTGGTGGCCCTGGTGGCATTTTGCCTGCATGTCCTCTTCCCCATGCACACACCCAGGCAGTGCTTGACTTGATTTATCCTCAGGCTCCAGCACACCAGCCCACGGGCACAGTTTCTGCAGGAGAGGCAGAGGTAGGCAACTCTGGTGGTGATTATCCATCCCCATTCCACTGGAAAAAATCTACAACTAAAGGGGAAAAGAGACAGCATCAGGCTGAAGGTCTCCCTCAGCATCAGGCTGAAGATCTCCCTCAGCATCAGGCTGAAGGTCTCCCTCAGCATCAGGCTGAAGATCTCCCTCAGCATCAGGCTGAAGGTCTCCCTCAGTATCAGGCTGAAGATCTCCCTCAGCATCAGGCTGAAGGTCTCCCTGGGTATTTTCTTTCTTTTAATTGATTTTCCTCCCATTTCTGTATTTGCAGTAGAAGACACTCACGAGGAGGGGGTCGGTGGAGGAAGGCAAGCCCCAACATCTGGAGAGGAGCTTGGTCAGCTCTTCAGCTCTGCTGCAGCCTGGCCATCCACACACCCCACTCACTGTCCAAGAAGACCCAGCACCTCTTCCTTAGCCCAGTCCAAATCCCATGGAAAACAGGAAGACAGGGGATTGTCCCAGGTGCCTTGGGATCAGGATCAACCCCCTGTGCCGTCAGCAAGGACGGTGGTTCTTGGGGTTTTATGCAGAAAATAAAACAGGAGAGACCCCACGTGAGAGCACTGCTCCTGGCAAGGGTGCTTGGGGGTGTCCCAGGGGAGACATTCACATGGAGCCCAAACATCTCCTCCCACTGAAGGAGACTGGATGGAACCTGGCTGAATGTGGGGGAAGATGTGGAAGATGGCAGCCTTGGCAGGGCAGGTTCAGAAGGGAAAGGTCCTGGGCTCCTCCCGGGCTGGACACCCCTCAGCTGAGCTTTTGGTGCTTTTTAAGCCCCCAGGAGATCCTGCAGTGACAAACCTTGTGTCCAAAGCCCATTTCACCCGCCCTTATGGTTGTGGATGACAGCAGAAATGGGATGAGAAGGGTGATTCTGTTTGATACTTGCTCCCTGTCCAGCAGCCCTGGTCCTTTTACATCTGAGGGGAGAACGTTTGGGTGAGCTTCTGCCTGCTCCAACAGGGACAAGTAAAGCCAGCAGGCCAAGTTCTGTTCCAGGGGGAGGACAATAATGATAGTGCAGATTTCAGCTGCAAAGCCTGAGCATCCTCTGGACAGCCCCAGCACTGCCCACAGCTCCTGGGGGCGTGAGGACACGGGAGCTCCCCTGCAGTGCAGGTATCTGCATGGTCTGCTGGTGGCAAATCCCTCTGGGTTGCTCTGCCACGGACTGTTTTTTGGCAGGAGCATTCATCATTTCACTGAGAGAGGCTCAGGCAAGGCAGAGCCCAGCACTTGGGAGAGCCAGGGCTCACACCCCACCGAGCCCCACGCACACGTTAAACCCTGATGGGCGATTTCACAGCGGCTGTGCTGGGGCCCACGCCTGGTAGGTGAGAGGGGCCAGGATAACCATGAGCTCAGGATAACCAGAGGCCCCTTCTCAGTGTGCCACACCCTGGCCATCCCCTCCTGCTGCCCCACTGGTGGGGACCCCCAGCCCGGCCCCAGCCAATGACCCCGCAGCGCAGGGCGGGGAGGAGCTGCTGGCAGGGGATAAAAGCCCCTGTGGGGGCTGTGGGTCAGCTACGGGGTCTGTGTCCTCCTGCAGCGCTGAGCAAAGCCTCCTGCCACCATGGTGCACTGGTCAGCCGAAGAGAAGCAGCTCATCTCCAGCATCTGGAGCAAGGTCAACGTGGAGGAATGTGGTGCTGAGGCCCTGGCCAGGTAGGTCCATGCCATGGGCATCTGCCCAGCTGCAAAATGGACAGAGGAACTGTGGCAACTGCATTTGAGAGCATTAACGTGTCCATGTCTGCTTGTGTCCCTCTGTCTCAGGCTGCTGATTGTCTACCCCTGGACCCAGAGGTTCTTCTCTTCCTTTGGGAACCTCTCCAGCCCCACTGCCATCATTGGCAACCCCAAGGTCCGTGCCCATGGCAGGAAAGTGCTCACCTCCTTCGGGGAAGCCGTCAAGAACCTGGACAACATCAAGAACACCTACTCCAAGCTGTCCGAGCTGCACTGTGAGAAGCTGCACGTGGACCCCGAGAACTTCAGGGTGAGCTGTGTTTGCAGCCCCTGCCCCTTCCCTGTGTCAGGTTTTGCTTTGAAACTGGGGGTGTTGCCTCCAACAAGGCTGTCTGGGGGTGCTTTGGCTGGTGGGGGCAGAGTTCCTGGGCAGTACCCATGTGAGATGATTGCTTGTGCAGGACTGCTGGTGAGAGTGTGGGTGACTTCCACACTAAAATGTCCCATTTTTAGTACCAGCACAGCAATGGGGAGGAGAAGGTCTTGGGAGATCATTGCCTGGTTGGGGACAGAAGAAACAACGCAGGGGAAGGTGCAGCCGGGGCTGGAGGAGGCAGGGGGGAGCTGGGCAGAGCGTCTGAGGATATCATGGGTCCTACAGCGAGATAAGGGTGCTCAGCAACCACAGAGCAGGTTTCTGCCTTGGCCATTGTGGGCTGCCTGTCTGGGTGGGGCACTCCCTCCTCCCCCCACACTTGGAATGAAAATGGAGCAATTTTTTTTGTTTACATCTAAAGAGGAAAAGAAAAAAAAAACAAACAACAGAATTTTTCTTCTGCAGGGTGGATCTCAGCCAGGTGGCTTTAGCATCTCAAAAATGGGGGGGAATGGTTTCAAGGAGGGGAATTCATCCTCAGGGAGAAGTCAGGAGAAATGAAACACAACCTGGGGGTTGCAGGGTGGTGTCTGGGGGGCACGGGGGGGAGCAGGACCAGGGGGAAATCTGCAGCAGGGAAAGCAGGGAGACAGAGCTGGTGTGGAGGGAGAAGCTGTTTAGAGCTGAAGACATGGCAGGACAGGGTGGGGTTGGTGGAGTTGGGTGCACCAAGAGCACAGAACCTTCTTCAAGAGGTTGTGGGTCCAACAGCTCAGCCCTGCCTCGGGGATGTCTGCTCCCTGCTCTGGGGTCTCCTGCAGCACAGTGGTTCAAGCAGCACTAACCCTGCCTCTGTTTCCCTCTTTCTCCTCCAGCTTCTTGGAGACATCCTGATCATTGTCCTGGCTTCCCACTTCGCCAGGGATTTCACCCCTGCTTGCCAGTTTGCCTGGCAGAAGCTGGTCAATGTGGTGGCTCACGCTCTGGCTCGCAAGTACCACTGAGCATCCCGGGAGCGGCCGTGCGAGGGGGAGTCCCGGCTCCACCGCACGCACCAATGAGCACCAGGAGATGTCCCCTGGGTGCAGACGGGATGTAACCACCCAATAAACACCTCCCGGCACCACGTCTGCAGAGTGTCTGTGCTGGGGAGGGAGGGGAGGGGGGGTTGGAGCGGTGGGGGGCGGTGGGTGTGTTCGTGTGTCGCAGGGCTGTTGCTGATGGAGTTTCCTTAGCCCGGCACTGCTCTCTCTTGTGCGCTCCCTGCCAGTGCAGCCGCGGCCTCTGGAGAGAACCACAGGCACAGAATCAGGGAAACACAGAAGGGTTTGGGTGGGAAGGGACATTCCAAGATCATCAACCCCCCTGCCAGCAGCAGGGACATCTTCAACCAGACCAGGTTGCTCAAAGCCTCATCCAACCTGGCCTTGAGTGTTTCCAAGGATGGAGGAGCTTCTGCCACTTCTCCGGGTAACCTGGGCCAGGGTCTCACCACCCTCAGCATAAAAAATTTCTTCCTTTTATCTCATCTGAGTCTCCCCTCTTTTAGTCTAAAACCATCACCCCTTGTCCTGTCCCTACAGGTTCTGCTAAAAGATCTGTCCCCATCTTTCCTATAGGTCCCCTTTAAGTACTGAAAGGTGCAGTAGGGTCTCCCTGGAGCCTTCTCTTCTCCAGGCTGAACAGCCCCAACTCTCTCAGCCTGTCCTCACAGCAGAGCTGCTCCAGCCCTGGCATGATCCTCGTGGCCTCCTCTGCACTGGCTCCAGTAGCCCCATGTCCTTGTGCTGTTGGTGGCCCCAGCACTGGAGGCAGCACTGCAGGTGGGGTCTGAGGAGAGCAGAGCAGAGGGGCAGAATCCCCTCCCTGGCCCTGCTGCCCACGCTGCTCTGGGTGCAGCCCAGGACACGGTTATTGGCTCTGGGCTGTGAGTGCACATTGCTGGCTCGTGTCCCCCAGCACCCCAAGTCCTTCTCTGCAGAGCTGCTCTCCATCCCTGCATCCCCCAGCCTCTATCAATACTGGGGATTGCCTCCCCCCAGGTGCAGGACCTTGCCCTTGGCCTTGTTGAACCCCATGAGGTTCACACCAGCCCACTTCTTGAGTTTGTCCAGATCCCTCTGGATGGCCTCCAGAAAACCCAAGCCAAGAGCCCTGGCACCTGGGAGGGTTTCCAGAGGGCTGTAAGGATGATGATGGGTTACAAAGAACCCACATCTGTTCTCCCAGCTCTCCATTAATGTGAAATGAGGTGAAGCCAGCCCTGTCCAGGGCATGGAGCTCCCAGCCAAGCCATTGCTCCCCTCAGGGCGCTGGCACCTGCCTTGCCCTGCTCGAGGGCTGGGGATGAACCATCTCCTTGTAGAGCAGCTGAGACAGGAGAAAACCTTTGAACTCTGCCTCTTGGGAGGTTTAGATATCCACATCTCCTAGAGGAGGGGGTTCCCCAAGGGGGATTTATCTTGCTGCTGCACACAGCAGACCCTCATCCCCAGGCACCCACAGTCCCAAAGACTCCATCTCTCCAAACTGAGGGGATTCAGTTCCCAACATCACCTGGAGAGCAAACCCCACCATGGTGAGGGGTATCTGGGCTCTGCCTTGCCTGGCCCTCCTTCTCTTGTCCGAGGGACCCTCTCTGTGCGTGGAGTGAGGCTGTGGGTCAGGCTTGGTTACTCATTCACAGGGACAAAGGTGACGATTTTGATATTTTTTAGCTATTTTATTATACAAACCAGAAGCAAAACCCCAAGCAAACACAAAAATGGCCAGGACTGTGTTCATCTTAGTCCTAAATCTCGTCTTACACCAGGGCTGGAGGCTCCTTGCACAAAGGGGCTGACAGCCAGTGCTGCTTACAGCATCTGCTGCAGCAGAGTCCTGCCTGTGGTAGCAGTTTCTGGAGGTACCAGGGAGGACATGGCTGGTTTGGGTCACAACCTTTCAAAACATCACATCATCTCCTGCCTGGGCTCAGCAGCCTTGAACCAAACCTGCAGGTTTTTGTACAGAGAACAGTGCAGCTCCTGGAAACACCGTGCCCGTGTGCTGACCCTGCTCTGAGCAGGCACCAGGCTTGAGACCTCTGGAGTGCCCTTCCCACCCACATTGCCCTGTGGCTCTGCACTCAGAGTTTGCAAGATGTTTCCTTGCTTTTCTCACCTGTGGCTTGGTTTGAAGTCCATAAAGAAACGAGGTGAAAGTGCATTTGTAAATCTGCTTTATCTGGATGCTGTAAAAGGCAGGAGAGGGGTGGGAGGAGGATGTAGATGTTGCCCATCAGTGTGGAAGATGGAGGTGCCTCTTTCCCAGATCTGTGCAGGATGGACTAGCCAAGTTCTGGGATGAAGACAACTGAGGTTGCACAACCTTCAGGCCCTGGTCCTTGGAGGCAATGCTGAGAGGTCTCATGAGGACCATGATGGAGAACAACAAAATGAAGGGAGAACCCATGGTGAAGAAAATGAGGTCTGGGGCATGGATGCTGGTAAATGCCATCTCTCTGGAGGGCAGCCAGGTCACCGTGGGGTGGAGGCAAATTGGATGGGACCAGGCTCTCTCTGGTCACCAGGAAGGCAAAGGAGATGGAGGATTGGGGTATGATCAAGACTGTGCTCCTCTGAGGGTGCATCAGCCCTTATTTTGGTGCCTTCATGCCTGTTGGCACGGCCATACAACTCCATGAGGGGCAGAGAGCCATCAGCCTGTTGAGGGGCACGGCCAAAAGCACCTCTGACCCCAGGAAGGTGAGGGAGCAGATAAAGAAGGTCTGAGAGACACCTGGGTACAGGTTAATTGCCATGAGCAAGGACTGCAGCACCCCTGGCATGGTGGAGAGACACAGCCTGAGGCCAGTGAGGGCCAGCACAGAGAGGACATGATGCAGGGCTGGTGGAAGCTTTGGTCTGCTTTAGGAACATCCAAAGAACACAATTTCCAATGCTCAGAGTGAACAAACTGAGGTGGGAATCCAGGGTAAGATGTCCTTCACATCTGGGGAATGTGATTAACAGAAAGACTGACCACAAGGCTGGTCCAGAGCTCATCCCCATGAGGTGCTCTTGGTGTCCTCTCCCTTCTCAGGAATTTCAACCTGCACAGCCCAGATTTGGTTCAGGTCTGGTTTAGAAATGACAGAAAATTCCTGAATCCCTGTGAATTGCAGCATGCAGCCCTGGAATGGGGGTGGGAAGCCAGCACTGGTGGGCTGATGGATTGTCCTCCTCTTTCACAGCAGCTTCCCTCCAGCCTGAGACAGCACTGCCGACTTCTGATGAACGAGCTCACCCTGTGGCTTTGAGAGGGAGGGAGGGAATTTCCACAGCAACAGCACAGAGAAATAAATAACAACAGATCTCATGGCAGGAGGATGGGTTCTGGTGAAAACTGCTAGGAAAAGGTAATAGGAAACAGTGTGAAATTGTACAAATAGGGGCAGGTTGTGACCTGTGGTTGCAGTACCTGCTCTTCCTCAGCCATCAGGAGATGTCACCTCTGTCCCTGGAGCCTGCCCTCCTGCAAGCCCACCAGGAAAAGGGAGCCCCCAGGTTTGCAAGTGCTGGGGTGGGCCATAAAACTTTTTATTTATCTCCTAGTAGACATTGTTTGCAGTTTGTACAGGTGCTTAAAAAAGTAATTAGTCCAATATCTGTGCTGCTGTAATTAATGGAGTCTGTGCAATGAAAATGTTGTTGTTCTGGGCTGATGAGAGGAGCATTTGTGTTTTCTCTGCAGGGAAACCCCCCCGTTAACTGCTGTGGTGTATTGCCTGGAAATGGAACCTTTCAAACTCCTGCTTAAAAACAAAGGGAATTCAGCAAACCCCAGAGCCTCTCCAGGAGTTCCTCTCTGCAGTTCAATGCCAGCCTGGGGAGCAGGCTGACAGCACACTGCCAGGTACAGTTATTCTGCCCTGGCCTGATCCCCACACTTACCAAAATAACAGGAGCAGGGAAAAATAAAAATCCCAGTTCTCTCACTTAGCATCAGCCAAAAATACTCTGCCAGGGACTCTGCTGCCCCTGCTGGGGTTATTTATAGAGCAAAGCACGATTTTCTGCCTCTAGAGGGAATTCTCTGTCAGGAGCATCAGCGTCACAGAGCATTTCAGAAGCCAGGTCTTACAGCTGGTGGGGCTGGAACAGGATCAGAGCAGAACTCAGCCATCCGTGGGACATGGCTGTTGTCTTTTCCCACACTGCTTGGAACGGGGATGAATGCTAATGAGTCGTTCTCATTTTGCAAGAGACCCTTTATTGCTTTTGAGAAGTAAATAAAGATGCTGGGTCCTCTGAGGAGCAGTGTGGAGATGCCCAGGCTGGCTGAGGGCTGTGTGCTCCCGCAGCAGCCAGCTCTGGTGGTTCCTCTCACTGCACACGACGCTGCAGAGGTGTCTGTACAGGAAATCTGTCTGCCTGTGAGTCAAACAGCCTGGCTTTCAGCTTGCCCAGCCCATAGGAGAAGGCTTCATCTATAGGGCCACAAACAACCCCGTGGGTGAGACTGGAAGGATGGGGCTGGCTCTGGCTGTTTGCCATGAGTCACCTTGTGCAGGGGTGGCTGGGAACAGGACCACGGCTTTTTCCTGTGTCACCAGCAGGATCTGATGTCATGGCAACTACAGAACTGCTGAAAAAACTCAAGAAATATGGTCTGGATAAAGCTCCTTCCATGAGGGGAGCGCTTCGCTCTGGGACAGCTCTGCTGGGAATTTCTCTTTGCTTTACTCATAATTCTTATTCTGCAGACATCAACTTCTCAGTGTTTGACAACACTAGAAAGAAAGAACTGCTTTCAGTGGAAAGAGTCACAGGATCCCAGGCTGGGTTGGCTGGGAAGGGACCTCAAAGCTCCTCCAGTCCCAACCCCCCTGCCAGCAGCAGGGACACCTTCCACTAGACCAGGTTGCTCAAAGCCTCATCCAACCTGGCCCAGAACACTTCCAGGGAGGAGCAGCCACAGCTTCTCTGCCCAACCTGGGACAGGGTCTCACCACCCTCACACCAAACAATTTCTTCCTCACATCTCAGCTCCAGCTCCCCTCTGACACTTTCAAGCCATGAAGAAAGGCAAGACCATGAATCTTGTCCCTTTCTGCATGTCTGACCTGCCCAGGTCAGGAGCTGTGGGGCACAGACTGAGATGCAGGTGGGGAAGCTCTGGCATTGCCAGGCACGACCTGAGCTCGAGTCACCCCTGGATCATTGTCTGTTGGCACCTTGGGACCATTCCTCCATAGCAAAATACTCCATAAACACTAGCCCTGGCCTTGGCTTTTCTGTTTGGCCTCTTTGTTTTGGTTGCCCTGTCCATAACATGGGGACAATAAAATGGATGTGTCTCTAAAAGGGATTGCTGGGATCCCATTGCTGGTGTTTGAAAGCCAGCGTGGGTGTCAGAGTGCTTTGCACGACCAGAAAGTGATCACTGCCACCCATGCTGGGACGTGCAGAGCCTGTGGACACTGCTGCTCCCTCTCTCCATCCCTTTCCCTGTCTCCCCAGAGCTTTGCCCTGGACAAATGCCACCTTCCCCAGCACACAGAGAACGAGGAGGGGGGCATCACTTTGGCACTGGAAGGCTTGGCAGGGTGTGAGCATTCCTGGAGGTGCACAGACCTCAAGGTGCACTCTATTTCACCCCAACCCCAGTGATGAACTCTAAGCAGTGTTTCCTGGGAGTTACATCTCTCTCCTACCTTCAGATCTAGTTGGCAAGTGCAGAGCCAACTCCAGTTTCACCCTGAAGTCAACATCTACATTTGGGGCAAATAATTGACTTTATTCAATATTTAACATTTTTAATTCTATTTTAAAAGGGAAGATTTTTTTTTTTTTTTAATTGCTGCTCTGATGAGCATTCCCTGGACATTTATGATGCCCAAGTTTGCTCTTGCAGCATTTACCCTTGTGCTGTTGCCAGGGTGGCAGCAGCTCGAGGTAGAAAAGGGAGGACCATCACCTTCTGGACTGAGCAGCTGGTTTGCATTTCCTGGGCTCAGCCCCTGCAGCAGGTCCCAGGTGATTGTCACTGCTGCTGAGATTCCACACAGGTGTTATAAACACAAGCAGCTTCACCTGCATGTGAGGTGGGAGTTCCTGTTCTTCTGTTTGTGAAGCAGGGAGGAGTGGGGGTTCCTATTCCTCTGCATCATCTTCTGCTGAAGGGCTTTGGCTGACCAGAGGTAAGAGCATCTGAAGGGTCAGTGCACTTGCTTTCACTGATGGTTTTATTTTGGGTGGGTCATTTTCCAGGGGGATTTTGTGATAAGGGGTGGCTTGGATTCACAGCTGGCTTGCTTATCTGTCACTGTGCATCCCTGCAGCAGGTTCACACCATCCATCAGTCTCCCTCTGCTGTGATTTAACCCCACAGATGC
Source organism: Caprimulgus europaeus (assembly GCA_907165065.1). Next base: position 125,922,619 of record OU015523.1, on the reverse strand, counting down.
TCAGCAAATGTCCCCCCTTCCCCCAGGTTTTATTGCTGAGCACAGTGCCTCATGGTGTGGAGCATCCCTTTGGTCAGCTGGGGTCCTGGCTGTGCCCCCCCCCAAGTCCCTGTGCACCCCCAGCCCTGGTGGGACAGGGTGGGAAACAGAAAAGACCTTTGCTGCTGTGTCAGCACTGGTGAGAAATGAATAAAACATCGGTGTTTGCTCCAGGCTGCTCTGGTCACAAATCCAAACCAGCGCTGCAGGAGCTGCTAGGAAGAAAATTGACTCACTCTGAGTCCAAACCAGCTGCCCCTCCAAACCCATCACCCTGCCACCCAGGCAGCTGTTGCTGGCACAGCCCTTGCTGCCTGTCTGTCTGTCCATCCATCCACATACATCTTCATCATCTGTCCCTCTTTCTTCCCCACCACACTGCCTGCTCTCGGTGTCTCCACAGCCCGGGTGCCTCCTGCTGCAGCACAGGGACACTGCAGGGATCAACTGCTGCTCTCTGGAGGAGGGAGCAGATGTTTGTCACCAGAAGCATCCCGTGCTGTAACAGTGTGTGTCAGAGGGGGTTTAAAGCCCTGAACTCAAGCTTTTACTTCAAGCTTTAATGGCCTCAAGTTGCACCAGGGGAGGTTCAGATTAGATCTGAGGAAAAACTTCTTCCCCCAAAGGGCAGTCAGGCACTGGCACAGGCTGCCCAGGGAGGTGGTGGAGTCACCTTCCCTGGGGGGATTGAACAGACAGGTAAATGAGGTGCTGAGGGACAGGGGTTAGAGGTGGGGTTGGCAGTGTTGGGTTCATGGTTGGATCTGATGATCTCAAAGGGCTTTTCCAACCACTGTGATTCTGTGAACTGTTTGTTTGTTTTCTTTTTCATGAGGTCTTTCACAAAACACAGATTGTGCCCCATCTGCTGATGGGGTGATGTTCTCCTCTGTCTGAAGTGGCTGGTGCTGAGCACACTTGGAGATACCACACCTGGAGATGTTGAACCAGCTCCTCTGGTCCTTACTCACCAAGAGCCTGACAGATGGTGCTAGGAAGCACAACTGAGCAAGGATTATGCTCTGTCTAGAGGCTCTGTCTTCATCCTTCTGGGCAGAAGCTGAGCATCCACCAGAGCCAGAGCACCCACTCCTCCCCCATGGCCCAGCACCCAGCTGGGCTGTGGAGATTCATCCTTTCCCTGTGTGCAGACACCTTGCTTGCGTGTCTTGAGGACAAAAATAAAAGGAGAATGGGAGGAGGAGATGGAGAATATGAGGACAGGCTGAGAGAGTTGGGGCTGCTTAGCCTGGAGAAGAGAAGGCTCCAGGGAGACCTTCCAGTGGCCTCCCAGTACCTGAAGGGGCTCCAGGAAGGCTGGGGAGGGACTTTGGCCAAGGGCAGGGAGTGACAGGACAAGGGGTGATGGCTTGAAAGTGTCAGAGGAGAGATGGAGCTGAGATGTGAGGAAGAAATTGTTTGGTGTGAGGGTGGTGAGACCCTGGCCCAGGCTGGGCAGAGAAGCTGTGGCTGCTCCTCCCTGGAAGTGTTCTGGGCCAGGCTGGATGAGGCTTTGAGCAACCTGGTCTGGTGGAAGGTGTCCCTGCTGCTGGCAGGGGGTTGGGACTGGAGGAGCTTTAAGGTCCCTCCCAACCCAAACCAGTCTGGGATTATCTGATTTCTCCCTCAGCCTCAGTGTGGAGCAATCAAGGTGAACATCTTCATGGAGGGGCTCTGGAGGGGCAGGACATCCAGCTTCTGGGGCAACCCCATGGGTGCAGGATGGGATTTTTCCCAGTTTAATTAATATTTACCCAGTTTGGGAAAGCCAATGATGCACAGAGTGAACAACACAACCTTTTTCTTTGTGGGACATCCAAAGCACATTTACAGGTGGTGGGATGAGGTCCATGTTCAAGTACACTGAGATTCAAACACTTAAATTTGTATTTTTTATAAGTCTGTATTAACTCTAGATTTTCCTGTTGCACATAATTAGAGCACCCTGGAACGCTGCCTGCTAATTTAACTCATCAAGCCAATTATTTAGCTGGTGAAGAGTGGAGGCAGAGATGTTTGGAGCTTTGTCTGAGAAGTGGGGCAGTTGGAAACAGATTAATTCCACTTTCCATGGCACTCTGAGTTCAGCCACTCACCCCCCAGTTAACCAGGGCCGTGTTCCCTGTGACAGAGGCAGGTGGAGGGTTAATTCCTGGAGTCACCCATGGCTGTTTGCTGTGATCACCACGTTCCTGGGACGAAGGGGAGTTGCTGTGTGTCACTAACACAGATCCCAGTGTGGCTCTGAGGGGCTCCAGGTGCTCTCGGTGGGAACAGCAGCAGTGGAGCGGGAAATCATCTCTGGGGTGAAGGGAAATGAGTGTTCTGCATCCACCAAGCTCTTGTGACATGCAGACTTGCAGAGGGGACCCTGTCCCTTCGGGGTCAGGCTGGGTGACAGATCTGTGTTGGTAGTTGCTGCTGTCTCTGTAGCTCCCAGGGACCCTGCTCAAGGAGAACGGTCCCACGGGGCTGGGTGCTGCCCAGGCACTAAATGGGGAGAAAACTGCAGGTTTTCCCCTCTCCCTTCCACTGAAGGATACCTTAAGCAACAGCAAAGGGTGCAGGTGGGAGACAGGAGGGTAAGCAGGACCTCATCTGCCAGGAGCCAAGTTCTGGTCCAAACTCAGCAGCTGGGCAGGGGGTGGTGGTTTGCAGAGCTCCAGCCAGGACATCCCACACAGGGTGGAAGAGGGAAAGCTGAAAATCCAACAAGCAAGCTGGGGGAGCTGGGTGGGCAGGCTGGTCCCTGCAAGGACAGACAATGGGCTGGGGGCACAGCCTGGGAGGGGAAACAGGCTCCTGTCATCTGCTGCAGCAGCCCATGGGCAAGGGGATGGGTGCCCAGAGCAGCCAGGGGGGTGAGAGGGACCATGGTCCTCCTGCAGGGAAGTGCCTGGGTGAGGCTGTGTGCATCAGGGACTTCCAGTGGGGGTGTGGGGAAGGCTGGGGACCAGGGGGAAAGGCTGCAAATCCGATGTAGAGAGCTGGAGAGGGCCAGGGAAGGACGGGGATGTTGCTCACAGCTCTCCTGGGCTGCCATGAGGGACAGGGAAACCCCAGGAAGGTTTGTCAAGCCCAGTGCTCAACCCTGAGAGCCTGGGAAAGAGGCTCAGCCTGAGGAAGGAGACTTCTGTTGTTTGGATCACACCAGTGAAAGCTCCTCAGGGCAGCTGGAGAGCACGGACAACCCTTTGGTTCAGAAAATGGGGGTTTGTTATTTTCCTCTGATTTCCCCTGGGTATCCACGTGCCCATTTAGGCTTCAGTAAATGCCAGTGTTTCCTGGTCATTCTCAGTAATGACAGCTTTATGTAAGGTGAAAAAAAGAAGGCAGGATTGATTTTGGCCACTCTTAGCCCCTCCTGGGACGAGGGATGCTGCAGAGCCATGCAGAAGGCGCTGGCCCTTGCCCAGCCCTGTGCACAGCAGGGCTGCAGCCAGCACCACTACCACATAGCACTGCTCCACCTCTGCTTTCTGTGCTGTCATGGGTTAATCCTGGCTGAACACCCACCAAGCTGCTCTATCTCAGCCCTCCTCAGCAGGACGGGGAGGGGAGAAAATAAGATGGACCAAAAAGTACAGGTAGGGTGGCTCCAGAGGACAAATGTTGTAAATACCAAAGGCCCACCTTCCCCCTCCCTTCCCCTTGCTTTTATCTCTGAGCAGGCATCATCTGGTCTGGAATATCCCTTTGGTCAGTCTGGGTCAGCTGTCCTGGCTCTGTCCCCTCCCAAGACCTTCCCCACCCACAGTCTAGTAGGGGTGAGGGGGGATGTTGGAGAGCCAGCCTCGATGCTGTGCAGCCCTGCTCAGCAGTAACCCAGCACTGGGGTGCTACCAACACCCTTCTGGCTACTGACACAAACCCAGCACCCTGAGGGCTGCTGTGGGCAGGGGAAATGTGGTGACTTCCAGCTCCCACAGCATGAATCCCAGCTTTTGGACATGTCTTGTTCCTGCTGGAAATCCCACCTGGCTGGAATGAAAAGGCTTTGTCAGCATCTGTGTCCTGTCAAAGGTCAAGCAGCAGATCCCACTCATCCTACCAAAGAACTCACAGAAATCATCACAGATTTGCCATAGAGCAAAACTTTCCTCTCACCTCACTCAGGGTGCTGATGGGGTCCCAGACTGCTGAGTTTGCTGAGACAGCAGGAGCACATTTTACCTCCTTGATCAGTCCTTGGTGTGGAGAAATACAACTCCCAAGAGTCAGAAAGCTGATGGCAATGGAGGGACACAGTACCTAGGTGATGGTTGCATTATGGACTTGTCTATGGAGGGACACAGGGACTGTTCACTCCATTGGCAGGTGTGATGTTGTACTGAATGTGGTGCACCAGAGGGCAAAAAGACTTGTGAGGTGGCATCCTGGGTGAAAGCAGACTTGTGTCTCGTACAGGAAGCCCACCTCTGGACTTGGCAGACATGGAGGGAGGTCACTGGTCCTTGCTCTGGCATTTTCTTGTCCTGTAGAAGAGAAAGAGAATGAGCTTCATGCAGATACAGAATCCCAGAATGGCCTGGAAAAGCCCTTTGAGCTCCTGGAGTCCAACCATGAACCCAACACTGCCCAGTCCCCACTGACCCCTGTCCCTCAGCACTGTGTCTACACGACTCTTCAATCCCTCCAGGGATGGGGACTCCACCACTGCCCTGGGCAACCCCTTCCAATGCCTCAGAACCCTTTCAGCAAAGAAATTCTTCCTCACATCCCATCTCCACTGCCCTGGGCACAACTGGAGCCCATTTCCTCTTGTCCTGTCCCTTGCTCCTTGGTTGAACAGACCCACCCCCACCTCTCTGCGCCCTCCTTGCAGGGACTTGGACAGAGCCACAAGGTCTCCCCTCAGCCTCCTTTTCTCCAGGCTCAGCACCCCCAGTTCCCTCAGCCTGAACTCAGCACACTTGTGCTCCAGACCCTTCCCCAGCTCCGGTCCCTTCTCTGGACTCTCTCCAGCACCTGGACCTGTGCTCTGACACTGCCAGGTGACTCCCTCACCCAATATCTGACTGTGGCTTCCAGTGCTGTATGGATGATTCCCATCCCTGGTCTGGGCGGGTGCTGCAGAGCTCACCCCTCTGCTGGCTCTGAGCCCCATTCTCATCTAGAAAAAAAATAAAGAATTCTTTGCAGCTCTATTTTCTTTCTTTCTGTGAATCCATCTCAGACTTGGAGACTTTTTCCTTCCCTAAAAATAACTTTGGCAGCAGAGACCTGATGGAGGTGCCTTTGCACCAGGCAGTCTCTGTGTTTGAGAGCTGAGCACAGCTGAGCACCCAGAGGGTGCAGCGAGGATCCAGCCCACGAGCACTCACCAGGCTGCCAACAAGCAGCTTTGTGACCATCTGCTGGCCCCAGAGCGAGAGTCTGGGCTTGGATATTCTGGTTTGTACAAATGCAAGTGCTGTTTCCCAGTAGAAATGAAGTAAAGGATAATTAAATCCCCCTCTGGCAGGGAGGAGAGGTTTGTCTGACCCTGATGTCTGCCCTGCTCAGATAAAGGAGTGCACAGCCCTCCCTGACAGGACCCTGGTCTGAGGGCAACGAGCTCTTCCTTACCTGCACATCCTCCTTTAATAGCCACGTTCACACTGACACTGCAGTAACAGACAGAGCCCTCTGAAGTTCTCCAACAGCTGCATGTGAGAAGGAGCCCAGAAAAATCAGATCACTTTGCCCTAAATATGGAGCAACACCCAAACAGGAGCTCCTGGAGCATCTTGCCTCCAGGCTGCCAGTGAAAGCACCTTCATATCACCACAAAATCCCCCCAGGACTCCCAGGCTCACTTGGTTCTTCTGCTGTTCCTTTCCTTTCCTCTGTTGAGCCACTGTCTCAAAGGAGATGGTGCAAACTCACTATTAGGAGTGAATCCCAGTGCCAAGTGGGAGGCTGCTGTGGAATTGCCTTGGGTTAGGAGGAGCTAAATAAGACTAGAAACTAGGGGCAAAGTCAAAGCAGGACTTGAATGTGGTGTTGGCTTCAACAAGGAGACATCAGACAGGAGGAAACTTTCCTGGGAGACCCTCTGTAGAGGTGAAGGACAGATGTGAACCTGCCAAGAGGAGAGAGCAATGGTAGCAAGATCTCTCTTTCCTGGCAGCTGTGGCCTCAGGCCATTGTCAGGAGATGAAAGTCCTGAAAACACTGACCTACCACCAAAATGTCCAGGTTTGCCCTTTTTCAGCAACAGGACCATGTCCCTGGGGGCCTTGGCCAAATGCTGCTGGAATCTTGTCAGCCTTGGGGCCATCAGCACCTCCCTGGGGAGCCTGTGCCAGTGCTCCACCACCCTCTGCCTCAAGAACCTTTTCCTCATGGCCAACCTCACCCTCCCCTGCCACATCTTCCTGCCATGGCCTCTGCTCCTGGCCTTGGTGGCCAGAGAGAAGAGCTCAGCGCCTGCCCCTCCTCTTCCCCTGGGGAGGAAGTTCCAGACCGCCAGGAGATCTCCTCTCAGTCTCCTCCAGGCTGAACAACCCAAGTGCCTTCAGCCTCTCCTCACACCCTTCCCGCCCAAGCCCTTGTGTTCCCTGTCTCAGAGTTTGCCATGGAAGAATGAAGTTTTAGGGAAAGCAGCACCCAGGGGCACCTGGCAGGGAGGAGCTGGAATGAAGAAAGAAAAACCTCAGGAATTTCCAGTCCTAGGGTGCTGAGATCCCAGGTGACCCCGAGCCAGACGTGTCTGTAAGGTTTGAAGCACAGCCCAGACTGGTGGCCGTGTGGACTCCAGCTCACACATCCAATGGCTCTGTAAGCCCCAGACAAAGGCAACGCTGAGGGCCAGGAGTGTGCAAGCCCCACAGCCTGGGGGCTGGTCAGTGCCTCCTGCTGCTGCCCAGGAGGAGTGGTGGTGTAAAAGGTCTATTGCAGAGCACTAAATTGCTGCCTGAACCCTCCAGACTCACCTGTCTCCTGCAGGAGCTCTGCACTGCAGGGACCAGGGGGTATTGATCTGGTGAGGGATAATCCCAGCAGGGAGCTCTGCACTGCAGAGACCAGGGGGTATTGATCTGGTGAGGGATAATCCCAGCAGGGAGCTCTGCACTGCAGAGACCAGGGGGTGTTGATCTGGTGAGGGATAATCCCAGCAGGGAGCTCTGCGCTTCCCCTGCTCCTTAACGAGTCATTAGAGAGAAGCAGTTTCCACCTGCTGGGTGCTGGGGACCTCACAGACACAGCTGCATCTTGCCCACTTCTGTGTCTGTTTTCTTGCAGCGTGTTTAAGGGTGATGGGGCAGTTCAGGATGAGATCCCAGGGCTGGGTTTGTAGTTACAGCTGCAGCAGCAGGAATTGGGACTCACTTTCCAAACAAGAGCAACCTCCTTCCTCTGCTGCGTTTCACCCACAGCTCTAGCACAGGCTTGGGGAGGGCACCCAGTAACACCATCCCCGTTACAGATGGACAGTGGTGAAACAACCAGAGGCAGATCTGAGAGCCCTCCACGTCTGTCACAGAGTCCCAGGCTGGTGGGGTGGGAAGGGAGCTCAGGAGATCATCCAGTCCAACCCCCCTGCCAGAGCAGGGTCCCTACACCAGGTGGCACAGGAAAGTGTCCAGGTGGGTTTGAACATCTCCAGAGATGGAGACTCCACACCCTCTCTGGGCAGCCTGGCCCAGGGCTCCAGATTTGCCATCTCCTCTTCTCCAGGCTGAACAGTCCCAGCTCTCTCAGCCTCTCCTCACACAGGAGATGCTCCAGGCCCCTCATCACCTCTGTGGCCTCTGCTGGACTCTCTCCAGAAGATCCCTGTCCCTCTGGAACTGGGGAGCCCAGGAGAGGAGAGGGGAGGGGAGAAGAGGAGAGGGGAGAAGGGAAGAGAAGACTTGGAGATCCTCCAGGAGATCTCCAACAACTGCTCCAGCCCCATGCAACTCCTTGTTGCCTCTATTGCCACCTCCAAGCTCCTGTGACTCCCAACCCTCTCCCCATCACTGTACAAACCACACTCCCACCCTGTCCTCCCCTCTATCCCTCTCTCTCCTTGTCCTACCCCTTTTCAGTCCCTTTTGCAAGTGGACCTGGCTCTTTCCTCACCTTCCTGGAGCCAGCTGAGCCCCACCTGAGTCCGTCCATCCCCACCTCTGGCTCCTGGCCCTGCTCATGGAGGAGATGTGGGTCCAGACACCCCACGCTCCGGTTTCTGCTGCAGGGCAGAGGTGACCTGGGGCCTCAGAAAGGGACATTTCAGCTGGCAAGGGGTTGTCATTGTCACCAGCAGAGCACATGCTGAGGAAGAAGACACGGCCTCTCCCTTCCCCAGCAGAGCAACGCTCCGGGACTGGGGTTTGGAAAAGGAGATGGAGAGCGAGGATCCCTCGCAGTCTTCATCTGCTCCCAGGCTCTGGGCTGGCTGTCAGAGAAACAGAGGGCCAGGAAATAGCACACAGCATTTCAGGGCTCATTCATTTCTCTTTATTAATTTTTCTCTCAGCACACAAGGAAAAGAAAAGAAGGAGCATATGGAGGGTGAGCAGGAGCCATTTCTCAGTGCCACAGCATCCAAGCAGAGCTCAGACCCGTGGCACGCCTCTGAGGAATCATTTCACACTCCTCAGATCACATTGGGCAGGTACAGATTGTTTTCATTTTTATGAACATTTTTTTTACCCTTCTAAGCTTTAATAAAACAGAATGTGACAAAAATGACAGGGGGCAAAATTGTCTTCGAGTCCCAGATGGCAGCTGCTTGTGACTCACTCAAATGGAAGTGTTTGTTTGGAAACAAAATGTGCCTTAATTGAGCAGAAAAGGTTCTAACGAGCCGTGTTCCACGGAGCCTGGAGCTACCCCAGCACGGGCTGCCAAAAGGGGGCCCATTCTCCTGCCAGGGTCAGCAGAAACTGCAGCAAACTCCCCCAAATTGCTGTCCTTGGGAGGTCCTGATGCCAGACAGAGAGTGGCTCTGCTGAGACGCCCCTTTAGCTCACCCACGAGTCATGGAGGAGACACAAGAGCTCCTGAGTGCAGCACTTAGATCAGTCTTCTCTCCTCCCTGGTGGAACTCCTTGTTCATTGACCAATCTCCACATATTTCCTTGTTTTTCTCAAATAATTTATTTCTTTTTCACATTAATTTTTTAATGTGTTATTTTTTTAAAATTCTTTTTCACATTAATTTCTTTTTCTCACTTACATTAAGCCAACGTCTACAGGGCAACAGGAGCATGTGCCAAACAAAGGAAGGTTGCCCAGGGGGGTTGTGCTGCCTCCATCCTTGAAGGATTTTAGGACCCAACTGGATAAAACCCCGAGCAGACTGGACTAACACTACATGAAACTTCTCCCTACAGATCTGAGGCTGTCAAGCGTACCCCACCTGCACAGTGTGATGAACATCAGCTCATCCTGACACTTGTGTTGGGCTCTGGATTAACCCCCAAAGGATTATCCCACAGTCCACTCAGCCCTTGCTGAACCACATCTGGATGCTGAATCTGGTTTGGGTCCCCAGTGCAAACAAAAGGCATCAACGTGGTGGAGTGAGCTCAGCTGCTGGCTCCCAGGGTGGCTGGAGCTCCATGGGGAGAGGCTCAGGAAAAGGGGCTTGCTCAGCCTGGAAAATAAAAGGTTTTGGGAAGATCCAGTAGCAGAAGAGCAGCCTTCATCTACCCTTGTCAAGATGATGGAGCCAGCTCCTCACAGCATGGCACGGCAGGAGAGTGAGAGAAGAGCAAGTTGAAACAAGAGAGGCTCCAACTGGATGTAAGGAGCAGCTTTTTCACAGTGAGAACAATCAGGCACTGTAACAGAGACCCAAAGAGGTTGTGCAACACCCATCCCTGGAAGCTTTCAACACCAAACTGGGTAAAGTCCTGAGCAACCTTATCTGACCCTAAAGCTGCCCCTGCTTGGAGCAGGAGCTTGGATTCAGGATGTCCTGAGGTCACTTCCAACCTGACTTACCCTGTGATTCTGTGGTAACCATCTGCTGATGGAGACATCAGTGTTCAAGAGCACCTGGGCCTCCTGATGGAGTGTGGATCAACCTCCTTGATAGCACCTGGTGCTGCTCTGGTCACCTGTGAAGGGTCCTGCTGTGCAAGGCTTTGAGCTCTACTGTGTGTAGTGAAAGCCTTGGTGTTCAAATGAGAGGTCACACAGCCCTGGCCCCTCTCCCTGGGGGAATCCTGGGGACTGTTGTGGTGGGAGCAGCAAACACATCCCTGTGCACAGCAATGGAGCCACCTCAAGGGTGAAGACCACAACTCATGATGACCAACAGCAAGGTAAGAGTTTAAACTGAGGGGAAAAAAAGAGGAGATTGTTGGTTTCTTTCTATTTATAAATAAGCAGATTTGTTTAAAAAGAAAAGAAAAAAGAACATGAGGAGAAAAAAGCTCGAGGTGAGCACTTGTCACATCTGTGTGAGTCTTTGTGAAGTTATACAAGGTCCTTTCCCAGGATCTTTGGCCTTTTCCTGCCATATGAAGTGGTATCTCCACCCTCAGATGGGTACAGCCCTGGGCAACCAGCTCTGGCTGGCCCTGCTTCACCTGGGGGGTTGGACAGGATGACCCCAGAGGTGTCTCCAACCTCAACCCTTCTGGGATGGTGTGAAAGCAAATGCAGTTGGCTTTTGGACCTTCTTCACTTGCCTTAAGGCTGGTTGGTTTTCACTGTATCAAAAGAGCTTTGTAGGGGTGTCCCCCTGGCAGAGACTGAGAACAAAGAGAGGAAAGGCTGTGGGGTGCCCAGTGCCATGGGGAATACCCAGGAACTGCAATCAAACCTTGAAGGCTGAAGATCTTCAACTTAATTCATCATTTCTTAGGAATTCTAAGCACGTAAATATTGTAAATATTGTAAAAATCACTTCCCCCAGCTTGGAAGTGCCACAAACATTTATAGCTTGCACGTTTTTTCTCTTGAGATGTTGTCATTTTATTGAATATAATTAGTAATTAAAACTAGTTTTCCAATTGCTACCAGTAACTCTGGGTGGGAAATTCTTCCAGAGCATCTGCTACAAGGAAGCTCAACTGTCTGGAGTGAACACCCAAGGGGACAGAACATGACCATGGAGGTGGAGGACTTCTCCTGAAGTGCATTTATGCCTCTGTGACGCCCTTTGCTGTAATTATTTCACTTGGAGATTGTTGGTACAGCCAAAGTTTCTGGCAAAAACTTTGCTGAAGTGTTTTTGGGAAGTGAATTTGCCACCAGCAGGAACCAGGAACTGACTGAACCACCCAAACCCCTCTGCAGCACTCCCCCAGCTCTGCTGCTGCTGTGGGGGAGGTGGGAACAAAGCAGTGCAGTGTCCAGACAACTTTGTTAGTCTGCTGAGACACTTCTCCTTCCTGTGGTGCTGGGTCAGAGTCAGATTTAGATCCTTGTAGTGGATTCTCTCCGAGTTTGGTGAGAGTGAACACTCCTGGAAGGAGTTTACAGTTGCTGTTGCCTTTTTGCCTTGTGGTAGCACCTCAGAGTGTCCTACCAGGTGCTGGGACATAACAGCAGAGGACAGTCCTGCACCAAAGACTCTGTAAAGCAAGGTGAGCTGGTGTGAGGATGCAGGAGCCAGTGGCCAAGCACAGGTCACTGGGCAGTTCTGCTGCTGTTTATATGAATTAAATTCAGGATCCTCCTCTGTATCTCTTTGGTCCTCACCCCGTAGATGATGGGGTTGACCACAGCAGGGACCAGGATGTAGATGTTCCCCATGATGATATGGACCAGTGGGGCCAGGTCCTTCCCAAACCTGTGCACCACGGACAGCCCGATCAGGGGCACGTAGAAGGCCAGGACCACGCAGATGTGGGCGATGCAGGTGCTGAACACCTTGAGCCTCTCCTTCCACGCCGCCAGCCGCAAGACAGCCTTGAGGATGAGGATGTAGGAGAGGCAGATGAGGAGGGCGTCCAGCCCCATGACCAGCAGGATGGCGGTGAGGCCGTACACCACGCTGGGGGTGGTGTTGGCACAGGCCAGGTTCATCACGTCCTGGTGCAGGCAGAAGGAGTGTGACAGCAGCCGGGAGTGGCAGAAGGGCAGGGGCAGGAGGAGCAAAGGCAAAGGCAGGAAGAAGGTGACTCCCCTGGCCATGGCTACCAGCCCTATTTTCACTGTCACGGCGTTGGTGAGGATGGTGGCGTGTCTCAGCGGGTGGCAGATGGCCACGTACCGGTCCACAGCCATGGCCAGGAGGACGGTGGACTCGATGGCTGAGAGGGTGTGGATGAAGAACATCTGGACGAGGCAAGCACTGAAGCTGATCTCCCTGGTGTTGAACCAGTAGAAGGAGAGGATGCGTGGCACCGTGGAGGTGGACAGGGCCAGGTCGATGAGGGCCAGCATGCAGAGGAAGAAGTACATGGGAGCGTGGAGGCTGGGCTCCGTCCTCACGATGAAGAGCACCACGCAGTTGCCCGTGACCGCCAGGATGTACACGGAGCACAGCAGGATTGCCATCCAGAAATGGGCCGGCTCCAGCCCCGGGATGCTGGCCAAGAGGAAGGAGGATGGGCTGAGGTCAGAGCTGTTGGGGAAGGGCATGGCACGTGGGGTGGAGAGCTGTCATGCCTTGGCACGTCCCTGCTGCAAGGGAAAGAGAAACAGCAGCCTGATAAATCCTTTCCCAGGACGCTGGGTCCCACGGGACCGTGCCTGTGACATGCAGAGGAATCTTGTGCACAAGGGCACGGAGCAACAGGACGAGGGGTGATGGATTTAAGCTAGAAAAGGGCAGATTTAGGCTGGATATCAGGAAAAAGTTCCTCAATATGAGGGTGGTGGATCATTGGAACAGGTTGCCCAGAGAGGTGGTGGAGGCCCCATCCCTGGAGATGTTCAAGGTCAGGCTCGATGGGGCTCTGAGCAACCTGCTCTAGTGAAGATGTCCCTGCTCACTGCAGGGGGTTGGACTGGGTGACCCCTGAGGGTCCCTTCCAACCCAATATATCCTATGATTCTATGATCCTTCTCATTGCCACACAGGTGCAGTTTGCCCCTCTCTCATTTCTCAAGCCCATTACAGATCTACACAGTAACACCAGCAGCCACAAAAAGCTGACACTGGAATTTGAGCAGGTATTGCTTCTCTCAAATACAGAAAACTAAAAGCAACATTTTAAATTATAAACTCAACAGCTGAACTACTTTTCTATTTTTAAAGGGCAAAATTAAAAAAACCACAAACAAACAAACAGGTTTTTAGTGCTTCCTGCTGAACTTCAGTTCTGCTTGAGGATTTCCAGGTGTGCTGTGCTGTGAAACCTCCCACGGTCCCCCACTCCCAGGTGCCACAGACACACACAGTGAGACACACTTATTTGTTTGCACACACACACACACACACACACACACACACACACACACACACATTGGATTTCCACCCTTTCTGACTGAAAACACACGTGGGAATATCAGAATATCTGTAGAGAAAAAAGAAAAAGTGATTATTCACCTTATTCTCTATCTGTAAAGTTCCCAGGAGTGCTGTGATCCAAGCAGAATGGCCCAGAAGATCTGCCAGAGCCTTTGCTTTAGGTGCCTTTCTGTTCTCAAGGATCAGACTTTTTTAAAGCATTGGGATTTAAAAGGTGTTGGGGTGGAACATCAAAGAGTGATGCAGTGGCACAGCCCCAGCACTACACAGCCCAGCCTGGCATGGGTGCAGACCCTGCCTGTCTCACAGCCCTGAGCTCTGAGAGAGGGGAAGAGAGGGGAAGAGAGGGGAAGAGAGGGGAAGAGAGGGGAAGAGAGGAGAAGAGAGGGGAAGAGAGGGGAAGAGAGGGGAAGAGAGGGGAAGAGAGGGGAAGAGAGGGGAAGGGAAGGGAAGGGAAGGGAAGGGAAGGGAAGGGAAGGGAAGGGAAGGGAAGGGAAGGGAAGGGAAGGGAAGGGAAGGGAAGGGAAGGGAAGAAGAGAAGGACCAGCTTGACCCCCTGGGTGACAGGGGACTTGATCAGGCAGCACCTCAGTAGCTGCAATAAACCCACTGCCTCCCTGCCCTGTGTGGGCAGCACGAGGTCGAGCTTTCAGCAGCGTCACTGAGCTTTCTGATTATTTCTTTATGCCCTATCCATGTAAAACAAGATGTGAAAGGTTTTTATGGCAAACTCTGCAGGCTGCTAACACAGCTATTGTAAAAGGAACATTTGGCTGTGAAACCTTTTTTTTTACTGCACATCTGTGGTGAAGCTCTTGCCCCAAAGCAGCAGCTCTGATTTATTTCCCTGATGTGCAGTTTCTCCATCTGCAATCTATAACAAGTCAGACTCACACTCAGCCTTTACCCACAGTGCACAAACAGCGCAGGTGGACTCTTGCTGTCAGGTTGCCTGAAAGCTCCACTAGCGATGGATTTTCAGCAAACCACTTGGATCAAGATGCAAAGTGAATGGACAAAGCACTTCAGTGATTGCCAACGAGTATCTGAGTCAACTCCCCTGCCAGGCCTGGAGTGGAGTCACAGTCCCAGTCTCACCCTAAGGTATCTGCCATCCTACTCACTGCTCTGGAGAGAATGGGACTGTGAGAGACAGATGCACAAAGAATTCCTGGATATTTTAGGTCCAGAGGAGAGCCAGGAAGATGCTCAGAGGGCTGGAGCAGCTCTGTGCTGGAGAAAGGCTGAGGGAGCTGGGCTTGTTGAGCTTGGAGAAGAGAAGGCTCCAGGGAGACCTCATCGTGGCCTTCCAGTACCTGAAGGGAGCTCAGAAACAGGAGGGAGAGGGACTTCTGCCGTGGGCAGAGAGTGACAGGACAAGGGGAGATGGTTTTAAACTGAGAGAGGGGAGATTTAGGTTCATTAGGAGGAAATTTTCACCCATAGGGTGGTGAGACCCTGGCCCAGGTTGCCCAGAGAAGCTGTGGCTGCTCCTCCCTGGAAGTGTTCTGGGCCAGGTTGGCTGAGGCTTTGAGCAACCTGGTCTGGTGGAAGGTGTCCCTGCTGCTGGCAGGGGGGTTGGAACTGGAGGAGCTTTTTGGTTCTTCCCAACCCAAACCAGCCTGGGATTCTCTGAGCTTTAGTTCTTTGGTGTCGATAAATGCACCAACATTTTCAGAGGTGACAGATGGTTTTGGCTTGCTGGTGGGGTGAAGACCAGGCACTGTAAGGACCTTGCTTTCTGTAGAAATGAAAACTGGATCTGTGTCTCTAAAAACACCAGTAAATGCAGATTTATTTTCCTAGGGTGAGCCTCCCACCAGCAAGAACCAGTAACTGTGTTTCTCAAGAGGGAAGGACAATCAGACAGTAGAACCATCCAAGCCAGAGGACCACAGGCAGCAGCCACAACAGCTGATCTCAGTAAATGCTCATAAACATTGACCAGACTTGTCCCATGGAGCCAAAATTGGTCTGAGACCAACTCCCCAGGATGGAGCAGGCAATGGGACAGTCTTCACCACCTGAATCCATCTCTCCAGTGCTCCCTCCTGTGATACGAAGGTGAGAGGGGAATACAAATAACCTCTCAAAGCCCTCTGAGCTGTTGTGAACATGCAGCCATTTGTCCATATCATCTCACCAGAGCAAAAAAAAAAGCACACACCGAGCCAAAACATTACTCCAGAGGGAAAAGGGAAAAGAAAGATTAAAACCCACAAGGCATCACTCAAATCCAAAGCATTTTTAACCAAAATTGAAATTCATCTTAATTGCTGGTTTGATGAAATATGTTTTGGGGTGTTTTTTTGTTTTGTTTTGTTTTTTCCTAGCTGTTTATCCCCACTGACAAGCAGAGAAGCTGGACCTGCTCATAGCTCAGCTGCTGTTCCATGAATACACCCAGGGCCTGGTGAGGTCAGGAGTGTTTGGAGTCACACAAGCTGTGTCTGTACTAAAGTGAGCAGGACATGGTCAGTCACCATCATCCACATCACTAACCCATTCCCCACCTCCAGGGACACCCCTGGCTGCTGCCAGCTCGCCCTGTCCCAGGCATGAACGAGGGGTTAGCACCAGCTGGGCAATGATGTGAGCTGGGCTGGGATTAAAGCCATCCTGGTTAGGAAAGGAAGAAAGGATGGATTGGATGTGGCCAAGGAGTACCAGGTGTCTCCAGGACAGAGAACTGTCCTCACCTTTCTTTTAATTGAATAAATTAAAATTATTGTTTTAATAAAGAGGAGACAAAGCCCCAGAGCACAGCAGGGGCTGCAGCGTGGCTCCACATGAGTGAGGGTAACGGGAGAGTCTCCTTCTCCCCCTTTTCCCTTCCCCTCCCTCTTCCCTCTTTCTGTCTCTCCCTCTCTCCATCTCCCATTGCCCCCTTCTCCTCCCCTTCCAATCCTCCTCTCCTCTCCTCTCCTCTCCTCTCCTCTCCTCTCCTTTCCCTCTCCTTTCCCTCTCCTCTCCCTCTCCTCTCCCTCTCCTCTCCCTCTCCTCTCCCTCTCCTCTCCCTCTCCTCTCCCTCTCCTCTCCCTCTCCTCTCCCTCTCCTCTCCCTCTCCTCTCCCTCTCCTCTCCCTCTCCTCTCCCTCTCCTCTCCCTCTCCTCTCCCTCTCCTCTCCTCGTGCTGGAAGTGATCCCAGGATACGAGGTGGAGAGCTCAGGGCACCACGGGACAGGAATTAGCAGCTTTGAGTGGTTCATCTCTTCTTTTCCTCACACAAATCTCAAACCACAAGAAGGTTTCCCGTTCCCAGAGGCAGCCACCAAGGTTTTTGAACACATGTCCCTACAAGACCGTACCTTACAGAGGGGTTCCTGAATCCTGAGCATCCGCCTGGCACCCCCGGGCTGCGCAGGCTGGGGAGCAAGCGGGGCGGCAGCCGGAGCTGCTGAGCCGGGTGCTGGAGGTGCAGCCCCTGCGCTGCCAGCCGAGGTCTCCAGCTGTGCTGGTAAATCTCCCTGGCTGTCCCCTCAAACTGTCACTTGCTGGCACAGGTTCCCCAGGCTTTTGCTGTTCTGGAGAGTGGCTGTAGCCAGGAGTGGGTGTCCAGGGAGAAGCTCTGGGAGTTTTCCGAGTGGGAGCAGTGCTGTGCCAGGATCCTGCCAGGAGAACATCTCTCCAGCAAAGCTCTTTTCTAGGCTTCTCTGCTGCAAGTGGTGCTTGGTCACTCAGGTTAATCTGTCCTCTGATAACAGCTGGCTGCCAGGAGCAGGCTGGACCTCAGGTGTTTGGAGCAAGGGGTGCTCCCACCCTGCTGCAAGCAGGACCTGCACCCCGAGAGCTGCTGTGCCGAGGCTCAGGCAGAGGTTTTGGGGACCTCTGCTGAACGGGATTTCACCCCATGCAAGGTCCCAGAGGGATCCTCAGCAAAATAACGAGCACAGCACAGAACAAACAGTGCTCTGGGAATGCTCCCCTTGGGAACCTTCTCTTCTCCTGTTCCATTTTTCTCTGGAGATGTTCCCTCATTATTCTTTCCTCTCTGCTCCAGGTACAGGTACGTGTAGAGCAGAACAGAAGACACTAACCCTGGGCTAGTCTGAAGTGTGCAGTGCTCAGCAGCAGGCAGAAACAGCCCAGCTCTGGTGTGAAATCCTGTCCCAATACCTCCTGCTGCTTCACTCTGCCAAGGTGGTCACTGACCATTTCTGCCTGTTCTCCACCATGGTCCAAAATGGCCAAAATATGGCTTAAGACCAATGAAAACACAGCTCCACAGTTTGGAGGCATGAAAGATTTTGACTCATTTCATTCTGTCCATGGGGGGAAGCAAGGCAGGAGGATCATGGCCTCACCCACCTAGTGGCACTCCATGGTGGAGTGACTACATCAGTGGACAAGGGCTATGGATGACATCTGTCTGGAGTTCTGTGAGGCTCTTGACACAGTCCCCCACAACACCCTTCTCTCTAAACTGGAGAGAGAGGGATTTGGTGGGTGGGCTGTTCAGTGGATGAGGAATTGGTTGGATGGTTGCATCCAGAGGGTAGGGGTCAATGGCTCAATGATGGAGCTTGGTGGTGAGTGGTGTCTGTCCCTCAGGGGTCCAGTACTATTCAACATCTTCATCAGTGACATAGTGAGACTGAGTGCACCCCCAGCAAGTTTGCTGGTGGCACCAAGCTGTGTAGTTCAAATGACACAGCTGAAGGATGGGAGGTCACCCAGAGGGACCTGGGCAAGCTCGAGAAGTGGGCTGGTGTGAACCTCATGAGGCTCAATAAGGCCAAGGGCAAGGTCCTGCACCTGGGTTGGGGCAATCCCTGGTGTCAACACAGGCTGGGGATGAAGGGCTGGAGAGCAGCCCTGAGGAGAAGGACTTGGGATGCTGGGGGACCAGAAGCTCCCCATGAGGCGGCACCGTGCGCTGGCAGCACAGAGCCAATAACCGTGTCCTGGGCTGCACCCAGAGCAGCGTGGGCAGCAGGGCCAGGGAGGGGATTCTGCCCCTCTGCTCCGCTCTCCTGAGACCCCCCCTGCAGTGCTGCCTCCAGGGCTGGGGTCCTCAGCACAGGAAAGACACAGACCTGTCAGAGCAGGTCCAGGGGAGGCCACAGAAATGATCAGAGGGACTGACACTGCTCCTGTGATGCTGGGAGATGCTGTCACCTCCAATCTGTGGACTGCCCCTGGAGATCTCCTCCTCCCATTCCTCTGAGGGAGACAAGTCCACACCTGGCAGATCTGAGCTGGAATATTGTGTCAGAAAGTTTAACCATTCCTGTTAGGCCTTTGAAACTCCCTTTTTCAGCAGGAGAGGCAGCCACCCCAGCCCTCTGAGCACCATCCTGGTGCACACCTGCTTCATACGATCCTATGCTCACCTACAGCAAATCCTGAAGGTTTTAAGCAACTCCAACCTAATATTTCTGCATCACAGAAACACCAAAAAGCTGCTTCCCCCAGTCTTTTGCCCTTTTACAGTGAACAGACGACTTTTATTGGAGGTGTTGCAAACACACATTACACTCAACACAAGGCAATGGGTGGAGCATTAGGTCTGGCAGGGTGGTAAGGCTCGGTGACATCAAAAAGAAATGCCAAAGCAGCACTGTCTCCACGCTGTGGAGGCACATGGCACTTGAGAAGCACAGATGATGAAGGCTGGGACACTCTTTTAGGAGGACTGAGAGTGCTGTGGGCACACTTAACAGGACCCAGTCTTCAGAAAATGCTCTGTGCTCGGTATCTGGGGCTGAGCTCCATCTTGTGGGATGTTGCAGTTGAACAACTAATGACTGGGACAGTCAAAGGGGCTCCAGACTCTTGGCCCAAGCCCTGTCCCGTTGAGCTTGCTGCCTGGGTTAGCTGTGCTCTAACATGTGGGGAGGGAATGATGACCCCACGCAAGGGAGTCTGAGGGAAGCTTCGTGCCATTATCTGGCTGTCAGGGTTTGCATAACGTGTGGCAGAGGGTCCTTGATCCACCCCATCGTGTGACTGGAAGAGAGAAAGTCATGCAGCACATTCTTCTGTAATTGTCTCTCTCTAATTAGTGCTTCCATCTGTATATACCATTGGCATTAATGCTTGGTGTGTTTGCAAGCTGCTGGAAGGGACAAAGCCATCATGCTAGGAAAAGGCATGGAAGATGACAGCTCTGGGTTGAGGAACAGCATCTGAGTGGATCTGCAACTCTTTCATCTGGCAGTGACCCACTTGGATTGAGCACCAAGAAACCAGTCCACTATCTCCAGCCAAGAAACCAGTCCACTGTCTCCAGCCAAGAAACCAGTCCACTGTCTCCAGCCAAGAAACCAGTCCAGCAGCATTTTCTGGCAGAAGGGTGGAGGAAGCCACCGGGCAGATTAATTCTTCCTCCGCAGCGCCCTGAGCAAAGCCTCGCGGATGTGGCTGGACTTGACACTGTAGATAATGGGGTTGAGAGCAGGGGGAATGATAAGGTAGGTGTAGGCCACCAAAGTGTTAACCAGAGGAGGAATGTCCTTTCCAAAGCGATGGATCATGGAGAGTCCGATCATTGGGATGAAGAACACTAGAACAGCACAGATGTGGGAGACACACGTGTTCAAAGCCTTGAGACACTCCTCCTTGGTAGCAAGGCCCACAACAGTTTTGATGATGAGGATGTAGGACAGCACAATGAAGATGAAGTCCATCCCCACTGTTGATAAGAGAACAATCATACCGTAGAAGACATTGACTTTGATATCTGCACAGGCGAGGTTCATGATGTCAGGATGGAAGCAAAAGGAGTGAGAAAGCTCATTCTTCTGGCAGTAGGTTAGTCTCTTGAGCAAGAAGGGTATGGGCAGGAGGGACACCATGCCTCTCAGTATGATGGCCAGACCTATCTTGATGACAGTTGTCTTGGTCAGGATGGATGAGTGTCTCAGGGGGTGGGAGATGGCAATGAAGCGGTCGAACGCCATTGCCAGGAGCACGGAGGACTCGATGAAGGACAGTATGTGGATGAAGTACATCTGAGTGAGGCAAGCATCGAACCCAATCCTGCGCATATTGAACCAGAAAATGCCCAGGGTGGTGGGCAGGGTGCACAGAACCAAGCCCAGGTCAGTGACTGCCAGCATGGAGAGGAAGTAGTACATTGGTTCGTGAAGACTTTGGGTCTTCTTGATGATGAAGAGGATCATGCAGTTTCCTGAGAGAGCAATGAGGTACAGTGCACAGAAAGGGATGGAGATCCAGGGGTGAAGGGCTTCCAGGCCTGGGATGCCCATCATGAGGAAAGCTGAAGGCTGATGGAAGGAGCCATTGAATTCCCACGTGGTATGTGAGTCATGCTCCATCCCAGCTCAGCTCTGACATAACCTAAACCTAGAACAGACCAACAGAAACTCCACGTAGTTGGACTCTCCATGGAATGCAGAACTGAGTAATGCCAGGCACCACACCCCTCTGCCTCCCCCACATGCAGATGCCCCCATGCTGCTTAGGACACTGCTATAATCACCCTGGTGTCACATGTGACCACACTCTGGTTGAGCCATTAAACTGGAAAAGGAAGGAAAAGGATGGACATCTTCCCTTAAAAAAAAGGAGAGAGAGAGGGGGGGGAAAAAGGGAAGAAAGGAAAACATTTTTTCTTAGAATGGGAGTGAAAACCTTCCTGGTGAGTGCTACTGTTCTGTAGTTGTCCCCAGACTCCACAGGTTGAGGTGCTCTGTTGAGTGAGCACATGCTTTTTCTACAGACAGCCCAACCAAGACCAAGCTGCTGAGAAGCTGGCTACTTTTTGATGCTAAATGGAGATAAGGAGGACCTGAAAATGGTGGAAGTTCAACTCTTAGTCCTCAGTTAAGACATCAGTATTGAGAATAAATGACAAAATAAAACAGAGAGTCAAGCACTTGGATGCTGCTACTCTCAGCACAGAAGATGGCCCCAGGGAAAGGTGGATTTTCAGATGCTCTCACATCCAAGTTGTTGCTCATTTCATAACCTACATCTCCATCAGGTGGAGAGAAATAAATGAGTGAAATCCCCCCTGTGTGACTTTCACTGATAACCACCAAACACAAACAAAGCACAAGAAGGTTCAGGTTCAGAAGCACCAGGGAGGCATCTGTGGGTCTGAATCAGAGGGGAGGAACACAGGGGCACGATGGGGGTTCTACAAAGGGATCAAGAGCACGAGGTGAGTGAGATGTTCACAGAAATCTAGCAGTTGTCTGCTCCAGTGAGCTCAGCTGAAGGCCACTGATATGGGTGGAGGTTGGAGCAATGCCCCAGGATAAGAGACCAAGGAAAGAGGCTTGTTCAGCCTGGAGAAGAGAAGGCTTTGGAGGGACCCTACAGCAGCCTTCCCCTGCCTACAGGGTGGCCATCAAGAGCCAGGCTCTTCACAGCAGTGCGTGGTGGGAGGATGAGAGACAAAAGGTATGAGTTGAAAGGGAGGTTTAGACTGGATAAATGAGAAATGCTTCCCTGTGAGGACTGTCAAGCACCTCAGGAGATTGCACAGAGAGGTTGTTCAGTCTCCATCCTTGAAAGTCTTCAAGACCCAACTGGATAAAGCCATGAGCAGACTCGTCTGACCACACAGCTGGCCCTGCTTTGAGCAGGACATTGGGCTAGGGATCTTCTGAAGTCTCTCCAACCTGAATTATCTAATGAACCTACGAGCCTGTGACCTTACCACAGGTTTCAGTCCTCTTGGAGGGTTCAGCTCTCTCAGCACAATCCAGGTTCCTACACTGCACGTGACAATGCACCCTAGCAGAGATGCTGGAGAGGCTGATGGGGTCCCTGAGCCCTCCCTGTGCCTTTTGGGATTGAATGACCAGCTGGGCAGATGAGGAAAGCTGTGAATGTGCAAAACAAGAGTTAATGAAAATTGTGGCTGCAGTCTTAATGTACCCCCTGTGGGATACAGGACAACAGGTCAAAGAGTGCCTGAATGATGAGCAGAAGGATGTACCTCCTGTGGGATACAGACCAGCAGGTCAAAGAGTGCCTGAATGATGAGCAGAAGGATGTACCTCCTGTGGGATACAGACCAAGCAGGTCAAAGAGTGCCTGAATGATGGGCAGAAGGATTTACTGTAACACAGTCCATTTTTTCCTAAACACACATTTCTCCCATGATGTATTTATTATGTCCCTAATGTGATTTTGCTTCATTACACTCTTAGTCTGCTTGAGAGTCTAATGTGGCAATAAATCCCAGAGCTCAGCAAGGATAAACATCTTCCTGCTCCAGGGCCAGAGCAACACGCAACTGCTGGGAACTGGGAAAGACCCAAAGCCGTTTCGTTTCCTCCAGGCAGGGCCACTTCATCTTCACTGCAAAGTTAGCACCAGGAGTCAACTTGGCCAGCACAGAGCGTAACTGAGATTGGATCTGAGGAAAAACTTCTTCACCAGAAGCGTGGTCAAGCACTGGAACAGGCTGGTTTGGGTGGAGGAGGGAGGTGGTGGAGTCCCCATCCCTGGGGGGATTGGACAGACAGGCAGACAAGGTGCTGAGGGACAGGGGTTAGAGGTGGGATTGGCAGTGCTGGGTTCATGGTTGGACTCAATGGTCTTAAAAGATCTTTTCCAACCACTACAATTCTGTGATTCTATGTGAAGGGACAAGTCACAACCCTCCTTCAGGAGAGTCTCAGCACGTGGGACAGCACAGATGTGGATGAAGCTGCCTGCCAAAGCAGGTGCTTTCCCTAAGGCATCTATGTAGGCAAAAGGAAAGTGTCCAGAGGTAACTCTGGTCCTAAGTGGCAGTTGGAGCTCCCCAAAGGTAAGAGCTGTCCCTTTCTGACCATCCAACAGCATCTGAGCAGCGAGATCTACAGACTGCAATACAGCCTCTGCAATTCAGCCTCTGCAATTCAGCCTCATCTGGAGGCTGGGTTAAAAAAGCCAATAAAATAAGTACATGTCTGTCTGTCTGACCATCTCCTTTAGAGCAGCATCTGTCAGATACCCAGAACTCTCAAAGATACTGAGGTTCCAGAGATTCCCAGGAATGTGGAACACTGGGACAGGCTGCCCAGAGAGGGTGTGGGATCTCCTTCCCTGGAGATATTCAAAAATCTGGACAAAGTCCTGGTCCATGTGCTCTGGGAGTCCCTGCTTGAGCAGGGGGGTTGGACTAGAGGTGACCTTCAGGGGTCCCTTCCAACCTCAACCCCCCTGTGATGCTGTGATAGGGAGGTGGGTGAAGAGGAGAGGCTGTCAGAGCACAGTGGGAAAGGACTGGTGAGAACTCACTGGGCTGTCAGGGATGCAAAAACCTTGGTGCAAGCCGTGACCCAGCTCTGTTAGCCACGGGGCCTCCTCCACACTGTGCAGAGTCACCTAGAACTGGGCTGTCCTGGCTCTGCTCCTCCCCAGGCTGCTCGGGTTTGTTATGTGCTCCTACACATCACAGACACCCATCTCACCCCAGGCTGTTGTAACCCCTCCTTGTTTCATGTGTTTGTATGGCTATAAAGAATATATCAACTATATAAAATACAGCTATAAAATATATCAACAAGCAGGAATGCTTAGTTATCTTTATAATGTTTTTAATATATATATATATCTTTATAATAATCTTTATATAACATCTTTATGTACATTTCTGTGTGTATCTACAGCGTGCAGCACACACAGTCATGTTACACCTCCCAGCTGGCTGCCAGGGGACAGCAATTGCACCTTCACACTGCAGCCAAGCCCTGGTGAGGAAGCAACCCTCCAGTGACAGGAGGATATCAATGTAGAGATTCATCCTACCACCGAGAGAAAGCCCTCTGCTGCTCAGCACCCAGGCTTCTGCTCCCCAGGTGCTACTCCAGACTGCTCAGGAGAACCACAGAACCCCAGACTGGTGGGGTGGGAAGGGACCTCAGGAGCTCATCCAGTCCAACCCCCCTGCCAGAGCAGGTTCCCTACACCAGGTTGCACAGGAAAGTGTCCAGGTGGGTTTGAACATCTCCAGAGATGGAGACTCCACACCCTCTCTGGGCAGCCTGGCCCAGGGCTCCAGCACCCTCACAGGAAAGATGAGAAGGGGCCAGGTACAAATGCAGATGCCTCAAGGAGGAAACGATGTTGTCCCTTCTCCAGTCCTCAAAAGTCATCTCCTGATTTCTTGCCTGTCTCTGATTTTCACCAATAACTTTAATTAAATCCTGGTGCTTTAAGGGCTCCTTCTCAGCATAGGCAAGAGCTGGGGCTTGGGAAGGATGACACCAAGGGATCTGCTTTTTCCCAAGAGGAGACTTTGCTATTTTAACCACCACATCGCTGTCAACTCAAGCATCCAAGCAAGGGCTCAGCAAAGGGAGGAGGATTAGGAAGGGACTCTGGGGGCGCAGCACCCACAGAACCACATTTCTCTTGACTTTACAAGGACATGAACGTGCCATTCCCACCAGCTGAGCCAGACCACGAGACTGTGGAAGGGCAGGTTGACTCTTGCACAAAGCCCACAGCTCAGCAGCGAGCAGCACCGTGGTGGCCAGACCTTCCCTGGCAGCGGTGCCAGCACTGCCTGAACCCACAGCCACCCACTTTCTCCTGAACACCCCACCCAGCAGGTCCCATGGAGCGCTGTGGACCTCCCAAGCAGCCCTTTGGAGATGCACCTCCCTGCCCATCCTGGTGTCCAGCCCCATAAACCACAGCCACGGCACTGGGAAGTGAGGAAAGCAATGATGCAGAGGTTGCTAATTGCCCGGGGGTACTTACCGCGTGCAGCGATGGGGGCCCGGCGGCTGTAGGTGCCACAAGCCCGTTGCAGTGCAGAGGCAGAACCCGCACCCGTGTCCCGGCCTGGGGAGGGCAGCGCTTATAACTCGCCCCGGGGGCTGACCCCGTCCAATCAACCGGGAGCCACGGGCGGCCCGAGCTCCCCGTGCGCAAACAGCCAGAGGCGCAGCAGGGACGGGGGGGTGTGAAGTCACTGATCTCTGCCACGGGTGATGCTCCCTCCCAGCAGGCACGATTTGCTCCTGACAGTTCACTGGGGGACGTGTTTCTAAGTCCCCGTGATTTATGGCTGGGGGAGCCGCAGCGTGCTGGCAATACGGGTCATTTTTATTGTGTAATTTGTATTGTGAGAACGGATCTGCAATGCAAATAATAATAACCTGTGCCAGAAGAGTGCTTGCAGCATCTCCCCGGGGGAATAACAGAGGTGAAGCTCCAGCTCTCTCCCCTGCGACCAGTGAGGCACAAAATGTTTAATTAACATCATAATATATTGCACAATAAAAACAAACTCAATATCACGAAGCCAAACACAGACACATCAGTGGATCTCCCCTCAGCTGGCCCAGAAGCCTGTTGTAGCTGCTGTCTCGTGCTAATAATTCTGTCTTTGCCATCTCAGCTGTGAGGTGGAAATTGCAATTAACTCCTATTCCTGGGGCTGCCAGACCAAGCCACGGGAGACCAAACAGCTCTGTCCATCCTCACCTGAGGTGAATAAAATCCATAGTGGCTGCAGGGTGGACCTGAGAGGTGCTGCTGCAGTCATAAACCGGGCTGTGCTGGGCCACTGCCCGTGACAGACACCAGTAAGGTCTTATCATGGTCCCTGGCATGCTGGGGACCTGAGCCAACCAGGTAACATCCCAGGCAGGGGCTCAGGAGCCTGCAGGATGTGGCCACCTCATTTTAGAGGCTAAGGAGATCGTTGTCCTGATCTATTATCAGGCATTGGAAGGGGCTGCCCAGGGCAGTGGTGGAGTACCCATCCCTGGAGGGATTTAAAAGCCGGGCAGACGAGGTGCTCAGAGATCTGGGTTAGCAGTGGACAGGTGAGGTTGGACTCAAAGGTCTTTTCCAACCAAAGGACTCTATGACTCCATGGGTGGTCCCAGTGCCAGAGAACATTTAATTTCCAAGCATTCATTTTAAGTAAGACAGATGACTGCTTCTACCTGGTTGCTAAACCTTCACAGCTGGGCTTATGTGCCTCACTGGGCCTTTGTGACACTCATCTGAACAGTCCTGGCACAGGTTTGTTGTCCCTAGATGTGTCAGATTGAAAAACAACAACAACAACAACAAAAAAAAAAATATCAAAAAACCAAACAAAAAACCCCCCCAAAATCCAAAACAAAACAGAGAAAGAAGAACTGTTGAAACTTGTAAAAGTCCTGGAGCGACTGTGGAGGTCTGGAACAGTGAGGAGAAGAGAAGAGAAGAGAAGAGAAGAGAAGAGAAGAGAAGAGAAGAGAAGAGAAGAGAAGAGAAGAGAAGAGAAGAGAAGAGAAGAGAAGAGAAGAGAAGAGGAGAGAAGAGGAGAGAAGAGAAGAGAAGAGGAGAGAAGAGGAGAGAAGAGAAGAGGAGAGAAGAGGAGAGAAGAGAAGAGGAGGAGAAGAGAAGAGGAGGAGAAGAGAAGAGGAGAGGGGAGGAGAGGAGAGAAAAATGGTTCAGTGGGAAGGGACCTACAATGATAATCTTGTCCAACAGCCTGACCCCTTCAGGGAAGCTCCTGTAGAAGTGGAGATTATCAGAAAAGGACTCTTCAGCCTTGAGATGAGACAATAAAGCAATACAGGAAAGGTCTATGAGGTAATGAAAGGGGAGGAGAAGATACACAAGGGATGTTTGTTCATCTTTTCTCACACCATGTGAACTGGAAGGGGGAGAACACACCCTGAGAATATCAGGCAGAAGATTTAAAACAAATGAAAAAATACTTTTTTTGAGTGTTCATAATGAAATGGTTGAACCCATCACCACTGGGTGTTGTGAGAGCCCAGAGTATATATAGATTTAAAAAGGTGTTAGACAAATCCATGGGTGAGAGATTCATTGATTTCCAATAAATCTGACGGCTGAGGTTCTGCCTCCTGTTCAAAAAGCCTCTGAATTGATTGTTAGACACTGGGACCCGTGCCAAGGGAGGAGAAACTGTAAATTACCTTCCTAAATGGCCATTAATAGCCACTCTTCAAGGCAGGATGGCAGGGTGGAGGGACTTTTAGTTTGACCTAGGAGAAGAGTTCTTATGGTCTTCAGAGCAAACAGCTTTAGCCAGAGAACATCTTTATGTCAGAAACTGAAAGTTGTGTCACAGCTGGTCAGAATGAAAACACAACTCAAACACGGTGTGATGGGCTCAGAGGGGCTGAGGTGCCCCAGGGCAGAGTGAGAGCAGATGGCCTTGGAGGCAGCAGGGAGAGGAAAGTCCTGCAGCAAAGCAGAGAGATGCTGCAGGGAGATGGGGATAAGCAGACTGTGGGGCTGAGACAAAGTGTCATGGGCTGAACTGGTGGGAAGGAACCTGGGGTTAGGCAAGAGGTGGCCAGTGAAACCGGGGAGCAGGTTGGCACGGCCGTGGGGTCACCACCATCAGCATCCCTCAGCTGGGCTGATCCTGCCTCAGGGCAAAGGCACAGCTGAGATACCCTCTCCAGAACCCTTCCAGACCTGTTTTTCCACAGTTCTCCAGAAAAAGGTATTACCCTGACTCTTTTTTGACTCATCCATCTGTGGAAATTAGGGGGTATCTCTACCCCTGCTCTACTCATGCACACACTCATCTCTCCCACACCCTGGCACATTGACTTGCCTTCCCTTGGCACTCTCTGCCATCATTTTTCTCCACATATCAGCAGTTTCCAGTGCTGCTGGTTCATCCTCCTGCCCTGGGAGGCTGCACACAAGCTGTGTTGAGCAAACCCTTGTAAGATCTGGTTTGCAAATTGCAGCATCACCCCTCGGAACTGCCAGGAAGAACATTTCCCCTCATTGACCACCCTGTGTGTGCTGAAATGATGATGAAATGATCACCTACTTCTAGCACAAATGTTGTGCTTGAGGGTCCTCTCACAACCAGCGTGCTGGGCAGCCTGGCACAGCACAGAGAGAGGGGCTGCACAGGGTCTGCTGGGGTGAGGGAATGGCTTGGAAATGAAAATATCTGCTCAGGGTTGTCCAGCAGACCCACAGCTGAATGAGGAAAAGGACTGAGGCTCCCAGCAGACACCAGTAAATGCCCAGCACTGGTCTTGCTTGAATCCCAGAACTGCCTGGATTGGAAAAGCCCTTTGAGCTCCTGGAGTCCAACCATGAACCCAACACTGCCCAGTCCCCACTGACCCATGTCCCTCAGCACTGTGTCTGCACGACTCTTCCATCCCTCCAGGGATGGGGACTCCACCACTGCCCTGGGCAACCCCTTCCAATGCCTCAGAACCCTTTCAGCAAAGAAATTCTTCCTCACATCCCATCTCAACTGCCCTGGCCACAACTGGAGCCCATTTCCTCGTGTCCTGTCCCTTGGTCCTTGCTGGAACAGACCAGCCCTGCTGTATCTGTTGCATAGTGTAGGATCATTCCATTTTTTACCAGATATGCTTGAAATCTCCCTCTGATTTGTGTCTCAAGGCTCACCCTCGTGCCCCAGGTTTCCTCCAGTGATGTTTGCATGCTGTGCTCCCACCATGTCACTCTTGCTGGTTTTCTGCCTGACCCCTTTCCCAGAGCCCCGGTGTTCCCCGTGCACAGGGGGGCTCTGAGGATCTGCTCATCTATTTTCCCATCTTAAAAACCAACATTTTCCCAGAACACCAGCTAAGGGGAGCACAGCCACCACTTGGCACCCCCCAGTCTCTTTACTGGCAATGTTTAGAGCTTGAGCCTCAGCCAGTTCCAATTGTGTTTACTGGAGGGGCCAGAGTTCAGGGTGTCAGTGCTGACAGCAGTGTGAGGAGGGACAGCCAGGAGGGAGGGGAAAGGTGGGAGCTTGGTCCTTCCCAAGAGCCTGTTCAACATCAGCACACACAGCAGGCGTGGGAAGGTGATGCTCACTGGGGACAGGCAAGGAAAGGAGGGGGAAAGGGTTTAGGAAGATCCAGGAGGACCATTGCTACACAACATCCCCACGCTGCCACCGTTTCTGGCTCCATTCTCTTCTCCTGGTGAGGGATCCCAGCATCTGCCCATCCACACACAGGTCTGAACTGAAAGGTGAATCTCAAAGGCTGCTGCTGTGGAGGTTTCACCTCCCACCAGCCCAACAGCTTCCCTCAGGGCTGCTCCAGACTCTGCAGATGCAGGGCAGGGATGTCACCCCTCCTCCTCTGCTTTGGAAAGTTCAAAAAATCCCCAGGCTGTTTGATCACACAGAGCGTCCCTTGGCTGCTTGAGCTGGACAAAAATATCCCAGCTGCCTGGAAGGAGAGACTGGAGCTCAGAAGGGAGCTCTTCTCCTTGGCAGGCTGTCCCTTCCACTTGCCACCAAAGGAGCAGATGACCCTGTTTGATGTCACCAGCAGTGATGCAACGTTTTTCCAAGTCAGCCACTTACTGAGGCTCAAAAATAGCACTGAGGAGAAGAGCCCAGCAGGACCTGGACACAGCCCAGCTGCTCTGATGACAGATTCTCCTCAGGACCATGTAATGCTGGAGCCAGGCAGCTCTCCTGCTTTGGAATCTTCCTTGGGCCTTAGCATGAGGGGAAAGCCCTCTCCTGCTGAGCTTGTAGCACCAGCTTGCCACCCAGGGCAGGTGTGGTGGGTTAGACACCCAAGATCCAGCAGATCCTGGTAGCTGGCAGTCATTGCTGGTCCCTGCTGTGTGTCTGTGTTGAGGGTGGTGCTGGAAGTGGTGAGGCTGGGACTACAATACTCACCTGAAAGGTATGGGTAGATGCTGGAGAAGCATGCCATGGGGCCAGGCTTTGACTTGTGGTGGGAAGTCATAGAATGATGGAATAATTTAAGTTGGAAAAGACCCTTGGGACCATAGAGTCCAACTCCTAACCTAACACTACAAAGTCCACCACTAAACCATGTCCCTGAGTCATGACCCTGGATCAGGGTCTGGACCTGGAAATCGAGTTTGCTGTGGAGACCTCATCTGTACAAGCCTCTACAAATGTCACCACTTCAACCCTGGGAGTTTAAATGGTGTTGAAAGGGTACGGGGGGGACACAACTCCCTTCTGCCCACAGCCTTGCTGCTAGGCCTGGTATCAAAAGATCTCCTGCACTCTGTGTTTGAGGTCTCTAGGCTGCCTGCAAGACTTTCTGTGCTCTGAACTGTGAAAAGCAAGATCAAGAGGTAGTGAAGCCCAGACGTGGCTCCAGTCAGGAATTTCTGTGCAGGGTTTCTGGGCAACTTCCAAAACTGCAGAAAGCCTGGCTAGCTCTGGTCCTGTGCCCAGTGCCCTGCCAGCAAAGCACCACGTGTAGCCATGGGTCAAACCCTCCCAAGCTCTCCCAGGTTCTGTAGTGCAGCTGTGTTTCTGTATTTAGTTCTCCTGGCTTTTAGCTGGTTTCATTTCAGCAGCTGGAACAGCGCTGGGGTTTGGGTTCAGCTGGGATTTGTCAGGAGAAGAACATTGAGAACACACCGATGTTTTCAGTTGTCGCTGGAAGTTGAAGGACTTTGTGTTTTGCTGCTCTGCAAGATCTCAGGGGGTTAGGAATATTGCAATGACTCAGCTCCATGGGCATTGGGCTCTGCCAAGGGGCTGTTCCATCTCCTGTCCCCCATGGGCAGGAGATCCATGAGGGGCTCTTCCTCTCTGGCTCTCTCTGGCTCTCGCTCGGGCTCTGGCTCTCCCGGGATTGCGGTTTCGGGTCGGGATTGTCGCTGCTCCGGGATCGGTACCTGGGACTGGGCCGGGCTGGGTGGGCGGGTGCTGAGCAATGGCCCTGGGGGTCACTCATTGGCAGATTTTATTATTACTATTATTATCATCACTATTTAAATATCATCATTATTTTAAGTTTTCTTTTATTTCCATGATTAAATTGTTCTTCTCTCCCCCTAGGAGTCTCCTTCCCCTGGTCCCCCAGTTCTTTCCCCTATCCCCTGGGGTGGGAGGAGTGAGCGAGCGGCTGGGTTTGGCTGCAGCCCAGTGCTCACCCAGTGCAACCAGCACACAACTGTTCACCACCCTGCTGCTCAAGTGACACCCTCGTTCAGTGGTTGCTGGTAGAAGTCAGTCTTCTGCCAGAGCTCCACAGTCCCCAGCTCTGTTACCCATCCTGAAGCTGGTCCACTTTAACTTCACCACCTTAGGAACACCAGGGTGACCTCAGCTCAGAGCTTGGGAGAAATGACAGAGGCAGACAACGCCACTCCAGCACCGTCTGCTACAGGGAGCGGAGCAGTTACACCTGCATGGAGCACCTGTGAGCCCCTACGACTGCAGCTCGTTCAGGGGCCGAGCCACCTGGGCTGTTGCAGCAGAAAAAGAGCTTCTTTACCCCAAATAACCACAGACCCCTGGGCAAAGTGAAGTGGTGGCAACCGATTTCCTGTGCTGCCCTGAGTGACACCCGGGAGATGGCCCGTCAGCAGCGCTCCATCCCGCCAAAGTGAAGGAGCTCTCACCCAGACAAACATTGACACATTTCACGCCTGACTTGGTCCATCAGGGGAAAAACACAACGGGAGGGTTCAGAAAACGCGGAGGGGACAGCGAGTCCTGGCGCAGAGGCAGCAGCTTCTGCTTCTGGTGCGTGGGGTGGAAAAGCAAACAGGCCCAGAGGACCCTGCAAACACCACACAGCCCTCAGCTCATCTCCCCGTGTTCAGGGGGGCTGGTGGTGGGGGTGGGTCAGGGATGGATGGGGGGTGAGGTGGGGCAGCACCACCCGCGTGTCCTTTGCTGGAGTACAAACCCGGAGGAACACCGTGTCCAGCTCGTCCCGGAGCTTGGCCAGCAGGACCGCGCTGGCTGAGGGCTGCACGGCACAGCTGGGGTGCAAGAAACCCCCCTGGTGGGGAGGGATGTTGGGGTGAAGCTGTGGAACTCGCTGCCCATGTGTGAGCTCGACGAGAGCAGCGCTGGATCCCCACACGCAGCGGAGCGTGCCGCGACTGTTGAGCGTGCAACATTCCTTAAGGGCTTTCCATCCTGGTTTTGGCTGGGACAGAGCTGATTTTCCTCTTAGTAACTAAAACAGAGCTGAGGTTTGGATTCAGTGTGGGGTCTGGTATGAGGAGAATGTTGATGCTATACTGATGTTTTTAGTTGTTGCTGGGAAGTCAAGGACGTTTCGATTTGCCATGCTGTGCTGGTGTGCAGGGCACAGCCAGAGCAACAGATCCAAACTGGCCAATGAATATTCCATGTCAGGCAACATCATGCTCAGTAGAGAGATGAGGAAGCTCTCTCTCTCTCTCTCTCTCTCTCTCTCTCTTCCAGGATTGGGGTTTTGGGGTTTTCTCTCTCCCAGGATCGCTAGCTGGGAATGGGCTGGTCATCAGGCAGTGGGTGGTGAGCAATTGCACTGTGCATCACTCATTCATATATATTATTATTACTATTATTACTATTATTACTATTATTACTATTATTACTATTATTACTATTATTACTATTATTGTTATTATTGTTATTATTTTATTTTATTTCAATTGTTAAATTGGTTTTTATCTTAACCCACAAGTTTTCTCATTTTTAAGCTTCTGATTCTCTCCCCCATCCCATCTGGGGGGGAATGAGCGAGTGGCTGCACGGTGTTTGGCTACTGGCCTAGTTAAAACCACAACACCTCCTTACAAGAACAGTTTCTACCTTCTCTGCTCTCCATCTGCAGCACAGCTCCACCAGAAATGGCCAACAGAAGGAGAGGGCACGGTAGAGAGACTGCTGTTGTGCCAAAAATAACCCCAAAAAGTGCACATGAAAAGCAGACTTCACTTTTAGGTGCATCCCCAAGGGCCTAAAATGGGATCAGATGGATCCAGGTGTCTGTGGGAGGCAGGGACAGTGGTGCTCTGCTCTCCAGGAGGGTTTCCTTCTTAGAAGGAAAGAGAAGAATGATGCCAATCAATTAATGCAAAGGGTTTCCAGGTCCCCTGGCCCCGTCTGGATCGGGGTGGCCAGATGGCAGTGCCCACAGGAATGTCACATTATCCTTCACCACATTTCACAAGGTTGAAAGAGCCCAAAATTCCAGAACATCCTTGTGAGGAGGCTGAAAACTTTGGGCTTTGGTCTTATGGACACATTTTGTGCTCTGCAGGCTGAGGTAGGTTCATGCTGATGAAGACTCCCCTGTTATAGCATCCGTGTGTTCCAGACCAGAGCTGCACCACAGTGTCATCCCTGCTCCAATGCAGAAGGTAAACACCACAACCACCCCCTCCAGCCTTGGCCAGTGTCTCCCAGTGCCCAGGCTGATGGGGAGGCTGTGCCCTGTGAGATGGGAATTTTTGGAATTTTTCCTCAGGACTTTGGAAATCTGTCTGCCCTTTTCTGGTGTCCCACTCTGTGTACTTAAAACATCCCGTTCCTTTTGGCCTCAGCCGTGACCTGCTTCATCCTCAAGGTTGAGATTGATGTATAAAATCTGCTTACATGGAGCTAAAAACTGCTCTGCCCAGCCATGTGCAAACACATGGACATGGAGCATAAACAGGATTTTATGGCCCTAAACTGGGTCAGAGATGAGTCCATGTGCAGTTCCAACGATAAAGCAAACATTCCCAGTGGAGATGTGAGCCCCCTCAGGATGGCCCCACTCATGTTCATCTACTATGAAGTTCCCTGGAACTCAAGAGGACCTCATAGCGCTGAAATCGTTGCATAAGCAGAGGAATTGGATGGTTGCTACCAAAAATAATTAAAAGAAAAAATATCCCAGTGGTGTTCATCAAAGTATCCCAGATCTGACCCAGTTTCAGAGCTTGGCTATAAACTCCTTTAACTTCACAGTTAGGACCCAGTTTTTATGTCTTGCAGAGCAGATGAAGTTTTACCAGTGAAAGTTGGGCTGCTGCAGAGAGCCTGACCAGAGAACCCCAGAATGGTGTCAGCTCAAAGAGACCTCAAAGCTCCTCCAGTGCCAACCCCCTGCCAGCAGCAGGGACACCTTCCACTAGACCAGGTTGCTCAAAGCCTCAGCCAACCTGGCCCAGAACACTTCCAGGGAGGAGCAGCCACAGCTTCTCTGCCCAACCTGGGCCAGGGTCTCACCACCCTCACACCACAGAATTTCTTCCTCACATCTCAGCTCCAGCTCCCCTCTGACACTTTCAAGCCATCACCCCTTGTTCTCTCACTCCCTGCCCTTGGCCAAAGTCCCTCCCCAGCCTTCCTGGAGCCCCTTCAGGTACTGGGAGGCCACTGGAAGGTCTCCCTGGAGCCTTCTCTTCTCCAGGCTGAACAGCCCCAACTCTCCCAGCCTGTCCTCACAGCAGAGCTGCTCCAGCCCTGGCATCATCCCCGTGGCCTCCTCTGGGCTGGCTCCAGTAGCTCCATGTCCTTGTGCTGTTGGTGGCCCCAGCACTGGAGGCAGCACTGCAGGGGGGGTCTCAGGAGAGCGGAGCAGAGGGGCAGAATCCCCTCCCTGGCCCTGCTGCCCACGCTGCTCTGGGTGCAGCCCAGGATGTGTTTGACCTTCCCCATTTCTTGGAAGAACCCCCTGTGAAATCTGTCAACACCAAAGCAGTGAGCCCGTGCGAGGGCTGGGCATGGTTGGCCATTTCAGTAGGGCAATTGCACACCCAACAGAAGTGTGAGGTTGGTTCTGAACACAAGTGTTGACCAGAATGAGAAGCAAGTGAGACAGTGTCTGGACATCATTTATTGCCAAATCCCCGTGGTGCAGCATCAGAGCTCCTGCACCTGCCAGGCTGGGGAGGTGCTGGTGTGCAGGAGAAGTTGACAGCTTGGGCTGTCTGCTGGCAAAAGGGACTTTTGTGGCAGCAAAGGCAGCAGGGAGGTGCAGGGCTGAGCAGATGCAGGTAAGAGAAGGGGATGGCCGGGTGGGAAGCACTTGTGGAGAAGTTGCTGCGTCCGCTCTGGCTCGTGGCGCCGCGGTGGAAAGTCAAACAGAGGAGAGCAAACAGGCAGCGGCGGGAGCGGCGTGTCCTGGCAATTATTGAATCACGGTGACTCGGGGACAGCTGGGGACCAGGGGGCTGGGGGGGCTGCAGGGGTGCTGAGCACATGCAGACCTCAGGGGAGCACATCTCACACTGCAAACCTAAAGCAGCAGGCAGCAAGGTGCCTGGCCAGGTCCTCCATAGAGTGTTTGGGATGACTTTAGGGTAAATACAAGCTAAAAATACTACAAATGTCATTACTCAACATCACACAGATCTGGAAAAACACAGGAGAGGCTCCTGGCAGCTCCCCAGCCACGAGGCCCAGGGGCTGGGTGTTCAACGCTCCCATTTACCTGGCACCCACCTTCATTTTGGCACCAAGTTCACCTCTCCTCCTGCAGACACCAGGCCCTTCCCAGCACCTCACTGACGTGACGTTGCACCCACAGCAGCACCCTCGTGCTCCTGCTGGTTTTACCACATGTCCCAGCTCCAGCACGGGTGTCCCTGAGGAAACGGGGCGAGATGCAAACAGCCCCAGGTCTCGCAGGACGCGTTTGGGGGGCGTTGGTGCCCGTTGCACCCCACACCTCCACGCCAGCCCAGCCTGCCCTCATCTGAACCACAACTGGGGAGGTGGGGAGAGATTTCATGGTGTTCCCAAAGGAGTTCTGTGCAGAGCAGCTGATATCCCGAGACAGCAACACCCACACATCCCCCTGCAGACCCTGCAGCTGGACTCGGTGTTCTGGGTTGGTGTCCCTAGGGCATTGGTTCTTCTCCATCCCCCAGAACCGTGAGGAACCAGGTTGTTTGAAAGCTGAGGGGTCTCACACGATCCCAGAACCCCTGGAGCTGATTGGTTTGTGTATTTATAGAGGTATTGTAAGTAAAAGCACAAGTCTGGTGTCACTGTTTGTATTTCTTCAGAGACCAAACCTGCTGGTAGCTGTGACTCCCTTGATGACAGCCTGCTCTCAGCAGTCTTCTCCCTCCTCACCTACAGCTTCATCACATGGCCACACCAGCCCTGCCCTCTTGCAGACTTTCTGAGAAGTGTTGCATCTCAGAATGGGAGGTGGAATAATGGGAACTGTTAAAATCCACCCCTCCATGGAGAGGAAAAGAGCTGCATTGCAGAAGAGGCGACAGATTTCTCCCAGAAAGTGAAGGAGCATGAGTGAATTTTCTCCAGGAGGTGATATTGCCCATGAGCAACCAATCTGGAGAGGAAAGGAAGGACAAGACTGGTTTGGGTTGGAAGGGATCTATCAAGGTCATCCAGTCCAACCTCCCTGCAGTGAGCAGGGACATCTTCAGCCAGATCAAGTTGCTCAGAGCCCAGTCCAACCTGACCTTGAATATCTCCAGGGATGGGGCTTCTACCACCTCTCTGTGCCACCTGGGCCAGGGTCTCACCACCCTCATTGTAAAAAATGTCTTCTTTTTTATCTGGTCTGAATCTCCTCTCTTTTGGTTTAAAACCATCACCCCTTGTCCTGTCCCTACAGACCCTGCTAAAGACTCTGCTGTCCCCATCTTTTTTATAGGCTCCCCCTTAAGTATTGAAAGGCTGCAAGAAGGTCTCCATTGAGACTTCTCCTCTCCAGGCTGAACCCCAACTCTCTCAGCCTTTCTTCTCAGCAGAGCTGTTCCATCCCTCTGATTGTTTTTGTGGCCTCCTCTGGACTGGCTCCAGCAGGTCCATGTCTTGTGCTGAGGACCCCAGAGCTGGACACAGCACTCCTGGTACTGGTGTTGTTTGGGGTATTGCTGTTCTGGGGCTAGA
This sequence comes from Caprimulgus europaeus, assembly GCA_907165065.1. The sequence continues at coordinate 125,885,720 of OU015523.1, read as the reverse complement.
CTCTCTGCTGGGTCCACCTCCAGCAGAGCAGGGTGAGGATCTGCCTGCGGATCTGCTTGGTTTTCCAGCTGTACACGAGAGGGTTCAGGACGGGCGACACCAGCAGATAAGCATCAGCCAGGAGCGTGTGAGTGAGGGGGGGCAGGTGCTCCCCAAACCTGTGGATGATGGACAAGCCAAGGAGTGGGATGTAGAAGACCAGGATGGCAGTGAGGTGGGAGATGCATGTGCTAAAGACTTTGGCTCGTGCTTCCTGGGAGACAATGTTCAGGATGGCCCTGATGATCATCATGTAGGACAGGAGGATGATGAGGGAGTCCAGGCCCTTGGTGAATATCACCGCCGTCAGCCCATACAAGCTGCTGACCCTGACATCCCCACAAACCAACCTCAGCATGTCCTGGTGCAGGCAAAAAGAGTGAGACAAGACCTGGGAACTGCAGAAAGGCATCTTCTTAATCAGGACAGCGACGGGCAGCACCACACAGACCCCCCTCATGAAGATCACCCCTCCCACCTTGGTTAGCAGGGAGCTGGTCAGGACGGAGCCGTAGCGCAAAGGGTAGCAAATAGCCACGAAGCGGTCAAAAGCCATGGCCACCAGGACTCCAGACTCCATGGCAGAGAAGGAGTGGATGAAGTACATCTGGACAATGCATGCCTCAAAACGGAGGGAGGTGGCCTCGAACCAGAAAATCGCCAGCATGGTGGGCATGGTGGAGAGAGACAAGCCCAGGTCTGCCATGGCCAGCATGAAGAGGCAATAGTACATGGGGGTGTGGAGGCTGTGGTCTGTCTTTATCATCCAGAGTAAGGTGCAGTTCCCCAGCAGCATCAGGAGGTACAGGCAGCAGAGAGGCAATGCCATCCAGCAGCTGCTCATCGGCAGACCGGGAATGCCGGTGAGGGTGAAGGTCAGGGGGCTGGGTCCAGTCCTATTGGAAGATGACATCTCAGGCACTGATGGTCTGTGGGTCTGGAAATAATAGTGTCTTAGAATAAAAGCCCTGCTATGAAACCCCTCCACACCCCCCAGCTACAATGGCATTGGGAGGACAGGTTCCTGAGAGCCAGGAACCCCCTGTGCAGGTCCCTCCTGCACATCCATCACATCAACCAAGGAAAAGCCACAGAGGAGCAGCCCTGGGGTCACTGTCTGGGCTGAGCACAGCAGCAGATAAGGAGGAAAGAGCAGTGCACCATTCAGTCTCCCCTAGCTGTTGTCTCCAACATTGAAATACCCAGAATATCAGGAGATTTGGTGCTCAGCCCTTTGGGAGGTGCCTGAAAGCTTCTCAGAAGCACAAGCAGGACAAGGACTTGGGGCCAGGGTGCTGCTGCCTGGGGAAGGAGGAGAGGTGGGATGGAAACCTGGAGGTCAGCCCTGGGAATGGGGCTGGCTGATCCCTACAGCCATAGGAGGAGCAGCCTTGGCCATGCTGGTCCCTGCAAGGCTGAAGCACCCGGACAGGAGAAGGAAGAGGGGATGGAGGGGCTGAAGGACAAAGGCAGAGAAAGGGCAATGGTTGTGCTGAACTGAATGCAATCAGACCACAGGAGATAACATCTCACTCTGAGAGGAGAAGTAGCCCCATTATATGGGCTCTGCATCGATTTCTTCCCTTGCTGTTTAAGCATGGCAAAGGTACAAGGTTTTCGGGAGCTTTATCAGCTAAACCCGCAGCTCAATTAACCAAACTAACCCTGATGGAAGGAAAATGGATTTGTGCTTTACAGCTGCCAAAAAGGTTAAATGGAAAGGAAGAAATTCAGAGGCTCAAATAAGATGAGAACCTGAAGTGACGTTTCATCTGCCTGAGGCCATCAGAAAACCCAACAGCAAACACCAGGTCCCCATTTGAGCACAGGGATCAGCTGCGATGCTCAGCCACGGGAGGCTGGGGCAAGGCGGGGAGATGCTGATGGATGTACTGGTGATACTTTGAGGCAATCCCCAGTATCAATACAGACTGGGGGAAGAGAAGGCTCCAGGGAGACCTTCCAGTGGCCTCCCAGTACCTGAAGGGGCTCCAGGAAGGCTGGGGAGGGACTTTGGCCAAGGGCAGGGAGGGACAGAACAAGGGGTGATGGCTTGAAAGTGTCAGAGGGGAGCTGGAGCTGAGATGTGAGGAAGAAATTGTTTGGTGTGAGGGTGGTGAGACCCTGGCCCAGGTTGGGCAGAGAAGCTGTGGCTGCTCCTCCCTGGAAGTGTTCTGGGCCAGGTTGGATGAGGCTTTGAGCAACCTGGTCTAGTGGAAGGTGTCCCTGCTGCTGGCAGGGGGGCTGGAACTGGATGAGCTTTGAGGTCCCTCCCAACCCAGACCAGTCTGGGATTCTGTTGTAAGATTCCCAGAGCAATACTCCAGACAGGCTTCTCTGCAAGCAGTCAAATCCAGCACATCAGGGTCCCAGCTGAAGAGCTGGAGGTCACAGCAGCACATCCTCACCTCTGGCTGATCAGGGGAAACGTGCATCCTCTGCTCAGCTGGAAATGAACAAGTTCTGCATAACTGAGGAGCACAAATTAATTGAGCTTTGTCCCAGAGTTTGCCTGCACAAACCCACACACTCTGAGACCTCACCTGCTGTCAAAAAATAAAGAGATCAGTCAAGCTTCACGTGGCCAAAGGTTGTAAAGACAGAGGTGGGGGTGCCATGGTGCCTGCCAATAGCTCAGCTCTCCCCCAGCAGCCCGTGGTGCAGCTCCTCAGAAGCCATCAAACACCCACTTCCCAGGTGGGGGAAAGAGTTATGTGGGGAGATGTTAGAACTGTCCCTGGGATGAGGGAAAAACCTCCCTGAGACTGAACCCAGCAGTGTGGGAGAGGGACAGGTAGGGCAGTGAAAGAGGAAGCTGAGGGTGTACAGAACCTAAGCTGAGGAGCTGAAGTTCCCCGTTTCCTCCTCTGGAGAGCAAAGGCATTGTAGAAATAAACTTCCACCTCCTATTTATGGAGCACCTGAGAGAATGAGGGAAATGTTAATTTTTGCCCAAGGTCAGTTTTCGGGGTGGCTTTTCCTATCAAGCCCATCTGTACCCGAGATCCAAAGGAAGACTGAGCAAAGCGGTTTGCTCCTGGCACTTTCCTGACACACTCACTCGCTCTTTCTGCCAGAGACTTTGCTGGATGCTTGTTTTGATGCAAGCCCTCAAACAAATTGTCCTTGCAGAGGAAGAACATCTCCACCCTGTCCTCTCCAGGCAGCCCACCCCGTACTTACCCCGGGTGACAGCGCAGGACGTGGGCTGGAGCAGGAGCAGCCCTGGCTGCTCACACCAGTGCAGGAGGCACTGGGCAGGGGGGTGGCAATCCCTGTTTAACCCAAGGAGAGCAAACCCCAGGGGTCCCCCCTCGCCCAGGGAGTCCCAGCTGATGGCTTTACTCTCCACGGGGTGTGAGCACCATGGGGCTGTGTACAGGGAGGTTTCCCTGTCTCCTCTGAAAAACTGGCAAGGTGGAGCACTGGGAGTGAGGGCAGCTCTGGGGAACCGGCTGGGGAAAAAAAACAAAAAAGGGAAAAGCTGGGAAGCAGATTTTTGGTTTTTAAATTACCTACAATAGTGTCAGCCCCGCTCCTGAGATCGGCCGGGTCCTGCCGGTGCCTCTGTCACATCCATGGGTTTTCCTGGCTCCAGGAGCCCTCCCTTTCCTCCTCTGCTTGTGCTCAGCTGTGGAACTCACTGTTGCCTCTGTTGTGCTCCTCATCAACCGAGTGAGTGTCTTCTCCAGGCTGAACAGCCCCAACTCTCTCAGCCTGTCCTCACAGCAGAGCTGCTCCAGCCCTGGCATCATCCTCGTGGCCTCCTCTGCACTGGCTCCAGTGTGTCCATGTCCTTGTGCTGTTGGTGGCCCCAGCACTGGAGGCAGCACTGCAGGGGGGGTCTCAGGAGAGCGGAGCAGAGGGGCAGAATCCCCTCCCTGGCCCTGCTGCCCACGCTGCTCTGGGTGCAGCCCAGGACACGGTTATTGGCTCTGTGCTGCCAGCGCACGGTGCCGCCTCGTGTGGAGCTTCTGGTCCCCCAGCACCCCAAGTCCTTCTCCTCAGGGCTGCTCTCCATCCCTTCATCCCCAGTCTGTATTGATACTGGGGATTGTCTCAACCCAGGTGCAGGATCTTGCACTTGACCTTGTTGAACTCCATGAGGTTCACAAAGCCCCACTTCTCGAGCTTGCCCAGGTCCCTCTGGATGCCATCCCGTCCCTCAGGCATGTCAACCACACCACTCAGCTTGGTGTCATCTGCAAACTTGCTGAGGGTGCCCTCGATCCCACGGTGTCATTGATGAAGATATTGAACAGTACCGGTCCCAGTACAGACCCCTGAGGGACACCACTTGTCACTGATCTCTATCTGGACATCAGTGATGTTTCTCTGGGGCACAGCAGTGAGGAGTCAACTCTGGCCCCAAACAGCAGTTGGGGAGGGGACAGCAAAGGGCATGACTCGTACATGAAGTAGTCCTGGAGACTGACTCATCCCAGTTGCTTCTCAGGTAGACAATCAATATCCCACAGAGGAAGCTGCTGTGGTCCCACAGGCTGTGTCAGTGCTATGTGGTGACCCATGCAAATGATTTGTGTTTTTGGGTCTCAAGCACCTCAGGGGAGGCATTGTCCCTGCCAAAGGGGCACCCACCTTTGCAAAGAGATGCTGTGTGTGAGTGCCCCTTCTGAATGTGTGTAAATTCCTGGTGGGATGGAGCAACGGTGACAAAGCCACGTTCATCTCAGCGGTGTCCAGTGAAGGGACAAGGCGCAATGAGCACAAATTGAGCAGAAACAGGAAATTCCATTTAAACATAACAAATATTGTTTTTTTCTTCTTATGATGGGGTTAATCAAACATTGGCACAGGTTGCCCAGAGAGGCTGTAGAGTCTCCATCCTTGGAGATACACAAACTCAAGTGTACACGGTCCTGGGCAACCTGCTCTGGGTGACCCTGCCTGAGCAGAGGGGTTGGCCAGGATGATTTCCAGAGGTCCCTGCCACCTCAGTGACTCAGAGAGCATGCACATCCATTTCACACCATGAAAGCACTGCCCTGGTGGCCCTACAGAGCAGTTCTCATGCAAGTAACACAATTTCAGTATAAAAAACCAAACACACGTAATGTTCTGAGACTGCCAGAGCACCACCTGGCTCCAGAGGAGAAACAGAACCGAGTCCTGCTCTGCCCCTGCCCTCCTGCCACTCCTGCTGCTGTCACACTCCTCCTGCCTGCACCAGGACCTGGCCTGTGCCAACACCACCCCCAGCGTGGTGTACGGCCTCACCGCCATCCTGCTGGTCATGGGGCTGGACGCCCTCCTCATCTGCCTCTCCTACATCCTCATCCTCAAGGCTGTCCTGCGGCTGGCGGCGTGGAAGGAGAGGCTCAAGGTGTTCAGCACCTGCATCGCCCATATCTGCGTGGTCCTGGCCTTCTACGTGCCCCTGATCGGGCTGTCCGTGGTGCACAGGTTTGGGAAGGACCTGGCCCCACTGGTCCATATCATCATGGGGAACATCTACATCCTGGTGCCTGCTGTGGTCAACCCCATCATCTACGGGGTGAGGACCAAAGAGATGCAGAGGAGGATCCTGATTTCACTTAAAATTGCCAATGACAGAACTGCCCCTTGGACTGCACCCAGCTCTTGCCTGAGCTTTGGGGACGGGGAGTGCCCTCCTCTTGGTGACACAGCACGCTGCCCCAGCCCTTGGCAGGCTCTCAGTCACTATCACAACACAAATAACAATAATTTATGGTTGCAAATTGTAGAGCAAATATACTTTGTGCAGTAAAGGCTACACAAGCTTGGCAGGTTGATGACTTTATGGAGTCAGAGCCCTTCAGGAGTTGACATCTCGCTGGGCTTGTTCCTCTCCTTGCAGTGCATCCCAGAAGGGCACTGGGACAGGCAGACAGTATAAAACATTTTAAGCTAATATTAACTTGCTCACTGTCTTCTTTTTCTTGCATTTATTCACTGCCTATAATTTAGAATAACTTTTTTTTGGAAGGACCAGGTTAATCCCACCTTGTGGAAGCAGAAAATTCCAGCACAAACCTGATTAAGAGCTTCATTTCCTGCATTGGGAACAAAGGAACTCGTTATCCACACAGCACAAAGCCAACCAGCATCTGTGAACAGCAGCTCAGGATGTTTGTGGGGAGGTGGCCTGGGTGCTGGTGCTGAGGTTTAGGTAGTGGATGGGGTTGCACAGGTAGCCAGGAGGGAGGTCCAGGGCTGCCCTGTGGTGGCCACAGATGGTTCCAGCTGGATCAGTAACAGACCCACCACGCACCGACACTGAGCCAGCCAAGGGTGATTGTGGTGCCTCTGTGAAAACCTAAGAAAGGGCAGAAAATGTCAGACAGAGAGGGGAAGGGTGAGCAAAAAGAGTGAGAAACAGCAAGGGGAACACCAGGGCAGAGCAGTAGGAGGTGCTCCATGGTGGTAGATGCACTCTCACCAAAGGGACTGAGGAGGACCCACACCAGAGCAGATACACCTCCAAAGGGACTCTGAGGGCTGTCACTGGTGTGGAATCAAGCTGGAGGCTCAGATCCACAGCAGCCTGGCACGTCAGCGAGCAGCTCAGGCAACAGAAACCACATCAAGTCACATGAGGACAGTCACAACCGAAAAGGCAGCTGAAACCCCGAGTGCTCACCGGTGTTTGTGCCCTTCCCATGTCCCTGGGAGCTGTCCCCTCAACCCCTGAGTCCCCACAGGGCTGGAGGAAGGGGCCAGTGCTCTGCCTTTGCCGTGGAGGGGGGATAAGCTGCATGCAGCAGGTTCAACCTCACCCTGCTGAGAGCATCCTCAGAGCTCATGCTGGAATGTGAGCAGCCCTCCTCCAGGCAGGTGCATCCTCACCCATCACACGTCTAGCCAAGGAGCTGGGAGCAGATGTGGGGCTCCAGGCTGGTTTGTGCCTGTGCCATGTGCCCAAGGAGTGGGCATCACCCACCACCCACCGCCTCTCCTGGCAGCAAGGGTCAGCACCTCGAATCTCACTCCTCTCCCAGCTGCCCACCAACACAAGATGGTTTGTCCCCTCTTTCACCCACCCACTTGAGTTAAATGGTCCAGCAGCATCGACAGCTCTTTGGAGAGGACCTGTAGGCCATCAGCTCATTTCCTGAGCTCACAAAAAGAGGAGAAATGTAGCCTGAGGAGCTCAAACAAGAACATTATTTACCTCCAGCTCACTATCAGCAGTGACGTCAAAGCTGAACGCTCTGAAAATTTTCCAGTTGCCCATGGCTGGCCCCTGGGTTTGGCTCCCTCCTCGCCCTGCCAGGAGGGCTCTGCTGCTCGCTGCAGGCGGGGGGGAGCTCAGTGCTGCCATTGCCAGCACACAGGGACAATCCTCCCCCAGTTCTCAGGTTCTAAGCTCAGAAAGATTCTCTCAGGAGAAGAGATGGGAGCTGCTTACAGAGGATCCTGCACTTGCTGCAGAGTTATGGGTCCAAGGTTGGTTTCTGTGGCCCACCACGTGCAGTTGTGTGGATATCAGCCCGTGCTCCTGTGGACGGGGTGGGTGGGTGGGGATTTAGATTCCCTTGAAAGAAAAATGTAATGGATCTGCTTGGGTTTGACACCAGGTACCATAGTGGGGAGTGGGAGGTAGAAATCAGCCATCAAGATGTGCATGTGAGAGGCAACGTGGCAGCCAAACCTGTGGATGACTGTGATGAGAGAACCACAAGGGTGCAGAAGACCAGAATGATGCAGATGTAGGAGAGGTCCCACATACCTTCAGTCTGTTCTCCTTCAGGGCCAGATTCAACACAGTCCTCAAGATCTTGAGGTAGGAGACCCCAATGAACCACAGATGCAACTCCATGATGAAGAGAACCACGATGCTGTTACTGAACTTGGTGTTGGCACTGGCCAGCCAGGTCCCTGCCAACCCCACCAGTCTGGGATTCTGTGATTCTCTTTCTTCCCACCTTTGCACAACTGCTGTGCACCAGACTCCCTGGGATGACTCACCAGATTCCTGACCCAGCTGCCAGTAAGCAACAGCTCCTCTTCTCCAAGGACCTTCGGGCTCTCCAGCCTGCTGAGCCTTCAGAAGCTGCTCTGCAGCTGGGGAGTTGATAGCCAAGGTGTGCCACATCAGAAGCAGGCTGAAGATAAGTTGGATACCCGAAGCCACCAGTGAACTGTATGTTGAGAAACATGAATGCAGGGAGAGCTCAGCTGGTGGACTTACCTGTCTGAAATTAAAACATCACCATGGGTGTGTGGCCAGGAACAGTACCTGGAAGAAGAGGGGACAAACAAACGGACCACAGGAGCAAGAAGTTTCTATTGGTAGCAAAATAGTCTTAACCTGGAGGCTTTAACTTAATTTAATTTACAACAAATTAACATAAACTTTTGATAATTAATTCATTGAGAAAAAAATAATAAAAAATATAATTAAAAAAAATTAAGGAAACACTGTTCCTCCCCTTCCTCTGATTTTTCATCACTCCAACATCTCTCCTCCCCTGTCCTAGTCTCAACTCCCCATGTTGTCCCCATGTATTGCACTCCCCCAGCCCCTTTGGTGGGGTGATGGTGGTGCAGGAGGTCCAGATCAGTGCATGGTGGTTTCCTTCTGCTGCTCCTTCATCCTTATTCACTGTCCTTTGCCCCAGCTTTGGTCTTCCATGGTTTCTGAGAGCTGTCTCTGCCCTGGTGTGGGTCATCTCTTTCCAAGAGCATCTCCAACCATGCTGTCTATTTGTCTGTAGCCAAAATACCAGCAGAAGCCACAAGACTCCTTAAACTGATCTTCTGGGCTTCTCCTTTTCTCCAGTCTCTGCAGATTTCTACTAGTTTTGGGTGCTTTCTTTTGAAGGACCACTAGCCCAAGAGGCCAGCACACCCAGTCATTGTTCTCAACACTGGATCCAAACCCAAAGTGAGTTTTACAGGGGCAGGATTAAGCCCAAAGGAGTGTGTACCAGCAGGACAGCTAGTCATGCCCAGAGGGATATTTGCCCACCTAGAGACCAGACCTTCCCCCTTTGTGGGCCAGAGAGCTGTTTGGTGGGGCTGAATGCTGAGACAGCCACAGCCCTGCAGTGTGAGGAGGGGATTTGCTTACAAGCTGTTGCTGTTCCCCCTGTCCCCAGGCAGCAGCTCCTCCTCTCTGGTGATTGGTGTCTCTGCAGTCCCAGCAGTCAGTGACCAGGGGAACCAGGTTCTTTAAGTCATATAAATATTGCCATGCAGGTCCTTTCAGCAGGTTGAGGAGTTGCTTGGCTGTGTTTGAAGGTGATGTAGTTCCAGCCAGGGTCACATCCAGATCCCCCAGGTGAGCTGGGTAGATGTTATTGTCTCATTGAACCTGGTTTTATGCCAGTATTTTTAAGCACAGAGCCAAGCCCAAGTCTTGGCCAACATGAGGTGAATATAAAACAATTTATCCAGAAAAGCTACTATGCAGATATGCAAATACATCTAAGGGGACTTTGTCTCTTATTGAGTTAATGAGCTACATCATTAGTTCCAGACATCCCACCTTAAGTGAACATCATGGCAGAGAACTCCAGTCACCCACCTGCAACCCCAATTTGCTTCCTTGCTTGGGTTAATTACAACAGTGTTAATTACCTGGCTGCAAGCTGTCCCTTGGTTAAATCAACTTCAGAGGGGCTGTAGACACACAGGTGTGACACCTGCTAACCCAGTCAGCTGTGAAGACCTGCAGCTTCCTGGTCACAGCTCCAGTCCTGTCCTTCTTGCTTGCTCCAGCCTGCAGAGGATGACAAACACCACAAGCAAGGTAATAATTGGTTCTTCTCCCTTCTGGAAGGGACAAAAGTCGCCAGCTCCGGTGGGATACAGGCTTGAGACCGCTCTGAAACAGGTGACTGGGGACAGTACTGAGTGTCTGCTCCAGGAGATCAGCCTGTGGTGACAGAAGGAGCTGGCTCTGTGCTTGTCACAGGCTCAGACTGCATGGCTGGCAGATTTATGATGTTTTACCAATGACACGAGACGTTAAGTGCATGAAATCCGGCCAATTCAGTGACTATTGCTTCGCAGCAGAGAGGCAGAGCTGACAAAACCGAGTGAGGAAAGGGTTAAAACCTCAACTTCAAGTACCAGGATCTTCTCCCTCCTTACAGAGTCAGGGAAGCTTTGCCAGCAGGCTGGAAATCAAAGATTTCAACTGCATTGGCACTTTGCTCAGTGCCCAGCAGGTCATTCTCTGGGGGTATTTTAATCTCTTTCATTGATTAAAAATAAATCACAGAATCACAGAATATTAGGGATTGGAAGAGACCTCGAAAGATCAAGCTTAATAATTTGGCAACAAGTGTAATGGGGTCCAGCAAGCAAGGCCAAGGAACCTGGAGATGGCCCCCATTGCTAGAAAACCTCCTGACAAGCAAAACTTGTCTCTTTACAAGTTATTGAGCTACTTAATTGCACAAAATAAAAATCTCTCAGTTTTTTTGTGCCAATGAAGCACAAAGAAAATGTTCAGAAGTGTTTCAACAGGCCTGAAAGTGCTTCTCCACTTGAGCAGCAACAGGTCTGGAAGTGCAGCTCCCACCCCTCCTTTGCATGTACAACTCAAAAATCACCAAACAGAATCCCAGACTGGTTTGGGTTGGGAGGGACCTGAAAGCTCCCCCAGTCCCAGCCCCCTGCCAGCAGCAGGGACACCTTCCACTAGACCAGGTTGCTCAAAGCCTCATCCAACCTGGCCGAGAACACTTCCAGGGAGGAGCAGCCACAGCTTCTCTGCCCAACCTGGGCCAGGGTCTCACCACCCTCACACCAAACAATTTCTTCCTCACATCTCAGCTCCAGCTCCCCTCTGACACTTTCAAGCCATCACCCCTTGTTCTGTCACTCCCTGTGTCCCTCCCCAGCCTAAGATCTTCCTAACCTGGCACTTGCATGTAGGTTGGTGGTGGAAGTGAGAGGTCCATGCAAGGCTGGGCTGGAGTTGATGAGGTGAAGGAAGAGCTCCTGCAGGTGTGATGCTCTGTGCAGGGCTGGGACGTGGCACTGGATGCCTGTCATGGTGTGTGTGTGTGTTCAGGCTCTGGAGGCACCCGTGGTTGGTAGCACCCTGGCACCATGGCTGCAGGGCACGTCAAGAGGAGGACTCAGGAAATGTAGAGGAGGTGTCAGGTGTAGCATGGATGAAGTTGAAGTGCAGTGGGGACAGTGTCTTTGTGTGACCCATAGGGCTGGTCAGAGAGACTGAGCTGAAGATGTTGCCTCCTTGGTATTTCACGTGCTTACGTGGACCCAAGAGACCAGACCTTGCTGAGGCGACAGATCTGGCCCAGCACTGTGAATGTACACAAGAAGGACCCAGTAAAAGTGGAGCTTGCTGCTTGTTGAAGAGCATTGTTTAACAATCTGGGTTGTTTTATGATCCCAGATGAAGCAGAGGTAACACTGCCCAGAACAGCACAGGGAGGGGTAGATCAGGTTCCTCTGCCACGGAGGAGGGAGGAAGCAGCTGCTTTTCCCAAGCACAGGGTTACAAGATCTCAGATAAATAATTTCCAGACAAATAATTCTGGCACAAGACACCATTTCCTGCTGCACCAGCTTGTGCCAGCTGTGGCTCTGCCTCCCTGAGTTTGTAGCCGAGGTGGGGGCTGCTCTGCACACAGGGTCCCCTTCGCAAGGAGCTCTCAGAAATGACCTGGTCTGGGCAGCTTCTTCACAACCTTGGCTTTGCAGTTTGGCTGTGAGGCTGCCAACAGCAGTGAGCAGCAGCAGGCTGAGATGCCTCTTGGTTTGTGTCACGTGGAGGACTCGGTTTGGAGGAGAGATGAAAGTATTTCGGGGTCAAGGAAGTCAACTGTCTGGAAAGCCGAGGAGATGAAGTCTGGCCCTCTGGTATGTTGGGGAAAACAGAGGGTACAAGTGCCTGAGAAAATTGCATCTCCTTCCCACACTGCCAGCAGGCTGGTTTAACCCTTCTGTGCCTCTCTTTTCCCAGTAAAAACCAATTCACAGCACCTCCTCCTTTTGGCAAGGGCTTGAGGGGAAGGAGGAGCACGACCCATGGGAGGGCTGGTGCTGGAGGGGACCAGGACTGTGGCCTCGGGACAGTTCTGGCCATGACATTAATTCTCCTTCCTAATGTAGGAGACAGGGACCCTGGAGGTGGGATGCCCATTCCCAGCCAGGGGGGTTGGCTTTGGGGTCCAGCAGGGACAGCCCCCCTGATTTGCACCGGTCTAAATGACTTGTTCAGCACCAGGGGAATTTTCAGCCTAAACACTGGGAGGAGAGCGAGGTCTTTAGAAGCACTGGGGTTTATTTTTCTTAGAAGTTGTTTTCTTTCAGACAGGTCTCTAGCTAATTCTGTTTATTTTTCAGTTGCCAGTAATGATGAGAAGCTTGTAATGTTTTGATCTTCCAAACTTTCTCCACAAAACAGTCCAAGGTCTTGATCTTCCAGATGAGTCTGTTCTTCTCTTTTCTTATTTGTCCAGGCCGTTATTCCAAACTGAGAACTCAGCCACTGGGTTTCTCACCACAAGGGCAAGGTGAAAGGGAAAGGGAAACTTGCACTTTTCCTTACAGGGGTCAACTGTCCCAGTAAAAAGCTGAAGCAGAAGCTGGCCTGAAGCAGGGCACGGAGGGGGTCAGCGTGCTGCTCCCGTGGGCATCAGCTCTCACAGCCAAAATGCTCTGGGCAACAAACAAGGATGTGGCCAACACACATCTGCTGCAAGTTGCCCAGGTGGGAATCAGGTGGGGCACACCAGCCCAGGAGAGGGTCTGGCTTACACCTGTAGAGGTGTGTGGGTGAGGAGAGTCCTCCTGAGCTGCATCCTCACAGTATTCTGGATCTTCCCCCTTCTCCCATCTTAGGTTTTTGTACTGATGGCAACTGAATCACAGAATCACAGACAGGAGATCTTAAAGCTCCTCCAGTCCCAACCCCCTGCCAGCAGCAGGGACACCTTCCACTAGACCAGGTTGCTCAGAGCCTCATCCAACCTGGCCTGGAATAAACTCAACTTGTAGTTTGTAACTCCCAAGCTACTATGGAGTGGAGAGGTGAGGACAACAGCCAGGGGCCAGCCCAGGATGGGAGGAGAGGTAAGAGAACTGCCACATGTTTGGGCTGAGACCGTGTGTGCCTGCATCTGGCCAATGATGGGACTGAGTGCACCTGGGTAAGAAGCAGGAGGATATGACCACAGGTCTGTGTGCCTGAGAAGTGGCTGGAGACCATAGCAGGGCTTCCTACAGCTCTTTCTTCTCTCCATCTAGGCCAGCTGCTCCTGTGGCTTCCTTCCAGCTCTGCAGCAGTGCCTCATGTCCTACCCAAATTGCTCCAATCCTTCGTCCTTCATCCTGACAGGCATCCCTGGGCTGGAGGATGCTCAGTTCTGGATTGCCTTCCCGTTCTGCACCATGTACTTCATGGCAGTGCTGGGGAACATCACACTCCTCTTATTGATTAGGAGGGACCCAAGCCTGCACCTGCCCATGTTCTACCTCCTCTCCATGCTGGCTGCCGTTGACCTCGTGCTCACCACTTCCACCATGCCCAAGCTCCTGAGCATCTTCTGGTTCCAGTCCCATGAGATCAACTTTGAAGGCTGTGTGGCCCAGATGTTCTTCACCCCCAGCCTCTTCACAGTGGAGTCAGGGGTCCTGCTCACCATGGCCTGTGACCGGTACTTGGCCATCTGCAAGCCTCGACACTACTCTGCCATCTTGACTGGCCCCACCACTGCCAAGCTGGGTTTGGCTGCTGTGGTGTGTGGCACTGCCATCGTGACCCCTCTGACGTGCATGGTGACCAGCCTGTCCTCCTGCAGCCCCCGTGTCACTCACCACTCCTACTGCCAGCACATGTCAGTGCTGAAGCTGGCCTGTGGGGACACCCAGCCCAACAGCATCTGTGGGATCACAGCTGCCACTCTTGTGGTGGGCTTAGGTTCCATCCTCATTGCTGCCTCCTACATACTGATCCTGAGGGATCATAGGTCTCTCCTCCAGAGAGGCTTGTCTGAAACCCCTCAGCACCTGTGGCTCCCACATTGGTGTCACCCTGCTCTTCTACATACCTGGGCTCTTCTCCTTCTACACCCAGCGCTGAGGCCAGAGCATCCCTGCACACCTCCACATCCTGATGGCTGACCTCTGCCTGCTGGTGCCTCCCATGCTCAACCCATTCATCCACGGGATGAGGACCAGGGCGATCCAGGAGTGGATGCTGAGGCTGCTCTGGCAGAAAGGGATCAAGCCCAGGTCCTGATCAGGGTGTCCTCTTGTCCTCTTGGCCAAATCCTGACCTGGGGACACCCAGCCAGGCTTGGTGCAGCTCTTCTCATCTCCTTCAGGGAAGCACAGCACTGCTTTCAGCAGCATTTCATGGCCCTCCTTGGTCAGGAGGTTTGCAATGGCAAACCCTGGCTTTGCAGAAGAAGGAGACAGACAAAATTAGCCTCTGCTGGGTCACAGTGCCCAGAACTGATCTGCCACTTGATTTCTATCCAGCTGAGCTCTTTCTGCTGTTGCCTCAGAGGATGCAAAGCACAAGTGTGGGACAGGACATCCCTCCCCTGACTGCAGCCCCTGACAGGATGGAGAAAGCCAGGAGCTCCATCTCATGGCCATGCAGACCATGGAAGGAGACCCAGACCTCTGGAAAGATTCAGCATCCTGAAAAGAGGGAGCTGGCAATGCCACGCTGAGGGACCTGTGTTTGGAAGGCTGCAGGGTCAAAGGATGAGGAAGAGCTGCTGCAAGGGTTAGAGGCACCACAGGGGATTGGCAAGAACATCTTCTCAATTAAACCAGCTCCATGAGGAGGTCAGTCAGTAAATGAGCACGTCAGCTGCTCACGGGCACGTGTGTGGACTCATTTCTGGAGCCAGGAGACAGACACACCAGGGATTCCTCCCAGCAAACTTATAAATGCTTCCACCTCCAGAAGCTGCTGGGTCAGAGGAGCAGGTGACATAGGTGGAGGAAGCAGGGCTGGCCAGCACGTCTCCTGCAGAGGCTGGGTGAGCTGGGAGCATCTGCTGATTTGTCTGGAGAAGTCTGCAGCAGCAAGCCAGGTAGGTCATCCACCAGCCAGTGGATTTTAAATAGCACAAGAGGATTTGCTTTTGCAGGCTCTTCCTGAGCAACCTAGAAAACATATTTATCAAAAAAGAGGAGAAAAAAAAAAAGAGAAGAGTCTGGAGAAGGCCCCATGACCCTGGCCAGTCCCATGTTTCTTGACCACGTTCTCTGCAAAATAAACCACCCTGAGTTTTGAAAATAATCTGGGGTAGCCTTGGCAACCTAAGCCTTCCTGCAAGAGAAAATTCCCAGAGCAGCCTGCACACTGTCATCTCAGGGAGCTTGCTCTACAGCTGAATCATTTAAGGGCAGACTTTATCCACCAGCATTGTTCTCCTCCACTCTGCCTGCCTGCTCTCAGGAGTGAGGACGTGTGGGTGGAGGAGTGGGCGAGGGGAGTGCCTGTCTGGTTCTTGAGGGTGTTTCTGCAGTCACTCCATGGACCCACTTCAGAAGTCTTGGAGAACAGACAGAAACAAAACCAGCTCTGATCTGTCACCCTCCCCCGTACAGGGTGGCTGTGCCAGGGTCATCCCGAACGATTCTCATCCTGCTTGGTCTTCTGTGTAAAGGCAGCATCAGTCTCTGTGGGCACTGCAGCTGCTTTCATCACTGCACTGTTATCTTGACCATCAGAGAAACTCTCCTTAAGCCTGGACTGATTTTCTCCTACCCTTTATGGGATTTAGACCCCTGACTCCTCCTTTCAGAGGACAGGTAGGACAATTATTCCTTTCCAATTCACTGTAGCTTTAACACATTTCAAAGCTCTTCTCAAGACCGTTTCCCAGCTGACCCAGGCTTCTCAGATCTCCAGCTTAACTTCATCCTTATTTCTGAAGTCCCTCCAGTTTGCCATTATTTTCCATACAGTGCTCACCCACCACAATGCACTTCAACCTGCAGACCTCCAGCTCTGTCCTTTGTCCCTGCCCTTCACGCTCATCCTACCTGAGGGTGTTCCACTGAGCAAGCAATTCTGAGAGTATGATTTGCTCAGAGACTTTAATCATTAGTGTTTTACACATTACAAGAAAGCAGGCAATCAGATTTGCCTGGGAACATCTGCCCTTCGTGATGTGATGCTTTCTGGACATGGCACACCCTGCCAGCAAGGTCCTGCTGGAAAACAGTAATGAATCTGCCTGAGAGATGGGTTGCATCCCTGGGAAACAGAAACTCCAACGCCTCTCCTTCCCAAGGTGAAGGTGATGTGGGCAACTGGACCTCAAAAGTGTGGGAGTATTGAAACCACATGTAAAGTGGAGCTCTTCAAAGGCTGGTCTTGGGCCAACTGTTGTGCATCATCCAAGACCCCTTTGTGAGACCTTGACTTTGTGACTCTGACCAGGCATGGCCAAGAAAGATGTTTTAAATGAAGGTATAAGGAGGAAAAGTGCTTCTGCAGCTAGGAGCAGAGACCAGCTCTTGTGAAAGGGGACAAAGGAGCAGAGACCAGCTCTTGTGAAAGGGGACAAAGGAGCAGAGACCCTTTTGCTTAGGCTGAGCTGTGTGGTTTTGTAGAGTCACAGAATAATTTTGGTTGGAAAAGACCTTTGAGATCACTGAGTCCAGCTGTTAACCTAGCTCTGCCAAGTCCACCACTAAACCATGTCCCTGTAGACACACTGGGCTGCAAATGCCAGGGTGGGAAAAGTGTAATCAGATTTAATTTCAGAGGTGACAGAAACTGGATGGGAACACACTGAGAGAGGAAAGTAGAGGTGATGTCCCAGCTGTTGGAGCAGGGTGGAGGGTTGGAGCTCTCTTCCAGCAGATGCATGAAAGCAAAATATCCCAGGATGGTGACTACCAGTTTCCCTGGGTAAGGTGAGTGGTCACACCTAAAGCAACAGGCACTCAGCTCTGTGATACAGAAGGTCCCTTCCAGCTCCATCTTCCTAGATACAGACCAAGACAGATGGGAGATGGAGATGGGAAATCAAAGAGTTGGTCCTGATGGGGGGGTTAAAAATTCTCCTGCAGGTCTGGAATAACATATCCATCATCTGAGGGCTATTTACCTCCACATCTCAAGGTGGCATGTGGAGGAAGCACAAGGCTTGGGCTAACTCTTCTCTGCTTGTTTTGATGGAGGAACTGTGGGACATCAATGACACTGGCAGATGGCAGGGTCACAGCCAAGGGGTCATTTCACAGAAGGGGCCGTTAGCTTGTGAAGCTCCTTGCTAAATGACAATGTGGAGGGTAAAAATTTGCACAGAAGAGGCTAGATGGGTTTCTGGGGTGGGGTTAATGAAAATGGAGAAACCACACCCAGCTCAGGAAGTCCCTGAGCTTCAAATCATTGGAAGCTGGAGAGGCACCTGGGAGAGGTATCATGATATGTTCCCTCTCTTATATTCTTCTCTAAGGGGCTGCTTTTGATGCTGGACATAGGATCTGAGGCTGGATGGACCTTTGGTGTGACCCAGGCTATGGATGTTCTTGTGTGCCTGGGCTCTCCTCTCTCAGGCTCCTGCAGTGACCACCATGTCCCACACACATCCCACCAACACCTCACTGTCAGAGCTGCACCTGACAGGCATCCCAGGGCTGCAGCACCTGCACCACTGGATCTCCATCCCCTTCTGCATCATGTACCTCGTCACGCTGGCTGGGAACAGCACCCTCCTGTGCGTGATAAAGGCTGACCCCAGCCTGCACCTCCCCATGTTCCTCTTCCTGTCCATGCTGGCTGTTATTGACCTGGTGATGTCCACCTCCATCACCCCCAAAATGCTGGGCATCTTCTGGTTTCACTCCACTGCCATCAGCCTGGACGCTTGTCTTGCCCAGATGTACTTTGTCCATGCTTTCTCCGTGATGGAGTCAGGGGTGCTGGTGGCAATGGCCTTTGACCGCTACGTGGCCATTTGCAATCCACTGAGGTACTTGTCCATCCTGACCAGCCCCGTTGTGGCCACCATTGGCTTGGCCACCTTGCTCAGGGCCGTGGCTTTCATGACCCCTCTCACCTTCCAGGTTCTCCGCCTGCCTCTGTGCAGCTCAGCAGAGCTGGACCACTCGTACTGCGAGCACATGGCCGTGCTCAGACTGGCCTGTGGGGACGCTGCCTTCAGCAGCACCTACAGCCTCTCTGTCTCCACCTACGTGGGTGGCTTCGACTCGCTGCTCGTCGCCCTCTCCTACGCCCTCATCCTCCGGGCTGTGCTCGGCCTCTCCTCGCCACAAGCCCGCAAAAAAGCCTTCAGCACCTGTGGCTCGCACCTCTGCGTCATGGCCCTCTTCTACATCCCCGGGCTGCTCTCCATGTACATGCAGAGGTATCACCAGGAGCTCCCACCCCACATCCAGGTCCTGTTGGCTGATCTCTACCTCCTCATCCCACCAGCACTGAACCCCTTGATCTATGGCATCAGGACAAAGCAGATTCGTGATGGAGCATGGAGGATGATCTCCCAGAGGAGACCCATGGCAAGAGGGATTCAGTCTGGACTTCAGGGCACAGCGCTGGGACTTGTGAAGACAAAGTCTGTTCCCTAGAGTGGCCCAAACTTCTGCTGGACCTTGCTGTGGCTCTCAGTGTACCTTGAGAGCCACAGGTGCCCCAGGAAATATTGGCACCTACTGAACTCAGGTCAGCACCAAGGTCTTCAGCTGGGTGTTCTCCTGCCTGTCCCTAGCACAAGGCAGTGACACTGGTACAGGACCTCTGGGTGGTCCAGCTCTCTCAGATCTCCCAACATAAATAATGATTGCAGCCACCACCTGACCTTGTTCTGGCAAAATGACCCAGTGCAGCTGAACCACAGAAAGGAGCTGTTTCCTCAACATGTTGTGGTGCAGTGGAGTCATGCCAAGAGATGTAAGGAACATGGGATCACAGGAACATGGGATAACTCAGACCTCAGGAGGTCTCTAGTCCCACCTCCTGCTCAGAGCAGGGTCACCTAGAAGGCCAGACCAGGTGGCTGAGAATATTCCCTCCCTCTCACAGAGTCCCAGACTGGTGGGGTTAGAAGGGAGCTCAGGAGATCATCCAGTCCAACCCCCTGCCAAAGCAGGTTCCCCACACCAGGGTGCACAGGAAAGTGTCCAGGTGGGTTTGAACATCTCCAGAGATGGAGACTCCACACCCTCTCTGGGCAGCCTGGCCCAGGGCTCCGGCACCCTCACAGTGAAGAAGTGTCTCTCAGTGAAGGTCTATCAGCCCTGGGGAGCAGGTACCTGCACAGAGTCACCACCATCCTGAATGCACAAAACAGCACAGGCTTTATCTGTCCCTCACCAAAGTAAATCACCTGAACCCCCCTTGGACTCTCCCCACCCCTACAGTGGGACTGCACCAGAGCATCCACTCAGTAGCATCCACTTGCCATCTCCTTGGTGACTTCTTCATGCTCTAACAGGTAAAGTTGCCCCAGCAGCAGTGGTGGTCAGTCCCCCAGTGCAGGAGAAGTGCTGTGGAGGTTGGCACAGACAGCTGAGGTGCCCACTGGTCTCTGGGCATTGCTGCACCTCCGCCCTGAGCAGGGACAGGGGACTCTGTGCTGCTCTGCCAGCTCTCTCCATGCACCATGGCCCTGGTTTTACCTGGGACAGGGTTAATTTCCTCCCTCATGGCTTCTATGGGGCCACATTTTATGTCCCCTCCCTGGAAGTGTTCTGGGCCAGGTTGGCTGAGGCTTTGAGCAACCTGGTCTAGTGGAAGGTGTCCCTGCTGCTGGCAGGGGGGTTGGGACTGGAGGAGCTTTGAGGACCCTCCCAACCCAGACCAGTCTGGGATCCTGTGATTCTGGATCTGATGAAAGCAGTGTTGATGGTAACACCCTGATCTTCTCATTGCTGCTGAGCAGTGCTTGCACAGCACCCAGACCTGCTCTGCTCCTCACCTCTCCCCACCAGCAAGCAGCCTTGGGGTGCACAAGGAGCTGGGAGGGGACACAACTGGGACAGCTGACCCAAGGGATATGACCCCAGACCATGTGGCATTAGCAAGAAAAGCTGTGGGGGAGGTTTTCCAGGGCTGCCACTGTCCAGGGACTGGCTGGACATCGGTTGGCTGCTGGTGAGCAGCTGAATGGTTTTGGCATCACCTGTTTTTCTGGGTTTTGTTTTCCTTTGTTGCTGTTGGTTCTGTTTGGGGTTTTTTTTCTTTTCCTTTTCATTACTAAAGTAGCTTCACCTCAGCCCGTGAGTTTTTGCACTTTTGTTATTACTAACCCATGAGTTTTTGCACTTTTGTTATTATTAACCCATGAGGTTTTGCACTTTTGTTATTATTAACCCATGAGGTTTTGCACTTTTGTTATTATTAACCCATGTGGTTTTGCACTCATTCTCTCCCCCACCCCACTATGGGGAGGAGTGAGCGAGCAGCTGTGTGGTACCCAGCTGCCTACTGGGGTTAAACCACGACAACCACAGATTCCACCCCCCTGCAGGGATCTGCAGCAGGAACCCCTCTGCCAGGAGCCAAGGCTGTTGGGTTGTGTGATTAAAGGTTCACAAAGGAGCAGAACAACATCACAGGAAGGGCAGCCCAATACCCCCCTCAGACCCAGCAAAGCCCCCAGCCCCGCTGCTCCCCAGGCTGTCCCAGGAGGATCTCATACATGTATGATGTGACAGGCTCCAAAGTGTGTGAGAAGCATGGGGGACCTCCCTTGGGAAGAAAGTCTTGCTTTGGGTGTCCTGAAACTTCCTGATCTGCCATTGAGACATTCTCCACTGGAGAAGTGAACCCCAAGCAAAAACTCCTAAATATAAGAGGTTTTCTTGAAGCCTGCTCCCTGCCTGAAGTCTGACATGGTGTCCCTGCCCTGGTGTGTGACCTGGCCACTGGAGACATTCCCTCTACTCAACAGGACACTGACATTTTGTGTGTCAAAATGAGGAGAAACTGCAAGGCCACCCTTGCCACCCAACACCCAGAGATCCCTGCAGGGTGGAGGGGCAGGTGCATTTCTGGTTGGCTGGGTTTGCTCAGGTGTGGAGAAGACAAGGGTCCCTGGAGGGAGGAGAAGCCAAGAAAAGAATCACAGAATAATAGAATCACAGACTGGTTTGGGTTGGAAAGGACATTAAAGATCACCCAGTTCCAACCCCCCTGCTGTGGACAGGGTGGCCAACCACCAGATCAGGCTGCCTGGGGCCTCATCCAACCTGGCCTTGAATGCCTCCAGTCCTCCAGTCCCAAGCCCCCTGCCAGCAGCAGGGACACCTTCCACTAGACCAGGTTGCTCAAAGCCTCATCCAACCTGGCCCAGAACACTTCCAGGGAGGAGCAGCCACAGCTTCTCTGGGCAACCTGGGCCAGGGTCTCACCACCCTCACACCAAACAATTTCTTCCTCACATCTCAGCTCCAGCTCCCCTCTTCCAGTCTATAACCATTGTCCCTTGTTCTATCACCACCTGCCCTTGTCAAAAGTCCCTGCCATGTCTCATCTCCTGCCCCATCTCACACATCCCTCATTGCTGAGCCCCTGTGCTGAACAAATCCTCTGCTGTTCACCGAGATTTTAGGGAGGCAGGAAGCACTGAGAGAGGAGATAGAAGAAATGGGACAAGGTAGAAAAGGGTCTCAGTGGGACAGAACTGAGCTGGAAGCTCTCCAGGACAGTTCCACCTCTCTCCTCAGTGCTATGCTTGGCCCTGACACAGCCCAGTCACTGCTGCACAATAACTGTACCTGCTTGCCTTGTACCAGGTAGGATGACTTGGTATGGCTGGCAGGAAAACAAAGGATGAGCTCCACTTCAGAACCATGTTCCTCTTGTTCTGCACTGCTACTCACACAAAGCTTCTCCTCTGCACTTCCCTCAGAATCTTTTTTTGGAAAATAAGCTGAAAAAATGAGGAAACATCAGAGATTTATTCCCTAATGAGGTGGCATCCTGCTAACGATGCTTACAGGCAGGCCTTCCATCTGCTGGAGGTTGGCCATCACGTGTAGTTTCCTCATGCATGGTTAGGAGGCTTCACTCCTCACCCAGGTACTGCGTGATGCAGCCCAGGCTCGAGATCTGCTGCGAGATCCCACCTCCCTGCATCAGTTCTTGCACAAACTCCTTCCAGGGAGACATAAAAGTTTGTTGCAATGGTTCTGAGTGGAGAGAAGAGCAGAAACCCAGAGTTTCCCAACTGCCTTGCTCTCTCTGGCAGAACCAAAGGGATTTGTCTGCACTTCAGGTGGACTTAGTTAACATTTTGAGCATTGGTCCCACGGGCACCCAGCAGGCTCTGGAGACCACCATGCCCCCAAGACCACAGCGGTGTGACACTATGAGAGAGAGCTAATGAAAGAAGCTGAACCAGTCTGGACAATTTCCATCTCCTCACAAGACAGACAACCCCATCTCCACACCCTCCCTCTGCTGTCCCTCAGGAGATTTCCAGCCAACACCTCAATACCTCGGTGCTGCTGCACTTAAAGGTACACAGAGACGTCCTGCTGCAGTCTTCCAGGTGACAGCCCTGCAGGTGAGGTACCTGTGCTTCCCTTCTCAGCTGGCTGGGATCAGAAGACTGCTCAGGCCACAGAGCTCACCTCTGCTGTTTTTCCACCTCGCAGACCGTGGGGTGCCTGTGACCAGGGCTCTTCAGTAACTGCTGAAATCCTGATCAGAACATTGCAGCAATTCCTGTCTGCAGAAGAGAGTTTCTGGACACAAACATCCTCCTGCCTTGGATGTAGGCACCTGGGGACATGGTTCTGGAGTCAGAGACACGTAAGTGCCTGGACAGAGGTGTCCACACATGTTTGTGGACACAGGTGTGTGCATGAGTGCTTGGTGACTAAGCTCTGAGTACAGTCAGAGAGGGTCCAGTCCCTGTGGTCAGCAGATCCTGGAGAGGAACTCAGCTCCCCCTAAGGCAGACCCCCAGATTTAGGACTCAGTTACCCTCTGGGCTCCATGCTCGAACTCTTCTCTGACTGCAGCAGGGTCTCAGACCCTCCAGGTGTCATTCCACTGCCCCTTTCTTGGATGCTTAGAGCCACCTGAGGTGCTCCCAGGTACCCAAAGCATCCATGTATCTCCCAGGGTTTGCAGGGGAAATGGTCTGAGTTGGAAAGGACCTTAAAGCTCCTCCAGTCCCAACCCCCCTGCCAGCAGCAGGGACACCTTCCACTAGACCAGGTTGCTCAAAGCCTAATCCAGCCTGGCCCAGAACACTTCCAGGGAGGGGGCATTGTTAAATTTAACATTAAATGTCAAACTTGAGCCTAAATTCTCCTGCACCAGGACTGCACCCAGGTGAATTTTACTCAGGCAGAAGCGCTGGCTGAGGGAACCTGGGTGCTGACCTTCTGCTCTCCTCTTGCAGCTTCTCTCCAGATGTCAACTGAGCGGTGGTGAGCAACCAGCAAAGCAACAAGCCTTTCACAAACAGCAGAGTGCAAAAGTCCCTTGGCTGTCCCCGCTGGCACAACCTGAGAGATGAACTTTTTCACCCTGTAGGAGCTTGCAAGCCCCAACAGCCCCGTTCCTGCAGCATTTCTGCTCCCCAGCCATGTTCTGCTGGAGCGCTCCCGTCCCACACCCTGTAATTACCAGGTGGATTCCTGGTCTGGCCCCTGCACAGATGCAGAGTCCCCACTCCATCCCCCTTACTTCTGGGCATCTCAGGGCTCAAAACCGGGCACCTTCTTTTAAGCACAGAAGCAAAATTGTCCTGCATGGCTTCTGACCCCTTCACCCGCCCCAACAGCAGCTCCTCCTCTTTCCTCCTTGTGGGTGTCCCTGGCATGGAAGCTTTCCCCACCTGCCTGGGCATCCTTTTCTGCTCAGCCTATATCATCTCCTTGGTAGGAAATGGGGTCGTTTTGCTGGCCATTGGGCTGGACAACTCCCTGCGGGACCCCATCCATTGCTTCCTGGGCATGCTGGCCGTCACCGATGTGGTGATGGTGACATCCATCATCCCCACGGTGCTCAGCGTGTTCTGGCTGAGCTCTGCTGAGATTGGCCACACAGCCTGTTTTGTGCAGATGTTCCTTGTTCACTCCACAACGTCGGAGGAGTCGGGAGTGCTCCTGGCCATGGCCATTGACCGCTACGTTGCCATTTGTCACCCTCTCAGGTACCGAGCCATCCTGGATGGCCCAACCATTGCCCAGATAGGGCTGGCCATTGTGGTGAGAGGTGTCCTGATCATGGGCCCCCTGACATGGATGGTGACAAACCTCCCCTACTGCCGTTCCCGTGTGGTTCTCCACTCGTACTGCGAGCACATGGCCGTGGCCAAGCTGGCGTGTGCGGACCCCAGACCCAGCGGGCTCTACAGCGTGGCTGGGTCCTCTCTGATCGTAGGGATGGACACGGCTCTCATCGCTGTGTCCTATGGGATGATCCTCAAGACTGTCCTGGGGAAGAAATCAGCCAGAAAGGCCTTCAGCACCTGCGGGTGTCACATCTGCGTGCTGCTGCTGTTCTACATCCCTGGGATCGTCTCCATATACGCGCAGCAGTTCCACAGCGGCGTGGCCCTGCACACACAGGTCCTGCTGGCTGATCTCTACCTGACCCTCCCCACCATGCTCAATCCCATCGTTTACAGCATGAGGACCAAGCAGATCCGGCAGGCAGTGCTCAGAGTGCTCTTGCCCAGGAAGGTTTCTGCCTGACACTGCACTCAGTGGTTTTCCAGGCGCTCTGGTCCACGCAGAGCTGTAGATTCCATCCCCATCGCGTGCACGTGGGGAACACGAGTGCTGAGAGCAGGGGGGAGGACTCGTTGGCTTCAATGCCCACATGAGCCCCCACTCTGTGACAAGAGTTATTTGGGACTGGGATCGTTAGCCAATATCAGAGTCCCATTTCCCTTCCTCCTTTCCAGGTGGCACGGAGAAGTGAGCAGCCACCTTCTGAGGTTTGAGGTGTTCCTGATGCCATGAACATCCCTCTGATAATTTCCATCAGCAGTTCAGGGCTCTGGGTATATTTGAGCAAATACACAGATTCTATTGCCAATGGGGACATTTGTTCTGTGGTGTCTCCTTTAGTCCCTGCTGGACCATCAGGGCTGGCAGCAGGAGACCCACACACTGCAGGCACCCTGGGCACAGAGGTCCTCCTCTCTGGGCCTCTCAGCACAAAAGGCCGACCCTCACTGAGCACAGACCAGCTTGTCTGGCTGTCTGGGTGCTGATGGACACGGAACACCTTCAAACCCGAGCTCTTCAGAGCATTCTGTCCATCCCACAGCTCACACCAGCTGGGTGAGGAAACCACAGCGGGGAGGTGCACGATGGGGTTTATGGCTCTACCTGGGTGTCCACACCTTGCAGTGGTGGAAATAAACACTGAACCTGCTTAGGGGTGCTCATCAATCCTGTGTCTGCCTGTTCTAACAACCACAAGTTCCTAAATCAAGCCTGTCTTGGAGTCCTGAAGGACAGCATGCCATAGCTCTGAGTGTCTTGAGGCACATCTAACTCTTGCTGCTGGTAGCCCAGCTCCATCCCACATTTTCCTAAGCTGTCTCAGATCCAGCCAGCTATGTCCAAGCAGGATTCACAGGCTCTGTCTGGGGGTTGCAACACCCAACCATGCCAAGACTTCCCTGGGTGTAGGAGCCCTCCTGTTCTGGAAACTGGGATCTAGCTGGGAATGAGCCAGACAGGGCAGGTCCCCCAGCAATGACAGGTTTTATATGGAAGCTGTAGGCCCAAGGAGCTCTGCTCAGGCTCTACAGCTTATCCTTATGTCCTGGTTTTTGCAAGATAGAGTTAATTTGCTTTTTAGTATTTTAGTTGCAGAGTTTCAGGTCAGAGTTATTGTGGGAAGAACGTTGACAGCAGTGCTGGTGCTGGGAGTTGCTGCTGGAGCTCAAGGCCACCGTGTTTGGCTGCTTCACAGCTGCACCAGGACTGGGAGGGAGAAGTTCAGTGAATAGCAAACCCCAAACTGGCATTTGGACTCTCAACCCAGGAGTCTCCTTGCCCTTCTCTCCAATTCTCTCCCCTACTCCCTGGGCGAGGGAGGGGGAGGGTGATAGAGCAGGCTGTGTTTGGCTGCAAGCTGCAAGCAAAAGGGGTGAATCCACCCAAACCACCACACATGAGCAGATGGAAAGTCCAGCTCTGACCTGGGAGAAGGAAATCCTCTGTAGGCACCATGACTCTGAACTGGTACTGGAGGTTTGCTGGGAAAGGTGCAGTGTCAGAGAACATGAAGATCCAAGTCAACAGCAACTATCCAAAGTACCAACACCAACAACTCAAATCCTCATGCCTTGCCTTCTTCAACACCAAGAGGCCCAGCAGGGTCAGAGGGTTCCTGCTCCTCACAAACGGAGGCTGCTCCAATGACAGAGGGATGCTCTGCACCCACCCTGCAGGGATGCTCCTCCTGGGGTCGGGCTGGAGTCTCCTGGGGCTCAGCAGCACCCAAAGTATGAAGAATCAATGTTTTGGGACCAAAGCAGCAGGCTGGTGAGCATTTGCCCAGGGGGCTTTGCCAGGGTGGTGTGACAGCTCCCGGGAGGATGTTTACGGTACGAGAGTGATGAAACAGAGAGAATTCAGGAGAGGTGAATGTCTGTGTCACAGAGGTGCTCATGGTCTTCTGCAGGGGGGGAGAAGTTTCACCCAGAGAGAGGACCCACAAGGCTGCTTGGGTCTGAGGGTGGAGGAGGAGTAGAGGGATGAGGGTGGGGACCTGTGTCCACTAACACAGGGATTCAGAAGGGAAGCATGATGGAAGATGGCATGTCTCCTCCAAGAGCAAAGGAGTGGGACAGCTCTCATCCTGCTCAGACTCCTTCAGGGCAGAGGTCCACATGGTCACCACCATCTCCCTCACACTCATGGCAATGGAAGAGGGGGGTGCAGCACAATTCCTCTGCCCCATTTCCACCATCAGCTCCAGCCTGGGATGATGCTGCCGGAAAGGCTCTGTGGTCTCCATGGATATGAAGGCGATCGGGAGGAGCAGCTCCAGCCAGGGGCTGACACCACGGCTACAGCTGCTGCCTGGGTTTGTTCAGATGAATCCCACCCCAAATGGCACCTTTAGTCCTCATTTCTGCATTAATTGACAAACTAAACCCAGTGCAATGCCTGCAGCTTCCACACTGGTGTGAGTTTATCCTTGCTCACGGCCAAACTCTCCTCTCCTGTCTCTGGGGGGTTTCTCTGACCCCCAGCCGCGCTCGGCCCTGACGTGGTGAAAAACCAGTGGCCAAATCTTTCTGCTGCCCTGGATTTGTGCTTTTGGCTGCCCTGGATTTGCACATTTCAGCTTGGTGCTGCCTGGGGCTCGGGGAGGGCTCTGCTGGGAGCAAGGACAGCTCATGCCATGCCATGGACCTCTGCACCAAGAGCCAGGAGAGGCTTCCAGCTACTCCTTCAGCAGAGCCAGAAATGAAAGTGGCCTTGCCCTGCTCCAGGCAGAAACACAAGGGAGGTCTTTCACTCTGCTGGAGATGACTTGTGCAGCCTCTTCCTGTCCCCCTCGCTCACCCCCCAGCACCTGCCACTCGGGAAATAACTGAGATGGGAGAGAATTGACCTGGGACCAAGGCTGTCACCGACCGGCCACCTCGCTGGGGTCGTTCCAGAAGGTGCCTGCAGAGGACTGGTGCTCTTGGGAACCTCCCTCCAGGAGGAGAATCTCGGTGGCATTGCCTGGGCTGATTTATGCCCAGCCCTGCAGCTCTGCCCTGGCACACAGGAGACCTTTCTTTCTGGGCGTGAATGTCCCCGAGGGTGGCAGCTGTCTGCCAGCGGAGAGCCAGGGGGGTGGCTGGATGGCAGGAGTGGCGAGAGCCAGGGCACGGCAGGCTGCTGCGGGGGGCTGAGGACAGGAGGATGGTGGCACTTCAGCACCTGGCCTGGCTGCATTCCCAGGGTGAGTCCGTCAGGAAAAGGCAAGTGCTGGGAATTCTCTTTTTAAAGTAGTTTTTCAACATTGTAAAAGTTGCTTCTGAGATGAAACTGCAGAGCCAGGGCTGCACAAATCGGGGTTTTTTAGGGTGTCATTTTTGGGGGTTTTGGGGGTTTTTTGTAAAACCAGAACTTGGGTTTTAAAAAGTAAACAAATAAATACCAAACCTTTTAACCAAAACCAGAAATTCATAGAATCACAGAATCCCAGCCTGCTTTGGGTGGGAAGGGACCTCAAAGCTCCTCCAGTCCCAACCCCCCTGCCAGCAGCAGGGACACCTTCCACTAGACCAGGTTGCTCAAAGCCTCATCCAGCCTGGCCCAGAACACTTCCAGGGAGGGGGCATTGTTAAATTTAACATTAAATGTCAAACTTGAGCCTAAATTCTCCTGGAGCAGGACTGCACCCAGGTGAATTTTACTCCGTGCTGGCACCAGCATGGGCACTGCCAGCCATGAGCCACCCCACAGCTTGCTGCTTGCTAAGGAGCTCCCGGTGGGTGATCAACCAGAGCATTTCTTTCAGCAGGCAGGGACCTGGTGTGGCCATCACCCGCCTGGTCCTGGCCACTGCGGGAGGAGAAGCAGCAGCAGAAAAGCTCTGGCACAAATGGATGTGCAGGTCCTGCCTGCTGTGCTCAGGCTCTTCTTCTTTTCTCTCCAGGGTTGCTCTCTGGAGTTTCTGCACCACCTCCAAGCTTCTCCCACCAGAGTAAAACCTCAGGAATTCATCTCCTGCTCTGACTGCTGCCTGGTTTTGCAGGCTCCTCTCCTGGCTGAATGGCAGAATGAAGACAGAGCAGCACCAGGCAATGTCATGCCCATGCTCAATGTCCCAGAGCATTTGCTCAGCCCACTTTTTGCCCTGCAGGTTTGGAGGAGTTGCCTGTCTTGGCCCCAGGCAGGGAAGCCAGGGCTGCTCAGGCAGAAGCGCTGGCTGAGGGAACCTGGGTGCTGACCTTCTGCTCTCCTCTTGCAGCTTCTCTCCAGATGTCAGCTGAGCGGTGGTGAGCAACCAGCAAAGCAACAAGCCTTTCACAAACAGCAGACTGCAAAAGTCCCTTGGCTGTCCCCGCTGGCACAACCTGAGAGATGAACTTTTTCACCCTGTAGGAGCTTGCAAGCCCCAACAGCCCCGTTCCTGCAGCATTTCTGCTCCCCAGCCATGTTCTGCTGGAGCGCTCCCGTCCCACACCCTGTAATGACCAGGTGGATTCCTGGTCTGGCCCCTGCACGGATGCAGAGTCCCCACTCCATCCCCCTTCCTTCTGGGCATCTCAGGGCTCAAAACTGGGCACCTTCTCTTAAGCACAGAAGCAAAATTGTCCTGCATGGCTTCTGACCCCTTCACCTGCCCCAACAGCAGCTCCTCCTCTTTCCTCCTTGTGGGTGTCCCTGGCATGGAAGCTTTCCCCACCTGCCTGGGCATCCTTTTCTGCTCAGCCTATATCATCTCCTTGGTAGGAAATGGGGTCGTTTTGCTGGCCATTGGGCTGGACAACTCCCTGCGGGACCCCATCCATTGCTTCCTGGGCATGCTGGCCGTCACCGATGTGGTGATGGTGACATCCATCATCCCCACGGTGCTCAGCGTGTTCTGGCTGAGCTCTGCTGAGATTGGCCACACAGCCTGTTTTGTGCAGATGTTCCTTGTTCACTCCACAACGTCGGAGGAGTCGGGAGTGCTCCTGGCCATGGCCATTGACCGCTACGTTGCCATTTGTCACCCTCTCAGGTACCGAGCCATCCTGGATGGCCCAACAATTGCCCAGATAGGGCTGGCCATTGTGGTGAGAGGTGTCCTGTTCATGGGCCCCCTGACATGGATGGTGACAAACCTCCCCTACTGCCGTTCCCGTGTGGTTCTCCACTCGTACTGCGAGCACATGGCCGTGGCCAAGCTGGCGTGTGCGGACCCCAGACCCAGCGGGCTCTACAGCGTGGCTGGGTCCTCTCTGATCGTAGGGATGGACACGGCTCTCATCGCTGTGTCCTATGGGATGATCCTCAAGACTGTCCTGGGGAAGGAATCAGCCAGAAAGGCCTTCAGCACCTGCGGGTGTCACATCTGCGTGCTGCTGCTGTTCTACATCCCTGGGATCGTCTCCATATACGCGCAGCAGTTCCACAGCGGCGTGGCCCTGCACACACAGGTCCTGCTGGCTGATCTCTACCTGACCCTCCCCACCATGCTCAATCCCATCGTTTACAGCATGAGGACCAAGCAGATCCGGCAGGCAGTGCTCAGAGTGCTCTTGCCCAGGAAGGTTTCTGCCTGACACTGCACTCAGTGGTTTTCCAGGCGCTCTGGTCCACGCAGAGCTGTAGATTCCATCCCCATCGCGTGCACGTGGGGAACACCAGTGGTGAGAGCAGCGGGGAGGACTCATTGGCTTCAATGCCCACATGAGCCCCCACTCTGTGACAAGAGTTATTTGGGACTGGGATCGTTAGCCAATATCAGAGTCCCATTTCCCTTCCTCCTTTCCAGGTGGCACGGAGAAGTAGGCAGCCACCTTCTGAGGTTTGAGGTGTTCCTGATGCCATGAACATCCCTCTGATAATTTCCATCAGCAGTTCAGGGCTCTGGGTATATTTGGGCAAATACACAGATTCTATTGCCAATGGGGACATTTGTTCTGTGGTGTCTCCTTTTGTCCCTGCTGGACCATCAGGGCTGGCAGCAGGAGACCCACACACTGCAGGCACCCTGGGCACAGAGGTCCTCCTCTCTGGGCCTCTCTTGCACAAAAGGCCGACCCTCACTGAGCACAGACCAGCTTGTCTGGCTGTCTGGGTGCTGATGGACACTGAACACCTTCAAACCCGAGCTCTTCAGAGCATTCTGTCCATCCCACAGCTCACACCAGCTGGGTGAGGAAACCACAGCGGGGAGGTGCACGATGGGGTTTATGGCTCTACCTGGGTGTCCACACCTTGCAGAGGTGGAAATAAACACTGAACCTGCTTAGGGGTGCTCATCAATCCTGTGTCTGCCTGTTCTAACAACCACAAGTTCCTAAATCAAGCATGTCTTGGGGGCCTGAAGGACAGCATGCCATAGCTCTGAGTGTCTTGAGGCCCATCTAACTCTTGCTGCTGGTAGCCCAGCTCCATCCCACATTTCCCTAAGCTGTCTCAGATCCAGCCAGCTCTGTCCAACCAGGATTCACAGGCTCTGTCTGGGGGTTGCAACACCCAACCATGCCAAGACTTCCCTGGGTGTAGGAGCCCCCCTGTTCTGGAAACTGGGATCTAGGTGGGAATGAGCCAGACAGGGCAGGTCCCCCAGCAATGACAGGTTTTATATGGAAGCTGTAGGCCCAAGGAGCTCTCCTGAGGCTCCACAGCTTATCATGAGCTGATGGAAAGTCCAGCTCTGAGCTGGGAGAAGGAAATCCTCTGTAGGCATCATGACTCTGAACTGGTACTGGAGGTTTGCTGGGAAAGGTGCAGTGTCAGTGAACATGAAGATCCAAGTCAACAGCAACTATCCAAAGTACCAACACCAACTACTCAGATCCTCATGCCTTGCCTTCTTCAACACCAAGAGGCCCAGCAGGGTCAGAGGGTTCCTGCTCCTCACAAAGGGAGGCTGCTCCAATGAGAGAGGGATGCTCTGCACCCACCCTGCAGGGATGCTCCTCCTGGGGTCAGGCTGGAGTCTCCTGGGACTCAGCAGCACCCAAAGTATGAAGAATCAATGTTTTGGGACAAAGGCAGCAGGCTGGTGAGCATTTGCCCAGGGGGCTTTGCCAGGGTGGTGTGACAGCTCCCGGGAGGATGTTTACGGTACGAGAGTGATGAAACAGAGAGAATTCAGGAGAGGTGAATGTCTGTGTCACAGAGTGCTCATGGTCTTCTGCAGGGGGGAGAAGTTTCACCCAGAGAGAGGACCCACAAGCCTGCTTGGGTCTGAGGGTGGAGGAGGAGTAGAGGGATGAGGGTGGGGACCTGTGTCCATAACACAGGGATTCAGAAGGGAAGCATGATGGAAGATGGCATGTCTCCTCCAAGAGCAAAGGAGTGGGACAGCTCCCATCCTGCTCAGACTCCTTCAGGGCAGAGGTCCACATGGTCACCACCATCTCCCTCACACTCATGGCAGTGAAAGAGGGGGGTGCAGCACAATTCCTCTGCCCCATTTCCTCCATCAGCTCCAGCCTGGGATGATGCTGCCAGGAAGGCTCTGTGGTCTCCATGGATATGAAGGCGACCGGGAGGAGCAGCTCCAGCCAGGGGCTGACACCACGGCTACAGCTGCTGCCTGGGCTTGTTCAGATGAATCCCACCCCAAATGGCACCTTTAGTCCTCATTTCTGCATTAATTGACAAACTAAACCCAGTGCAATGCCTGCAGCTTCCACACTGGTGTGAGTTTGTTCTTGCTCACGGCCAAACTCTCCTCTCCTGTCTCTGGGGGGTTTCTCTGACTCCAGCCGCGCTCGGCCCTGACGTGGTGAAAAACCAGTGGCCAAATCTTTCTGCTGCCCTGAATTTGTGCTTTTGGCTGCCCTGGATTTGCACATTTCAGCTTGGTGCTGCCTGGGGCTTGGGGAGGGCTCTGCTGGGAGCAAGGACAGCTCATGCCATGCCATGGACCTCTGCACCAAGAGCCAGGAGAGGCTTCCAGCTACTCCTTCAGCAGAGCCAGAAATGAAAGTGGCCTTGCCCTGCTCCAGGCAGAAACACAAGGGAGGTCTTTCACTCTGCTGGAGATGACTTGTGCAGCCTCTTCCTGTCCCCCTCGGTCACCCCCCAGCACCTGCCACTCGGGAAATAACTGAGATGGGAGAGAATTGACCTGGGACCAAGGCTGTCACCGACCGGCCACCTCGCTGGGGTCGTTCCAGAAGGTGCCTGCAGAGGACTGGTGCTCTTGGGAACCTCCCTCCAGGAGGAGAATCTCGGTGGCATTGCCTGGGCTGATTTATGCCCAGCCCTGCAGCTCTGCCCTGGCACACAGGAGACCTTTCTTTCTGGGCGTGAATGTCCCCGAGGGTGGCAGCTGTCTGCCAGCGGAGAGCCAGGGGGGTGGCTGGATGGCAGGAGTGGCGAGAGCCAGGGCACGGCAGGCTGCTGCGGGGGGCTGAGGACAGGAGGATGGTGGCACTTCAGCACCTGGCCTGGCTGCACTCACAGGGTGAGTCCGTCAGGAAAAGGCAAGTGCTGGGAATTCTCTTTTTAAAGTAGTTTTTCAACATTGTAAAAGTTGCTTCTGAGATGAAACTGCAGAGCCAGGGCTGCACAGTGCGGAGTTTTTTAACAGGTTTTTGTTTGTTTTTGGGGGTTTTTTATGTAAAAGTCGGACTTGAGTTTTAAAAAGTAAACAAAGAAATACCAAACCTTTTAACCAAAACCAGAAATTCATAGAATTCCAGACTGGTTTGGGTTGGGAGGGACCTTAAAGCTCCTCCAGTCCCAACCCCCTGCCAGCAGCAGGGACACCTTCCACCAGACCAGGTTGCTCAAAGCCTCATCCAACCTGGCCCAGAACACTTCCAGGGAGGGGGCATTGTTAAATTTAACATTAAATGTCAAACTTGAGCCTAAATTCTCCTGGAGCAGGACTGCACCCAGGTGAATTTTACTCCGTGTTGGCACTAGCATGGGCACTGCCAGCCATGAGCCACCCCACAGCTTGCTGCTTGCTAAGGAGCTCCCGGTGGGTGATCAACCAGAGCATTTCTTCCAGCAGGCAGGGACCTGGTGTGGCCATCACCCGCCTGGTCCTGGCCACTGCGGGAGGAGAAGCAGCAGCAGGAAAGCTCTGGCACAAATGGATGTGCAGGTCCTGCCTGCTGTACTCAGGCTCTTCTTCTTTTCTCTCCAGGGTTGCTCTCTGGAGTTTCTGCACCACCTCCAAGCTTCTCCCACCAGAGTAAAACCTCAGGAATTCATCTCCTGCTCTGACTGCTGCCTGGTTTGGAGGCTCCTCTCCTGGCTGAATGGCAGAATGAAGACAGAGCAGCACCAGGCAATGTCATGCCCATGCTCAATGTCCCAGAGCATTTGCTCAGCCCACTTTTTGCCCTGCAGGTTTGGAGGAGTTGCCTGTCTTGGCCCCAGGCAGGGAAGCCAGGGCTGCTCAGGCAGAAGCGCTGGCTGAGGGAACCTGGGTGCTGACCTTCTGCTCTCCTCTTGCAGCTTCTCTCCAGATGTCAACTGAGCGGTGGTGAGCAACCAGCAAAGCAACAAGCCTTTCACAAACAGCAGACTGCAAAAGTCCCTTGGCTGTCCCCGTGGCACAACCTGAGAGATGAACTTTTTCACCCTGTAGGAGCTTGCAAGTCCCAACAGCCCCGTTCCTGCAGCATTTCTGCTCCCCAGCCATGTTCTGCTGGAGCGCTCCCGTCCCACACCCTGTAATGACCAGGTGGATTCCTGGTCTGGCCCCTGCACGGATGCAGAGTCCCCACTCCATCCCCCTTACTTCTGGGCATCTCAGGGCTCAAAACCGGGCACCTTCTCTTAAGCACAGAAGCAAAATTGTCCTGCATGGCTTCTGATCCCTTCACCCGCCCCAACAGCAGCTCCTCCTCTTTCCTCCTTGTGGGTGTCCCTGGCATGGAAGCTTTCCCCACCTGCCTGGGCATCCTTTTCTGCTCAGCCTATATCATCTCCTTGGTAGGAAATGGGGTCGTTTTGCTGGTCATTGGGCTGGACAACTCCCTGCGGGACCCCATCCATTGCTTCCTGGGCATGCTGGCCGTCACCGATGTGGTGATGGTGACATCCATCATCCCCACGGTGCTCAGCGTGTTCTGGCTGAGCTCTGCTGAGATTGGCCACACAGCCTGTTTTGTGCAGATGTTCCTTGTTCACTCCACAACGTCAGAGGAGTCGGGAGTGCTCCTGGCCATGGCCATTGACCGCTACGTTGCCATTTGTCACCCTCTCAGGTACCGAGCCATCCTGGATGGCCCAACAATTGCCCAGATAGGGCTGGCCATTGTGGTGAGAGGTGTCCTGTTCATGGGCCCCCTGACATGGATGGTGACAAACCTCCCCTACTGCCGTTCCCGTGTGGTTCTCCACTCGTACTGCGAGCACATGGCCGTGGCCAAGCTGGCGTGTGCGGACCCCAGACCCAGCGGGCTCTACAGCGTGGCTGGGTCCTCTCTGATCGTAGGGATGGACACGGCTCTCATCGCTGTGTCCTATGGGATGATCCTCAAGACTGTCCTGGGGAAGAAATCAGCCAGAAAGGCCTTCAGCACCTGCGGGTGTCACATCTGCGTGCTGCTGCTGTTCTACATCCCTGGGATCGTCTCCATATACGCGCAGCAGTTCCACAGCGGCGTGGCCCTGCACACACAGGTCCTGCTGGCTGATCTCTACCTGACCCTCCCCACCATGCTCAATCCCATCGTTTACAGCATGAGGACCAAGCAGATCCGGCAGGCAGTGCTCAGAGTGCTCTTGCCCAGGAAGGTTTCTGCCTGACACTGCACTCAGTGGTTTTCCAGGTGCTCTGGTCCACGCAGAGCTGTAGATTCCATCCCCATCGCGTGCACGTGGGGAACACCAGTGCTGAGAGCAGCGGGGAGGACTCGTTGGCTTCAATGCCCACATGAGCCCCCACTCTGTGACAAGAGTTATTTGGGACTGGGATCGTTAGCCAATATCAGAGTCCCATTTCCCTTCCTCCTTTCCAGGTGGCACGGAGAAGTAAGCAGCCACCTTCTGAGGTTTGAGGTGTTCCTGATGCCATGAACATCCCTCTGATAATTTCCATCAGCAGTTCAGGGCTCTGGGTATATTTGGGCAAATACACAGATTCTATTGCCAATGGGGACATTTGTTCTGTGGTGTCTCCTTTAGTCCCTGCTGGACCATCAGGGCTGGCAGCAGGAGACCCACACACTGCAGGCACCCTGGGCACAGAGGTCCTCCTCTCTGGGCCTCTCTTGCACAAAAGGCCGACCCTCACTGAGCACAGACCAGCTTGTCTGGCTGTCTGGGTGCTGATGGACACTGAACACCTTCAAAATGAGCTCTTCAGAGCATTCTGTCCATCCCACAGCTCACACCAGCTGGGTGAGGAAACCACAGCGGGGAGGTGCACGATGGGGTTTATGGCTCTACCTGGGTGTCCACACCTTGCAGTGGTGGAAATAAACACTGAACCTGCTTAGGGGTGCTCATCAATCCTGTGTCTGCCTGTTCTAACAACCACAAGTTCCTAAATCAAGCATGTCTTGGGGGCCTGAAGGACAGCATGCCATAGCTCTGAGTGTCTTGAGGCACATCTAACTCTTGCTGCTGGTAGCCCAGCTCCATCCCACATTTCCCTAAGCTGGCTCAGAACCAGCCAGCTCTGTCCAAGCAGGATTCACAGGCTCTGTCTGGGGGTTGCAACACCCAACCATGCCAAGACTTCTCTGGGTGTAAGAGCCCTCCTGTTCTGGAAACTGGGATCTAGCTGGGAATGAGCCAGACAGGGCAGGTCCCCCAGCAATGACAGGTTTTATATGGAAGCTGTAGGCCCAAGGAGCTCTTCTGAGGCTCTACAGCTTATCATGAGCAGATGGGAAGTCCAGCTCTGACCTGGGAGAAGGAAATCCTCTGTAGGCATCATGACTCTGAACTGGTACTGGAGGTTTGCTGGGAAAGGTGCAGTGTCAGTGAACATGAAGATCCAAGTCAACAGCAACTATCCAAAGTACCAACACCAACAGCTCATATCCTCATGCCTTGCCTTCTTCAACACCAAAAGGCCCAGCAGGGTCAGAGGGTTCCTGCTCCTCACAAACGGAGGCTGCTCCAATGAGAGAGGGATGCTCTGCACCCACCCTGCAGGGATGCTCCTCCTGGGGTGGGGCTGGAGTCTCCTGGGACTCAGCAGCACCCAAAGTATGAAGAATCAATGTTTTGGGACAAAAGCAGCAGGCTGGTGAGCATTTGCCCAGGGGGCTTTGCCAGGGCTGTGTGACAGCTCCCGGGAGGACGTTTACGGTACGAGAGTGATGAAACAGAGAGAATTCAGGAGAGGTGAATGTCTGTGTCACAGAGTGCTCATGGTCTTCTGCAGGGGGGGAGAAGTTTCACCCAGAGAGAGGACCCACAAGCCTGCTTGGGTCTGAGGGTGGAGGAGGAGTAGAGGGATGAGGGTGGGGACCTGTGTCCATAACACAGGGATTCAGAAGGGAAGCATGATGGAAGATGGCATGTCTCCTCCAAGAGCAAAGGAGTGGGACAGCTCCCATCCTGCTCAGACTCCTTCAGGGCAGAGGTCCACATGGTCACCACCATCTCCCTCACACTCATGGCAGTGGAAGAGGGGGGTGCAGCACAATTCCTCTGCCCCATTTCCACCATCAGCTCCAGGCTGGGATGATGCTGCCAGAAAGGCTCTGTGGTCTCCATGGATATGAAGGCGATCGGGAGGAGCAGCTCCAGCCATGGGCTGACACCACGGCTACAGCTGCTGCCTGGGTTTGTTCAGATGAATCCCACCCCAAATGGCACCTTTAGTCCTCATTTCTGCATTAATTGACAAACTAAACCCAGTGCAATGCCTGCAGCTTCCACACTGGTGTGAGTTTATTCTTGCTCACGGCCAAACTCTCCTCTCCTGTCTCTGGGGGGTTTCTCTGACTCCAGCCGCGCTCGGCCCTGACGTGGTGAAAAACCAGTGGCCAAATCTTTCTGCTGCCCTGAATTTGTGCTTTTGGCTGCCCTGGATTTGCACATTTCACCTTGTGCTGCCTGGGGCTTGGGGAGGGCTCTGCTGGGAGCAAGGACAGCTCATGCCATGCCATGGACCTGTGCACCAAGAGCCAGGAGAGGCTTCCAGCTACTCCTTCAGCAGAGCCAGAAATGAAAGTGGCCTTGCCCTGCTCCAGGCAGAAACACAAGGGAGGTCTTTCACTCTGCTGGAGATGACTTGTGCAGCCTCTTCCTGTGCCCCTCGCTCACCCCCAGCACCTGCCACTCGGAAAATAACTGAGATGGGAGAGAATTGACCTGGGACCAAGGCTGTCACCGACCGGCCACCTCGCTGGGGTCGTTCCAGAAGGTGCCTGCAGAGGACTGGTGCTCTTGGGAACCTCCCTCCAGGAGGAGAATCTCGGTGGCATTGCCTGGGCTGATTTATGCCCAGCCCTGCAGCTCTGCCCTGGCACACAGGAGACCTTTCTTTCTGGGCGTGAATGTCCCCGAGGGTGGCAGCTGTCTGCCAGCGGAGAGCCAGGGGGGTGGCTGGATGGCAGGAGTGGCGAGAGCCAGGGCACGGCAGGCTGCTGCGGGGGGCTGAGGACAGGAGGATGGTGGCACTTCAGCACCTGGCCTGGCTGCATTCCCAGGGTGAGTCCGTCAGGAAAAGGCAAGTGCTGGGAATTCTCTTTTTAAAGTAGTTGTTCAACATTGTAAAAGTTGCTTCTGAGGTGAAACTGCAGAGCCAGGGCTGCACAATGTGGATTTTTTAGGGTGTCGTTTTTGTTTTTTATGGGTTTTTTTGTAAAAGCAGGACTTGGGTTTCAAAAAGTAAACAAATAAATACCAAACCTTTTAACCAAAACCAGAAATTCATAGAATCA
Organism: Caprimulgus europaeus; assembly: GCA_907165065.1. The sequence continues at coordinate 125,847,264 of OU015523.1, read as the reverse complement.
CAGAATCCCAGACTGGTTTGGGAGGGAAGGGACCTTAAAGCTCCTCCAGTCCCAACCCCCTGCCCGCAGCAGGGACACCTTCCACTAGACCAGGTTGCTCAAAGCCTCAGCCAACCTGGCCCAGAACACTTCCAGGGAGGAGCAGCCACAGCTTCTCTGGGCAACCTGGGCCAGGGTCTCACCACCCTCACACCAAACAATTTCTTCCTCACATCTCAGCTCCAGCTCCCCTCTGACACTTTCAAGCCATCACCCCTTGTTCTATCAAATTTGTTTGCTGCAAAAGAATCGGTTTGTTTCTCTTTGTATTAATTAATCAATAATTAGCTGAATAAGCAAGCAGCCAGGTCACACAATGCCCTGGAATTACCTTGTTTTATCTCCATAGGAAACTATGTTTTATCTCCATAAAAGTGTTTTATCTCCATAGGAAAGCACTTTTGAAGCACGCACCATGCTGCAGTGGGCAACCCCCCACTGCCACCAGGGTGTCTGATGAGAAGGAAAAGGGTGCAAGGGCTGAGGTGGGGAGAGCTCAGCCTGGAGGACATGGCAAAGCAGGCATAAGATGTCACAGGAGAGCACAGGGACCATTCCTTCAGTCAAAGGGTTCTGCATCCAGCACTAATTAGCTGTCAGGAGTAAAGAGGAATTAAGCTACAGGAAAGAAGGTTGCTGGTGCCTGGGACCTGGTGGTGGTGGTGCTCCAAATGCACCTCAGCCTGCAGTACTGATTTTTCATTACAGTTCCATTTTCCCAAGGCTGAGGGAACAGAAAGGCAAAGGGAATTGAGCCAAGGGAACTGCAGAGAGAGCTGGGAGATGCTTGAACAAGGTCAGCCAAGGTGTCCTTGCAGAAAGGGACAGCTGTGGTTGGGAAGGTGAACGGAGCACCAAGAGCCAAAGCACCGTGAAATGGGGGAGCTGGGCAGGATCTGATGGGACTTAGAAGCTGTTAGGTAGAGAAATCGGAGAAAAGCAGATGAAGGCATCTGCCCCTCTGCTTGGAGAAGGGAGGTCTGCACCTACCTGAGAGAAAGGCAACCAGAGAACTTTGTTTTTTAATGTAGCTTAGTTGATTGGTATCTGAGAATGATGCTCAACATCTTCTGTTAAGAACAGAAAACAAACACAGGAGCAGGGTGGGGTAATTTGCACGAGACAAAAGGCATCTCTGAGTTGGCCAAGGAGGTCTGTGGCCTGTTCTGCCAAACTTTTCCACCTCCTGGCATGCTGCAGACGCTTCCTCAGGCCATTAGGTTAGCAAGAAAGGACGATGATGTGATTAGCTGCAGACTGCTCATCCTGACGTCAATGCCCAGCAGAATACCCAAGAAGTGAACAGGAGATTTGGTCAATGAAGAATTAAAGGATTGGAATCAAATTAGATTACGGCAATCAATGTGGCTTTGCAGGAAACAGCTCTTGTGGAACAAACCTGATTTCATGTTCTGATGCGACAGCCGGCTCAGTGAGTCAGTGTGCACACGCGTGTGAGTGTGAGCACAGCAGAGGTACCTGAAGGAACTGTGCCTCCTCCACACTGCTCTGGGGCGGGGAGCTGGCACCATCCATCATCTGCGAAGCATCAGCCAAGTGGGTGAAGAACTGGATGATTAAGAGACCCCAAAAATGAAGCTGTCAGACCCATCATCACAAAAAAACAGTGTTTCATAGAATCCCAGAGTCCCAGACTGGTTTGGGTGGGAGGGGACCTGAAAGCTCCTCCAGTCCCAACCCCCCTGCCAGCAGCAGGGACACCTTCCACTAGACCAGGTTGCTCAAAGCCTCATCCAGCCTGGCTGAGAACACTTCCAGGGAGGAGCAGCCACAGCTTCTCTGGGCAACCTGGGCCAGGATCTCACCACCCTCACACCAAACAATTTCCTCCTCACCCCTCATCTAAACCTGCCCTCTCTCAGTTTAGAGCCATCAGATGGTTCCGTTTCTGCAGGGGTGTCACGGTGGCTCTAGGCTGGGAGTCACTCTGCACCTTTCAGCTCCTGTCCCAGATTCAGCACAAGCTGTGTCCCAGATAACGCTGGGGAAGGGCGAGCGGTGCAGAGCCACCCCGAGATGTGGGCAGACCTGGTTGTTCAAAGGAGCTGCCTGGGACAAGCTGAGCACCAGGGTAAGGAGAGCTGGGCGGGTTTCCAGAGTGGGGCACTGTGCCCTGGAACACAGAGGCTCTGGAAAGCTGCTGGCAGCACCCTGGGAGGGGAACGCTGGGACCCAAGGGCCAGTCAGTAAATTTTGGGTGTGTAAGAGGGAAATGGAAGAAGTTATATTTTTTTTAAAAAGATGTGGCTGGGGAGGGACTTTGGCCAAGGTCAGGGAGTGACAGAACAAGGGGTGATGGCTTGAAAGTGGCAGAGGGGAGCTGGAGCTGAGATGTGAGGAAGAAATTGTTTGGTGTGAGGGTGGTGAGACCCTGGCCCAGGTTGCCCAGAGAAGCTGTGGCTGCTCCTCCCTGGAAGTGTTCAGGGCCAGGTTGGATGAGGCTTTGAGCAACCTGGTCTAGTGGAAGGTGTCCCTGCTGCTGGCAGGGGGTTGGGACTGGAGGAGCTTTGATGTCCTTTCCAACCTCTATCATTCTGTGATTCTATGTTGAAATCTTGGAGATGTGTAAAAGCCTCTCTCGATACAAGAGCCCATGGAACAGGTGAGCAGAGGTGAGAAACCTGCAGTGCTCCAGGTCAAGAGTAAGTCCCTGCTCATGGGAAGGACGACATACCTTCATGTGACCAAGTTACCCTGCCACAAAAGGGCTCTCTGACCAAGCACAGAACAGGATTAGAAGGGACCCTCAAAGGTCATCTAGTCCAATCCCCTGCAGTGAGCAGGGACATCTCCACTAGAGCAGGTTGCTCAGAGCCCCATCCAGCCTGACCTCGAACATCTCCAGGGATGGGGCCTCCCATAGGAAGCATAGGAAGGTGGAGTAGGGTGCTGAGGCTGGGAGGAGAAGACAGGCAGCATCAATTGGGAAGAAAAGCACGTGGCTGTAACCATGAGGATGATTAGCACTTACCAAGGGCAAATACCAAGGGATGGAGGTTCTCCATCTCTGGATGCCACAAGCAATTTCTACCAGGAAAGCACACTCTAGTGAATCCCACGTCATTGGGCTCCAGAGAGGAAAATGCAGATGTAACCCCACTGTGACAGCACTTTCTGCACTGGTTGGGCCTCCAGCCTCATGGATGGGTGAGTGTGGAGGAGGTGTAGTCCCATTTTAACTGCACCCTTCTTGACTGCAGGTAGCAGCTAGAGGCTGTCAGTGAAGCTCATGTCCCCATAGTGTCTGGTGACACCTTGGAGCATCATTTTTCTGGCTGCAGTCTCTGGCTCAGTGCAGTTTCACCAGGGACATGTTGTCCAGGTGTAGCTTCTCCATGACCCAAAGTGCCAACAGGTGGGAACTTTCATGACCTGGACCCATACACCCAGTCCTCTCTCTGAGCAGGGCCTAGGGAGGGAGGACTTGCTTGCAGTCCTCAGTCCTGTTGTTTTGCTGCTCAAGAGTTCTGGGCAAGGACCAACAAGCCTGAGGCCATCATGCCCCATTTTTTTCTACTAGTAGTGGCCACAGTGGCTGGAAGCCATGACAGGGCAGGACACCACGGTGCCAACCTTTGGACAGACACACACATGGCAAAAGCTAGAGGTAAATCAGCCAGAGGGGCTGGAAGGGGGAGCAGGAGGGCAGGTGGCCCCATGTGAGCAATAGGACAGTCAGGACTCTCCAGTGGTGTCCTCAGGAAAGCCCTGACCACAGCACCAGTTTCAAAGCCCGACTGGTGATGAGGGGCTCTGGAGTCTTTCCCAAAACCAACACAACCAAATTGTGTGATGGTTGAAAACTGCAGTGGGCCCAGCTCCATCATCAAACAGATGGCAGCAAAATCCCAACCTTTCTGTCACTGTTACAGGGAACTGAAGTCTGGGGAGCAAAGATGTGGCTTGGCCCACCTGCACCATGTCAGCCACCAACCGATCCCACACCAGCTCGTTGCCTTTTCTCCTGACAGGCATCCCTGGCCTGGAAGCTCTCCACATGTGGATTTCCATCCCCTTCTGCTGTACATACATCATGACCTTGCTGGGAAATAGCATGGTCCTTCTCACTGTGAGGCTGGACAAAAGCCTCCATGAGCCTATGTACTATTTCATTTGCATGTTGGCCGTCATCGACCTCATCTTCTCAACTGCTGTGGTTCCCAAAATGCTGTGTGTATTCTGGTTGGATTCAAGAGAGATTGGTTTCGAGGCCTGCTTCATCCAGATGTTCTTCATCCACACATTCACTGCAGTGGAGTCAGGGGTGCTCCTGGCAATGTCCTTTGACCGGTATATAGCCATCTGCAACCCCCTGAGATACACCACCATCCTAACAAGCTCAAGGACCATCCAGATAGGGCTGCTGTCCCTGGCCAGGGGAGCTGGTGTCATGACACCTTTAATGTGCCTGCTCACCAGCTTGCCCTACTGCAAAAGCAGAGTCATCCCTCATTCCTACTGCGAGCACATGGCCGTGGTGGAGCTGGCCTGCGCCGACCCCTCCGCCAGCGATCTCTACAGCCTCATCGTGGCAACACTGCTGGTGGGGGCAGACTCTGTCTTCATCATCTTCTCCTACAGCATGATCCTCAGGTCTGTGATGAGGCTGCCATCCCAAGAGGCACGTCTCAAGGCCCTCAGGACCTGTGGGTCCCACGTTTCCATCATCCTGATGTTTTACATAGGAGGTCTGCTCTCCATGTACCTGCAGATGTTCTCCTTCGGCTTGGCACCTCACGTCCAAGTCCTGGTGGCTGATTTCTATTTGACAGTCCCTCCCATGCTCAACCCCCTCATTTATGGCATAAAGGTGAAGCAGATCCAGGAAGGGATCTTCAAACTGCTGGGGCAGTTGGCAGGACCCCATATCTCACAGGCTGATAAAGACAAGGTAGATGCTGAGAGAGGGAGGCACCACCAGACAACAATTTATCCCACCCTAGAATAGGTGTGAAGTGCAATGGATTATCCCCCAGAAACCTCCATCTCTCTCTAGTGACTTGAAAGGGAACCTAGATCAGATGCCTTCTGCTGACATGGCAATAGCTCATTCCCATGACACCAGTGGGTCAGTCCTGATGGCTGCTGGGGGACTGTCTCTTTGTCCAATGCACTCGTGTTTTCCAGGGCATCACCTGGAAACGTTACACCATGGCAGCTCTCTGATATCACTGGCAGCTTTTCATCCCCTGTGGCACATGGTTGAAGTGCCCCACAGACCAAGGTACATCAGCCAGAGAGGTTACTTCAGCCCACCAAGCACCAGCGAGGTAATACCACAGTGCTCCGTGCCTCAGGTCCTCTGTGGAGGGGAGGAGAGGATGCTCTGCCCCCTTCCCTGCTCACAAGGGATGGGAACAACTCCCCCTGCATCTCCTCCACCCATCCATGCAAGGGACATTGGCTCTCCACTTCTGATCAGGAGTCAGAGAAGTGTCTCTGAGAAATGTCATGGCTGCCAGGTCCTCCAGGGAGAGGACTTTGCTTTAATCCAAGGCCCCAGTGAGACATTCACTGCAGGGGTCTCAGGCATCACCTCCCACCCCTCTGTGCATTTCCACTCTAACCCTGAGCAGGACCTCACACATCACTGCAAGGCAGCAGGGTAGGGTGAAGTGTCTCAAGTCCTTCCACAGGTGTTTGCAGATCCAGCAAAGCCAATGCAAGGAACCATGAGGTGACCAAGCACCAGCGCTGCAGGGATCAGCTGGGAAGGAGGAACCGAGGGTGGAGACGGTGCTCTGGGTAGGGGCAGTGGCTGCTGCAGACACTGAGCTTGGAAAATCACTCAGGATTCTGCAGAGAAAGCTGTTTCCTACTCCTGACACGAGCTGTGGGTGAAGGCACCAGGAACTGTCACAGATCACTCCAGGAAATAGAGTCACTTCTGCACAGGGCACACACAGATCTGTCATCTGCTGGGGAGCGAGGGTGGTGTCCCCAAAAAATGAGGAAAATAAAATGTCTCCTGCAAAATGTGATACATCCCCCATCTCTGCTTCCTTCCTTCCTCCCTCTCCAGATCATCCAAATCTCAATCAAAACTGACACAAACCATGGTTACACGTTCCACTGACACACCTCAGCTGGAACACTTCAAGGAATCATTGACTCATAGGATATCTCGGGTTGGAAGGGACCCATAAGGATCACTGAGTCCAACTCCCTGCTCCTCCAGTTCTACCTAAGGCTGAACCACACAGTGGCATTGTCCAGCCCTTCCTTGAGCTCTGACAGGCCACTGGCAGCAGTGATGTGACACCATGTGATATGGATTGACCTTGCCCATGAACACCCATGGTAGACTTGTTTCAATTCTACCAGGAAGGTGTTCAGCACTTGAGCAGGGTTTTTGGACAGGAGGGAATCCACCACTGGAGAACCTGAGACAAGCATCTGGCTCGAGGTGAACCTCGAGCAGGTCACACAGAACCAGAGACAGGGAGGTTTGGAACCTCTCCAGAGATGGAGACTCCACACCCTCTCTGGGCAGCCTGGCCCAGGGCTCCGGCACCTTCTCAGTAAATAAGTTCTTCCTCATCATCAGAGGGAACTTCCAGTGTTCCAGTTTGTGCCCATTGCCCCTTGTCCTGTCACTGGGCACCACTGGAAAGAGTCTGGTCCCACCCTCTCGACACCCACCCTTTAGGTATTGATCAGCATTGATCAGATCCTCTCTCAGGCTGCTCTTCTCCAGGCTGAACAGACCCAGCTCTCTCAGCCTTTCCTCAGCAGAGAGATGCTCCAGTCCCTCATCATCTTCAGAGGCCTCCACTGGACTCTCTCCAGTAGTTCCTGGTCTTTCTTGAGCTGGGGAGCCCAGAACTGGACACAGGACTCCAGATGTGGCCTCACTGGGGCACAGTAGAGAGGGAGGAGAACTTCCCTTGACCTGCTGGCCACGCTCTTCTGAATGGAATCCAGGAGACCATTGGCCTTCTTGGCCACAAGGGCCCATTGCTGGCTCATGGTCAACTGGTCACCCCCCAGCACTCCCAGGTCCTTCTCTGCAGGGCTCCTCTCCAGCAGGTCACCCCCAACCTGTGCTGGTGCCTGGGGTGGTTCCTCCCCAGGGGCAGGACCCCACACTTGCCCTTACTGAACCTCACCAGGTTCCTCTCCACTCAGCTCTCCACTGTCCAGATCTCTCTGATGGCAGCACAGCCTGCTGGTGTGTCAGCCACTCCTCCAGCTTTGTGCTGTCCACAAACTGGCTGAGGGTACACTCAGTCCTTCATCCAGGTCACTGATGGATGCACTGAACAAGGCTGGACCCAGTACTGACCCTGGGGACACCACCAGCTCCAGGCTTCCAACTGGACTGTGCCTGCTGATCAGTTTAGTGTGAGGCTGGACCTGGGAGCACTTGTTGTGTGGAGAAGGACAGAGCCCAGGGTGTGCCCAGCCTGCATGAAAAACCTTCTGTGCATGTTCTCACAACCTCCAGTGGTGTTCCTCATCACTTCCTCACCAGCAAGGCAGCTGGGGGGTTTGTCACCCCTCAGGACCAGCACTGCTGTTGGTGACAGTGCTGTCCAACGTGCTCCCTGCCATCAGTGCCCTGAGAGGTGCTGCTGCCTCTGGGGAACACCACAGAGATGAGTGCAGGACTCTGGGCAGGGAGGCTCTGAGAGAGGAAAGGACTGAGAATTAAATGGGATTTTTGTGTCTCTGTTTCCCGCTCTCGGCCCAGGAGAACCCCCAGCTCCGCTTCGCTACTAATTAAAATCAATTAAACATCTCCAAAGTTCAGTGCCACCAGGAGCCACGGGTGAGAGCTGAGCCCCTCACCTCCCACACACCGTGCCCAGCCACCCATCACCACCAGCTCCCACCTGAGCCACCACCTCCCAGCCACCACGGGTGAGCGCTGAGCCCCTCACCTCCCACACACCGTGCCCAGCCACCCATCACCACCAGCTCCCACCTGAGCCACCAGAATGTCCAAAAGGAAGAAAACATCTGGAGATACTGAGAGCTTGGTCCAGAGCCACCAGCCCTGGGCACCTCTGAAGAGCCGGGCTCCAGCCCCTTTCACCCTCACTTGGGGTGTTTATGGACGTTCATAAGACCCCCCTGAGCCTGCTCTGCTCCAGCTCCCTCAGCCTTTCCACACAGCAGAGATGCTCCAGCTCCTGCAGCATCTCCATGGCCCTTGGCTGTGATCTATCCAGTGTGGCTCCCATACTGGAGGGCCCAGCACTGGAACCAGCACGCCAGCTGTGGCCTCTCCAGTGCTGAGCAGAAGGGAAGGATCATTCCCTTCAACCTCCTGGCCACAGTGCTCCTGATACAGCTCAGGGCACCATAGGCCTTCTTTGCTTATGGCCAACTTGGTGTACACCAGGACCTTCCCCCCAAAGCTACATTCCAGCTGGGTGCCCCCCAGCCTGTGCTGGTGCCTGGGCTTGTTCTCCAGTCCTGGCAGGACCTTGAATTTCTCCAGGCTGAACTCCAAGAGGCTCCTGCTGGCCCATTTCTCCAGCCTGTTGAGGTCTGCCTGGATGCCAGCACACCTATCAGGTGAACCAGCCACTCCCCCATGTACTTCAGAAGTACAAGCATGGAAAGGTTGGTCCTGGCTGAGTATCCTAGCCTACCAGTGATGGCCAGGACGTGCCCACCATGCCTGTGATGTCACTGAGAAATCCCCCACTGACGTGGCTGTGAGCAGGATTGACCTTGGCAGTGGAGGATCTGCTGTCTCCACACTGCAGACATAAAATCAGTGAAACAGTGCTGGTGGTGCAAGTCCATACTCTGCTCTGGTGAGACCCCCCCTGCAGTGCTGCCTCCAGTGCTGGGGCCACCAACAGCACAAGGACATGGAGCTACTGGAGCCAGTGCAGAGGAGGCCACCAGGATGATGCCAGGGCTGGAGCAGCTCTGCTGTGAGGACAGGCTGAGAGAGTTGGGGCTGTTCAGCCTGGAGAAGAGAAGGCTCCAGGGAGACCTTCCAGTGGCCTCCCAGTACCTGAAGGGGCTCCAGGAAGGCTGGGGAGGGACTTTGGCCAAGGGCAGGGAGTGACAGAACAAGGGGTGATGGCTTGAAAGTGTCAGAGGGGAGCTGGAGCTGAGATGTGAGGAAGAAATTGTTTGGTGTGAGGGTGGTGAGACCCTGGCCCAGGTTGTGCAGAGAAGCTGTGGCTGCTCCTCCCTGGAAGTGTTCAGGGCCAGGTTGGATGAGGCTTTGAGCAACCTGGTCTAGTGGAAGGTGTCCCTGCTGCTGGCAGGGGGCTGGGACTGGAGGAGCTTGAAGGTCCCTTCCCACCCAGACCAGTCTGGGATTCTGTGATCATGGTGGCTCTGGCTGCTGGCGAGTTTGGGGACAGCATTTGCCCTCAGCACTGGGCAAAGGTGGACAAGAGCCCCCTTTGCAACGCAGGCAGATGCTTCGGGCTGCCCTCACACAGGTGGCACAGGGTGGCTCAGTGCAAGGGGCACCAGCCCAGCAATGCAGGGTTCCCTCTGCAAATAGCCCCCAGCACCCCATGAGTGGTGCCTGTGTCACCAGAGCTCAGCCCATGAGAGCTGCTCCTGGCATGGGGTTTCATCCCTGCTCCTGGCCAGGGCAGCTCCCCTGGACCCAGCTTTGTCCACCCCTGGTTGCAGGAGCCCAAGGAAAGAGGCTCTTGCCCTTGTGTCCCTGCAGAGCAGCCAGGAGCACAATGAACAGAAGCACCATGGCTGAGTAATTGGCCTCAGGAGCTCCAGCTGTCAACCACAGCTCACCTGCTAACTCCTGATCTCCCCTTTGGGTGAAGTGTCCAAAGCAAACAACAGCAGCAGGGGAGCATGGGGACCTGGGCTGTCCCCAGGGCCCTGCCCAGGCTGGTGGCTTTGTGCAGGATGAGGGTGCACAGGACCAAGATGTGAGCAGACTCCAAGGCTGTAGCCCACAAGGCTCATTGCCAGTCCAGCACAGGCTGTGTGGGACCTCAGCCTGGGCACAAGCTCCAGCTCCCACCCATCCTCCTGCCTGTTCATCTCCTCCCTGCACCAGCCCAGAGCCTGCATCATCCCATCCCACCAGAGCCCATGTCCCAGGCCACTCCTGAAATAGAATCACAGAACCACAGTGGTTGGAAAAGCCCTTTAAGATCACAGAGTCCAACCTTAAACCAAACACTGCCAATTCCACCTCTAAACCATGTCCCTGAGCACCTCATCTGCCCGGCTTTTAAATCCCTCCAGGGATGGGGACTCCACCACTGCCCTGGGCAACCCCTGCCAATGCCTCAGAACCCTTTCAGCAAAGAAATTCTTCCTCACATCCCATCTCAACTGCCCTGGGCACAACTGGAGCCCATTTCCTCTTGTCCTGTCCCTTGGTCCTTGCTGGAACAGACCCACCCCCACCTCTCTGCACCCTCCTTGCAGGGACTTGGACAGAGCCAGAAGGTCTCCCCTCAGCCTCCTTTTCTCCAGGCCAAACAACACTTCTCATAAGACTCCAGGTCCTTCACCCCTTTGTTGAAAGTGTATCTCAGCCCCAGGTAAATCAAGGCCCTGCAGCAGCGTTTCCTCACAGCCCTGCAGTGTCCAAACCTTCTTGGGATCTGCAGCACAAAAGGTCCCTTTTGGAAACACCACCCAAACCCCAGCTCCCAGCAGTGGAGGTGCCACCAGAACAGCTTTTCTCATTTTACTGTGGCATTTTCAGCCCCCCAAAAATGTCCCAGCCTTGGGGTTGGCTTTGGGGAGGGCACCTCTGATTTTTACAGACCTTTGAGAAGTTTGGACTTGGTTGATGTTTCTCCCACCAGCAGCTGCTCCACGGTCCCACGGGAGCTGCACAAAGGCTGCGCGAGCGTGGGGCGCAGGAGCAGCCCCCCAGCACCAGGACAGGGCTTGGGGGTCCCCCCTCTACACCCCAGGAGAGCCCCTACCTGGCCATCGCTGCCCAAACACACCTCCCTCTGCAAAGGGGACATCCCCCCGAGGGGACAGAGGGGTCCCAGAGCCACCAGTGTCCCCATGCAGGGCTGAGGGGACGGTTGCAAAGGAGTTAATTAGCAGGGGAGGGGTTTGGAAAGGCGGAGCAGGGTCCTGCAGGTCTCTCCCCGCGGTGTGGTGACAGAGGGGGTGTGGGGACGGTCACCTCACCCCAGTGCCACCAGCCCCGGCTCCAGCCGAGAAACAAAACGCGAAATCCCCAGCGCAGCATCAGCGGCTGCAAATCCGCTAATTGGCCCCTTGGCAACGAGCCCAGGGAGGTGGAAGCCGCAGCAGCCCGGCCACCAGCGCTCAATCCTCCCGCGGCCTCGTGCCGCAATTACCATCCAGCTCGTTAGCGCTAATTGCGCTGCTCCCAGGAAGGAAGTCCGATGGGAAAAAACAATAAACAAAGTTCAATTGTTTTTAACTTTGACTTGTTCCAAAGCCCGGGGAGAAGAAAAGAAGTCAGAGAACAAGAGGATCTCACCTGGGAGGGAGGCTCCTGCCTCATGGCACTGGCCACACAGCCCAAAGTGTGTGCCCAGGGCAAGTGATGGCACATGAGTCTCCTGCCGTGGCCAATCCAGGTGCCCTCCTGCAGGCAGGATGGGGCCGGGTCCCTGGGGCGAGGGGTGGCCCCAGTGATGCTCTGTCACATCGTACGGTGCCCAGCTCCGTGGTGGGGCTGCTGGAGGGTCCTGAGCCCGGGAGTGGCTCTTACCTGAACCAGGAGCCTGTTCCCCCCGGGGTCACACTGAGAACCTCGAGCGTGGGGGACCAAGAGATGTGGTGGCGTGTCCAGAGAAGGGAACGGAGCTGGGGAAGGGTCTGGAGCACAAGTGTGCTGAGTTCAGGCTGAGGGAACTGGGGGTGCTGAGCCTGGAGAGAAGGAGGCTGAGGGGAGACCTTGTGGCTCTGTCCAAGTCCCTTGGAGGAGGGTGCAGAGAGGTGGGGGTGGGTCCGTTCTGACCCTTCCCCAGCTCCGGTCCCTTCTCTGGACACGCTCCAGCACCTCCAGGTCCTTCTGGGAGTCAGAGGCCCAACACTGACCCCAGCACTCAAGCTGTGGCCTCACCAGTGCCCAGCACAGGTTCCTTTGCCCTCTCCACGCTGAACACAAGGCAGGTACAGATCCAGTGGCTGAGGTCCATCTTTCATCCTAAAAATGAGAAAAAAAAACAAATATCAAAACCTCTTGTGTGCTTCCACACGTGAGTTGTGCACCACAGAGTGGAGAAGGGACAGGGGATGGTCCTTGCCTGGTGTGAGAAGTCAGCACCTAAAGACATCCATAACCATGAGCCTGATGTGAAGGGTGGTGGTAACGAGAATGTGGGTCCCCCAGCAACTAGGCTGGGGACAGGGGTCAGTGGGGACTGGTCAGTGTTGGGTTCATGGTTGGACTCCAGGAGCTCAAAGGGCTTTTCCCATCCAGGCAGCTCTGGGGCTCTGTGACAAGTGGGATTTTTTAGCAGGAACACCTCTCTGGTGAGACCCTCCAAGCTGGTGACTCCTCTACAGGGGTGGTCACCACTCCTGGACCACCGAGCCCAGGCAGGACCGCCCGTCCCATGTCCCATCCCGCTGCTGCTGGCAGGGCCGGGCCCTCTGGGGGAGAGAAAGGAACGAAAGTGTCTGTGAACCTCGGGGCGAGCAGGCTGGGCCGCTGGGGACACCCCTGTGACACCCCTGTGACACCCGGCAGGGCAGCAAGTGTGGAGCATGAGAGGCACCTCCCGGCCAGAAGGCAGCAATGCCACCTCCCTGCACTGCCACCACCTCCTGTCACCCTCTGCCACCTTCCTGTCACCCCCTGCCACCTCCCTGCATTGCCACCACCTCTTGTCACCCCCTGCCACCTCCCTGCACTGCCACCACCTCCTGTCACCCTCTGCCACCCCCTGCCACCTCCCTGCACTGCCACCACCTCCTGCCACCCCCTGCCACCTCCCTGCACTGCCACCACCTCCTGCCACCCCTGCCACCTCCCTGCACTGCCATCACCTCCTGTCACCCTCTGCCACCTCTCTGCCACCTCCCTGCCACCTCCCTGTACTGCCACCACCTCCTGTCACCCTCTGCCACATCTCTGCCACCTCCCTGCCACCTCCCTGTACTGCCACCATCTCCTGTCACCCTCTGCCACCTTTCCTGCACTGCCACCACCTCCTGTCACCCTCTGCCACCCCCTGCCACCCCCTGCCACCTCCCTGCACTGCCACCACCTCCTGTCACCCTCTGCCACATCTCTGCCACCTCCCTGCCACCTCCCTGCACTGCCACCACCTCCTGTCACCCTCTGCCACCCCCTGCCACCTCCCTGCACTGCCACCACCTCCTGTCACCCTCTGCCACCTTCCTGTCACCCCCTGCCACCTCCCTGCACTGCCACCACCTCCTGTCACCCTCTGCCACCTCCCTGCACTGCCACCACCTCCTGTCACCCCCTGCCACCTCCCTGCACTGCCACCACCTCCTGTCACCCTCTGCAACCTCCCTGCACTGCCACCACCTCCTGTCACCCTCTGCCACCTCTCTGCATTGCCACCACCTCTTGTCACCCACTGCCACCTTCCTGCCACCCCTGCCACCTCCCTGCACTGCCACCACTTCCTGTCAACCTCTGCCACCTCCCTGCCACCTCCCTGCCCTGCCACCACCTCCTGTCACCCTCTGCCACATCTCTGCCACCTCCCTGCCACCTCCCTGTACTGCCACCACCTCCTGTCACCCTCTGCCACCTCCCTGCCACCTCCCTGCACTGCCACCACTTCCTGCCACCCCCTGCCACCTCCCTGCACTGCCACGACCTCCTGTCACCCACTGCCACCTCCCTGCCACCTCCCTGTCCTGCCACCACCTCCTGACACCCACTGCCACCTTCCTGTCCTGCCACCACTTCCTGTCACCTTCTGCCACCTCCCTGCCACCTCCCTGTACTGCCACCACCTCCTGTCACCCTCTGCCACCTCCCTGCCACCTCCCTGCATTGCCACCACCTCCTGTCACCCACTGCCACCTCTCTGCCACCCCCTACCACCTCCCTGTACTGCCACCACCTCCTGTCACCCTCTGCCACCTTCCTGTCACCCCCTGCCACCTCCTTGCACTGCCACCACCTCTTGTCACCCACTGCCACCTCCCTGCCACCTCCCTGCACTGTCACCACCTCCTGTCACCCCCTGCCACTTCCCTGCATTGCCACCACCTCTTGTCACCCACTGCCACCTAACTGCCCTGCCACCACCTCCTGCCACCCACTGCCACCTCCCTGTCCTGCTACCACCTCCTGCCACACACTGCCACCGCCTTCCCATCACCCTCTGCCACCTCCCTGCCACCCCCTGCCACCTCCCTGCACTTCCACCACCTCCTGCCACCCCCTCCCACCTCCCTGCCACCCCTTGCCACCTTCCTGCACTGCCACCACCTCCTGTCACCCTCTGCCACCCCCTGCCACCTCCCTGCACTGCCACCACCTCCTGTCACCCACTGCCACCTTCCTGCCACCCCTGCCACCTCCCTGCACTGCCACCACCTCCTGACACCCCTGCCACCTCCCTGCACTGCCACCACCTCCTGTCACCCTCTGCCACCTCTCTGCATTGCCACCACCTCTTGTCACCCACTGCCACCTTCCTGCCACCCCTGCCACCTCCCTGCACTGCCACCACCTCCTGACACCCCTGCCACCTCCCTGCACTGCCACCACCTCCTGTCACCCTCTGCCACCTCTCTGCATTGCCACCACCTCTTGTCACCCACTGCCACCTTCCTGCCACCCCTGCCACCTCCCTGCACTGCCACCACCTCCTGACACCCCTGCCACCTCCCTGCACTGCCACCACCTCCTGTCACCCTCTGCCACCTCTCTGCATTGCCACCACCTCTTGTCACCCACTGCCACCTTCCTGCCACCCCTGCCACCTCCCTGCACTGCCACCACCTCCTGACACCCCTGCCACCTCCCTGCACTGCCACCACCTCCTGTCACCCTCTGCCACCTCTCTGCATTGCCACCACCTCTTGTCACCCACTGCCACCTTCCTGCCACCCCTGCCACCTCCCTGCACTGCCACCACCTCCTGTCACCCTCTGCCACCTCCCTGCATTGCCACCACCTCTTGTCACCCACTGCCACCTTCCTGCCACCCCTGCTACCTCCCTGCACTGCCACCACCTCCTGTCAACCTCTGCCACCTCCCTGCCACCTCCCTGCACTGCCACCACCTCCTGTCACCCTCTGCCACCTCTCTGCCATCCCCTGCCACCTCCCTGCATTGCCACCACCTCCTGTCACCCACTGCCACCTCCCTGCACTGCCACCACCTCCTGCCACCCACTGCCACCTCCCTGCACTGCCACCACCCCCTGCCACCTCGCTGGGAAGCCCATCACTCACCCCCCTGGTCCAGGACTGTCCTGACCCCCAAGCCTCACTTGCTGCACCCCACAAACCGGGCTGGAACTGTCCTTGGGAGGCCACCAGGTCGGTCCCTCTGTGTCTCACCTCACTCTTCTCTGTGCTAAATGCCACCAGCTCCCTCAGCCTTTCCTCCTGGCCACCTTCTCTGGAGCCCTGGGGATTTTGGTCCCTTTCCTGGCTCACATCGTGCACCACTGATCTTCTCTGGAGACCCCAACCAGACGCTCCAGTTCAGGGGGTGAACTGGTCCCAGTGCTGTCTGTGACCTCTGACAGCACCTTCCCAAATTACCTGACTTTGGAGGTTGTTTAACACAGTGTACTCACCAGGTGACCACACCAACCGGCATCAATGACCTTCTGCTCTTTACAGCCTCACCCTGATGCCACTCTCTTGCCAGGGAGGGAAACCCAGGTATCCAGGACTGGTGAAGCACCAGCACGTCCCAGCTGCCCGATGTGGGACCACTGGATCCCTCCCACCCAGCTCAGATATGAAGAGAGGTCAGACAGTCACTTCAAAACCCTCACCTGCAGCAGATGATCAGACACCTTGGCCCCAAAGGATCTAAAGGTCCTTCTTAAGCTGCCTGTGGTGCTGGGACAATGAGGGGCTTCTCTTCAACCCCAGCCCTCACCCAGACCTCTCCCTTTCCTCTGCAGCAATCTCACCACGCCCATGGCTCGGTGACAGCGTTTGCTCTGGGTTGGATTAACTTCAGGGACAGGGGTCAGTGGGGACTGGGCAGTGCTGGGTTCCTGGTTGGACTCCATGGGCTCAAAGGGCTTCTCCAACCCAGGCCACTCTGTGGTTCTGGGTGATTTTGGAACGTTCTCACACTGCATTTGCTTTGGGGTTTTTATTCTCTCCTCAATTTCCCTGCTGCAGTCAGGAACCTTTCCTAAAGACTTCACTTTGTCTTTCTAATTTGATTAATGTCGTAATTAGCATTCAAACCGGCTGCTCCCTAACGATCCTTTATGGTGTCACAGACTGGGAGGGCACTCGGAAACCCCCTGCCAAACCCGGACCTGATTGTAGCCCCAGTCATGCTCCTCTGGGACTCACCCCGTAAATCCTGGCTGGCTGGGAGAGGAGTTGGATGGAAACTGTAGAATGAGTCATGGAATGGTTTGGGTTGGGAGGGACCTTAAAGCCCACCCAGTCCCAACCCCCCTGCCAGCAGCAGGGACACCTTCCACTAGACCAGGTTGCTCAAAATGGGCTAAAACCCCTCAAGGGTTGACCCAAAGGGGAGTGGGGGTCAGACCAGTTGACTCTGACAACTCCTGACCATGGGAACAGGCCAGGCTGGACCCCAGCAGAGCAGAGGGTGGCCCTGGGACAGCTCAGGAGCAGGAGATGGTGACCAGACAAGGAATCAGCAGAGGAGCAAGGACCAGGAGAGACACCGAGGAGGGACACACCAGCCCCGGGGAGCTCAGGAGTGGACATCCTGGGGCTCATTTGACACTGTCATTAAGGACCTTGTCACAGACTGCAGGGGCTAATGAAACCTGCTGGGAGCTGTCACCCGGGGGGGACAGGGATTTGTCACAGGGGACCTGGAGGAGGGAAGTTCCCAGAGCTGGTAACTGACACCCAGATTGCCAGCACAATCTGTAACAGGAGCGGAGGAAGAAGCAATTGCTGGAGTCCTTGCTGTGAACAGCCTGGAGGCCTCCCAGTTAATTACACTGCCTCGAGCACCCTGAGTGACTCACGAGCCCCGGCGTCCTCGGGTGCTGCCCACCCACCCCTCGGGGAGCGAGGTGGGTGCTGCACACTCACCCCTCGGGGAGCCAGGTGGGTGCTGCCCACTCACCCCTCGGGGAGCGAGGTGGGTGCTGCACACTCACCCCTCGGGGAGCGAGGTGGGTGCTGCCCACTCACCCCTCGGGGAGCCAGGTGGGTGCTGCTCACTCACCCCTCAGGGAGCGAGGTGGGTGCTGCCCACTCATCCCTTGGGGGGAGCGAGGTGGGTGCTGCCCTCTCACCCCTCGGGGAGCGAGGTGGGTGCTGCCCTCTCACCCCTCAGGGACCGAGGTGGGTGCTGCCCACTCACCCCTCGGGGACCGAGGTGGGTGCTGCCCACTCATCCCTCGGGGAGCGAGGTGGGTGCTGCCCACTCATCCCTCGGGGGACTGAGGTGGGTGCTGCCCACTCATCCCTTGGGGGGGCCGAGGTGGGTGCTGCCCACTCACCCCTTGGGGGGGCCGAGGTGGGTGCTGCCCACTCACCCCTTGGGGACCGAGGTGGGTGCTGCCCACTCATCCCTCGGGGAGCGAGGTGGGTGCTGCCCACTCATCCCTTGGGGGGGCCGAGGTGGGTGCTGCCCACTCACCCCTTGGGGACCGAGGTGGGTGCTGCCCACTCACCCCTCGGGGACCAAGGTGGGTGCTGCCCACTCAACCCTCAGGGAGCGAGGTGGGTGCTGCCCACTCAACCCTCAGGGAGCGAGGTGGGTGCTGCCCACTCACCCCTCGGGGACCAAGGTGGGTGCTGCCCACTCAACCCTCAGGGAGCGAGGTGGGTGCTGCCCACTCACCCCTTGGGGACCGAGGTGGGTGCTGCCCACTCATCCCTCGGGGAGCGAGGTGGGTGCTGCCCACTCACCCCTCGGGGAGCGAGGTGGGTGCTGCCCACTCACCCCTCAGAGAGCGAGGTGTGCTCTGCCAGAGACCCCCGAGAAGCCCACCCGTGGCCAAGCCCAGCGCTTCCCAGGAGGAACAGAGGATCCTCCAGCTGGTTTCTCTGCCAGGAACCTGCCTCCTGCAGAGGCGAGCTGAGGGGCAGGAGCTCCATCCTTAGCCTCTGGCTGCGTGGTGGCAGAGTCCCCCAGGAACCGCTCCCTCCCAGTTTATGGGGTGAACCCCAAGCTCTGGGATGTGGCCATGTGCAAGTGGGGGTCCCAGAGATTTGGGGTGCCCTGAGGGAGGTGGGTTTGGGTCTAAATCCTGAATCCTGGAGACACATTTCCCATTTTCCATGGTTTCTCCTCTTCTCTTGCCTCTGCCCTGCTCTTTAGGTGAGCACGGTCACAGAACCACATAATTGTAGTGGTTGGAAAAGCCCTTTGAGATCATCAAGTCTCATCATGAACCAAACACTGCCCAGTCCCCACTGACCCATGTCCCTCAGCACTGTGTCTACACGACTCTTCCATCCCTCCAGGGATGGGGACTCCACCACTGCCCTGGGCAACCCCTGCCAATGCCTCAGAACCCTTTCAGCAAAGAAATTCTTCCTCACATCCCATCTCAACTGCCCTGGCCACAACTGGAGCCCATTTCCTCCTGTCCTGTCCCTTGCTCCTTGGTGGAACAGACCCACCCCCACCTCTCTGCACCCTCCTTGCAGGGACTTGCACAGAGCCAGAAGGTCTCTCCTCAGCCTCCTTTGCTCCAGGCCCAACAACCCCAGTTCCCTCAGCCACTCCTCATAAGACTTATTCTCCAGGTCCTTCCCCAGCTTGGATTCACCATCTCCTCCTCCATATTTTTTCCCCTCCTTCACCTTTTCTGCATATTTTTGCCAGGGATGGCTTTTTGTCCCACTGCCCTTGGTGGTACAGGGTTGTGGTATCCCTCAGGCAGTTCCTGGTCTGCACCATCACCTCCTGTTTCAGATGGAGCTGCCCGTGCCTGTGTTAGACCCCCCATCCCTGGGACACCCTCCTGCTCCTCTCCCAGGGGAAGTTCCTCTCCCATGGGGTGTTGTGGTGGGTGCACACGGTTGTGAGTCAGTTTGTTGATGTTCACAGCCTTGAGCACAGGTCTCAAATGAGCCCTTCTGGGTCAAAGCTGTGGAGAAGCTGCACAGAGACTCGGAGCACGTTCCCCCGCTGAGCTCATGGAGCTGACACCACTTGAGTCATGGCTTAAAAACTGGGCTCCCCCAGGACACCCAGCACTCACAGACACCCCCAAACACCCAGCCTGTCACTGAGGACATGCACAGCCAGCTCAGTGTCACATACCTGCTACTGCCCCGTGGCACCAATCCTGTCATCTGTGGTGTGAGGACCACAGAGATCAGAGAGCACCTCCTAAAACTCCTAAAAAAAAGAGGTTTTGTGTCAGTCCCCCTTAAGGCAGCAGCCACAAGAAGTGGAGAGAAGACCTCTCTGTGCAGACACACAACACCCTGCACATCACCATGGAAATGGAGCTCTGAGAACCCTGGCAGGCAGGAGAAGAGACGTCGATGACACGAGACAAGAGTTAATCACCAGGGCAAGGCAAAGGAAAGCACTAAAAAGAGACTGGAGGTGCCCAGACCAGGAATCTCCAGCTCCTCTGGACCAGCCACGCACCACCAAGCCTCAGAATTTCCCCTCCACACCCAAACTGGCTCCCAGCACCCAACAGTCACCGCTGCCCGTGGCTCATCGGCTGGAGACCACGGATTCGGGGCTGCCAAACCACGGGGACAGAGGACACGGTCTGGGGACAGAGGACATGGTCTGGGGACAGAGAACATGGTCTGGGGACAGAGGACACGGTCTGGGGACAGAAGATACGGTCTGGGGACAGAGGACACGGTCTGGGGACAGAAGATACAGTCTGGGGACAAGAGGACACGGTCTGGGGACAGAGGACACGGTCTGGGGACAGAGGACACCGTCTGGGGACAGAGGACACGGTCTGGGGACAAGAGGATATGGTCTGGGGACAGAGGACACAGTCTGGGGACAGAGGACACCGTCTGGGGACAGAGGACACGGTCTGGGGACAAGAGGATACGGTCTGGGGACAGAGGACACAGTCTGGGGACAGAGGACACGGTCTGGGGACAAGAGGACACGGTCTGGGGACAAGAGGATACAGTCTGGGGACAGAGGACACGGTCTGGGGACAGAGGACACGGTCTGGGGACAGAGGACATGGTCTGTGGACAGAGGACACGGTCTGGGGACAGAGGACATGGTCTGGGGACAGAGGACACAGTCTGGGGACAGAGGATATGGTCTGTGGACAGAGGACACGGTATAGAATAAGCTCCCTGGAGCCAGCCCGACAGATGTGACACAACAGGGTGCCGGAGCCCTGGGCCAGGCTGCCCAGAGAGGGTGTGGAGTCTCCATCTCTGGAGATGTTCAAACCCACCTGGACACTTTCCTGTGCCACCTGGTGTAGGGACCCTGCTCTGGCAGGGGGGTGGGACTGGATGATCTCCTGAGGTCCCCTCCAACCCCACCACTCTGGGATTCTGTGACTGTAACATCTGGGAACCACGGGCTGTGGGTGCCGTGTCTGGTGGCTTTTCTCTGTCCCAGCACTCAGTACTAGGTAACACTCCATGTTGCAGCTAAGATACCCTGCCTCTTCCCAACTGTCCCTGCTGGAGATCTTCCCAGTTGACCCAAGTATGGGAGAGATCAGCAAGACTCACCTCTTTGCTTGTGAAGGCCCTTCCAGAGCAGGGGCTGGAGGAGGGACTGGATCCTGTTGGTAGGTGTTCTCCTGGGTGGTAGATCCAAGCACCTGATCCTCACATACCCCATCCTAAGCTACTCAAATGCACAAGAGTGAGAAGATCCCCAGCAAGTCATGGTGCTCCTTGCAGATGCACAGGATAAACCTGCTGCTTTCCCAGAATGGCCTGGATTGGAAAAGCCCTTTGAGCTCCTGGAGTCCAACCATGAACCCAACACTGCCCAGTCCCCACTGACCCCTGTCCCTCAGCACTGTGTCTACACGACTCTTCAATCCCTCCAGGGATGGGGACTCCACCACTGCCCTGGGCAACCCCTTCCAATGCCTCAGAACCCTTTCAGCAAAGAAATTCTTCCTCACATCCCATCTCAACTGCCCTGGCCACAACTGGAGCCCATTTCCTCTTGTCCTGTCCCTTGCTCCTTGGTTGGACAGACCCACCCCCACCTCTCTGCACCCTCCTCCAAGGGACTTGGACAGAGCCACAAGGTCTCCCCTCAGCCTCCTTTTCTCCAGGCTCAGCACCCCCAGTTCCCTCAGCCGGGAACTCAGCACACTTGTGCTCCAGACCCTTCCCCAGTTTAATCACTGGGATGTCTCCTGCATCCCAGTCCTGTGCACTGGCCTCAGCCTCGCAGCCCAAGCAGCAAAGCTCCCCACTCCTGCAGCCCCCAGCTGCTGGCAGCTCTCACTGCATACAGAACCCCAGGCTGGTTTGGGTGGGAGGGATCCTTCAAGATCACCCAGTCCAAACCCCCTGCAGTGACAGGGACATCTTCATCCAGATCAGGTTGCTCACAGCCCCGTCAAACCTGACCTTGAATGTTTCCAGGGATGGGGCTTCTACCACCTCTCTGAGCAACCTGGGCCAGGGTCTCACCACCCTCAGCATAAAAAATCTCCTCCTTGTATCCCCTGCCTTGTCTTCACCATGAGCTGCACCGGCCAGGTGCTCTCACAGGACACGCACAACTCGCTGAGTGCCACCTACCCCTTCCACCCCCCCACCCTCATCCCTGGCTTTTACAGGGCACTGAACAAGGAGATCAGCCAGCAGGTCCTGAGATCCCTGTGGGGACAGCGAGGAGCCCGTGGGCTCCTTGGAACAAGCCTCTGCTCACCACTGCCCAGGGAGCCTGAGCTTAGGCTTTAGGAAAAGCTTTCCAGCAGTGGGACAGCCTTTGATCATGGAAACTACATCCCTGGGGGATTTCAGATCAGCTCAGATTCACAGAATCACAGAAAGTTGTGAGCTGGGAGGGACCCACCAGGATGATGGAGTCCAACTCCTGTCCCTGCACAGGACAATCCCAACATTCACACCATGTCCCTGAGGGCCTTGGCCAAATGCTGCTGGGATCTTGTCAGGCTTGGGGCCATCAGCACCTCCCTGGGGAGCCTGTGCCAGTGCTCCACCACCCTCTGCCTCAAGAACCTTTTCCTCATGGCCAACCTCCCCCTCCCCTGCCACATCTTCCTGCCATGGCCTCTGCTCCTGGCGTTGGTGGCCAGAGAGAGGAGATCAGATTCACATCCATCTGACATTGCTCAGGGTGAGATGATCCTGCTGTGGGACTGGTGGCTCTCTCCAGGTTCCATCCAGTCCTGTTTTCTGCAAGTCCTGGATTGAGAACTGGTGGGTGCCACCCATTCCCTCTCTGTCTTTCACCCTTGGGTGAGGATCCAGCCACACTCCCAGCTCCCAGCGAGGTGCTCTCCTCCCACCAGCTCAGGCCGCTGGACTCAGACTTTGGGAAGCACCGGAGGTTGGGGGGAAACCTTTAACGTCTCTTTGAGATGTTGAAGCAATTCAACACCTTTGATGTCCATTCAGACACCTTTGATGTCCATTATTTCGCTTTTCAGCAGCCAGGGCTTGTGCTGACGCTCACAGAGAGCCCAGGAACAACCTGAAGAAAGGACACAGTGCCCAGGGCTGCCGTTCCCTCCCTTCCCCCCAGTTATCTCAGTTCCAGAGAAGCTCTCACCAGCCCCATCATTTCATTCCTGCCAGGCACCTAAACCTGGGCTGAGCTGACTGGGGGGTTCCAAATCTGAACCCCTGCGTGGAACTGCTGCGCTGGGGGGACGGGGATGAGGGGGGAAGCGGGAGAGAACGGGAGCTGCAGAATGAATATTAAACAGCAGTAGCTGCACAGCAGCATTTTGTGCTTGTTACCGAGTTTGACTTCAATGCTGATGGAAAAAAACCCCAAATATCCCAGGCAATGCAAGAACTCCAGAGAATGAGCACCTTCCCCGGCAGAAAGCCCTCGTTTTTCATGGAGCACAAACGAGTTCTGGGCAGAGCCAGGGGGAGTCTGCGAGTCCTTCTCTGGATTTGCCATCTGATACTTCTCAACAGCGTCTACAGAAGAGTTTGGGGGACAGGAAGACAGTGATAAATTAAAAAGTGGAATTTTTTAAATAGGAAAATAGATAGGAAAGAGCCCTGGGGGAAAGACAAGCTCCGAGTTCTCCTGCTGCATTGCGGCTGCAGAGTTAAGAATCTCAGTTACGCTTTGGTGCCGTAAATTAAGAAGCATCAGCAAAAACACACACAGAGGCCCAGAGAAAGGGGAAAAAATGGGAGCTCTCACAGCTCTGAGCAGCTCAGGGTCAGAGCTCCTCCAGGCCCCTGGGCTGAGCCCAAACAGCTCCAGCGACGGAGTAAAACCAGCCGAGGGCTGCGCTCAGCCCAGGAACGAGAGGGGATTCCAAGTCACCTTGACAGTGGGACAGAGCCCAACAGGGGGAAATTGAGCCCAACAGGGGGAAATTGAGCCCAAACCAGGGGCAAGTTCCAAACTCCACGGGGAAAACCAGAGCGTGGGGAGGGCCTGGGTCAGCAGCAGGGTGGTAGGGACGGCGCTGGGCTTGGGGCAGGGCACAGCCCCGAGGAGCCACCAACACCGCGCCGGGACCTGGAAAAAAGTCCAGTTCTGAAGCTCGGGAGCAATGACCCAACTCATGGGTGTTATCACCCTGCTCAGCCTGATCCTGGTCTGGTCCCAGCCAAGTGTCACCCCGGGGCTCGGGCACTGGGGGCTCAGACAGACGGAAACAGGCAGAACCCACATGAACCAGATCAACAAGAACTAACGACGTGAAAAGAAGAGACCGGGTTTGTTTCCTGGAACACACGAGGAGCTGGAGGGGAACGCTCCAGCTGTCAGGAGTAAAAGGCTTTTCTAAAGAGCAGGGATTTGTTTCTCCCTGTGCCTGCCAGAGGAAGGATGAGGAGCTCAGTTTGCAGCCTGGATCATTCAGTCAGGAATGAGGGGAGCTCTGAGTGACACTAATGAAGCGCTGGCAGGGAGGAAGTCACGGAGCATCCTTCACCGGAGGCTTTGACAAGGTTAAATGAGCAGCTCTCAGAAATCACCTGGGTCCTGGCTCTGAGCACAGACAAGCTGTGCCCACACCAGCACCGTGCCCCAGCACGTGGGCACAGACCACAGCAGCAGCAGCAGCTCGGCACACGCCACTGCCGCTGGCACCAAACACCACGGCACAAAATCCCACCAGGAGCTGGGAATCAAACGCTGTGGGACAAACCTCATCTCTCTCCATGATAAGGTTCCCCATCCCGTTGACCAAGGGAAGCCAGTTGATGTCAGGAGGCCACGAGGATGATGCCAGGGCTGGAGCAGCTCTGCTGTGAGGACAGGCTGAGAGAGTTGGGGCTGTTCAGCCTGGAGAAGGCTCCAGGGAGACCTTCCAGTGGCCTCCCAGTACCTGAAGGGGCTCCAGGAAGGCTGGGGAGGGACTTTGGCCAAGGACAGGGAGCGACAGAACAAGGGGTGATGGCTTGAAAGTGGCAGAGGGGAGATGGAGATGGGATGTGAGGAAGAAATTGTTTGGTGTGAGGGTGGTGAGACCCTGGCCCAGGTTGGCCAGAGAAGCTGTGGCTGCTCCTCCCTGGAAGTGTTCTCGGCCAGGTTGGATGAGGCTTTGAGCAACCTGGTCTAGTGGAAGGTGTCCCTGCTGCTGGCAGGGGGTTGGGACTGGAGGAGCTTTAAGGTCCCTTCCCACCCAAACCAGTTTGGGGTTCTATTCTATGATCTTTCTGGACTTCAGTGAAGCCTTTGATACCGTCTCTCCCAGTATCCTCCTGGACAAAATGTCCAGCATCCAGCTGAATAAACACATCATGCCCTGGGTGAGGAACTGGGTCAGGCTCAAAGGGTTCTAGTCAATGGGGTGACATCGGGCTGGCCACCAGTCACCAGCAGGATCCATCCTGGGGCTGATGCTCTTTAATATCTTCAGCAACTTGGATACTGGACTGGAAGGACTGCTAACACCAAACTGGGAGGAGCTGGGGACACTCTCGAGGGCAGACAGGCCCCACAGAGAGATCTGGAGAGACGAGAGAGCTGGGCAGTCCCTGACCAGATGACTCCTAACAGGGGCAAGTGCCAGATTTTGGGACATGGCAACCCTGGAGTTACATACAGACTGGAGAGCAGCCCTGCAGAGAGGGACCTCGCTTGGGTTGTTCAGCCTGGAGAAGAGGAGACTGAGAGGAGATCTCCTGGCGGTCTGGAACTTCCTCCCAAGGGGAAGAGGAGGGGCAGGCGCTGAGCTCTTCTCTCTGGCCACCAACGCCAGGAGCAGAGGCCATGGCAGGAAGATGTGGCAGGGGAGGGGGAGGTTGGCCATGAGGAAAAGGTTCTTGAGGCAGAGGGTGGTGGAGCACTGGCACAGGCTCCCCAGGGAGGTGCTGATGGCCCCAAGGCTGACAAGATCCCAGCAGCATTTGGCCAAGGCCCTCAGGGACATGGTGTGAATGTTGGGCTTGTCCTGTGCAGGGACAGGAGTTGGACTCCATCATCCTGGTGGGTCCCTCCCAGCTCACAGCACTCTGATTCTATAAAATACACACCTGAGCTGTGCCCCAGGAGGGAGGAGAAGGGTGAATGAGGTTGCTATGAGTAAGACATCCGCCTTTTGGCTCCAGGTTGTCTACTGGACACTGAGAGCTGGGATCAGCCCGCCAGTGAAAGTAGGGGGGACAAAATAAACCCAGAGAAAGGCAGCTTTATGGTGGCACACGCTGTGTTCAGGAAGCATCTATGTGCCAGGTCTCCCTGGGACTGAGGGGATGAGGTCCTGTCTCCCAGCCACCCACCAGCTTTACCTTCTGCAGCACCAAACCTCCAGCTGATCACCTCCTGCTTCTGAACAGCAGGGAACAGATGCCAGCAGAGCATCTCCAGGTTGTGGTGTGGGACTGGGTGGGATGATGCTCTAGATGCATCTTGAAAACTGGAAAAGTGAATTTATGAAGCAGTTCTGTACCTCTGGGTCATGTCCCCAGGAGCGAGTTAAAGCTGCAGCACGTTGGAGGTCCCGTGTTTGGAGCAGCAGAGGAATGAACAAGAGCTGTTCAAAGCACCAGGCTTCAGGGAGAAAAACCTGGGCAAGCACCTCCAGTGTGGTGAAAAAATCTGGGTTAGATATCCGAGTGCTGGAGTCCTCCTGCAGGAGGCAGCTGGAGGGGACACAGAACCACCCCGGAGGAGGGAGGGTGGTGAGGGCAGCAGCCCAGGGTAGGTGTGACCCACACGCACTGCTCTGGCACAGACCCTCTGCAGGACCACGGGCCATGGCTGCAGCCTCCAACCCAGCTTCAGCCCATCCCAGCTCCTGCTGTGGGGGAGGATGGTCGGTTCCTCCCCTGCCCTGACCCACCATGTCCCATCTGGTGGCACGAGCAGCTGCAGGTGACACAGCCCACAGCAGTAAAAGCGATTCCTGCTCGGCCTGGCAAGCAGCACAGCTGGAGGACAGCAATGTCAGCACACACCGTGGCTGGGTGTCCCTCTGACATCAGCAGACCCCAAACCTGCACCCTCCTGAACTTAAACTGACTAAATCCCAGCGACAAAGCTCCTGGAGGAGTTTCTCACACAGAATCACAGAGTGTCAGGGGTTGGAAGGGACCTCAAAGGCTCATCCAGTCCAACCCCCCTGCCGGAGCAGGAACACCCAGATGAGATCACACAGGAAGGTGTCCAGGTGGGTCTTGAACCTCTCCAGAGAAGGAGACTCCACACCCTCCCTGGGCAGCCTGGCCCAGGGCTCTGGCACCCTCACAGTAAGAAGTTCCTTCTCAAATCCAAGCAGAACCTCCTGTGTTCCAGCTCACACCCATTGCCCCTTGTCCTACCACTGGACATCACTGAGAAGAGCCTGGCCCCATCCTCCTGACACTCACCCTTCAGATATTGATCAACATTAATGAGGTCCCCCCTCAGCCTCCTCTTCTCCAAGCTCAAGAGCCCCAGCTCCCTCAGCCTTTCCTCACCAGGGAGCTGCTCCACTCCCTCCATCACCTTGGTGGCTCTGTGCTGGACTCTCTCCAGCAGCTCCCTGTCCTTCTTGAACTGGGGGGCCCAGAACTGGACACAATATTCCAGATGTGGCCTCACCAGGGCAGAGTAGAGGGGAAGGAGAACCTCTCTGGACCTACTGACCACCCCCCTAACCTCACCAAGAAAGGTCTGCTCAGGCCTGGACTTTGCTAAAGCAAGAGCTCACGGGGAGCCACCCCAGACCCAACAGCACAGACGAGCACGAGCGTTTAAATCCTCTTTCTCTTTTCTCCCTTTTCCTCCCCCCTGCAGCTCGCAGCTATTTCCTAGAGAGCAGCAGCACCTGGCTGCCGAGTGGAGATGTTCAAGGAGGAGCCAGTGTGCTCAGCGCCGCGTTAGCCCGGCCACAGCAGAGGCAACAGGAACCTGCTGCAGAAAGGAGCAAACTGAGCCCGCTCAGGCGGTGCCAGAGCCCTTCCCTGCACTGTGATGGCAGCGGGGGGCAACAGGAATGTCTGGCTGGTCATTGAGGAAAGAAGTGTTGGAACAGTCCGGGCAGCAGGACACAGCCAAAGGCCAGGCAAGCAGAAGCCAGGGCCACAGTTCAGGACAAACAGGACATGGAGCTACTGGAGCCAGCCCAGAGGAGGCCACGAGGATGATGCCAGGGCTGGAGCAGCTCTGCTGTGAGGACAGGCTGAGAGAGCTGGGGCTGTTCAGCCTGGAGAAGAGAAGGCTCCAGGGAGACCTTCCAGTGGCCTCCCAGTACCTGAAGGGGCTCCAGGACGGCTGGGGAGGGACTTTGGCCAAGGGCAGGGAGGGACAGGACAAGGGGTGATGGCTTGAAAGTGTCAGAGGGGAGCTGGAGCTGAGATGTGAGGAAGAAATTCTTTGGTGTGAGGGTGGTGAGACCCTGTCCCAGGTTGGCCAGAGAAGCTGTGGCTGCTCCTCCCTAGAAGTGTTCTGGGCCAGGTTGGCTGAGGCTTTGAGCAACCTGGTCTAGTGGAAGGTGTCCCTGCTGCTGGCAGGGGGGTTGGGACTGGAGGAGCTTTGAGGTCCCTCCCCACCCAGACCAGCCTGATTCTGTGACTGTGTACCAGAGGGAGATGGTGGCTCCCAAGGTCTCCCCCAAACACAGCACCACCATTCAGCACAACTCTCACCCCCCACTCCAGCCCCTCTCTCACCCCCTCTCCTCTCTGGCGAGCAGGAAGCTTCAGCTCTCTTTGCTCTTCCCCCAGGAGACCAGACCAGGCAGAAGTGACAACTCACCAGCACTGGTGCCCCAGAGAGGGGCAGCAGCAAAGGCACACTGCCCGGGCTGTCAGGTCTCGGGGAGCTGCTCCTGGTTACACAGGGATCCGTTCTCGGGGCGTTACCCACTTACACCCAACCCCAAACCTCTCCTCGTGGTGCTCAAAGGCTTGTTTGATGGAGTGACAGCTTCCTGCTGAGCTGGCTGCAGACAGGCTCAGCTCTGAGTGGCCCTGTCCTTGTCTGCATGAGACCACAGACTGGTCCAGTCAGCAGCCACAGCCTGGAGAACCCAGCCCAGGCTCCACCTCGAGCAGCAAAGGGTCAGCACCAGAGGGGTGGGAGCAGCAGCAAAGGACCTCATCCCTCCCACTGAAGGTCTCCAGCAACCAAGTGAGAACAGACAGGCACCAGCATCTTCAGAACTTCACCAAACCCACCTGGCCCAGTCCAAACAGCAGCTCCTCAGCTGATTTTTGCCTCTGGCCCACATCATACCTGTTGACAGCCTAACACATCATTTTCCATGATGAGGTGAGGTCAGCAAGGTCTGTAAGAGGGATTTTGCTTCCCCATCAGCCCTGCTCCAACTTCCAAACTTTCCAACACTTGCTCAGAAGAGGATTTCTGTCGTGAAAAGGCTCTGTCCCCTCAGAACCTTCCTCATGAAACTCCTTGGGTGGCACAGCTGCCAGCAGTGGAGATCAGACCCAACAGTCTTCCCTTGGAAGCAGAGACACTTCCCAAGGTATTTGCAGTGGTGCCTTGTAAGAGAAATTAGAAGAAATAGGGCAAGTGTTGGACTAAAAAAGATGTGAGAGTTCAAGTGTTACCACTAGCACAGTCCCAGATCTGCCCTGTGAACTCAGGACACCCCCTCTGCACCATGAAACACAGACTGGGCACCACTTCAGCCCCTTCCTTGTGTTTACATTAATCATGGAACCCCAGACTGGTTTGGGTTGGGAGGGACCTTGAAGCTCCTCCAGTCCCAACCCCCCTGCCAGCAGCAGGGACACCTTCCACTAGACCAGGTTGCTCAAAGCCTCATCCAACCTGGCCCAGAACACTCCCAAACCTTCAGAACACCAAGAAGCAGACACCTTGCTGAGTTAAGCACAGTTGCCCCAGCAAATCCAGGGTTCTCATGTGTTTCTCACACCAAACTCACACCTCATTTTACACAAGAGCCTTCAGACCCTCCACGGGAAGGAGCTGTGTGCAGGAGGTGCAGGGCTCACACACCAGGCCCCAGCCTCCAGCTGCTACAATGCCCTGTTAATCACAACCAGCGTTCCCAAGACACCACTGCTCGCTCCTTCGACATTCCAGGTTTATTGAGGCTGGCTGGATTAAAGGCTTAGTTCTATGGTACATGAATTCAATAAATATTGAAGGACTGGATGATGAAGCCCCATGGCATCAGAGCAGGGAGTTAAGTACATGGGTAAGTAAAAATTTATTATTTTTAAAAGATCAGGTAACCAGCTGGGGTGGATAAATGCAACTCTCTCAAAAAATAAGATGGCATGTGCACTTCAGAAGGCTTTCAGGCCAGGGCCAGCATGGAAGCCCATCACCAGCAAACTGACTGATAAATTAATGCAGTTCTTAAGACAGAATAAAATATCCTGCAGCAGTTCTGCCCTTTCCTGGTCTGAAATGGAAAGGAACATGTCCCAAGAGCAACGCTCTGCCCTGTCAGGCTGGATGGAGAAGGTCACTCCCCAGGCAGCACCACACCTACCACTAGGCTGCTCCTTTAAAAAGCTTTTTGGAAAGGGGAGGGGGACAAGGAGAGTGAGGAATGGTGGGAGAAGGGTCTCACTGGCAGCTGGGTGCACACTCCAGCTCTCCAGGGTGAACAGGAACTGCTCCCTGGCCGTGACAGCCAGGATGGCTGGGGTACAGCACCCAGCCTAGGGGTGTTCTCCTGCTGTCTCAGCACAGCGAAGGAAAAGCTATCAGTCAGGTCTGCTTCTCTCTCTGAAGACACAAGTAACAGTCTTGAGTACATGAAAACACTGCCTGAAGTCCCCAGGAGAGAGCTGAAGGTCTGTGGCACTAGCACTTGCCCTGTCTGCTCAGGAGAAGTCCTGCCTATGGGGTTCAATGTAAGACCATGCAGGAGCACTTAAGTTTTGAGGAAGCCCAGCTACTAAAGCAACACACAAACTTCTTATGCACCCTATCCATACCTGGGCACCCCCCAGGCTGGATGGGGAAGCTACAACACCCTACTGTCACCACCCCTCCTGCTGCAGTCCCAGCAAGCCTCCACCTCCTGGAGTTACACTAGATGCTTCCACCTCAGAAGGGCTCCAGGCAGGTGGAGCAGCTTTGCTGGCACTGCAGGGCAGATCCCTTAGGAGCCACACATCATGCACTCCTCCCTGTTCTCCAGGGAGCACACCATGGCTGCTTTGTTCCTCTCCTTCTCCTCCTCTTCCTTGGAGGCCTTCTCCCGCTCCCTGAGCTTCTCTTTGTTCAGGGTGAACTGGATGGGGTTGGCAGCTGGCTTTGTCCGTAGATAGTACATGCCGGTCTTCAGGCCCTGGGGAGTGAGAACAGGAGCCTAAGAGCTGCAATCAGCTGGAGGCCAGGTGAGCAGTGCAGCCAAAGGGGACTGCTGAGGCTGCCCATCCTGCTGTGCTGGCCTCACCGTGGTGTCCAGGAGTCAGGACTAACGGGAGCAACGCAACAAGCTTCATTGCTCAAGGGAGCTCCTCCACCAGTGAGACTGGATTCTTGGGAGGAAACAACCATTTACCCTCCTAAGAATCAGCAAATACCACCTTTTCCTGAAGGAACTCATCAGCCCCCAGTTGCTCTCTGCTCTGGGCAGCCCCCACCCCTCCCAGGTACCTGCTTCCACCCGTAGAAGTGCATGCTGGTGAGTTTGCCGTAGTTGGGCTCCGCGATGTGGATGTTGAGGGACTGGCTCTGGTCGATGAAAGCTCCTCTGTCTGCTGCCATCTTGAGGACAGTTTTCTGGGAGATCTCCCACACGGTCTTGTAGAGCTGCTTCAGGTCATCAGGAATCTCAGCTATGTTCTACAAGGAAGGGGGAGAGTTTTCCAATGCCAAGAGTTTTCCAGTGCCGTCTAACCAGCCACTGCCCAAATATTCGTATTTATAAAATCAATTCCTTCACCACTTGCTGAGACTTCCCTGATCCTCACTAGCACTAAGGTGTTTTGCAGCTGAATTCTACCACTGAATCCAAGCATTCTGTATCTGACAGCACCCAAGCATAAAGAAACTTTAGTCACTGAAACAGGACAGCTTATTGGGGGGAATCTGAGAGAAAAAGCTGTTTGTGTTTAACAGGCCAGAACTGTTTGGTCTGAAATCACTGAATTGCCTAGACTGGAAAAACCTTTAAGATCACTGAGTCCACACAGTTGGGAGGTCTGACAAAAAGCAATGCAGCAGGTAGTGCCCACCCCAACACTCAGGACAAGTGGGATGCACTATCAGTGTGCATGTGCTGTGACTCCAGGCACAGCAGTCACAGCAGCATTCCCAACTCCACCACTTCAATGATTCATCCCACACAGACACTTCTCCATGGAACCTCTGGATCAGGGTGTCACACACCCAGCTCCTGTCTGAAACCTCCTCCCTGCTATAAATCACCCCTTGATAATCTTTATCATAAATGGGAATCCAAGCATCTGCAGAAGCAGCACAGCCTGACTCAGCAGTACCTGTGCCATGGGTGGGCTCCTCCAATCATCCCTGCACTGAGGTCAGCCACAGCCCCCCACACTGAGGTCAGCCACAGCCCCCCACACTGAGATCAGCCACATCCCCCCACACTGAGGTCAGCCACAGCCCCCCACACTGAGGTCAGCCACAGCCCCCCACACTGAGGTCAGCCACAGCCCCCCACACTGAGATCAGCCACAGCCCCCCACACTGAGATCAGCCACAGCCCCCCACACTGAGGTCAGACACAGCCCCCCACACTGAGAACAGACACAGCCCCCCACACTGAGATCAGCCACAGCCCCCCACACTGAGGTCAGACACAGCCCCCCACACCGAGGTCAGACACAGCCCCCACACTGAGATCAGACACAGCCCCCACACCGAGGTCAGACACAGCCCCCCACACTGAGAACAGACACAGCCCCCCACACTGAGAACAGACACAGCCCCCCACACTGAGAACAGACACAGCCCCCCACACCGAGGTCAGACACAGCCCCCCACACTGAGATCAGACACAGCCCCCCACACCGAGGTCAGACACAGCCCCCACACCGAGGTCAGCCACAGCCCCCCACACTGAGATCAGACACAGCCCCCCACACCGAGGTCAGACACAGCCCCCCACACTGAGGTCAGACACAGCCCCCCACACTGAGATCAGACACAGCCCCCACACTGAGATCAGACACAGCCCCCCACACCGAGGTCAGACACAGCCCCCACACCGAGGTCAGCCACAGCCCCCCACACTGAGATCAGACACAGCCCCCACACTGAGGTCAGCCACAGCCCCCCACACTGAGGTCAGCCACAGCCCCCCACACTGAGGTCAGCCACAGCCCCCCACACTGAGGTCAGCCACAGCCCCCCACACTGAGGTCAGCCACAGCCCCCCACACTGAGGTCAGCCACAGCCCCCCACACTGAGGTCAGCCACAGCCCCCCACACTGAGACCAGCCACAGCCCCCCACACTGAGGTCAGCCACAGCCCCCCACACTGAGGTCAGACACAGACCCCCACACTGAGGTCACACACAGCCCCCCACACTGAGACCAGCCACAGCCCCCCACACTGAGGTCAGCCACAGCCCCCCACACTGAGATCAGACACAGCCCCCACACCTCTAACGGGAATGCTGCACACTACAGCTCTTCCTCCCCAGGCCAGTGTGTCACTCACCTACAGGAGACCTCAAGAGCACTGTGGGGCAAGTCAGCCCCCAGCCACCCAGCCAGCACCTCCCAGACTAGTAGGAACCCCTGCACCCTTCTCCCTGGGTTTTCACACAGAGCCCCAGAGTGGCCTGGACTGGAACAGCCCTTTAAGATGATCAAGTCCAACCATGAACCCAACCCTGACCAGTCCCCACTGACCCCTGTCCCTCAGCACTGTGTCTACACGACTCTTCAATCCCTCCAGGGATGGGGACTCCACCACTGCCCTGGGCAACCCCTTCCAGTGCCTCAGAACCCTTTCAGCAAAGAAATTCTTCCTCACATCCCATCTCAACTGCCCTGGCCACAACTGGAGCCCATTTCCTCTTGTCCTGTCCCTTGCTCCTTGGTGGAACAGACCCACCCCCACCTCTCTCCACCCTCCTCCGAGGGACTTGGACAGAGCCAGAAGGTCTCCCCTCAGCCTCCTTTGCTCCAGGCTCAGCACCCCCAGTTCCCTCAGCCGGGAACTCAGCACACTTGTGCTCCAGACCCTTCCCCAGCTCCGGTCCCTTCTCTGGACACGCTCCAGCACCTCCAGGTCCTTCTTGGAGTCAGGGGCCCAACACTGAACACAAACCCAAACACGTACCTGGATAGAGCCGTTGTGGGCAATGATTTGGTTTTTCATCTCCTCATTCCACAGGCCTCTCTCTGTGAGATCTTTCAACAAGTGTGGATTCACAACCTGTAAGGGGCAAAGGCCTGAGAATGAAAGCACCAAGCTAAAGGCCCTGCCTGGTGGCACAGGAACACCTCCCTGCAGCAGGCAAACCCACCCCACGTGCACAGGGTTTTAAATGGTTAAACCAGACCCTGTACAGTGCTGACAAACTTTAACTCTTAGTCAGCACTGAGGTGTGTATCTATATCTGCATGCAGACAGCCAGCCTAGGCACAAGGCTCAAACAACAGGGTAACTACTGTGGGACACTGCTGGGCACTGCAGGACACAGGTCAATGGCAAGAGGGACCCCTGTGTCCTGGGGGCACCCAGCCCTGCACTGTGAGCTGGGCAAGGGAGGGGATTGTCCCACTCTGCTCTGCACTGGGGCGGCCTCACCTCCAGCACTGGGGGCAGCTTGGGCACCACAGGAGAAAAAGGATCTAAAGCTGCTGGAGAGTGTCCAGAGGAGGGACACAACACTGGGGAAGGGTTTGGAGGGGAAGGGTGTGAGGAGAGGCTGAAGGCACTTGGGTTGTTCAGCCTGGAGAAGAGGAGACTGAGAGGAGATCTCCTGGCGGTCTGGAACTTCCTCCCCAGGGGAAGAGGAGGGGCAGGCGCTGAGCTCTTCTCTCTGGCCACCAACGCCAGGAGCAGAGGCCATGGCAGGAAGATGTGGCAGGGGAGGGGGAGGTTGGCCATGAGGAAAAGGTTCTTGAGGCAGAGGGTGGTGGAGCACTGGCACAGGCTCCCCAGGGAGGTGCTCCTGGCCCCAAGCCTGACAAGATTCCAGCAGCATTTGGCCAAGGCCCTCAGGGACATGGTGTGAACGTTGGGATTGTCCTGTGCAGGGACAGGAGTTGGACTCCATGGTCCTGGTGGGTCCCTTCCAGCTCACAACACTCTGATTCTGTGATTCTTTACAGTTTTGCATGTTCCACAAGGAGTGCTGTGCAATCCACCAAGCTGCACTACTGCAGCACATGGTACAGGTTAGAGATTCCCCTCAGCACCTGCAGCCTTCAGCACAAACACTGACCTGAAGTCAGTTACCCCCTGCGTGGCCTCCAACTTGTCTTCCTTAGCAGCCAAAGTCATCAAAGCTATGAAAGCAGAGAAGCTCTTTCCCACAGCTGCCTCTCTTACCTGAAACTCTCCGGAGAGGACCCTGCGTGTGTAGATGTTGCTGGTGTAGGGCTCGATGGACTCGTTATTGCCCAGGATCTGAGCAGTAGAAGCAGTGGGCATGGGAGAAAGGAGAAGGCTGTTCCTGACACCATACCTAGCAGTGAGAGCCAAGGGTTAGTTAAAAAGCTTCAACCAGGTGAGACAAGGCAGTCAAAACCCAAGAACAGTGCAGTTCATACACTGCCAAGAGCCAAGAGGGTCGGGGTGAGGAACTCTGCTCACTCATCTTCTCAGGGTAACCTGCA
Source organism: Caprimulgus europaeus (assembly GCA_907165065.1). The sequence goes on along the minus strand of OU015523.1, from coordinate 125,811,798 downwards.
AACCACAGATGACCTGCAGTAAGAAAAGGGAAGCTCCACTGAACTTTCAACATGGGTCAGCATGGAAGCACAGCTGCAGTCCCTGCTATTTTCATCTTTAATCAGGGGCTTTCCCAAATTATTCAGTTATGAGAAAGGCTGCAGAGAAAAAAAAAACAAAACAAAGGCACTCCACAGCACCCAGGCAAAACCAAAACCAGGAGCCCATGAAGACCCTGAGACCTCTCCATCCACAAGGCAGTGGAGTTTTACTAAATTTAAACATTACACCCACAAAAATTGAACCAATACATTACACTTTAGCAGCTCCTGTCTTCAGGATGTTCAGGGCTCAGCTGCTTCTCCCTGTCAGCTGGGGAAAGAGTCCCAAGCCCGGAGGACTCTGTCTCACTCCTCACTACACTCATTTAACAAGAACACAAACCATTCTGCTGATGCTTCCAAGATGAAACAAGAGCTCAAACACACCAGAGTCTTGGGGTGGGCTCTCTCTGGCTTGTGAGAACAGAAATGAAAGCCAGCCATCCACAAAGCAGGTCTGAAGAAAGATCTGCCAGGGTGGGGGGAAGCACACAGACCATTTGACACTCTAAGCCTATCCTCTGTCTCTGGTCAGCCAGAGCTTATCAAACCTATTTCACACCTAACCCACACCATGCCAGAGTACTCACTGAGCAATCTTCTCCTTCAAAGCCTTCCAGTCCCACAGGTCAGAGGGGGTGACGTTCCACATGTCATACTGAAGAATCTGCAGAACACAGGGGTACCCCAAATGAGACAGAGCACTCTCTTTGTGTTTTATCAATTCCACTGTAAATTGACCTGTCATTCCTATTTACTGGTCCCTACAACTTGGCCTCAGAGAAGCTCCTGTGTCATCATCTTACAGAGCCTCAGTGCTCTCACTGCACTGCAGGGGACGCCAGCACGGGCTGAGTCCCACTCTCCTTCCACTGCTCTCTGCACCTCAGTTTAACTCTCACATTTCTTACTGCACTTCAGAGCCCCAGAACTGCCTGGGTTGGAAAAGCCCTTTAAGCTCATGGAGTCCCACCATGAACCCAACACTGACCAGTCCCCACTGACCCATGTCCCTCAGCACTGTGTCTACACGACTCTTCAATCCCTCCAGGGATGGGGACTCCACCACTGCCCTGGGCAACCCCTTCCAATGCCTCAGAACCCTTTCAGCAAAGAAATTCTTCCTCACATCCCATCTCAGCTGCCCTGGCCACAACTGGAGCCCATTTCCTCTTGTCCTGTCCCTTGCTCCTTGGTTGAACAGACCCACCCCCACCTCTCTCCACCCTACTTGCAGGGACTTGGACAGAGCCAGAAGGTCTCCCCTCAGCCTCCTTTTCTCCAGGCTCAGCACCCCCAGTTCCCTCAGGTGCTCAAGAAGACAAAGGCTGGAGGAGAACTCCAGCACCATTTGTAGTGTTGCAGAACCATCAGGTGTTTCAGTCACACATCTCCTGGCCCAGAGACCAGGCACAGCCAGGTCACCTGCACTGCACAGCCCTGGCACAGCCCAGCTCCTGGTACTCACTCCTCTGCTGACAGGAGAGCCCTCGTATGTTTCATAGGGCCCTTGCTCCTTGGCAAGCTCGCAGCTGGCCTCCAAAGCCCCGTAATAAATGGTCTCAAAAATGTGCTGGTTCAGGCGCTGGGCCTCGGGGCTCTCGAAGGGGAACCTCATCAGGATGAAGGCGTCCGCCAGCCCCTGCACCCCGATGCCGATGGGACGGTGGCGCCTGTTGGAGCGCTCGGCCTGCAGGGAGCAGAGAGAGGAATCACCCTTAGAGTCATGGAGTAAACGAGGCTGGAAAGGACCTCTGAGGGGAACTGTCATCCACACCACTGCCTTAATTCTTATGGGCCAGCCACTCTGCTGCAACAACCCACCTCCCAGTTCTGCCCAGTTCCCCACTGGTTGTTGAGGCAGGAACTTGAGGACACAGATTGATTTTGTTAGAAGTGATCAGTGATTTTAATTACTCACCCTGCCAAAGGAGCCAAAGTTAACACCAAGCACTTCCTGAAACACAGGCCTGGGAAGAGACCTCATGGAATCACAGAACCCCAGACTGGTTTGGGTTGGGAGGGACCTTAAAGCTCCTCCAGTCCCAGCCCCCCTGCCAGCAGCAGGGACACCTTCCACCAGACCAGGTTGCTCAAAGCCTCAGCCAACCTGGCCCAGAACACTTCCAGGGAGGAGCAGCCACAGCTTCTCTGGCCAACCTGGGACAGGGTCTCACCACCCTCTGGGTGAAAAATTTCCTCCTCATATCTCACCTAAATCTCCCCTCTCAGTTTCAAACCATCTCCCCTTGTCCTGTCACTCTCTGCCCATGGCAGAAGTCCCTCTCCCTCCTGTTTCTGAGCTCCCTTCAGGTACTGGAAGGCCACAGTGAGGTCTCCCTGGAGCCTTCTCTTCTCCAGGCTCAACAAGCCCAGCTCCCTCAACCTTTCTCCAGCACAGAGGGGCTCCAGCCCTCAGATCATCTTCCTGGCTCTCCTCTGGCCCCACTCCAACAGCTCCACATCTTCCTTGTGTTGGGGGCTCCAGGCCTGGACACAACACTCCAGCTGGGGCCTCCCAAGGGCAGAGCAGAGGGGGACAATCCCCTCCCTGGCCCTGCTGCCCACCCCTGTGTTGACACAGCCCAGGACACAGTTGGCCTTGGGGCTGCAGTCACACACTGCTGGCTCATGTCAAGCTCCTCCGCCACTGGCACTCCCAAGTCCCTCTCCTCAGGGCTCTCTCCATGAGCTCTTCTCCCAGTCTGTGCACACCACTGGGATTGCCCCAACCCAAGTGCACAACCTTGCACTTGGCCTTGTGGAACCTCATCAGGTTCTCATGGGCCCACTTCTTTAGCCTGTCCAGGTCCCTCTGGGTGACATTCCTTCCCATCTATTCCATCATCTGCACTACTCAGCTTGGTGTCACCAGCAAACCTGCTGAGGGTGCCCTCAATCCCCCTCTCCAGATCACTGATAAAGATGTTGAAGAGACCCAGTCCCAAAACTGAGCCCTGGGGGACACCACTTGTCACCAACCTCCACCTGGAGGAGCCTGTGCATGTAAACTCCTGCAGCCAAATTGGAAAAGTCTGATCCTCATCAGGTTTGGCTTCACACTTTGGGTGCCTTTTATCTTCACTTCCAGGACCCAGCTCTGCTGCTTGCCTTTCTGTGTTCTTGCCATGCAAGAAGCCCTGCTCCCATTCCTCTTCAACCATCACCAACCCTCTTCCCACTTTCCTCCAGAAAGGAGTCTACACACCCTCCCAAAAATGCACAAACCAACCAGCCAGAGTTCCACCTCCCCAGGATCTTCCCAGGATCCTTCTCTCTGCCCCACTGCCCGCTCCATCCCTAGAGCTGTTCTGTGCTTTATGGAAATCCTCACACAGGAAACAATTCCAGCTGCAGAACCAGCTCAAGGGGAGGGGTTTCCTACAACTGCTTCACTAAGAAACTGCTCTGGGTTGAAGATTAAGAAGTCACTTACAACAGGACACATTTGCAAGCAGTTAAAGGAATCACAGCTATTTCCAAAGCAGGTTTATAAAATCCCTCACTGATTCCTTCTGCCCAAGACTGAACTGGGATTGCTCCAGAACAGGCCTCTGTCTCCAGAACCTCAGCATGCCTTAGCACAGAATACAGTCCTTTGGTTAGGAAAGAGCTTTGAGATCATTGAGTCCAACCCCACCTGTCCACTGCTGAACCAGACCTCTGAGCACCCCATCTGCCCAGCTTTTAAATCCCTCCAGGGATGGGGACTCCACCACTGCCCTGGGCAACCCCTTCCAATGCCTCAGAACCCTTTCAGCAAAGAAATTCTTCCTCACATCCCATCTCAACTGCCCTGGCCACAACTGGAGCCCATTTCCTCTTGTCCTGTCCCTTGGTCCTTGGTGGAACAGACCCACCCCCACCTCTCTGCACCCTCCTCCAAGGGACTTGGACAGAGCCAGAAGGTCTCCCCTCAGCCTCCTTCTCTCCAGGCTCAGCACCCCCAGTTCCCTCAGCCTGAACTCAGCACACTTGTGCTCCAGACCCTTCCCCAGCTCCGGTCCCTTCTCTGGACACGCTCCAGCACCTCCAGGTCCTTCTGGGACTCAGGGGCCCAACACTGACCCCAGTATTCAAGGTGCCTTCAGCCCATCCCAGCTCAGCACTGCACTCACCTCTGGCACAGGGTAGTAGTTGATATCAATGATTTTGTTCAGGTTTCTGACAATAACTTTGGTGACTTCAGCCAGCTTCTTGAAATCATACGTGTGCTCTGGGGTGACATACATGTTCAGGGCTATCGAGGCCAAGTTACAAACAGCAACCTGGGGAGAAAGCACTGGGAGATCAGGCACAGCAGCCCACACCCCGGGCAAAAACCACACCATCCCCATCCCAGAGCGTGGGAACAGAGAGCCAAGCAGCACAGGAGGCTGGGAAAATGCTCTCCTCATCTCTGTGCTGTCTTGTAAGCTGTAAAAAGGGTGACAGCAATTCAGCAAGGGTTTAGCAGGTGTCATAAAAATTCAGTTCTCTGACCTGGTCAGTGCTGTTGGGGGGTTGGAACTGATGATCTTTGAGGCCCTTTCCAACCCAAACCATTCTTTGATTCTACTGCCTGCAACCCATCCTTACACTAACTAAGCCCAACCACTCCTTGTGTTACCAGAACCAGCAGCTGATCTCCAGGAGACCCAGCCTACATCAGGGCGTTTCCTGGGTCATTTTTTAACACTAGCTTTATTTCCACCCCCAGGGGAACTGAAAGAAGTCAGCTAAGATCTCCTGTGCAGTGCAGGTGGGAAAGATGGCTCTCCACTTCTTCTGGACTACTCAGGATTTCATAAACATGCCAGAGAGCATGAGCTGAAGCACTACCAGCAGCTCAGGCAGTAGAAACTGATACTTCCAGTGGCATCTGCCTCAAGAGCTTTACTGCACCACAAATTCCCTGTGCTGTAGTAGCACTAACTCATTCCTACATCCTTCCTTTGCCTTTGTTAGCAATGCTGCAGTCCAAACGCAGCCAAACCACAGAGCACCAAGACTGGGGTGGTACCCAGGGAACTGTCACTGAAATTGAAGTCTGGGGGTGAGAGAGGCATGGTTTTACTAAACCATTAGCTGAAGAGATGCTTACATCAGCTAGCAGCAAGCCAAAGAGCAAACTTCCCTTCAATCACAGAGTCATTTGGTTGGAAAAGACCTTTGAGATCATCGTGTCCAACCCTACCTGTCCACTGCTGAACCAGATCTCTGAGCACCTCATCTGCCTGGCTTTTAAATCCCTCCAGGGTTGGTGACTCCACCATTTCCCTGGGCAACCCCTTCCAATGCCTGAGAACCCTTTCAATGAAGAAATGTTTCCTGATATCCAACCTGGTGCAACATGAGGTCATTTCCTCTTGTCCTATCAAGCCTTCAGAGGTTGGCTTTGATGGGTATCTTGCTTTATACCAAATCCTCCATGGGAGTGGGAAGGGAAACCCACACACAGAGTCAGTGCAAGAGCTCCAAGTACTTGAGTCAAAACATCCCCAGGCTTTTCCTAGCTCCCTGTTCCCTTCCCCCACCAACAGCCAGGCACATCAGAAAGCTGCAACAGGAGCACTCACAGCATTCCACAACACCCCAAGTTCCTGTTCTCCACCAACCTCATCTTTGCTGGTGTACTCCACTATTTCTGTACACAGATTGCTGCACTTGATGGTCCCCAAGTTCTGCTGGTTGCTCTTCCTGTTGCAAGAGTCTTTGTAGAGCATGTAGGGCGTGCCAGTCTCCGTCTGAGACTCGATGATGGCGTACCAGAGCTGCTGGGCCTTCACCACCCGGCGCACGCGGCCTTGCTGCTCGTAACTGCAACGGGGCACACACACCTTGCTTAGCACCTTCCCACCATTTCCTCCACAGACAGCAGTGAAAGACAACGATTTTTAACACAACATCAGGTTCTCAGGCAGGGGAGGCCCCCTTCACTTCTGAACTGCTCTTGTTTAAAGGAAATGGAGACCTTTCACTACAACATCCCACACAACGAGTCCAAAGCAAAGCCATCGACCGCTTTGAGCAGGGATAGCTCCAGAATTTCCCTCTAACAAGCTGCACCAATCCTTCATACATAGTTCTGTCTTGAGCAGATCACATCTTGAAACAAACAGAAAGGAGACATTTCCCATCTCTGTCCTTTTACCAATCTGATAATGGAACTCACTGACCAGTTATGAACCTGTGCTCTGGCTCCCAGACACCACACATCATCTGTGAATCGATGACCACTGCTTAAAAACCCCTTCATTTTTCTTACCTTTCATATAGTTTCTCAAATTCCTCTCCCCAGACTTCATCTAGGCCAGGACACTCATTGGGACACATCAAAGACCAGTCCTGTGAGAAGGAAAAATAGTCAGAGAAATTCTTTAGGGACTCTGTTAATTAAAAGACATTCAGCTGCATCATCAGATCCTGCTGTGAACAAGAACATGGGAACTTCACTTCCCATCCTGAACAACCAGGAAGTGACTCTGCTGCAGACATGGGCAAGGTCTTATCAGACTACTCAGAGTTATTTTTAAATTAAGTGTACAAATATTTGTGACCAAACTGCATTTTTAGTCTTGAAATGACTTCTTCTCAAGAAAGAATCCATTTTAAACCAAGCACAAGCAGTCATACAAAGATCAGTTTACTGACAAGATTTGGATGCTTTAAGGAAACTCCAGAGTGAAAATGTAGCATAATATTATCAGCACATAAATCACAGGCTCGAGATCAAGCACTGAAGCACAGTACCCCACTGGAGCTCCCCAGCTCCATGCTCTACCTGCACAGCCTTGCTCTCACCTGGGGTGCAGCAGCTCTTTCAGGAGCTGCAACCCTTTGTGAACACCACCCCAGGGCTGGCCACCTGCTTCTCCACTAATAGACCCACTCTGCACCCATCAAGCTTCTTACCTGGTTGGTTTCAACTCGCTTCATGAAGAGGTCAGGAATCCAGAGGGCAAAGAAAAGGTCTCTGGCTCGCTGCTCTTCCTTCCCAGTGTTCTTCTTCAAGTCAAGGAACTCAAAGATGTCCAGATGCCACGGCTCCAGGTAGATGGCAAAAGCCCCAGGTCTCTGATACATAAAACACAGTCAAGATCAGGACAAACTTCCCTTGAGAATCCAACCTCCTGCACTGCTCCTGAGCACACACAACACCCCAAACTAACTGCAGCTTACTTTTATAGTCTCATTAAGGCAATTCCAATGTGCTTTTTGTGTTACTGTTGCTCTCACTTATTGGAACTGGGCCACATTATTAGTTCCAGATTCTCAATAAAAATTATTTAGTACCAAAAATATATTTTCTCTACATCAATATCATTGCCTACAACTCCCTGACAGGAGGCTGTAGCAAGGTGGGCGTCTGGCTCTTCTCCCAAGCAAGAAGTGAGAGGTCAAGAAGGAATGGCCTCAAGTTGTGGCCAGGGCAGTTGAGATGGGATGTGAGGAAGAATTTCTTTGCTGAAAGGGTTCTGAGGCATTGGAAGGGGTTGCCCAGGGCAGTGGTGGAGTCCCCATCCCTGGAGGGACTGAAGAGTCGTGTAGACACAGTGCTGAGGGACAGGGGTCAGTGGGGACTGGGCAGTGGTGGGTTCATGGTTGGACTCCAGGAGCTCAAAGCTCTTTTCCAACCAAACAATTCTGTGATTCTATGAACAGGAGCTTGGCTTACTGAGCCATGCTCCACTGACCTCTGGACTATCTGAAGATGAAGGATACAGATCAAGAAGGTTTCTACAGTCTCACACCTAAAATCTCCATAGGACATTCAAGGAGTGGCTAACAACCAGCACAAGAAGCTGACAGGCCCTGTGTGTATCACACAGCAGACACAAACCATCAGACACACCTGCACGACCGGCTGCAACACAAAAGGGGACCACAGAATAGCAACAAGAAGGGGAAATGCCCTGTTTTAATTGTGTGTCATCTACAGCCACTTTGTCAGCTCAGTGACATTACTGGGTCCATCTGGCACAGATGTGGGACCTCTCCCTCTGGCCTGAGGTTCCCTTCTCAGCCCTGATTTCACAGAGAGCCAGTACCTTGTTACCACCCTGATCCACGTAACGGGCAGTGTTGTTGTAGACCCTCAGCATCGGAACAAGGCCGTTGGAGTTCCCATTTGTCTGCAAAGGCACAGGAAAAAACATCAGTACTGAACAGCAACTGCCTCAAGAGATGGGCCTACATTTCCTGTGTGTGCTTCAGCAGTGTGCAAAACCCTCATGCTGAAAGTCAGGAACTGACCCCCCAGTCAACTATTTGGTAGCCCCTTCCCCTGCCTTTTCTTAAATAGACTTTTTACTTTTAAATGTAAAACATTTTAAAAATGTAGATATCAGCCAGTGGTCCCAGAGCTAATAAATTGTACCTCCTAACTCCCTTCCTCACATTACATCATCTAAAGGCTTGCACAGACTGGGACAAAAAAACCACACAGGTTTTTGTGCACAGATGATTTCAAGCAGTTAGACACGTAAAAAGGAAAAGGGCAGATGTTTGAGTCTCTGAGCACACCCCTAGGTTGCTAAAACATAAAAAGGTCGTAATTGTCTGATCAAAGAGTGGAATAAGATCCTCTTTTTGGAAGGACTTCTATTGGGAAGCCAAAACACCAGAGAAAACCAATCTTTTTGCCTTAGAGCATACTGAGCACGCTGAGCTGGACTAACTGCTGTGTTAAACTGACTCAGTAGAAGCAGGATTGATTTGGCAACAGAAATAGAGAGATTTCCTGAAAGCAGCAGGTGAAGCTCTGCTGGGAAGCCCACCTGCATGCTTACCCCAGCAATATAGCTGCCTGTGGCTCGGATACAGCTCACAGCAACGCCAATCCCACCCGCTGACTTGGAGATCAGCGCGCACTGCTTGAGAGTGTCGTAGATTCCCTCGATGCTGTCATCCTTCATGCACAGCAGGAAGCAACTGATGGAAACAAATGGCTTTAGCACACCAAGATTAAAAGGAAAAAGGTCTGGAAGTATTTCATCAGGGCTGCAGAAAACACGAGGGTAAACACTGGATCTTTAACGTGCCATGCAAAGGGAAGAAACGAAGCAAAAGCACAGGCTGCAAAGTGGAATGAAGGATGGTTTTAGAAAACATGGTGAGCAGTAGTTGTATCAATGGCAGCTGTGTTATCAGAGCAAAGCATTCTAAAAATCACCAGCTATGTTTGCTACTTGTAGCATGGTTTAGACAGCAATTACCAGGATACATTTTGCAATCTGCAGAAGATGATGCACCTGAGTAACTGTGAAATAAAAGACAGGCATGGAAACACCTCCATGAGCTCTGGAAGCTGACAGACACCTGTGGATTTTTCCCCAAGGATAACACCAGGTACCCAGTTCAATTTGACAGCAGCTTCTCAAAATTTCACAAAACAACACAGAAACTACTGGTTTGAGAAGCTTGCAAGCATTTCTTTTCATTGGAACAGACTCCATCTCCAGAACTTGATTGTCCCCAGGTTATGCAATGAGCAAAGGTGGAAGGCAGAGGTACCTGGACAGCTGAGGCCGGTTGGTGCCTGCGTTGAACAGGGTGGGGGAGGCGTGTGTGAACCACCTCTCGGACAGCAGATTGTAGGTTTCGATGGCAGCATCAATGTCATTTTTGTGGATCCCCACTGAGACCCTCATCAACATGTGCTGAGGCCGCTCAGCAACTGAACACAGAGAGCAAAGGGGTCAGTGGGACCTGATGAGTGCAGGTAGGCACAGAGGTGACAGCAACAAACACGGGCAGTGGCCACTCGAGAGACACAGAACCACAGAATAACTCAGGTTGGAAGGAACCTCAGGTTTACCCCTGTGCTGGGCACTGGTGAGGCCACAGCTCGAGTGCTGGGTTCAGTGTTGGGCCCCTGACTCCAAGCAGGACCTGGAGGTGCTGGAGCGTGTCCAGAGAAGGGAACGGAGCTGGGGAAGGGTCTGGAGCACAAGTGTGCTGAGTTCCCGGCTGAGGGAACTGGGGGTGTTGAGCCTGGAGAGAAGGAGGCTGAGGGGAGACCTTCTGGATCTGTCCAAGTCCCTTGGAGGAGGGTGGAGAGAGGTGGGGGTGGGTCTGTCCAACCAAGGACCAAGGGACAGGACAAGAGGAAATGGGCTCCAGTTGTGGCCAGGGCAGTTGAGATGGGATGTGAGGAAGAATTTCTTTGCTGAAAGGGTTCTGAGGCATTGGAAGGGGTTGCCCAGGGCAGTGGTGGAGTCCCCATCCCTGGAGGGATTGAAGAGTCGTGTGGACACAGTGCTGAGGGACAGGGGTCAGTGGGGACTGGGCAGTGTTGGGTTCATGGTTGGACTCCAGGAGCTCAAAGGGCTTTTCCAGTCCAGGACATTCTGTGATTCTGAGGTCTCTAGTCCAACCTCCTGGACAAAGCAGAGCCAGCTAAGAGAATCACACTTGAAGCTGACACAGACAGTTCTTACCTTTGGAGTTGATTTTCAGCAAGTAGGAGCGTTCCAGAGTCTGAAAACAGAGAATGCATTTTAGCAGATGTGCAGATTTCAGTTTAAGGAAAAAATCCCATTAACTCCAAACTCGAGCACCTTCATGTTCCTTAACCCATGCTGCAAGAGAAGCAGCAGCCCTGCACTCCTCCTCTCGTCAATGGCACAGGATATTGGGTGACTAATGACTACAAAAACTGTGAGTCCACTGCAAGAGTCCAGCATGGAGCACTCTCTGCTCTGGGTTACGAGTGGGAGTGGAGCACGCAGCCACGCAGCCACAAGGTTCAACAGGACTTTTCAACAGGTTGCCCAAGGAAATTGTGGCTGCTCCTCCCTGGAAGTGTTCTGGGCCAGGTTGGCTGAGGCTTTGAGCAACCTGGTCTAGTGGAAGGTGTCCCTGCTGCTGGCAGGGGGGTTGGGACTGGAGGAGCTTTATGGTCCCTCCCAACCCAAACCATTCTATGATTCTATGATTCAACTCAGTGAGTTAAGGCTCAAAGACAAGCGAGTGCTTGCACTCCACAACTCCATCCCTCCTTGAGGTACTCACTGTAAGTTCTACTGTGATACTGCTCTCACAGATTCCCAGAACCACCTCAACTGGAAAAGACCTTTAAGATCTGCTCTTCAAACACAGGAGTTGTTTCCTCATTGCAAACTACTCCCCCAAACCAGAAGGCACCACAGCAGGCGTGCTGAGGGAAACTTGAGGCAAAGACACCCAGTTCTTACAGATTCACCAGGACCATGTGAAATACCCCCTGCTATGGAACAGCCAAACACTCCCTGCTAACCCCCCCTGAGCCCTGAAACAACTCAGCAAAGAGCAGCCTGCTATGAGGGGAGCAGAAGCAGCAGATGGTGGGGGGACAGGAGACTGGACTAGTTGTGGGGGAGATGCTCAGCAGCATGGAAGACAACAAATGCATGGGATGACACATGGAGAACAACTGCTACACAAAACAGTGGGGAACACCAAAAAGCCCTTTTTTGGTTTATTAAGAATCAGATTGTTTCCTTGAGGAATGGCACGAGCTGGGAAGCTTTCAACAACATTCAGTGCTTCCTGCTGCGAAACAGTTAGAGCCTGACAGTTAAAATATCACAGCAGCCAAGGGCACACAAGGAAGCCAAGAAGAGAGTACATGACTCATCCTGCTGGGCAACTGCTTTGTGCAGGTACTCTCTGTTTTTTCTTCACAAGCCCACTAATGTCCCACCTACTCCAGTGCCCTCCTTGCCCAAATCTAGATGATTCTGTGAATATTCCCGTCCTTCCCGAAAGGCTCAGCTCCATCACAGCATCAAAACAACAGTCTTCATCCTCCTGAGTCAAGTGCCTTTTACCTTAAAGCCAAAGTAGTTGTAGGAGAAGTCTCTGTCATAGATAATGGCAGAATTCAGGCGCTGAGAGGGAAATGAGAGAGAGAAATTTACATTTACAATCAGATATTTTGTGCCTCCCATTAAGGTACAACAATGCTAGGACTGTTTGGCATTCCTGGCCTCAGAAGTCCAGTGAAACAGACACCAGATCAGAGGGAGTCAGGAAGGGAAAGGCACTTTCCCTGACACAACAAATGCAGTTTTAGCATTACCTCTTTTCCAAGTACACCTCACAATTGTTGGCTGCATTTTACTGAAGTTTAACTGGACACTAAGAAACACAAGATAGAATCAAAATACCCACGTGAGTTCCCCACAGGAACACAGACCTGGAACCACTTGAAATCAGAAACCAAACCTCACCTCTCCCTTCTGTGCACACAAAGCAGATTGCTGCATCAAAAAGTACTTTTTCTCAAATCAATTAGTTGTGCTGATCATGACTAGAGGAAGTCCAAGAGAAAAGATTCTACTACAGAAACATCCTTACATGAAGGAAATTCCTACATCCTCTCTTTTAAACTCCCCAGAACAGAGCAGTTATCACCTGCACTGGGTTCTGCATTGGCTTTTTGTCCTAAAACAGACACACCTTACTTAAAAATAATAATTAAAAACCATATAAATGAGTTCACTGAATTTTTAAAACCTAGAAGTGAAAAGAAAATAAGAATGTTCCATACATCTTTGTTGGCCAAGACGATGTCCAGAGTTTCCTTGGAGATCATTGGTGAGTGCTTCCCGTTGTGAGGGTTTATGTAATTGTAGAGATCATCCATCACATCTACAACAGAAAGGGAGTTAAAAGGAAGGACATCCACAGACCTATGCACACATCATCAGTCACTTGTTCTCAAGGATTTAACAGGCAGGACCACCCATCCCCTACCAACACCCTCCAGCCCTACAAACACACCATTTTTCTTCCTCCTGCTCAGTACTGTCACTGATCTGTCAGCCTGGAAACTCCACTTCTCTTACAATGGTTTTTATAGCATTTAGAACATGTAATAAATGGGAAAGTGGGTGCAGCCTCATTCCAGTCAGTTATATTTTCCATCAATCTATTTATACAGATCCTTTGCACAAAACAAGCAATTTTATTTCCCTGTGACACGCCCAAACTCCTGTTTTTCATCTCCATGGCATTTTTACTTAGCCTGGGTACTCAGTAACTTCTGCTGAAGAAAGAGATTTCCATATTTATACCCTCTAAAACTCCTACTCCCTTTGTGACTAACTGCTCCCCAAGTGCCCCCACAGAGCCTCACCACTGAAGACTTTCTTGGTTTCTTTGTGCAGGTTGGACACAGCGATCCTGGCTGCCAGGATGGCGTAGTCAGGGTGCTTGGTGGTCAGGGTGGCGGCCGTTTCAGCAGCCAGCGTGTCCAGTTCCACCGTTGTCACACCACTGTACAGCCCCTGAATCACCTTCATGGTGATCTGGGCCTGAAAAAGGAAGATTCTGGAGGTGAGTCTGTTGTTGGGGGGAAAAAAATCCTGATGTTTCAACCATGGTAAGGTACTGTAAGCAGTCCTGTGCACTCTGCTTGAATAGAAAAGCAAATTGAGATATCAAGTGCTCTTGGTGAAGCATTGACTCCTAAAATCATAGAGTAACAGTGGAGCAGAAGGGAGAGCAAGGACAGAGTGAAGAAAGCAGAAACTGTCTGTCTGGAATCATGAAGAGTTTTTTTCTCTGCAGACACCTTTCTAAAGGGTAGAACAGAGCAGCAGGAAAGTTCACAGGGAGAAAAGTCAGACTGAAACAGAACTTGCTTGGAAGCTTTGAAACTCCAAATGAAGCTCAAATTTATAAATGAGATAAATAATTTATAAATTTATGCCTGATGAGACATGGAGGCCAGGTTGGGTGAGGCTTTGAGCAACCTGGTCTAGGGGAAGGTGTCCCTGCTGCTGGCAGGGGGGTTGGGACTGGAGGAGATTTAAGGTCCCTTCCCACCCAAACCATTCTATGGAAGTGCTACACTTCAAATAATTTCATAAGAGCAAAAAATCTCAACCATGGAAGGATCCAGTGGCTTTCACTTCAGGGCTTCACCTAATCTTCACCTGCCAGTTGGGACCTTTTGTGGGAAAAGACTTTTGCACCAACCATCTCTGAAGTGTTTTCTGCTTTTCCCTCAAGCTTTTAGCACTGATCACTACAGGAAGGAGCACACTCGACACTGGAGAAGAGAGCTCTGATCTAACACAGCCCACAAAACCCAGACAGGCAATTTTTAAACCTTCCTCTCTGAAAATAAGTAATCAGGATGGGGGTTTTTAATATTGGAGTTAGTATTGAAGACCCAAGTCCAAAAGGAGAACCTCAATTCCAAGATGTCACACACCACTGCAGAACACCCAATATTAGCTCTGTTAATAGGACAGGGGCATGAAGAGTTGGGAGGACCAGAAAACTTCCTCTGTTCCCATCATCAGCTTCCCATGTCACTGAGATCACATCAGTCTCTTTGTGTTTCAGTAACCAAGTCACCAGTGCTCCTCCTCCTGCTCTCCAATGACAGCTGAAGAACACTTTTTGGTACAGAATGAATGTCAAACATTTTATAGATGCAACATAAGAGGTGAAAATGGGTCATGAGGTCTTGGAGATGGGAAGAACCTAAGCTGGAAACTCCAGAGGAACAGACTGGGGGTCCACATCTGCATAAAAACCTCACAGAGATCAGTGGATCTGTGAGGGAGTGGTCCCCTGCACAGGCTTTGGAAGGAGAAGCTTACACAAGTGGGATCAATGTGCACCCAAAATCCTACACAGCTCAAAAAAAACAAAGTAGGGAGATGTTAATGACAGGAGGGTTCTGGCAGACAGAAAAGGCACCTTGTTTAATTAACAGAGGACCAAGAGCTACTTTCTGTGTAGTACTGCTCAAGCTTTGCAGACTGAAATTGAGAGCACTCTACCAAAACCAAAATACTGAGTTGGAGCAACCAACAACTCTTTTTTTATAAGCACAAGAAGCTCAATGGCTTCACCCACGTTTGAGGTAAAAGCAATTTACAACAGGTAAACTGATTTTCTCCCACCACAGTCTCAAACTTGATATCTGTGAAGGAAAAAACAAAATGTAGAACACAAGCAATCAGAAGAAACACATCAGGAGTGATTTTCCCACGAGCTCCTGCAGAGGAGCACCGCTGTGCTCGGCTTTTGCCACGGGGAGTAACGGGGTAACCCCAGCTCACTGAGATCAGGAGGGGCAGAGAAGGGGGCAGCAGGGAAAGGGACAGACTCACAGGGTCGACAAAGTCAGCGTTGAGCCCGTAGCAGAGCTTCTGGATGCGCGAGGTGATCTTGTCGAACATGACCCGCTCCTGGCGCCCATCTGTGAGGAGAGGTTATTGCCACAGCAGCTCTGGGAGCACGAAAGAACCAGCTCCTCACCCAGGGAGCCAACCCTCCTCTGGGGGAACCTGGGGTGGGAATCCCCAAGGATCCCCTGTCCAGGTTCTCTGTCAGGCCCAAGGAGAAGGGAGGGTACCCCTCCACCCCGGCAGGTTCTCCCTGCAGATGGGATCCCTCGCTCAGAGGAGCAGGTCTCCATAGGGTAAAGAAAGAAAACCAAGGGGCTCCCCCCACTTCAGGAGGGGTGTAAGTACCTGCTGCAGCACCCAGACATCCCCACCCTACACCCAAAACTTTGCATAAACCCACTTCTCAGGATCACTGCTGCAGCTGAGGGCCAGACCGCTCCAAAAGGCTGGGGACCCCGCCCTGCCTGGGGACCCCCCGCTCTGGCCCCTCACTCTCCTTTGATGAAAGGTGTGGGCACCAAGCCCAAAGCTCACTGCCATGGGTGGGGGGTCCCCCAAAACTGAGGGGTCTCATCCCTCACTCTCAGTGTCATGAGAGGAGCTCCTGCCCTCTGGGGTCCCCCCCCCTACAGACAGGGTGCTGCCCCCTCACACTTGGTGCCATGCAAGCTGCCCCCAAGGCAGAGGGGACCCCATCCTTCCACATTTGATGTCATGAGAGACCCCCTCAAAACAGAGGAGGGGCCCCATCTGCTCACTTTAGGTGCGAGGAGAGGGGCCCCCCAAAGCAGAGGGGTCCTGTCCCTCATACCAGATGCCATGAGGGACCCCCCAAAGCAGAGGGGTCCTGTCTCCACACCAGATGCCATGAGGGGGACCCCCCCCAAAGCAGAGGGGTCCCATCCCCTCACACCAGATGCCATGAGAGGGACCCCTCAAAGCAGAAGGGTCCTGTCCCTCATATCAGGTGCCATGAGAGGGACCCCCCAAAGCAGAGGGGTCCCGTCCCCTCACACCAGGTGCCATGAGAAGAACATCTCCCTCCAGAGCAAAGCGGCTGGCCCCATCCCCCCACACTCGGAGCCATGAGCGGGGACCCACCACAAAGGACAGGGGGGACACCCCATCCCCTCCCCCCGGTGCCCGGCCGGTGCCCCCCGGGGCGCTGGGTGCCCCCTCACCTCGCTTCACGACGTGCATGGCGGCGGTCGGGGTCCCGGCGCGATCGGGTCTCTCCACGGCTCCTCAGCGCGCGCTGAGCGCTTCCCGCTCCCGCCAACTGCGCTGACCCCACTGCGCCGCCGTAGCGTCCCGCCCCTCCGGCTGAGGCTGCGGGCGACATCTTAGCTCCGGGCACCGCCTCCTTCTTTACCCCCTTCTCCCGCCGCCACGATTTCGGCGCTGCCTTTCACCGTTAGCGGAGACTCGTCCCTTCCTCCGCCCGCTCCTCTCCCCATCTCCTCCCGGGGAAACACCACCCGGCCAGGGAAGGCCACACCGCTTGCCCGCTCCCAAGATGGCGGCCGCAGCCCGCCTCCCCACGGAGGGACGGGAAAAGGCGGGTCATGGCGGCGCAAGGGCGCGAGCTACGGCGGCCGCCAAGGGACAAACCGGCCTCGTCCTGCGATCCGCAGTGTAGCAATTAACAACGGCAATTAACAATGGCAATTGTAATGACACTAACGCGAGGCCCAGACGGAATATTTAATGTGATCTGAGAGACGAGAGGCGTTCCCGCAGCTCCATGGCCGCCATGGCCCACACAGAATGTCACTCCCCTGGGGCACGGCCCGTACCGTCATGGCGGGCTGGGCGCCAGCATGGCGGCTCTCCTGGCTGTGCTGGGACAGAGTTAATTCCCTCTCCATAGCTGGAAATCGCTGTGTTTGGGTTTCAGGGTGGGATTTGTTATCAGAAGAACGTTGATCAGGTGCTGATGTTTTTAGTTGTTGCTGGAAGTCCAAGGTCGTTGCGTTTTGCCAGTTTGCAAGTGCAAAGGACTGGGGGGGTGGAGCAGTAATTAGCAAACCCCAAATTGGCATCTGGCTCTGCAATGAGATATTCCCTCTCCTGTCCCCCATGGGCAGGACATGAACCAGGGCTGACTGGAAAGCAGGGGGGATTCTTCCAGGATTGTGGTTTCCGGTTCAGGTTTCCTTTTCATTCCTCCTGGATCACTGTCGGTGGGTGGTGAGCAATTGTGCTGTGCATCACTCATTTATATCTATTATTATTATCATTATTATTATTATCATTACTATTTTAATTTCCTTTTCCTCCAATTATTAAATTGCTCTTCTCACAGCCTACAAGTCTCCTGTCCTTTACCCCTCCAGTTCTCTCCCCTATTCCCTGGGAAGGGCGGGGGTGCGAGCAGCTGGGTCGTGTTTGGCTGCTGACCAAGTTAAACCACCACAGCAGCCTGTGTACGGGCACCGCGCCCAGCCCAGCCCTCCCGGGAGGGAGCTGGAGGGGACCTGGCACCCTGTGAAGAGAAAAAACCCCAGGGGACACACAGTCCCTGAAGAGCTCTGAAAGCCGGGACTGGGGGACACTGGGCTGCCATCCCAGACTGGATTGGGTGGGAAGGGACCTCAAAGCTCCTCCAGTCCCAACCCCCCTGCCAGCAGCAGGGACACCTTCCACTAGACCAGGTTGCTCAAAGCCTCATCCAACCTGGCCCAGAACACTTCCATGGAGGAGCAGCCACAGCTTCTCTGGCCAACCTGGGCCAGGGTCTCACCACCCTCACAGGAAAGAATTTCTTCCTCATGTCTAATCTAAACCTCCCCTCTGCCAGTTTGAAGCCAGGGCAGAGGGTGCTGCAGCTGAGAGTGACATGAAGGGCACACATCCCACCACAAAGACCTTTTGTCCAGGCCAGGCTCATGGGCAGCAGCACCCAAAGCGCTGCTGAGATCAATGCACATGATCCAACGCCAGGAGCAGAGGCCATGGCAGGAAGATGTGGCAGGGGAGGGGGAGCTTGGCCATGAGGAAAAGGTTCTTGAGGCAGAGGGTGGTGGAGCACTAGCACAGGCTCCCCAGGGAGGTGCTGATGGCCCCAAGCCTGACAAGATTCCAGCAGCATTTGGCCAAGGCCCTCAGGGACATGGTGTGAATGTTGGGACTGTCCTGTGCAGGGACAGGAGTTGGACTCCATCATCCTGGTGGGTCCCTCCCAGCTCACAACACTCTGTGATTCTACGAAAAAGAAGCAGCTCCTCTGCTAAACTGCTCTGAACCTCTTAGAAACCAGCAGCCAACCAGCAGCTGCAGCACTTGTGAGTCTGAGTGGTGTGATACCATCTCGTGTTATTGTTCACAGCACCTTCCTGTTCTGCCCAGAGCCTGGGAAGTGCCTCTCCCCCCCCCAGAAGCACCCCCACCCCCAGGGCACCGTGCTGAGCAGTTTAACATCACCCGGGGTCACCTCTGCCAGTGGGAAGTGGCAGCAGAGGCCAATGCAGCACCATGAGAGCATCATCACCCAACGTGAGGTCACCCTCGGCTGAGCCTGACCCTGGGGGTCTCACATCCCAGGGGCTTTGGTGGCACAAAGTGCCTGGGAAATTCAGTTACTTGTTCCTTCTGGTGGGACCGCTGTCACTTCCCACATGAGGGTGTTGGTTCCATTCAGACTCAGAGTGAACTTGGCAGTTGCTGGATCCTCAGCTCCAAGGTTTGCTTTGAAGGTGCCCAGTGCTCCAGAGCCAAGCAGGAGCACTGCACAGGGGCTGACAGCCCAAAGAGCTCTCGTCTCCAAGATGTGACCCAGGGAATTTTTGGAACTGATCAGGAAGTGGGGATGAATTTGGGGTTGTGTCTCTATTTTACTGGAAAAAGTCCTGCAGAAGGAAGAAGCTTGGCATGTAGATCCACCTGGATCCTGAGCTGTGCCCATGGATCTTTGTCCTCGTGTTCTGCTTTGTGTTTTAACCACTCTCCTGTGAGCAGGACAGTGGCAGGTGGAGCAGTTGTTTCATGTTCTGAGGACGTGACTGCAGGTGGTGGGTTCAACTGCTGCAGAGGAGGAGCAGCCTCCTCCCCTCCAGCACGGCTGTGGTGAGATCAGAATGACCACGACAAACCCCTGGGAGGTTTGGAAGGAAATGCAGCAAGAAACCCAAACTTCCTGGGGCTGCACAAATACTTCACCCCCCCAGCTCTGAGCCATGGTGGCTGGAGCGGAGCAGCTGTGCTGGCAGGTCCCTCTGGTTCATCCTCTGCTGGTTTCCACAGGGAAATGTTCTCTGTCAGAACCAGCTGCTTTGTTCAAGCTGCCAGAGCCACCAGCGCGCGGCTGCAGAGGACACTGAGCCCTTCCCAGCCGGGAACCAAGCGCTGAGCTGGGACAGCGCTCAAAACTGAATCAAAGTCACCTCAGGACCTTATATTCACACAATGTGAAGCCATGGAACGAAGGTTCTGCTCCTGCCATGGCTCAAGGGGACAGACATAGCAAGGCAAGCGTGGCTGCCACCTCTTGCCCACCTGTGTTACCCAGTATGAGCCTGTGCATGAGCCCACCACCCTGCCGTGCTCTGCAGGGAGCCCAGGATGCTGGAGCAGCAGAGATTTGCATCTTACCTCGCTCCAGAGCTGACATGCTGAGTGACATCCTGGTGCCAACCCCTCTTCTGGGCCAAGGGAGGTCCAGCCTCACCTTCAGTTGCTCCAAGGAAGGTTTAGGTTGGATATTAGGAAAAGATTCTTCACTGAGAGGGTTGTCAAGCACTGGAACAGGCTGCCCAGGGCAGTGGTGGGGTCCCCATCCCTGGAGGGATTTAAAGGACAGGTAGATGTGGTACTTGGGGACGTGCTTTAGAGGTGAACTTGGAGTGCTGGGTTTATGGTTGGACCAGATGATCATAATGGTCTTTTCCAACCAAACTCTTCTATGATTCAGCAAGGAACAGAGTTCAGGCCTCTTCCAAAGCAGCCATTGATGCTGCTGCTGCTGATGTATCTGACTGTGTAGCTGGTAAAGCTGGACCAGTCTGGAGTTCACATCTTCCCTTGGGAGGAGAGGATTCACACTCGTGCTCCCCACCACCCAGGGAGCACTGTCCCAGGCAGGCTGCCAGTGTCCTCAGGAAGGAGGTTCCCTCTGGTTCTCCTGATGACAACCTCTGTTTTTCCCACTCCTGCTGGTCTGTGCTGTGTGCTTGTAGGTCACACGCTGGACTGAGCCCTGAGAAGACATCCTGAAGATCTGGACAGTGCTTCCAGGCTGCCCAGCTGGCTGTGCTCCTGGTGCCAGTGGAAGGTTGCTGGGCTTGAGGAACATTTCTGGCCAAAGCAGGGGAAGCCATGAGAGTGAGGTGGAGGCTCTTGAGTCATGTGCTGAACTGCACAGAGGTATCTCAACCTGCCAGGGATGAGGGGCTGGGCTGCTCTGTGACTCTGGCTCTGGGGGCCTCTGGGCTACAGTGGAAGTTGTTGAGTATCTTGGGTATCTTGAGGGTTTCTTACAGGATCCGGTCTGTGAGGAGAAAATACAGATGGAAGAGCCAAATCCTTCACCTCCCGGTTGTTTTGTGTGTCCTAGCACACCATGCTGGTTCCCCAGCTCTGATTACTGGTCCCTCAGTTGCCCTGGGACAGCTGTGTGCAAAGCTCTACCAGAAACAAGAGCACCAGAATTACCCAAGTTAAAACATCTCTTCCAGAATTACCCAAGTTAAAACATCTCCTCCATTCCCTTCTCTTGGGTGGAATTCCAGCTGATTTCTTGACCCAGAGACATCTGCAGAAATGCTGTTCATTTGAAGAGCCTGCTTGGTTTTGGTTGTCTCTCTTGCAAGGTCTGGGACTTGCACTGCCCCAGGAGCGTGGCAGTGCTCTGGCAGATGGCATGAGATGAAGGTGACCGCAGTCACCACGCAGAGTGACGCCTTCTTCCTTTGGTTTCCTCCCGTGATCAGCTTCCCTTTTGTTCATGACTCAGATTCGGCTGCAGTCACCCCACCAAGACTTGATGCAGCCTTCAGAGGGGGTCACAGCTTCCTGGCTCACCGGGCACTTCAGGACCCATCCCCACCTGCAAGTGTCCTCAGTTGATTCTGCCTAATGTGTATTTAAAATCTGTTCACTTCCCCACCCTCCCTGCTGAGGTGCTGGGGGACAGTCCTGCTTCAGGGAGTGTTTCCTGCTTCCGAGGAGCCTGCTCTGTTCAGAGGTTGGAGGCAGCCGGCTCCAGACGCAGCGTGGTGGCAATGGCCAAAGAGAGGCAGGGCCGGTGCCTCAGCCGTGGAAAAAAACCACGTAACACCCAGAGAGAGGAGCTGGTGAGCAGCAGAGGATCGGGGATCTCACCCTGGAAGGTGCAGGGGAGGGAGGTGGGATGATGATGACTCAGTGGCTGGAAGGGGGGAGCTGCAGGAGGAATCCTGATCTCACAGAGCTCACGGTTTGCAGCTGAGCTCTTTCAGCGGCTGCTGCTGAGGCCGAGCCCGTGCGGGGGCGGCCGCGCTCTGTCTCCCCACAAACCCCCCCACTGTTTCTGCTCTGACTGCCTGGTGGGCCCAGAGAACGGGCAGGAGAGTGCAGACACGAACTGGGAACACTGGGTGACAGCAGTGGGTGTTTCGGGGGACGCAGCCGGCAAAGATACCCTGGAAATCACAGAACTGTTGGCTGGAAACCACCTTTGAGAGCATCGAGTCCAACCATGAACCCAACACTGCCCAGTCCCCACTGACCCCTGTCCCTCAGCACTGTGTCTACACGACTCTTCAATCCCTCCAGGGATGGGGACTCCACCACTGCCCTGGGCAACCCCTTCCAATGCCTCAGAACCCTTTCAGCAAAGAAATTCTTCCTCACATCCCATCTCAACTGCCCTGGCCACAACTGGAGCCCATTTCCTCTTGTCCTGGCCCTTGGTCCTTGGTGGAACAGACCCACCCCCACCTCTCTGCACCCTCCTCCAAGGGACTTGGACAGAGCCAGAAGGTCTCCCCTCAGCCTCCTTCTCTCCAGGCTCAGCACCCCCAGTTCCCTCAGCCGGGAACTCAGCACACTTGTGCTCCAGACCCTTCCCCAGCTCCGGTCCCTTCTCTGGACACGCTCCAGCACCTCCAGGTCCTTCTTGGAATAGAGAGGTGGGGGTCGGTCTGTTCAACCTGAAAGAACCTGAAAGGGTTCTGAGGCATTGGAAGGGGTTGCCCAGGGCAGTGGTGGAGTCCCCATCCCTGGAGGGATTGAAGAGTCGTGTAGACACAGTGCTGAGGGACAGGGGTCAGTGGGGACTGGGCAGTGTTGGGTTCATGGTTGTACCCCAGGAGCTCAAAGGGCTTTTCCAACCCAGGTGATTCCATGATTCCTCTCTCAATTCACTACTGTCCTTGTTCAACATGTTAGGAGATCATTTTTGGGTTGTTTTGCTTATAGGGATGACACAATTCTGGGGTGTAAATCTGGTATTTACCTTAAAAAATGTTGGTTTCTCTGTGTGTCATTTACTGGATTTATATCAAATATCTCTAAACAAAGAAAAATCTCCATTTACTGCCATAAAACCAGCGGGCTGGGCTGGCCCAGCAGCCTGGGGCAGGGTCCTGCTGTGTCCTCCCTGCGTACCGGTGGCCTGATGTCCCCGTCCTGCCTGGCTCCGGGTCCCGTATCGTGGGGTCTCATCCTGCTGCCCACCGTGGGCTCAGCACCGCCTGTCCGGGGTGACAACGTCCCGCTGGCCTCGGCTGCAGGAGCTGAGGTTGCCCTGGGCCAGGTCAGCAGCTGGTTCTGTGCTGGGGACGCTGAGGGGCCACAGGGAGGTGCTTTAACCCCGATCCCAGTGTCCGTCTGTCCTTCCTGCACCAACTCTCCAGCCCAGCACTGGGGCAGCCGCCTTCTCCCCATGCTCCCACAGGTGACATATGGGTGATGTACAGGTGATGTACAGGTGTGGGTGATGTACAGGTGTGGGTGATGTACAGGTGACATATGGGTGATGTACAGGTGATGTACAGGTGATGTAGGTGTGATGTGTGGGTGATGTACAGGTGTTATACAGGCGTGGGTGATGTACAGGTGACGTACAGGTGATATCTGGGTGATGTTCAGCTCCACAGCTGTGTTGGTGGGACGAGGCTGTTCGCCCCCAGCAGCAGAAATGGAGCAGCACCAGCAGCTCGTACCACAGCCCAGCACCACACCAGGCAGCACGAGGTTAATTTTGGTGCTGAGCAGAAGGGCCTGATCCAGACCCAGCAGGTAAGGACGCTGCTCACAGCATGGGGGGCAGGTGAGGGACAGCCAGGGTGTCTGCCTGTCCCTGCTGGGGACCCTGGCACTGTCCCCAGGGAGCCCCCTGCCACCAGCAGGCACCCACTGCCCTGACCCCCCCAGCTGGGACCCCAGCTCTGAAGCCTGGAGAGGTTGGAAGGAGAGAGCAGCAGGCAGACACGGGCTGGTAAAATAGACTACATGCTTTATTGGACTGAAAAGTTTTATGAAATGAACCCCCCCCACCCCCAAAATAAAATAAACTTAACCCAAATCCGGAGCTGGCAGATGCAGCAGTTGCGCTTGGTGGATCCCCAACCCCTTCTCCAGAAGCATTGACAGGTCTCCAAAGCAGCACCGCCAGCCCCCGGCTCCCGCCCGGGCAGCCCCCGCTCGCAGGGCACCCGTGGGGTGGCCCCAGTGATGGGGGGCCGGGCGCCGTGTCCCCCGTCCCCACACCTCGGGGGAATGCAGGCACTTACAGTGAGAGGAATTTTTCACCTATCTCCAAGCAACAGTGTCCCTGTCACCTACCCCCTGGGGGCCACAGAACTCCTGTGCAGCCCTTCTGGCTCCTCAACACACCTCGAGGTGACTCTGGCGTAAAGCAAAGCCCCGGGGGGCCTTCAGCATCCCACCCTGCCTCCTCTTCCTCCCCTGCCAGATGTGTACCCACCTCTGCCCTCAGCAGGTGAAGCAGCTGGGGTGGCCCCAGGACGTGTTGGATGGTGGCACCGGGGGCTTGGGAGGGAGCAGGTGGTGGGACAGGGACCCCCAGCTCGGTGGAGAGCTCCAGGGGGTCACGTCGTGCTGGGCAGCAGCCTCGAGGGATGTGGGTGAGTGGGTGGGGGCCCCTCTGGCTGCCCCAGCGCTGGGTGCTGTGGGCTGGGAGTGCAGAGCTGAGCCTGGGGGAGCAGCCTGGGACAGAGCCAGGGTCAACCTGGGATGGAAGAAGGGCCAGCCTGGGGGACAGTCTCACCCCTGGGGGACAGTCTCACCCCTGGGGACAGGCTCAGCCCTGGGGCTGGAGCAAGGTTGATCCTGGGATGGAGCAAGACTCAGCCCTGGGACAGGGACAGTCTCATCCCTGGAGACAGGCTCAGCCCACGATGGAGCAAGGCTCAGCACTGGGGACAGGCTCACCCCAGGGACAGGCTCACCCCCAGGGACAGGCTCACCCCCAGGAACAGGCTCGCCCCAGGACGGAGCAGTGCCCACCCCACAGTCGCTGCCCGGAGCCGGGGTCTCCCTCCCAGCAGCCCAGGCTGTGAGGGGGAAGCGTGGGGGTCTGGGGGCTCTGAGCAGCTGGTGTGACCCACAGCCTGGCGAGGGGGGACGGGAGAGCCCCGAGCCCCGGGCAGCGGCGTGGCTGGACTGAGAGCTGCTGCGGGCTGTGCTGGCACCGAAGGGTGGCAGGACCCGAGCCAGGGGCTGGCACAGCCAGGCAGAGCCCGGCTCCAGCTGAGCCCCCTCCATCCCCACTGCATCCCCTCAGGGAGGGGACAGAGCCCCAGCACCCTGCCGAGGGCACGCCTGGAGCCAGGAGAGGGGAAGGACATTTTCAAGGTGACAGCCTGTCTGTCCCCGGCCAAGGAGAGCCCTGCTGTGCCCTGCTCCCTGCCTGGGGCCGTGACAAAAGGGGCATGGGGACAGGGGACAGGCCCCACACCCAGAGCCACCTCCTCTTAGGGAGGACATGGTGGCTGGACCCTCAGGGACAGCCCTTCCCTGGGTGCCCCTCCATCACCAGGGTCCCTGCTCCTTGCCCCACTGAGCCGGGTCCCCAGGGGGTTCAGTGGAGCTGCCTCCAGCCCCGCTCCCCTGGGCAGGTCCAGAGCCCAAGGAGAGCACCAGGGAAGTCAAGATGGGAGCACCCACGGGCTCCTCCAGCCCAGAGCAGCCACCCCAGCATCTGACCCTGCACCGCGTACAGACACGGTGCTGCTCTGGCAGCCCCCAGCCCAGCACACACCCCCAGCAGTGCCATGGCTGGGGGGACAGAGAGGCTGGGGAGGTGACCCTGTCCCACCACACACCCCCAGCAGTGCCATGGCTGGTGGGACAGAGCAGCTGGGGAGGTGACCCCATCCCACCACACACCCCCAGCAGTGCCATGGCTGGTGGGACAGAGCAGCTGGGGAGGTGACCCTGTCCCACCACACACCCCCAGCAGTGCCATGGCTGGTGGGACAGAGCAGCTGGGGAGGTGACCCTGTCCCACCACACACCTCCAGCAGTGCCATGGCTGGTGGGACAGAGCAGCTGGGGAGGTGACCCCGTCCCACCACACACCCCCAGCAGTGCCATGGCTGGTGGGACAGAGCAGCTGGGGAGGTGACCCCATCCCACCACACAGCCCCAGCAGTGCCATGGCTGGTGGGACAGAGAGGCTGGGGAGGTGACCCTGTCCCACCACAGAAACCCAATGGGGAGCAGGTGACAAGAGCTCCTGGATGCAGAAGTACCGGCAAGGGCAGAGCCCTCCCTCGCGAGGGCGTTTGAGGGGCTCCTGCGTATCAAGAGCCCACACCAGGGATTTCCCCTCCCAACACCCGAGCGATGGGGCCGGGGGGTACAAAAGTGACTCGTGGAACGAGAAGGGCTGTGGTGAGAGCTCACCCCAACACTGCACCGGCGTCACCCCAAGCGACCGGCCCCGCTCCGTGTGCTCCCGACAAGCTCCCACCACCCCGACCTTCCAGACAGCCTGTGCAAAGAGTTGTTAAGAGAAGAACCGGAAAAAATAATAATAATAAAAAAATAAAACAACATAAAAAAAGAATAAAACCACATTGAAACCAAACCCAAACGCCGTGAGGCTGAGCAGGGGCAGGGGTAACTGGAAGCCATGCACAGCAAAGCCAGGGACCGCGGAGGGGAGAACGGGCGCTGCTCACTTCGGGGGGAGCCCTCGTCGTCGTCTTTGTTTGTTTGTTTTTCTCAGAGATCAGGAAATAAATAAGTTTAAATAGCTCCTCCCGCTGCCGGTGCTGGGTGAGGTGACTCGGGACGGAGGGTGCGCAGGGGAGGGCAGCGGGTGCTGGCCAGCACCCAGCCCCGTGGGGTCGGGGTCGGGGGTCTCGCTGCGTTCCCGCTGCACGGCCGGTCCCAGCGGGTCACGCTCCTGGGTGGGTTTCCTCTTCCCCCCCCCTCCTCTCTTTACTTCTTGGGCTTCTTGAAGATCTTTAGGGGGAACTTTTTCTTGCTCTGGCCGAGGTCAACCTCATCGCCTGTCAAGCTGCTGTCCTCGTCCCCCGGGCTCTTCTTGGCAGCCAGCTGCGGGATGCGGGTGCTCTTGGTGCTGCTGGGCCGGCAGTCAGAGATGGGGGAGGGGGTGTCGGGGTCGGTGGAGCTGGGGCTGTGGGACCGGGAGGAATCCGAGTGGCTGTGCTTGCCGGCTGTCGGGTGGCTGATCTCCCCCAGGCTGGAGGACTTCTCCATGCCGTGATTCACCATCATCATCTTCTTCATCACCATGGGGCTCTCGGGCAGCCGCTCCGGCAAAGCCCCCAGAGCGGAGGGATCCGCCTGCCTGCTGCCGCCGTTGGGGGTGGGCGCGCCGATGGCAGGGTGGCCGGGGACAACCTCCTCGATGGACCTGGTCAGCAGGTTGGGCCGGGCAGCCAGCAGCTTGGGCGCCGAGCTGGAGATACGCTGGTGGTCGCTCAGGTGCGGGATGGAGGAGTCGGAGTCGCAGCGAGTTAAGTCTCTGGGGGGTGAAGAGGGCGGAGGGGAGAGAGAGGGGGTCAGTGCCGCTGGCCCACGGCCCGGGGGACGCGTGGCCGAGCCCGTGCACACGGATGAAGCAGCTGAGGGGGGACAGGGTGGGACAGGAACCCCCCGAGGCAGCCCCGGCGCCTTGCAGCGAGCCCCCGGGACGCCCGGCCCGCTCCCACCACCTCCCCCGTGGTTCTGCTCCGCCACACGAGGGCACGACTGGGATGGGCACCCCCAGGGACAGGGGACTCATCCAGCCTGGTGCCAGCTCCCCAGCCCACGGGGCAAGGCGATGCCCACCACGGGCAGGGCTGCTCTGAGCCCCCCTGCAAGCGCAGCCCCTCGCCCCAGCCCGGGCTCAGGGGAGCTGGAGCAGGAGCCAGGACGCCGCTCGGCTCAGCCCAGTGCCGTGGGGAACCCGAGAACCTCCCACAGGGATCCATGTCCTGGTCCCCATGGCACCAGCAAGTGCTCAGCCCTGAGCTCATGGGTGCAAAGGCTCTGGTGGCTCTGGTGACCCTCACCCAGGTGGGCCTGGCTGGCACCCCTGGGCTCTGTCCTGAGCCAACAGCTCCCACCCACTCCCGGAAAAAGGAGCCTGCCATCCCGCTTCTCTGCCATGGATCCCAGTGGGAGCTGGACCAGGGAGCTCAGGGCACAGCCCAGGGCCCCGGGGAGCTGGTGCAGCTCCAAGAGCCGATGCCCTTCCAGCAGCAGGACCAGAGGCAACGTCCTCAGAGGGTTCCTCTGCGCTTGCCCAGCTCACACCGGGCTCTGCGTGCCCACTTTGCCCCCCGAGCCGCCAGCCCTGGGACAGAAAAGGCCAGATTGACCCTGTTCCCCTTTTCCTGGGTTGGCTGGTGCCAACCTCTAATGCCAGAGGAGCCACTAGAGGTTGGGTGTCCCCGTGCCAAGCCGTGCCGTGCCGTGCTGCCGCAGACCCTCCGCTCTGCTGCACAGGGGTTTGTGCCCCCGGCCCGGTGCCCACTCCTGATGGCACTGCCTGTGACCCCAGCAGCTCCCAGATCCTTTCTGGAGTGGAGAGTGGGAGGTAGGAGGACAGGAGGATTGGGAAGTGGCAGCTCACTGCTTCCAGCTGGGATCCCCAGATGGGTGTGATGCTGCTGTACCCCAGCCCCACATCCCTGCGGTGCCTGCCGAGCCCCCCAGCGTGCCCCCGCAGCTGGACAGAGTAATGGAATCACAGAAGGGTTTGGGTTGGAAGGGACCCTCAAAGGTCACCCAGTCCAACCCCCTGCAGTGAGCAGGGACATCTTCACTAGAGCAGGTTGCTCAGAGCCCCATCAAGCCTGACCTTGAACATCTCCAGGGATGGGGCCTCCACTACCTCTTGGGGCAACCTGTTCCAATGATCCACCACCCTCATATGGAAGAACTTTTTCCTCATATCCAACCTAAATCTGCCCTTTTCTAGTTTAAAGCCATCACCCCTCGTCCTGTTGCCTCGTGCCCTTGGGAACAGTTCTTCCCCAGCTTTCTTAGAGGCACCTTCAGGTACTGGGAGGCCACTGGAAGGTCTCCCTGGAGCCTTCTCTTCTCCAGGCTGAACAGCCCCAACTCTCTCAGCCTGTCCTCACAGCAGAGCTGCTCCAGCCCTGGCATCACCCTCGTGGCCTCCTCTGGACTGGCTCCAACACGTCCATGTCCTTCTTATGTTGAGGGCTCCAAAACTGGACACAGTGCTCCAGGTGAGGTCTCACCAGAGCAGAGTAGAGGGGCAGAATCCCCTCTCTGGACCTGCTGGCCACACTTTGCTTGATGCAGCCCAGGATGCAGTTGGCCTCCTGGGCTGCAGATGCACATTGGTGGCTCATGTCCAGCTTTTCATTCACCACTACCCCAAAGCCCTTTTCCTCAGGGCTGCTTTCCAGCACATCACCCCCAGCCTGTATTGATAACCAGGATTATCCTGTCCCAGGTGCAGGACCCTGCACTTGGCCTTGTTGAACCTCATGAGGTTCACCTGGGCCCACTTCTCCAGCCTGTCCAGGTCCCTCTGGATGGCCTCCCATCCCTCTGGCACAGTGACTGCACAGCGCTGCACTGCTCTGGCTACCACCCAACGCTGCCCTGAGATCCCTGCGGCACGACGGGCGGGGAGGGACAGGGCTGCGGGGGGACCCGGCCCTCGCCTCCAACCCAGGGTGTGAAACACAGAACGGGACCAAGAATGGGGAGAAAGGGAGCACAGAGCAGGAGAAGTGAAAGGGTGGGAGAAGAGACAGCACATGCTCCTAGTTCCTCAGCCCCCGCCGCCCTCCTGCCCTCTGCTCCTGGCACAGACCCACACCACAGCCAAGCCCCAGGATGTGGGCCACTGTGTCCTGCCACACTCAGCACCAAACCTGTCCCCCAGAGCTGGGAAAGCGAATCAGAGTCACAGCCTGGTTTGGGTGGGAAGGGACATTAAAGCTCCTCCAGTCCCAACCCCCCTGCCAGCAGCAGGGACACCTTCCACTAGACCAGGGTGCTCAAAGCCTCATCCAGCCTGGCCCAGAACACTTCCAGGGAGGAGCAGCCACAGCTTCTCTGGACAACCTGGGACAGGGTCTCACCACCTCTAATTCTTCTTCTACAACACCAGCATAAATAAATCAGAGCCTGAGGCAGGAAAACAGAGAAAAGCGACGGCAGCAACAGACCACAAAGTGACTCAGTACAACTGCAGCAGGACAAGGGGCTTGTGAAAGGCAGGAAAGGTTCTCCTCAGACTGCTGCCCTCCATAATGGTGACAAGGCCATTTTCTATCAAAACCCACTGAATAAAGTCAGGTCTTCATTTAACAGCTCCAGAGGACACAAGAAAGATGTGGAGCTGTTGGAGCAGGTCCAGAGGAGAGCCAGGAAGATGTCAGAGGGCTGGAGCACCTCTCTGATGGAGAAAGGCTGAGAGAGCTGGGCTTGTTGAGCTTGGAGAAGAGAAGGCTCCAGGGAGACCTCACTGTGGCCTTCCAGTACCTGAAGGGAGCTCAGAAACAGGAGGGAGAGGGACTTCTGCCATGGGCAGAGAGTGACAGGACAAGGGGAGATGGTTTGAAACTGAGAGAGGGGAGATTTAGGTGAGATATGAGGAGGAAATTTTTCACCCAGAGGGTGGTGAGACCCTGGCCCAGGTTGGGCAGAGAAGCTGTGGCTGCTCCTCCCTGGAAGTGTTCTCAGCCAGGTTGGATGAGGCTTTGAGCAACCTGGTCTAGTGGAAGGTGTCCCTGCTGCTGGCAGGGGGTTGGGACTGGAGGAGCTTTAAGGTCCCTCCCAACCCAAACCAGTCTGGGATTCTGTGACCACATGAAGGAAATGGGCATTCAAACCCTCGAGGATGGCCAGGAGGATACAGCCTGAGATCTGCTGTGAGAGCCCAGCCCTGGGGATTGTCTCATCTCTCACCTTCACAGGAAGAAAACAGCCCCAGGCGCTGCTGGAACAGCCCTGCCTGTCCCACACACACAGCTGAGCCCCATCCCGAGGTCAGCAGCAGGCAGGGAGAGCAGGAACTGAGCAGTTGGGATGGTGTGAAATCCCCAGCTATTCTGAGTGAGCATCTTGGAGAGCATCCAAGGGAGACAACTGCCATGAAACACACCACAGAGCCGCAGGAGCTCCCAGCTCCCGCTGCCACCAGCAGACACCGGGCTCTGCAGACGCTCACCATCACCCGTGGCCCAGAGCTTTCACTGGGGTAACTGGGGCTGGGGCACGGGCAGGCAGGGACACTCAAACTCGATGGGGCTGAACAGGGGAGGATTTCAGAGCCACCTTCTGCACCGATGGCAGCCCCAGAACGTGGAGGGCTCGAGACCTCAGGCTCCAGCTAGGAAATCCAGAAGAAAGATGTAGCTGCAATCACAACTACTCCACTCCAACAGCTCCCTGACAGGAGGGTGCAGAGAGGTGGGGGTGGCTCTATCCAAGCAAGGAGCAAGGGACAGGACAAGAGGAAATGGGCTCCAGTTGTGCCCAGGGCAGTTGAGATGGGATGTGAGGAAGAATTTCTTTGCTGAAAGGGTTCTGAGGCATTGGCAGGGGTTGCCCAGGGCAGTGGTGGAGTCCCCATCCCTGGAGGGATTGCAGAGTCGTGTAGACACAGTGCTGAGGGACAGGGGTCAGTGGGGACTGGGCAGTGTTGGGTTCATGGTTGAACTCGATGAGCTTAAAGGGCTTTTCCCACCTTAATGATTCCATGATTCTTTAGGGCAGTTTGGAGTCTCAGGCTCCTGCTGAACATTTTTTAACACACCTGCAAAGGGGGAGTTGCTGCCAGGCCACTCATTGTGTCACCTTTCAAGAAAGAGTGGCAGAAGCCACAGCATCCACGTGCTGAGCTGCCATCAAGAGAGACGCTGTGAGGATGAGCTGGTGCTCGACACGAGCTTTCAGAAGTTTCTTTCCTCCACAAATACCTGGGAAGTGTCCCCTTTCCACCAAAACAAAGAGAACTTTGGCCACACAGTTTGGTGCTGGCTGCAGAGTGAAGTTCAGGGGAACAGGCTCCATCCAGGCTCTGCTCAGCCACCACCCTACGGGCAGAGGGGAAGGCAGCCAGGCAAAACCTTGGCCTGGAAGCGGCGCTGATCTGAGCCAGGACCAGGCAGGACCACGGGTGGGCAGGACCATGAGCAGGCAGGAGCACTTCCCAGCAGTGCTCTGGACTCATCCTGGCTGATCCCATCCAAGCTGGCGTGCCCCTACTATGGGGTTGGACCACCACATCCCCAAGG
Organism: Caprimulgus europaeus; assembly: GCA_907165065.1. Next base: position 125,779,922 of record OU015523.1, on the reverse strand, counting down.
ACCAGGGTGCAGGAGCAGAGCACCCGCTGCTGAAGTTCACCCAAGTCAGGGGCTGAGCGAAGGTGGGCTGAGAGCAACACCTCGCTTGAAATTCAATGTTATAACTTCACCAAAGAACATTTTTTTCCAGTAAAAATCAACCCAACCTGTCTCCTGGCTGCCACCTTCACAAAGGTATCTGGGTGGGGATCAGGGAAAGGAAATCCTGTAAAACCCCCCCGAGATAAGAACAAATACAGCAGAAATATATTGGTTCTAACTGAGGTGACTTCAAAACATCTGATTTGTGAAGAACCTGAGTTTTTTCCTGCTGAGATCTGCAGATGGCCACCCCGTGAGCTCAGAGGCCACCCCGTGAGCTCAGAGGCCACCCCGTGAGCCCAGAGGCCACCCCGTGAGCCCAGAGGCCACCCCGTGAGCTCAGAGGCCACCCCGTGAGCCTTCCCCTCTCTCCCACGGTCCTGAGCAGTTTGAAATCCAGGAGAGACAAAAGCAAACGCGCGGCCACGGCGGCGTGAGGAGAAAATGACGCCAGCAGATGGAGGAACATCCTCTGATCCAGGAGGATTTTCTGCCCCCGAGCCCAGACGCTGGGAACCTGATCCTGGGACAGCTGGTCCCACGCCCTGGGGGACAGAGGTGAAACGTGGCTGATGCCAGCAAGCAGCTTGGCACAGTCCTCAGCCCACACCACAGCCACTGCGTCTCCTCCCGGGACCACTCTCCACAACAGAGGGTCTCTGGGCATCAAGGGGTTCTGTACCCCAAGCAGAGAGGTGGGGGTGGGTCTGTCCAACCAAGGAGCAAGGGACAGGACAAGAGGAAATGGGCTCCAGTTGTGGCCAGGGCAGTTGAGATGGGATGTGAGGAAGAATTTCTTTGCTGAAAGGGTTCTGAGGCATTGGAAGGGGTTGCCCAGGGCAGTGGTGGAGTCCCCATCCCTGGAGGGATTGAAGAGTCGTGTAGACACAGTGCTGAGGGACATGGGTCAGTGGGGACTGGGCAGTGTTGGGTTCATGGTTGGACTCCAGGAGCTCAAAGGGCTTTTCCCATCCAGGCAGTGCTGGGATTCTGTGCTGGCACCACCATGCCAAGCAGCACATCAGTGGTGGGCAGTGAGAAGACCCTGAGCAGCAGCAGCCCCCAGGCCGCTCTGGGAAGCTGCAGTTCCCAGATGGAGCTGGGACACTGGTGTGACAAGCCAGCACAGGGGAGAGCACTCACCACGCTGGGGAAGACCCAAGGGGCTGGCTGGGCCATGACCCCACCCCGAGGGACCAGGACACTGAGGCACAGGCTGAGAGGAACCTCCCGAGTCCCCGCTGTGGCACCCAAGGGCAGGGGCTGATCTTCAGAACTGAACACCAGGAGCTGGAAACTTTGGCTGGGACTTGAGGCTTTGAGCAACCTGGTCTAGTGGAAGGTGTCCCTGCTGCTGGCAGGGGGGTTGGGACTGGAGGAGCTTTAAGGTCACTTCCAACCCAAACCATTTGGTGATTCTATGACTTTGTACAGCCCAAAATGATCCTTTCTGGTGGTTCCCACAAGTAAGGGCACGACAGGGGAGGAGTCTCCATCTCTGGAGAGATTCAAACCCACCTGGACACTCTCCTGTGCAACCTGCTCTGGGTGAACCTGCTTTGGCAGGGGGGCTGGACTGGATGATCTCCTGAGGTCCCTTCCAACCCCACCAGTCTGGGACTCTGTGTGTGTCCACGGGGACACAAGTCCCTGGGCTGCACGCTGGCTTTGCCAGAGAGAGGAAGGATGAGGGGCTGCTCCCAGGGCCAGGACAAGAGGGGAGGAAAGAACATTCCCAGGATATTGCTGGTCATCCTGGGTGATGCTCAGCCAAAACCCACTGGTCTGTGACCCACTGATTTCACGGGGCTCATGCTCCTGAATTGCTGTGGCACATTCTGAAGAGGAAACACTGGCCCAGGGCCCAGCCAGCCCTGATGGCATCGCGGGGGGAAGGTGCCTCTGGCGGCGCAGGAACCACAGAGCACTCATCCCACCTGAAGGCCTTCAACCACCAACGGCACCTGAGAACACCCAGGAGCCTCACTGATGCCAGCACGTTTCCCAGTCCCTGCTCACCACTTCCTTTGTGATGTACTTGGGCACACGACCCACGAAGACCAAAGCCAAGGGCGTGAGGCTGCACCAAGTCTTTTATCTGCCTCCACCTGCACTTCCCACCGTGCTGCTCCAAGAGTCCCACCCGACCCCGGTGAATGGGAGAGGGTGAGCAAATGGGAATGGACTGACTGCAAACAAAAGAAGCAGAGAGCAAAGCATGGAGTAAAGACTGGCAGGGGTGGAGAAAGAGGGCAGGGGACAAGGGGGAATAAATATCTTTCCTCAGCTCTGCAGCCCTGAATGATCTCTCCTGGGGGGCTCCTGCTGTCTGCAGGACACAGGCTCCAGGAATGACTGGACTGGATGATCTTAAAGGTCTTTTCCAACCAAAACAATTCTGGGATCCTCTGAAAGCTCAGGGGTGGCTCAAGGGCATCTGACACCACAGCAGGGTTTGATCCACCAGCCCCATGCAGGCCCTGCTGCCTCTCCTGCTCCCTAGTGAGACCCTGGCCCAGGTTGGCCAGAGAAGCTGTGGCTGCTCCTCCCTGGAAGTGTTCTGGGCCAGGTTGGCTGAGGCTTTGAGCAACCTGGTCTGGTGGAAGGTGTCCCTGCTGCTGGCAGGGGGGTTGGGGCTGGAGGAGCTTTAAGGTCCCTTCCCACCCAAACCAGTCTGGGATTCTATCTGTGCTTCTCCCTGCGCTTCTCCCAGAGCACCCAGAGCTGTCAGGCCATATATATATATATATCTAATATACATTACAGACACCACCTCTGCCCTTCCTTCTGTGCCAGCTGTGAGTGACTCTTCTCTCTGGATTACTGACACTCTCCTCCTGCTTTGGCTGCCACCTCCCACCCCGATGGCAAAGGGCCACCAGCCGGGGCTGTGGTCCTAGCTCCCATCTCCACCAGGTTTATGGGCGGGAGCGGGCACTGCAGCAGCACCGGCAGCAGAAACCTCTGTGCACGCAGCCCCCTCCAACCCCGCCCCCCCAGGGACACCCCCTCCCCACCATGAACATTCAGAACCACCCCATCAGCCTTCAAAAGCCAAACAGCTCTGACCTGATCTGCACAGGATCCTCTGAAGCCAATTGCAAAAGAGAAGCAGAGAGTGAGGAGTTGAGGAAAGGAGTCACCGGCCACGAGCTGGCCTTGCCTGGAGAAGGTCCCTACCAGGGTCACCCCCAGCAGATGTTAGCACCACACCCAGCTCACAGGGAGAGGAGCCATCTCTGAGCTGCTCTTGGGGGAAAAACAGCTCGTTTGAGACAATTTCTCTTGTGAGGTCTCACCAACATTGGCACCTGCTGGATACGAGAGGCCAAAGCCACCCAGCAGCCCCAGGCACTCGAGGCAGCAGCGCTCTCCTCCTACCAAGGGAGGTTCAGGTTGGGTATCAGGATAGATATCTTCACTGAAAGGGTTCCAGGCACTGGAACAGGCTGCCCAGGGCAGTGGTGGAGTCACCAACTCTGGAGGGATTTAAAAGATGGGCAGAGGTGCTCAGAGATCTGGGTTAGCAGTGGACAGGTAGGGTTGGACTCGATGATCTCAAAGGTCTTTTCCAACCAAACAATTCTGTGATTGAGGGAGGCAGGAGGAATTTTTTAGGTCCTGTTTTCATGCTTGGCAACAGCTCCCTGGAAGGGCTTTCTCAGCCTCAGCTTCCCCATCTGTTCTGCTTGCCTCCCTGGGAGGCTGTGGAGCTCGAGGGATGTATGGAAAGGCCTCCAAGACTGGTTATGTAAAAGAGAAAGAGCGAGACATTGGCCTGTGCTGTGGCTTGCCTTCATGGCAAGAGTTTGGGAGATCTCGATCTAAGCAGCATCTGCTGAGGATGCAGTTGGACAAAAAATCAAAAGCAACAAAGTAAGACCACATTTAGGTACACAATTCTTCATTTCTGTGTTCTGAAATGAGTGGAGAATGGATGAACATGGATTCTGGACTCGTCTGCTATTGCCTGGCTGAAGCAACTCCTGGTGGCAAGTCCTTACTCTGCAGAATTCCACTGCTAAATCAGTTATCTGTGTCAAGGGGTGGTCTCTGCTGTGGGAACAGGGAGAAAACAGCCCGACAGTGCTGGCTAATTAGGTTCTGACAAGCTACTAAGTACCTGTGGGGAGTAAGGAGAAGACCCCAGTCATTCCCTCCTAACGACCTCTCACACCATTGCCTTCTCTAGTTGGGATCCCAAAGTCACAGCACATTTCCTGCTGCTGCTCTCAGGGGAGTCTGCAGGATGGAGACTTGAACCTGGGCAGCAATTAAGGGTGTCCCAGGCCTCAGCTGAGAACAAAATGATGTTTATGGAGCTATTTGTGAAACCCCACATCAGGCTCTGCGCTGCCAGGACCAGCTCTGGGCTCTGCAGGGACAGGAAGGTCCGTGGGGACCAGGGGCCGTTCCCAGCAGCGTTCCCAGCTTTTATCAGCCAAACCAGGGCAGCTGCGATCGATCTCAGATTGGCACTAATTAATCTACATTTTAATTACGCTGCTTCTCGTAATCCCAAACCAAACATTACTGAATGAACCAAGGTGCTCCTCTTTAACTGTCCACTGTGGAGCAGGTGCAGTCACTTACTCCAGATCCACAACTGCCTGGGGCTGCTCGGGGCTTTGCTGCTGCTCCCAGCCTGGGCTCAGGGATGCTCCGGGCAGCCTGGCTTTGAGGTGGACACGTTGGCAAGGGGTGAGACAACCAAACCAGGCACTGGGAACACGAGAGGAGAACCTGCAGCTGAGGGCAGAGGTACCTAGGGCCAAAGGAATCGTGGTGTGATGTGCCAGGAGGAATGCAGACGGGGCGACACGGAACGCTGCCCTGCCCGGGTAAATAAACACGAGAGGACGCTGCTCCCGTCGCATCCTCACTGAGAGACCTCCAGCCCCTCCCAGCAGTCTGCTCCCTGGGGCTGAGCACCAGGAGACTGGTTTTCATTTTACCAAGGAAAAAGCTCAGAGCAGAGCGAGGAAGTGACTTGGATGTGGTTACAGGCAGCTCCCAAGCAGGGCCGGAGGATGGGACTCCTTGATGGCCCATCACAGACCTTCCACCACCCACTCCAGCTCCAACACCCCCACACTGAGCACCAGCAACGCCCCAGAACCAGAGACCACACAAACCCTCAGCCATGGGTTTCACTCAAACACCCAGAGGGACACCGGCTCTAACCGCGCCCTGGAGCTGGGTGCAGCTGTGACCCCGTGGGGTGAGGACCTCCAACAACTGCTGCCAAGAGACCTCCTTCAGAAGAAAGCCACCAGGGCTGCCCAAGGAATGGGATCCCCTGTGTTGGGTACAGAACGTTCTACAGTGGCCAGAGCCTCCCCCCAGCACTGTGGTTACACCAGCCAGGGTTCCTGCTCCCGTGGCCCACCCGGTCCTTTGCCTAACACCACTCTGATGAATCAGGAGAGGGTGGGGACTTAGGGATGTGGATGGTCATGGCTTTAGCAGCTGAGGGAACTGGGGGTGTTGAGCCTGGAGAAAAGGAGGCTGAGGGGAGACCTTCTGGCTCTGTCCAAGTCCCTGCAAGGAGGGTGCAGAGAGGTGGGGGTGGGTCTGTTCAACCAAGGAGCAAGGGACAGGACAAGAGGAAATGGGCTCCAGTTGCACCATGGGGGAGGTTTAGATTGGATCTGAGGAAAAACTTCTTCACTGAATGGGTACTCAAGCATTGGCACAGGCTGCCCTGGGAGGTGGTGGAGTCACCTTCCCTGGTGGTATTTCAAAGATGGGCAAACGAGGTGCTCAGGGACATGGGTTAGAGGTGGAATTGGCAGTGTTGGGTTTATGGTTGGACTTGATGATCTTAAAGGGCTTTTCCAACCACTGTGACTCTGTGATTCTGTGATAACCAGTCCCTGGATCCTCTCACACACAGGTCTCCAAAGAGCCATCACTCACCAGCTGTTACTACTGACAGGGACCAAGCTAAAGCCAGGGATCCAGCAACAAGAAGCTCCAACTCCCTCCTCTTCTCATCATTCAGACATCCCTTAGCCAAAACACACGGATCCTTTAGCTCCTCCCAAAACAGAGGCAGAGTCACTCTGCACCACACAATTCCCAAATCCTGCTTTTGCCACCTCTTAAATGAAAACAGCCCAAACTTCCAACCCTCCAGCAGCACCAGCCCCTATCTCACGGCATCCACCCACCGTGTGTCCTCTGCAACTCGCTTGTGGAGACCCCAAACAAGTCAAGGCTTCAAACAAGGTCAGTGTTTGCTGGATGAGTGGTGTTACCTCTGCTCTCACAGGGGCATCACCCAAGTGAATACTGACTTATTTAGCAATAACCCAGGAACTCCCTGGGGTTACTCAGCAGCTCCTCCCTGGTTATGCACCCACTGAGTTTGCAGACATGGGAACAGACCACAGGGCACCCCTCAGAGGGTCCACGGGCACGGGAGAGTGGTTGAAGAAACAAATATGGACAAATAATGAAACAAAGGCCCCAGAGGAAAGGGCACAAGGAGAAGGAGCACCCGAGCAAAGCATCAGCTCTGAGACACAGCAGGCAAGAGGGAGCTAGAAAAGAAAGAGCAATATACCCAGAGCTCTCAGTGCGACAGCGAACTCCAGAGGTGACATCAGGAGGGGGCAGATCAGGGATGGAGTCCGTCTGAAGGAAATAAGAGGAGGTGGTGTGATGGTAATAGACAGGGTGGACATGGCAAGCAGGAGCAGATGCAGTGGTGGTGGATGAGGAGGAGGAGGTGGAGGAGGTGCTGGCAGCAGCAGATGCCGGGCTGGTGCTGGGAAGGTCAGAACTGAAAGACTGTCCAGAGGAGAGGCTGTGCATTCGACGGAGAGAGACTCTGCCTGCCCGGTAAGGACCAGCTTGGCCCGACTCATTCTGGCCTTGCACATAACTCTCTACCAACCTCTGAGATCCGTGGCCGTGCTGGGGGTCCACCAGGCGCTGGCGAACTGTGCCGGGCAAGGCAGGAGCTGCAACGAGAGAAAGGGGAGAAGGCTGAATGAAGGCAGCTGGGAAGAGACCACACATCACATCAGCAAGGAGGTGAAGCTGCCACCCACGGCCAGGGCTATGCACCACCGTGTCTCCTGTCACCAGGACACCTGCAGCCAGCCCACCCTGTGCCATCAGTTACGCTGGTTGAATGCAGGAGAAGCGTTAAGCTGGCGCTAGGGCTTAACATGCTGGATTAATGCCCAGCCCGGGAGTGAAAAGCTACCTTTGATGTTCCTGATCTAGGTGCTTTCTGAACACCTTATCTGATCATCTGCCTTGAGGCAGGAACTGGCTGAGTGATTCATCTGACCCACAGCAGAGCAACCACCCAGTAAACCTGACACAGTCGGGACTTCCAGGCCCTGATTCATTTCAGCCCAAGGCAGAGGTCCCAAATCATTCCTGGATTCATTTCCTGGAGAAAAGGAGGCTGAGGGGAGACCTTCTGGCTCTGTCCAAGTCCCTTGGAGGAGGGTGCAGAGAGGTGGGGGTGGGTCTGTTCAACCAAGGAGCAAGGGACAGGACAAGAGGAAATGGGCTCCAGTTGTGGCCAGGGCAGTTGAGATGGGATGTGAGGAAGAATTTCTTTGCTGAAAGGGTTCTGAGGCATTGGAAGGGGTTGCCCAGGGCAGTGGTGGAGTCCCCATCCCTGGAGGGATTGAAGAGTCGTGTAGACACAGTGCTGAGGGACATGGGTCAGTGGGGACTGGGCAGTGTTGGGTTCATGGTTGGACTCCAGGAGCTCAAAGGGCTTTTCCAATCCAGGCAATTCTGGGATTCTGAGATGTGCAGTAATTAGGATATTAATTGGGTAGGGACAGGCTTTCCTCATCAATCCACGCCTGAAATTACAGCTCTGGTCCAAAAGTGATACCATCTGCTCCCAGTCTGTTGGACAATCAGGTCACTGATCAAAGAGATGCTCAATTTGAAAAACATTTTTCCTCTAATTACAATTTGCGATCATCAGAGAAACAAAGTGGACGGCTCCTGCAGTGCAGCGTCACCAGCTAATTAACAGCTTTCACAGGGCATTATGATCTTTCTGGCCACAAAGCCTTACCTGGTGGGTACCAGAGGCCAGAGAGCTCAGGGAATTGTCTCTGCACCAACCCTACACCACCTCTCCACCACACCCACACACCGAGCCAGACCCTGCAGCGCGGCAGCGGGAGGCACCTCCACCCTCCCAGAGGTGTCTGCACGCTCAGGTCCATGGGGATTGGAAAAGCCAGGATGCAGGGGGCTGCAGGGCCACCCCACAGCCAGCCAGGCTGCCTGGGACTACCCCACTGACTGCTGTTCCCACACGAGGTGTCCCCTCTCTCGCAGGAGATAAGGTGTTCAGGATCGCTCAGGATTTTTTATAATGCATAAGAAATAAATGGAAAAAATGGGTTAAAAAGGTGGACAGAGAGGAAAGCTGAGGAATGGAGTAGGAGAGCTCCTTTGGGAATTGAAGAACCAGCAAATCACTGCTAGAAAAACACTCAGCCAGGACAGGTGAGTGTCCTGCAGCTCAGGTGAGTGTCCCACAGCTCAGGTGAGTGTCCTGCAGTGACCGATCGCTGCTGGGCTGGGCTTCAAGTGGAAGAGGAACAAGCCAAAACAATTGAGGCAACTTTGCTGTTTCCACATCCCCCAGGTCAATCACAGCTCCTCTCACAGGGTCCCACCACTCAGGTTTGCTGCTTCTTGCTTTACTGCCCTGCCCAGCTGCGAGCCTTCCGCTGGAGCTCTCTGTATCATCCCCTTTCTGTTCCTCCCAAGGGGCAGAGGAGGGGCAGGCGCTGATCTCTTCTCTCTGGCCACCAACGCCAGGAGCAGAGGCCATGGCAGGAAGATGTGGCAGGGGAGGGGGAGGTTGGCCATGAGGAAAAGGTTCTTGAGGCAGAGGGTGGTGGAGCACTGGCACAGGCTCCCCAGGGAGGTGCTCATGGCCCCAAGCCTGACAAGATTCCAGCAGCATTTGGCCAAGGCCCTCAGGGCCATGGTGTGAATGTTGGGCTTGTCCTGTGCAGGGACAGGAGTTGGACTCCATCATCCTGGTGGGTCCCTCCCAGCTCACAACACTCTGATTCCATGATTTCATTATTATTATTTTTTCTCTGAAGAGCTCCAGAGCTGAAATTAAATGAAATGGAGCCACAATCCCTTGCTCTGGTGGGGACTGCAAAAAACTGACCCGAGGAGGCGAGGGGGGAGGGTTAATGGGCAGAACTGGAGGCTGTCCCAGTCCTCCTGCTGTGACTCTGCAGCGGCTGCGCAGCACGGGCAGGGACAGCACGGTCAGGGACAGCACGGGCAGGGACAGCACCACGGATCCCTCGTCCCTGCTGCCGGCGGGGACAGCGTGTGGGGGTCCCATTTGGAGGCCTAACGGGGATCCACGCTCTGCAGAAGAGTTAACAAGGGGATCAGGGTTCCTGCCACAGGTTTCCTCTTCTCTTGGGCCACGCTTTTTCCCTAAAGGTTTATTTTTCTCCCTGGTGTCCCACTCCTCACTGACCAACTCCACACCTCTGCGCTCTCCTCCGTGATTCACCCTGCGACAAGCACAGGACCAAAGGCTGAGTGAGACCTCACCTGGCACAGCCACAGTGGACCCTCGGTGTCCACAAACATCAGCTCGCTCCAGATACCACACATGTCCTAAAACATTCACCAATAACCTGCTCAGCACCTCGAGGAAGATCTCCACCACCCGAGCCCTCACTGACACCAGTGCAACAGCTCGTCCTCCTCCATCCCACGGCCCCAGCACCAGGGCACTGGGGGACAGAGCAGCATCAAGGGTGACATTGCTGGATTTGCTGGAGGATATCGAGGGAAGAGGCACGACAACCAGCAGTGAGGAGGTGGGATGGGAAAGGGAACGTTACCACCTCCTCCTGGCCTGGCCTGAATCCTTCACCTCCACCTCAACAAGTGCAAAACGACCCTCACAGATTTCATAACTGGATTATTTTAACAGCAAACCCCAAAAGCAGGTGAGAACAACAGGAAACTGCGATTCTTCTTCATCCCACCAGGCTGCTCCCAGGGGTTAGTACAGCTGCTGGTGGCTCAGGGAGAGAGGTTCGCTCGTTAGTTTCTGTGCCAGAAAGTTGGAAAACTTGTGGATGGATTTTAGTCCAGAAAAAGGGCAGAGGGTAGAATAAAAATAAATAAATTGAAATATAATTGAAGAGAACCAAACCAGGGTATTTCCAGAGGGACTGATCCTCCGAGGACAGAGACGAGCGGTCACTGAACCTGCGCCCGAAAAGCCAGGCTGCGTCTGGGGGGGGCCAACGGGAGAGAGAGAAACGTGATTCACCGGGAGAGCCATCACGGGTCGGCAGCAACAGCCCCAGGAACGGCTGGGGAGGGACCTCAGCGCCTCTCTCCTGAAGGACTTCTTGTACAGGGAGAAAGAGAAATCCCCCCGGGGAAAGGGGAACGTCCCGCGCTGTGGGAACCAGGGTGCCCGGGGACACGGGGCAGCGCCGCGGCACGGGGACAGGCGTGCGCGCTCGCTGCCAGTCACTGCGCTGACGGGAACTCAAGTGCTCACTGCAAAACATCTCCTCTGAGGTGTCCCAAGCAAGGCCCCAACAAGTTCAGGCTGAACATCTGAGAGGGAGCTCGTGCCTGACGCAGCTCAGCCTCTGCAGAGCGCGCTCCAGGTTACTCAGGACCTTTCTTCAGACACCCCTCTCCTGTTAAGAGCTTAAGTGTTTTACTGGAGCCACCTTGGTTTCTAATGGTACCTGATAATCACCAAGGCTGGTAGGACACTATCACCTGCTTGAGGCTTTAAACTTTCCCTGCACACACCCAACCCCATGAACCGCCAGCTCCATCCGTGTCTGCTGAGGTTCCTCCTGCCTGAACATCCTCAGGCCACCCACATCCTCAGGGCTCTGAGCCCGACCTAGCACCCAACCTCAGCATCTAACCAGAGCCTGAAACCATGGCCAGGAGATGGTGATGGCACATGCAGGCATCTCCTGCAGTGCATGCTGTCAGCCCCGAGGCTTTTCTGTTTCACCTCCCCACCTTCTGCTCAGGTCATGGCTTAAATGGACTTTTGATGTCACTACAAGGGAGCAGAATCAGATGTAACCAAGACTGCTGTAGCTGACAAAGCTCTGCTCCAGCCCCATGCTGCTCCCTGCACCACCCAGCCACTGTCACAGAGCAGCTGGAATTGCTCCTCAGCTCTGCCCATCTCCTGTGCAACAGCTGGAGATAGGAAAGGGTATCTGGAACATCATAGAATCATGGAATGGGTTGGGTTGGAAGGGACCTTAAAGCTCCTCCAGTCCCAACCCCGCTGCCAGCAGCAGGGACACCTTCCACTAGACCAGGTTGCTCAAAGCCTCAGCCAACCTGGCCCAGAACACTTCCAGGGAGGAGCAGCCACAGCTTCTCTGCCCAACCTGGGCCAGGGTCTCACCACCCTCACACCAAACAATTTCTTCCTCACATCTCAGCTCCAGCTCCCCTCTGACACTTTCAAGCCATCCCCCCTTGTTCTGTCACTCCCTGCCCTTGGCCAAAGTCCCTCCCCAGCCCTCCTGGAGCCCCTTCAGGTACTGGGAGGCCACTGGAAGGTCTCCCTGGAGCCTTCTCTTCTCCAGGCTGAACAGCCCCAACTCTCTCAGCCTGTCCTCACAGCAGAGCTGCTCCAGCCCTGGCATCATCCTGGTGGCCTCCTCTGCACTGGCTCCGATAGGTTCTCAAAAATACACGTTTGAGTGAAGCAGGTCTGAATCTGGGTCAGTTTAACATGGAAACACTCACCAGGACTGATTGACCAAGCTTTCACAGAGAAGGAGAGAACCTTCACTGAACCCCAGAGCTCAGCAATTGAGAGATCTGGGCTCAGGAGAGAAGGAACCTTCCCTGGCAGCCCCGTTCCTCCCTACAGGACCTGATGCACTTTGGATACAAACAGTCACCGATAAGGAGGGAGAGGACAGCCACCTCAGTGACCACAGCACACACCCAGGGGACAATGGGGCACTGAGGTTTCAGCCTTTGCCCCAGGAAGTGTTTAGTTGGTCATTACAGGTCGGCAGCATCCCCACAGCAGACTGCTCCTCTCCACAGATAACGGCAGGAGGAGCCAGTCCAAGGCTGTGCATGAGGGGGGGGGTGTCCTCAGGTCCTTGTATACCCTGAACAAGTGCTCTGGCCAAGGGGACTTTGGGCAAATACACTTTGTTTTCCTCTCTTCTGTGGGTCCAGCCCACACCTTTGGGGTTTTTTTTTTTGTAAATGCTTAAATGCAGGGAACAGAACAGAACAGCACACGTGTGATCACGTATGAACAGCGACATGTCTGGTGAGGAGCACCTGAGGGAACTGGGGGTGCTGAGCCTGGAGAAAAGGAGGCTGAGGGGAGACCTTGTGGCTCTGTCCAACTCCCTGCAAGGAGGGTGCAGAGAGGTGGGGGTGGGTCTGTTCCACCAAGGAGCAAGGGCCAGGACAAGAGGAAATGGGCTCCAGTTGTGGCCAGGGCAGCTGAGATGGGATGTGAGGAAGAATTTCTTTGCTGAAAGGGTTCTGAGGCATTGGAAGGGGTTGCCCAGGGCAGTGGTGGAGTCCCCATCCCTGGAGGGATTGCAGAGTGGTGTAGACACAGTGCTGAGGGACAGGGGTCAGTGGGGACTGGGCAGTGTTGGGTTCATGGTTGGACTCCAGGAGCTCAAAGGGCTTTTCCAATCCAGGCACTTCTGGGATTCTGTGATTAAACAATGATTAATAACATCCACAAATTACCAGTTCTGCTGGAGTTAACAGACTCAAAACCACCCCAGCCGTGGTGGTCTGGCAGTTACGGTCATTCCTGATCCCTTACCACCTAACAATTCATCTTTGGTCATTTATAAACCAACTCAGACACTTTAACTCCTCCACTTTAACTCCTCCTAACCCAGCTGAGCCACTGCTCCAGGTCTGCCCCAGGGTGAGACCCTGGCCCAGTCTAGCTGACGCGCTCTACCTACACTGCATGGACATGGGAGACACGAGCTCTTCGTCCAGGTCGTCCACGTCATCCGTCATGATGAAGTGTGAGGGGTTGGGCCGTGGGGTGCCCATCCAGCCGGGGTCAATGTTAAGGGCTGATGCCAGGGTGTGGATCCCGGGGTTGTTGACGATCTGGAAGCCGCAGAGCAGCTCGATCTGCTGCCAGCGATGCAGGCGCTCCCGCAGCGCCGCCGTCACTTCGCTCAGCGCCTGCCTGCAAGCAAGAATCAAACAAGGGAAAATGCAGGGAATGAAGGGAAAACCACACCATAGATTGTCTGAAACTGGGAGGGCACTGGTTTGGCTCTGTATCCTAATACTTGAGACATCTTCCATTCCACTTTCAGGAATGGAAATGGAAATTCACCTCCAGGACAGGAGGAAATGGGCTCCAGTTGTGGCCAGGGCAGTTGAGATGGGATGTGAGGAGGAATTTCTTTGCTGAAAGGGTTCTGAGGCATTGGAAGGGGTTGCCCAGGGCAGTGGGCCTGCAGGGCCTTCAATCCCATCCCTGGAGGGATTGAAGAGTGGTGTAGACACAGTGCTGAGGGACAGGGGTCAGTGGGGACTGGGCAGTGTTGGGTTCATGGTTGGACTCCAGGAGCTCAAAGGGCTTTTCCAGGCCATTCTGGGATGCTGTGAATATCCAGGGATAACCACTTCAGAATGCTGCGGCCTCCTGACTCTCAGGAAAGACCTGATTTAATTTAGTTTAATAAACAGGCCTTTTAATTGCTCTGCATAACTTTGATTTCACATTTCACAAAGATAAATATTAAAAGGTTATTGATTAAAAGGAGCAAGTCCAACCCCAGTGAGCTAAAGTCAACAGGAGCTCAACAGAATGAGACCACGAGCACCACGCACGCTCGTGTGTGTCACACAAGAGGGGAGAAAGAGGGAGGCAGAAATAAGGGAAGGGAGGAGGTAGATACTCACTTTGCTGTTAAGATTTTATGATCAACATCATCTAGAGATGAGCTGTGAGCAACATGAAATGTTCCAAACAGGGTGTTTCGCTTCTTTTTAATTTTTTCAGCCTGGAACATCAACAGAAAAAGGTCACAGGAAGAAGACGACCTTGTGTTTTCCTCCAGGACGAGAACATCCTGGATGGGCTGAGACAGAAATAGTCCCTGCAGCTGTTTGCACACGTGTAAATAGTGTGAATGGAGGTTTTCCTGAAGGATGATATTCTTCCCAACGCGGTGGGTGAGGAATTTGCCAGCAGGTTGGGGCTTTCATGCTCCTCTTTGGCCCTTCTGACCTCCCCAAAATCAGAGGGAACTGCCTCATCCAGCGAATGGCTCTCTCATAAAGCCTTGGTTTGTCTTTCCCATGAGGAAAACACCATGAAAGCCCCAGGGTTGCTGGTTTGGGGAGGTTTTTTATTCTGGGGTTGTTTTTTTTACCTTCTCTTTGTGGGACTGTATGAAAATTAAAGCCTCCCCACACAGCTCCCTGGTTCACAGAGCTACTGACATTAACTGGAGACTTAGAGAAGATAAACCAAAGGTGTGGACATGAGAACTGACAGAGCAAAAAGAAAACCACAGCAAGGTTAAAATGTTCAGAATAAAACCATATTAAAGCAGATGAGCTTTCCTGTGGTGCCAGCTCTGTCTGCTGTACACGTGCACAGAGCCCAACGCGTGTCACAGCTCCCTGCGGCTCCTCCATCGCCTGCTGCTGGCACAGAACCTTCCAAACAACGGGGAACACAGCAATGATTCATGGCTCCAGATCACAGCACGGCTGGAAAACTGGTGCCTGTGCACCTAAATCACCTAGAGCAGGGATCAGGCTTCACAGGTGCAAACCCTGAGTCCAAGAAGGACCTGGAGGTGCTGGAGCGTGTCCAGAGAAGGGAACGGAGCTGGGGAAGGGTCTGGAGCACAAGTGTGCTGAGTTCAGGCTGAGGGAACTGGGGGTGCTGAGCCTGGAGAAAAGGAGGCTGAGGGGAGACCTTGTGGCTCTGTCCAAGTCCCTGCAAGGAGGGTGGAGAGAGGTGGGGGTGGGTCTGTTCCACCAAGGATCCCGTGTGCCTGGAGGGATGATGGCTCCTTATCATTCCCAGCCCCCACTCACACCTCTATGAAGGTTTGTGTTGCACTTTCTAAAAAATATGTGACTGTCAGGCATTAAAAGGGAAATAAAGGTGCAGAGAAACCAACCCCACAGGTTTCATCCCCCAAACCTTTCCCACAGCTTCGAGGGGAAGACCTGGGACAAGAGACTGAAACACTCACCCCCTCCTTGGCCACCAGCAGCTGCTTCTCTGCATTCTGTTTCTTGATGTTGTAGTACTGGACCTCCACCTCATGGGTCAGCTGGAGCCACTTCTGCAGGGCCTCGGGCGCAGCCCAGCTGCAGTGGGACTCCAGCTCCTTCTCGGCGTTCTTGAGAGCCATGCGCACCTGGGGGAGAACCAGCCAGTGTGGGACAGCAGCAGCAGCGGGGACATCCTGCCCTCCTGCAGGGTCACCCCGACCACTGACCCCAGGGTCACTCCTGCAGGGTCACCCCACTGCTGCCTGCCAGCCCGGGGCTTTTAAGACAGAAAGACAAAAAGACTCCACACAACTTCATCTTACTGAGGACAGAGGTAAAGGGAGAAAGGACACAACAGTGGGGAAGGGTTCAGAGGGGAAGGGTGTGAGGAGAGGCTGAAGGCACTTGGGTTGTTCAGCCTGGAGAAGAGGAGACTGAGAGGAGATCTCCTGGCGGTCTGGAACTGCCTCCCCAGGGGCAGAGGAGGGGCAGGCGCTGAGCTCTTCTCTCTGGCCACCAACGCCAGGAGCAGAGGCCATGGCAGGAAGATGTGGCAGGGGAGGGGGAGGTTGGCCATGAGGAAAAGGTTCTTGAGGCAGAGGGTGGTGGAGCACTGGCACAGGCTCCCCAGGGAGGTGCTGATGGCCCCAAGCCTGACAAGATTCCAGCAGCATTTGGCCAAGGCCCTCAGGGACATGGTGTGAATGTTGGGATTGTCCTGTGCAGGGACAGGAGTTGGATGCGATGATCCTGGTGGGTCCCTCCCAACTCACAACACCCTATGGTTCTATGAAAGGTCACTGGGTGGAGAGGTGGCATCCTGGTGGTGCAGGAAGTGGGAGAGAGGAGTGTGGCTGGGCAGCCATCCCACAGACAAGGCTGCTGCTCAGATGACCAGAACACCGGATGGTGCTTTCCCTTCATCCCAAAGGTGAGCTCCTTCCTCAAACACTTCCACCCACAGTGGCACTGTCCTGCCTCAGCACCCCCGTTCTCAGGAGGGCAAGCAGAGTGTGTGTCCATCACTGAGCTGGGTCAGCCCTTCCCATCAGCTCCTCTGCCTCACAACAGCATCAACTGCACCTCAACCCCCCGGAGCTGCAGCATGATGCACACATTACAAGAGCACCAGCCCTAGGTGAGGATGGTCACGGTGCTTCTCGTAGCCTCTTGGAACCTCTGCCAAGTTTGCTGCCCACCTGCAGGTCTGTGAAACCCCCTGGATTCTACTCTGGACTCAGAACTGCTGACGACACCGCGCAGGCAACCAAGCGCCTGTTCCCACTGCACCCACCGAGCCGCGCAGAGGGAGCTCGTCAAGAGACAACTTTCACACTGGAACGAGATGACAAAAATATTTAGACACAAAACATGTGCTGCTCGGTCAGGAAAAGAAACAGCACGTCTGGATCTGCAGTTTCTGTAGCTCTCTGGGGGACTCTCCTTCCACCCCAGCTCAGCCTCCTCCACACACCTACTTATCTCGCTGGAGACAGGAGCGATGGCAAAATTAGAAGGACGTGGGTGACAAGCAAGTTGAAGATAGCAAAGCCTTACGTAAAGGCATTTAGTGCTAGAGACCGTCAGGAATTAACACTTCTCCTCCACTGCACATGATGTGCAGGGACTTGAACAAGCCCTGCAAGACAGTTGGGGCTGTTCAGCCTGGAGAAGGCTCCAGGGAGACCTTCCAGTGGCCTCCCAGTACCTGAAGGGGCTCCAGGAAGGCTGAGGAGGGACTTTGGCCAAGGGCAGGGAGTGACAGAACAAGGGGTGATGGCTTGAAAGTGTCAGAGGGGAGATGGAGATGAGATGTGAGGAAGAAATTGTTTGGTGTGAGGGTGGTGAGACCCTGGCCCAGGTTGGGCAGAGAAGCTGTGGCTGCTCCTCCCTGGAAGTGTTCTGGGCCAGGTTGGATGAGGCTTTGAGCAACCTGGTCTAGTGGAAGGTGTCCCTGCTGCTGGCAGGGGGGTTGGGACTGGAGGAGCTTTGAGGTCCCTTCCCACCCAAACCAGTCTGGGATCCTGTAAGGAAGTTAACGTGTCCCACACTGGAGAAACCGAAGGATGGAAACTGCAGCTCGGAGCTGCTGCAGCCCTGGGACAACAGAGCAGCCATGGACTGGATGACTCTGCAACCACGGCACCCTGACCCTCAGCAGGGGTAATGTGGTCACACACTCTACAGCAGATTTTCTTGCTGTTAAAACAAAAGCCAACCCTCAGCACCTTCAAGTGGTTTCAGTGGCCCAGCAAGCCCTGGCTCACCAGCACAGACCATCCCTGGACAGAGGTGGAGCTGGGAGGGAAGCTCCAGCTCCGGCATGGCCAGCTATGCCCTCAGGGCCACACGTGTCACTGGGGTGATGCCTGGGTGACGTCTGTCCCATTTTCTGTTCTTCAGGGCCCAGCTCTAAGAAACACAGAGGCAGTGGGAGCACCCAGTGACCTGCTCACGCTCCACACCAGACCCTTCCCAACGCCCCACGCGTGCTGCCCACACCCGTGTTCCCACCCACCCCTGCCCGGTGCTGGTGCCTCTCTGTCTCCCACACAGCCCAGCCGGGAGCAGGCTGAGCACGGGCTTTTTTTCCAGAGATTGCTCAGCCTTGGCTCTTTTCCCTGAGCGTGGTGTTTCACTCAGTCACGTCTCACCGCGGCTGGCACAGCGTCACTGCTGGGGAGCCAAAGCAGCAGGTTACACACAGATGCTACCTGCAAGGAGGGTGCAGAGAGGTGGGGGTGGGTCTGTTCCACCAAGGACCAAGGGACAGGACAAGAGGAAATGGGCTCCAGTTGTGGCCAGGGCAGTTGAGATGGGATGTGAGGAAGAATTTCTTTGCTGAAAGGGTTCTGAGGCATTGGAAGGGGTTGCCCAGGGCAGTGGTGGAGTCCCCATCCCTGGAGGGATTGAAGAGTCGTGTAGACACAGTGCTGAGGGACATGGGTCAGTGGGGACTGGGCAGTGCTGGGTTCATGGTTGGACTCCAGGAGCTCAAAGGGCTTTTCCAATCCAGGCACTTCTGGGATTCTGTGAAACCCCAGATTTTATCCTGGAGTCCCTTTGCACAGCCTGGTGAGAAGGAGCCAACAGGACTGCACAGAAGAGATCAACTGCTGATACCACTGACGTGTGACATCGTCTTGTTGAGTGTAACATTGCTTAAATCATTCCAAAAGTCACAAATTCAGAACCACAGACCCCAGGAAGGTCTGTGGATTCCCCTCCAACACCAGGTGCTGCTCCCAGCACAGCCAGAGCTCTGACCACCATCTGCAAGTGTCTGGGATTTAGGAATATGGAGAATAACAGGGCAGGAAATGTACCACTGGGTATCTGGGGTAGAGGAGTGCTCAAAACATGTACAGAAGAACATTTTTATGGAGTGGTGGAAAAGGGAAGCAGTGCAGAACAGCAGCCAGGGACCAGTGCTTGAGATGAGCCATCAGACAGCAAACACCAACCCCCTCGGCTCCACAGGGGAACCAGTACAAAGAGGAGTCACTTCCTGTGTCTACATTCTCCCGTGGAGGTTTCCAAGATCCCATTTTGACCACTAAGAGCAACAATCTGTAAAGCCAGGAATGTCCTCTGGGTCTACAGCCCCAGCTGGGTCAACAGGCTCAGGGAGGATGACCTGACGAGGAGAGAGGGCCTGAACTGGACAGTCCATCCCAGGAACACACTGCTTCTCCACCTCATGTGCTGGACTCCAGCAGGAGCTTCCAAATACCCAAAGGGTGGGTGTCAAGAAGATGGGGCCATACTCTTCTCAGTGGTGGCCAGTGACAGGACAAGGGGCAATGGGCACAAACTGGGACACAGGAGGTTTCACTTAAACATGAGGAAAAACTTCTTCACTGTGAGGGTGCCAGAGCCCTGGGCCAGGCTGCCCAGAGAGGGTGTGGAGTCTCCATCTCTGGAGATGTTCAAACCCACCTGGACACTTTCCTGTGCAACCTGGTGTAGGGAACCTGCTCTGGCAGGGGGGTTGGACTGGATGAGCTCCTGAGCTCCCTTCCAAACCCACCAGTCTGTGATTCTGTGAAACCCTCCAGTATTATTTGAGTGGTAAGAATCAACTGGTGCAACACAAGGTTTTGTGTTAATATTCCCTGGGACCCAAGAATATCTCTAAATGGGATGTCTGAGGGTCAGGGGGAGTGACTGGTTAATGGTATCTGTGGTCTACAGCTCACTGGGACGGTGATTGTGTTATCAGCACACAGTGTGGGTCAGGTGGGGCACACCAATACTCACCCTGTCAGCATCCTCCCGAGGGCCTCTGAGGAACAACACAGTGGTTAAGTCACCTCTGGCTTGGTGGGTTTCCTTCACAGATCTCAAGTGGAGGGGGCAATGGAAGGGATGGGACCCTGCCTTCTCCAACAGCCAGGAGCAGGTTGGTCCCAGGGCTGGGGGCTGCAGGAGGAAGGCTGCACCCCCTTATTTAATGGCAACAAACAAAAATGACCCAGTTTCTGTGTGTGTGAGCAGGGATGTCCCAATGCACGTCCTGAAACGGAGCGCTGGGACTGTGGGGAGGGGGGGATGACAAGGAATGATGTTGGACCATGAGAGCAAAGCTGGTGAGAGGCACCTGGGCTGCTGGTGTTCCAAGCAGGAAGGAAATGTGGGGTTTGCTGACTATCTGCATACTGAGGATGCAGGGCCCTGCAGCTCCCTGGATACCTGATGGCCCAGGACACCTTTGTCCCTGGTCAGCAGAAAGCCTAGATCCTTGTCTTGTTTTCTTCCCCATCCTCCTCAGTGGCATGAAAAGACCGGGCAGAGCCAGGTGGGAGGATGTGCTGATGGCCTCAGAGTACCCCAGGAATTTGCTTGGCCCATGCAGGTCACACAGTCTGAGTTTAAACTGCCCTATAAATTAATGCCAGGTAGGAATTGTCCCCTGGGTGGCACGGGAAGCAGCAGCTGCAGTTGTGGTTTTGGAATCTCTCACAGGCTTGGGCAAAGGGCATTTGAGGTGAAAGCCCCAGACACTCACTGTCACCTCAGGCAGGTGACATGAGCAATGGCCCTGATTTCAACTGATTCACTACAGCTTGTTACAGGTCTCAGGGTTTTTAGAACTGGAAATGCTTTTTCTGACATATGGCAAATTAATTCAGAAATAATCAAAGGACTGGAGCAGCTCTGCTGTGAGGACAGGCTGGGAGAGTTGGGGCTGCTCAGCCTGGAGAAGAGAAGGCTCCAGGGAGACCTTCCAGTGGCCTCCCAGTACCTGAAGGGGCTCCAGGAAGGCTGGGGAGGGACTTTGGCCAAGGGCAGGGAGTGACAGGACAAGGGGTGATGGCTTGAAAGTGGCAGAGGGGAGATGGAGCTGAGATGTGAGGAAGAAATTGTTTGGTGTGAGGGTGGTGAGACCCTGGCCCAGGTTGGCCAGAGAAGCTGTGGCTGCTCCTCCCTGGAAGTGTTCTGGGCCAGGTTGGATGAGGCTTTGAGCAACCTGGTCTAGTGGAAGGTGTCCCTGCTGCTGGCAGGGGGGCTGGGACTGGAGGAGCTTTAAGGTCCCTTCCAACCCAAACCAGTCTGGGGTTCTACATGTCCTTGGAAGCCAGTTTCCTTCATACACCTCTGTTCCACAAGAAAACACGGCAAGCACAACCAAACTCACTCCAAATCTTTCCTAAAACCATGAGTAGATAGAAAAAGAACGAGCTTATGGTTTGGAGTAGGATTCAGAAGTCACCAGAGCGGTGCAGCCACAGGTCAGGCTTAACAACTCTCCTGAAGAACAAACTGGGGCGGCGTGTGACAGCAGCACATCACACTTGAGACAGCACCTGCACTGTCCCTGTCACCCGAGGCACAAGCAGCACTATGACACAGCACAGGGACCTGTAATGTGGAGTACTGGGAGAAATACTGGGACACCTGCTCTGCTCCACACTGGTGTGGCCTCATCTCCAGCACTGGGGGCAGCTTGGGCACCGCAGGAGAAAAAGGATCTAAAGCTGCTGGAGAGTGTCCAGAGCAGGGACACAACATTGGGGAGGGGTCTGAAAAGGAAGGGTGTGAGGAGAGGCTGAAGGCACTTGGGTTGTTCAGCCTGGAGAAGAGGAGACTGAGAGGAGATCTCCTGGTGGTCTGGAACTTCCTCCCCAGGGGAAGAGGAGGGGCAGGCGCTGAGCTCTTCTCTCTGGCCACCAACGCCAGGAGCAGAGGACATGGCAGGAAGATGTGGCAGGGGAGGGGGAGGTTGGCCATGAGGAAAAGGTTCTTGAGGCAGAGGGTGGTGGAGCACTGGCACAGGCTCCCCAGGGAGGTGCTGATGGCCCCAAGCCTGACAAGATCCCAGCAGCATTTGGCCAAGGCCCTCAGGGACATGGTGTGAATGTTGGGATTGTCCTGTGCAGGGACAGGAGTTGGGCTCCATGGTCCTGGTGGGTCCCTCCCAGCTCACAACACTCTGTGATTCTGTGATCTTTTCCTTCACAGAAGGGAGTGGAAGAGCAAAAGGTGGAAGAGCATTAGAAGCAGAACATCACTGGATTCCTCAGAAGGATGAAGCAGAGTGAGGAACTGCCCAACGTTCTCACTGACACACCCCATAGTGCATCCCCCTGGCTGAACCCTCACCTGCTCCAGTTCTTGCTCAGCGTATTTCTGCCTGCTCAGCTCGTTCTCCGTCCCCTCCCGCAGCTCTCGGAGCCGGTGGGCCTCCTGCTTGGCGATGCTGATCTCATCCTGAAGCTTCTTCTCCAGGTGGACCTTTTCCACCTCCACAGAGCGATGCTCCTCCTGAGCCTTCTGCAGCCTGCAACACAGAGAGAGGGAGAGCCCGGTGCCGTGCGTGTCGGGCTACCTGCACACAGCCAAGGGAGTCTGCAGCACCAGGGCTGGGCTGCCATGATCCAGACCAACCCTGCTCTTATTTACTCTGTGTTGATGTCAACAGAGATCTGTCCCTGGACAATCAAGGAGAAAGTTCACCGTGCCCGAGAAGGAATTAAATTGTCAACCCCAGAGTCTCCACTTCACTTCAGTTATTAACTGCACTGGACTTATTGTCTTCATTTTCCAAAGCACGTCGAGTTTGCCTTTAATAAGCCCCAAATTAATTTGACTTTTCAATGTTTTTACAAAAATTAAGACCTTTGCCTTTAATTAAAAGAGACAAAGAAGGAGGGGAAGATCTGCCTGAGCAGGTATGAGCACCCAGCCACCCAGATGGGACGGCTCCGTGTTCCACTTCAAAAGCTTTCACATTTAGACCTGTCTCCAGCTTGCCCAGAAGTGATTGTTTTTCCTCATGACAGGACTAAACCAGTAGGAATAATGTACAGCAACAAAAGGTCCTAACAGGTCACTGGTACCTGTTCAGGAGCCACCCAGCCCTCTGAAGGACACGCCACCACCTCGTAACCACAGCGAGAGGTTTCAGGGTTTGAATTTGCATTTCTGGGGAGCTGCACTTGTGTAACCCCAATTCTCATCCAATTTCAGTGAAACCAAAGGAATCAGCACCAAGAAGGAGCCTGGCCCACGTGGGGCTGAGCTGCCCTGAGCAGGAGCAGTGAAGCTCCTGGCTGTGGCCACCCAACCAAGCGCTACCGCCCGTGGTGCCTCTCCAAGCGCGGTCCCAAGCCGGGTGTTTCTAGAGACACAGCAACTGACCAGCTTAAGGGGGGAAAAGAGATTGGGCAAATCTTCAGTTGAAATGAAATGGAAACGTTCACTTCACAGTGAAGGCTCCAAAAGCTCCTGCTGGAAGGAACCAGAGTACCAAAGGGCTCCTTCCCTGGCAAGAAGCAGCCAAAGGATTCAAAGGAAAAACAGGGATTTGTGTTGTAAATTACAGTAACAATTAAACCCTGGACCCAATTTCTGAGGCATGTGGTGTGTCCACCTTGGGCTGAACTCCAGATCAAGATGTGATGAGTTCCCAGGACTGGTGCTTTAGCTGCTGGATTGAACACTGAGGCTGCCAGAACCCAGGGGCATCGATCCCAGTGTCCCACCTTTTCCACATGAAGTTCTCTCACAGCTCTCGGTTATCGCAGTCTGAGAGAAATCAGCAGAAGCTGGACAAAGCCACAGGGCAGCAGCAGCAGAGGCCATGCAAAAAGAGCATTTTAACCCAGCCCAAACTGAGGAAACTCCTGTTTTCTGCTATGAGAACCAAAGCTCTGCTCCTCACCCAGACCACCCCTTCCCTCCCTGCTTGCCCAGGAAGCTTCTTTAGGGATTGGTGGGATCTTGGATAAAGTCCTCATCTACACTGAAGCAACCAGCAATGTCTGTGAGGTGAGCAAGGCTTCAGCTTAACCAGCAAAACCAGGAGCAGCTCAGAGCAGCAGATCTTCAGTGACTAAGCAGAACCATCCATACAATGACTCTGCCAATGCAATGGGACTGGAGCTGTTTAACATCTTTGTTGGCGACATGGACAGTGGGATCGAGGGCACCTTCAGCAAGTCTGCTGGTGGCACCAAGCTGTGTGGTTGGGTGGACACACTGGAGGGACGGGATGGCATCCAGAGGGACCTGGACAGGCTGGAGAGGTGGGACCATGCAAACCTCATGGAGCTCAACAAGGACAAGGGCCAGGTCCTGCATCTGGGTTGGGGCAACCCCAAGCACAAATCCAGGCTGGGTGGGGAATGCCTGGAGAGCAGCCCTGAGGAGAAGGACTTGGGGTGCTGGGGGACCAGAAGCTCCACATGAGGCGGCACCGTGCGCTGGCAGCACAGAGCCAATACCCGTGTCCTGGGCTGCACCCAGAGCAGCGTGGGCAGCAGGGCCAGGGAGGGGATTCTGCCCCTCTGCTCCGCTCTCCTGAGACCCCCCCTGCAGTGCTGCCTCCAGGGCTGGGGCCACCAACAGCACAAGGACATGGAGCTGCTGGAGCCAGTCCAGAGGAGGCCACCAGGATGATGCCAGGGCTGGAGCAGCTCTCCTATAGGATGAGGCTGAGGAACAGCTCCGGGTGTGCTGTACCCGGGCTCTAAATGACAATAACCCACCTGGGGTGGGCACTCTGGGGCTGCCCAACCGGCCCCCGCTCCTCCCAGACCAGCCAGGGTTGAACAGACAGGGTAAAGCTGATCCTCAGTCGCTCCCTGCAGCACACACAGAGGTGTCCACCCTCCAGCCTGGTACTGAAGGACAGGGGATGGAGCACAGCCTGCAGACACGCGGCAGGGACCCATCGCTACCTTTCGGGTCAAGAGTGAAGCCACTCGCTGTCCCAGCCAAGGACTCCTCTCCCTCAGGCTCCTCCTCGGCATGTAGGTGGCAATGTAAACCAGAGTGGACAAGCTGGACTCCCCCCAGCCATGATGTTGGCTCTCTCCTTGGAAACAGCTCATTTCCAATTTACAGCTCTGTTGAGAAGCTCAAGTGTTTTTCTGCCCGACGTGAAGAGCCTCTTGCCAAGACATTCCAAGGGTTCAGATAAACCCACGCTCTCTGCCCTGTGCACCACTGCTGAAGCTCTTCCATACTAGGGCTGCAAGAATCCCCAAAGCACCAAAATATCTCTGTTTAAAGGATAAATTCCCCAATACTGTGACACAGAAGGAATTTTATCCTCAGTTCCCCAAGGCACTCTAGTCTTGTGTTCTCCCTCACCACCACTCTTCTCCTGACACCAGAGCCCATATTTTCTTACACTGGTTATGGACAAAACCACATTTTGGTCCATTCAAACCCAATTCAGCCACACTGGTTTCATGAGCACTGAGCTCCACGAGATGACCAAGTGCCTTCAGAGCTTCACTTGTAGTGAGGGCAAGAAATCCAGACCCATCTGGAGGCTCCACAATTCAGGAGATCTTCAATACAGTCAGGAGATCTTCAACCATCAGCAGGATGTGCTTAGACATGAACTTTTTTATCTTCATGGGTCCTTTGTTTGACTGGGAGGTGTCAGTGGTGAAGGATGTTCTCAAAAGGTATTTTGAAGATGAACACAAATGGCTTTTTGGTATCAACCTTCCTGTCTCAATGCTTCAAGAAAATATCAGAGCTGTTCATCGAATAACAGCACCAGCGGCTTGCAGGCAACTGCAAAGACATCACCTGGCTTCCAGAGGTCTGCTCACCACTGAATTTCAATGGCCAGGTGTGGTGGTTTCACCCACAGCTAAGATTATGTGGTCTTGCACTCACTCCCCCCACTCTGGTGATGCCCCTCGAGCTCTGGTGTTGAGCATCTCTGGGGTCTCAATTCAGTCACAGCTGCCCTCGGGCTCAGCTTTCTGCTCCAGCGTGGAGTCCTCCATGGTCCACATGTGGGTATCTGCTCCACTGCTATGGGACCTCATATGGGAACTTCCATGGGCTGCCTGGGGACTTCATCTACCTCCCCCACTCTTCTTGGATCCAGGTGTCAGAGGTCCTCTGTCTTCTCCCTCCTCGTGGCAATGATGCTCTCTCTCTGTTTAAACTGATGGTTCTTTTGTTCAGCTTCTCTCCTCCTTCTTCTTCTCAAAACCAGTTCTTCCCTCATAAATATTGATTCAAATATTGATTCTGTATTGGTAATTGGCTCAACCTGGGCTGGAGATGGGTCTGCCTTGGAGCCAGGGGAGCTTTGCAAAGCTTCTCACAGGGGCCATCAGTGGAGCCTCTTCCCCCACTACCAAAACCAGTGTGTCCCCACACACACACAAAGCCAAAACACCAGGAAAGGAGGCTACTTCAAGCTCTAGAAAAGAAGTTTCTGAGCAGAACCTCGGAACAAGTCCATGGGAATGTGAAGTTGGCAGCTTTTGCCATTTCTGCAGTGGCTGAGGATCACAGCTTACCCTTGCTGGGGTGACAAGGATGAAGAAGCAAAGACATCTTCCCCACCTTCACAGGAGAGACAGATCAACCTGCCAAGAAGCCCACCAGGGCCACCTCCCGCTTGTTGAGCTCCAGCTCAGTGCCCTTTGCAGAGGACAAGCTCTGCAGAAACACCACAGGCTGCCCTGGGTTAAGACTCAAGCTATGCTTGGTACAGGTGGTTTTGTGTTTCTTCCTCTCTGGCTTTGGAGCTTTGGTTCAACTTCCACTTGTTTACGTGGCTCTGCCCTGGCAGCAGATCCCAAGGTCACTCCCCACAGGGCACAGTGACAGCAGCCAGCGTTTGGACCTCTGGTGTGACACCCAGCAGAGACCTCCTGCTCTGGGCACAGCTCTGCTGCTCCAGGGGATGGAGTTGAGAAGGAATTCCCGTGTCCTTCTGGCTGTAGTGAAAAAAAAAAGTCTTTTTCTTTGGGATATCTCCAACTGGTCACGTAGAACTCCACGAAGCTTGGGGAGAGCAGCTGTGGACTGGAAATGGTTCCTTGGTAGGCAGAGAGGAAATCCATTTTATTCTATCTCTGCCAAAAAAAAGCAGCTCACATATCTGCCAAGGGGAACATGCCCAGGTTGGCACCATCACCCTGGTACTCTCTCCACGTAGACACCAACTGATGTGATCACTCTTGAAGGAGAAAGGCTTTCCAGCAACACTCATGTGCAGGACAATCAGGCTGCAGTCTTGTGGGTGTGTCATTTGGTTTCCAAAGACTCAGCTGTTTGCAAAACACACCCTGACACCCCTGGATCTTCTCATCACATCACCCATGAGTGGCCACCACGTGAACCTGGGGCTGGGCTCCACTTTTGGAGAAGCCATCAACTTCTATGGCAACCAAATTAAGGTTTATTCTCCAAAAATTACACTTAGAACTAATGACAAATATCCCCAGCCCGAGACCACCACGCTCTGTCATTTGCTAAATCTGCCCTTAAAAAAGTTATTGCCCAAAACCCCCCTGGTTTGTCACCAACAGCCTTGAACGCTCTTTTCCTTCCTGGAAGACTCCTACCTACAGAGGCCTCTTGGGCAGCCCATTCTCCAGTGAGCAGAGTTACTGGAACCATTAGAACCCTTGCTGTGAGTGGAGGTCCCATCCCTGAGGCTACAGCATTTTGCCCAAGTGCCTGGAGTTCAGATATTCTTATTTACCACCCCAAAATGATTCATTTTGTTCATTCTTCTCCTGGATTGAGGTGTCACCACGCAGGCAGGGAAGGAAAGCATGACTGTTGGGTCTGCTCTGGGAATTCCAGAGGGGATGTGTAATTCCTGACTGCTCCCACTGTCTCAGGAGCTTTCTTCCCTCTAACAAGCCACAATCACACACCCTGATCAGCCTGGATGACAAATCCTAAGGCAGCTGGATTGCCCTGCACGCCTTGGGGCTCTTCTTCTCCTCCAGGCACAGATTTCAGGGGTGGGGATCCAGATACTTCCAGTATGAGTCAGCCTGGGAGTAGAAACCACTGTCCACTCACTGCTCCTCCATAACCAAGTGTGGTAAATCAATAGGAAGCACCCATCTGAAAGGAGACCACGCTCAGAACAGAGAGCCACCGCCGTCAGTATGGAAGGAGCGTTCCCATCCCTTTGGCTCCCTTGGATGTGTTGCTCCATAAAGCAGCAAAGTTCTGAGCCTAGGGAGGATGGAGCTCCAGCAGCAAAACTAACCAGAGTCAGGTCTTCCCAGAAATTCAGAAAGTACTTTTTCTGAACCAGTAATGACCACTAGAGTAGAACCAGAACTACAGACACAGACAAAACACAACACAAACAGAATCCCAGAATGGCCTGGGCTGGAAAAGCCCTTTGAGCTCCTGGAGTCCAACCATGAACCCAACACTGACCAGTCCCCACTGACCCATGTCCCTCAGCACTGTGTCTACACCACTCTTCAACCCCTCCAGGGATGGGGACTCCACCACTGCCCTGGGCAACCCCTTCCAATGCCTCAGAACCCTTTCAGCAAAGAAATTCTTCCTCACATCCCATCTCAACTGCCCTGGGCACAACTGGAGCCCATTTCCTCTTGTCCTGTCCCTTGGTCCTTGGTGGAACAGACCCACCCCCACCTCTCTCCACCCTCCTCCAAGGGACTTGGACAGAGCCACAAGGTCTCCCCTCAGCCTCCTTTTCTCCAGGCTCAGCACCCCCAGGTCCCTCAGCCTGAACTCAGCACACTTGTGCTCCAGACCCTTCCCCAGCTCCGGTCCCTTCTCTGGACACGCTCCAGCACCTCCAGGTCCTTCTTGGACTCAGGGGCCCAACACTGAACCCAGCACTCGAGCTGTGGCCTCACCAGTGCAAACAGCATGAAAAGGAATCAGAACTGTGTGGGAGCAGGTCCGGCCACGCTCGACAACGCGCCAGCGTGCACTGGAGCCCACCCCAGAGCGGGATGCGCTGGCGCTGGATGCTGTCGCTTTGCTGCCACGTTCCAGGATTGCAGGAACACGAGGGACTTTCCACCACCCAAGGCCTTCACCTGGCACCCAGCAAGTACAAACAACCAGCACCCCACCACCACAGAGCAGGTCGGGCGAGCACGCAGACGCCTTCCCGCGTAGCCGGGTACCTGAACTCACCCATGAGCCAGGCACCCAGCCGGGTCTGCCACGGTCCCTCAGGAACGTGAGGACTCTGGTGCACAGCAGCACAACAGCTAAAAGCAAATCTACCCTGAAATCCAAATGAATAACAACCCTCAGGGAAGATGGACCCACAAACCCTACCTTTCTTGAAGGTCATGCAGAGACTGCTCAGCTCTGTGGAGTCCCTCCAGGTCCTTCATCATCTTCTTCATGTGCTCCTTGGAATAGCGATTCTGGATGTAGGCAAACCAGCAGCCACCCACGCCGATGACGATGGACACCACCAGCATGAAGTCCTTCAGGTGGTTGTGACGAGTTACTGGGAGAGAACCAGAGATATTATTGAAGTCAATGAACATGATGATTAACTGCACAATGCTTCACCCACACCAGAGCTGGACAGGAGAACTTCAGATAACGTTAGAAAGAATCGTGGTCCAGGTCACACAAAGGGAAGGGATGAACTACATCAATATTTAAGGGAAAAAAAAAGCAGCTTGACAACATTTATTCCAGGGGAATGGAAAAGAAAAAAGAAACAAAAATGAAAGGAAGAGGAAATTCAGGATCTGATGGATAGAATTTGCCTGGCAATATAAGACAGAGGAGAACTCCACGTAGGAACCCCCCAACAGCTGCACTCTTTGAGGACAACACAGAAAACATTGACAACAAAGACAGAAGAGCTAAGAAGAAAATAACTTTGGTGGAAAAATATGTCCATCATCATAGAGATGGGGCAGAGCAAGTATCAAATCCTCCAGGTGCAAAACTTCCCACCAGAATCACAAGTGAAGGTGGAAACCTCCTTTTCAACAGTCAGAAAAAAAAGTGTGGATGCGTGTGAGAGAAAAAAGTACAAAGGTGGGAGTTGAAGTGATAAACAGCAAACAAAAACAGATTCCTTCCCAACTGAGGCGATTCTGGGACTCTGGGTAACAGGAAGAAGACCTCCATCAAGCACAGGTGATGGGTTACACCAACACTGTCCTTCTCCCACTGAAGCTGTCACGTCGCTGACACAGGGATTCCCCCAGTTTGGCTGCAAGCCATGGTCTGAGCATCCCGGTCCCCCCCGGAACACAAACACGCACACACAAACGGAAAGGTCTGTCCAAAACAAATCATTCCTGGTTGAAGGCTCCAGATGAAGCTTCACAGAAAGGCATGTGCAGCCTCAACCCAAGGAATGGCTTGCCCTGTGCCTCAAGGGCAGGCACGAGCTAGAGAAGACACCAGCCTGCAGAGCGTGGTAGCGCAAAGCAGAGGTCACACTAAGCCAGATCAAAAATGGAGAGAGAGAAGAACAGATGTGACAGCAGTTATGGGCACTAAACCTGCGAGGAGGAAAAGCCTGGCACTGCATCTTGCTTGTCTCATTTCTTTATTCTTAAGCAAAGAACAGCTGACATCGAATCACAGAGTCACAGTGGTTGGAAAAGACCTTTAAGATCATCACGTCCAACCATAGACTCAACACTGCCAATCCCACCTCTAACCCACGTCCCTCAGCACCTTGTCTACCTGTCTGCTAAATACCACCAGGGAAGGTGACTCCACCACCTCCCTGGGCAGCCTGTTCCAATGCTTGAGAACCCTTTCAGTGAAAAAGATTTTCCTCAGATCCAATCTGAACCTCCCCTGGTGCAACTTCAGGCCATTTCCTCTCGTTCCCTCACTTGTTACCTGGGAGAAGAGACCAAACCACACCTCTCCACACCCTCCTTTCAGGGACTTGGAGAGAGCAACGTGTGCAGTGACAGGGAAGAGATGAGGCTTTCAAAGGTGGGTTCCCCCCAGCAGCAGATGACACACACACCCGCTCCAACTCCCCCAGCTGCACCGCACGGACACCTCGCGCGGAGCTCATCCAGCGACACGCGGTGCCTGGGGTGACCTTCATCGTGTCAGAACGCCAGAGCCTGACCCTGGTTACAGCACCAGACTCCATCCTGTGACTCCTCCTGGTCACAGCCCATCCGTGGTGTCTCTGTAGCTCTCACTCTGCGGTGAGATCAGCCTGGAGGCGCGGTAGGCGAACGGGGCCACCCTCGCCAGCAGGAAAATGATCTCTGGGGTGACTCAAGCGGGCGGGCGGCTGCAGGAATTGCTCTGGTTGACTGAGAGCCAGAAATGACAGAAGCCAGCACAAGGAACAGAGCTAACACAGCCCAGCATCTGAGAGATAACAGAGTGACACTGATGTGACCTGATGGCCACTCTTGCATGGAGAAATCTGAGATCTTCTGGAGCAGACAGACTGCCCAAAGAACACGGGGAAAACCCACAAACACGAGACAAACGTGGTTGGTGAGGTTGGCTTCCTTCTGCAGCTGCATTTAGGCACAAGGCTGTGCTGGAGAAGGCAGCAGGTTCCCAAGGTGGTGGCCCCTGCAGCGGGTACCTGAGTAGGTGGCACCTGCAGAGCTCTCGAGGGGCACAGACAGGGACCAGAGCCACCCTGCACCTTCACCCTGAGAGCATCAGGGCACAGACAGACGTCCCCACTGCACCTTCACCCTGAGAGCACTGGGGCACAGACAGACGTCCCCACTGCACCTTCACCCTGAGAGCACTGGGGCACAGACAGACGTCCCCACTGCACCTCAGAGATGTTTGCAGTGAACATATGATGGACACACAAACCATGGATGATGCAGCACGTCTTCCTGTGCTTCAGTACAAAGTGTGGCTGGGAAAAGAGACGCCACCCACGAGAAAGAGGAGAAAGCCCAGGGACCCCTCAGTGGCACAGGTCGGCCAGTTCAATGCCATCCCCCTGCAGTGTTTGTGGTGGCTTTCAGACCAGAGCCTCCAGCTGGAGCAGCCCAGCATCCCAGCGTGTTCTCCTGCACACACCACCCACCGTCCTGCCTCCACCTGCATTCTTCTCCCTGGGCGTGGAGCGATGATGGTGGAAAGCGCTCGCGTTGCCACCTGCACGCCAGCGCCCGTGTCACACGGGACGTGTGAGATACTCATGGATCTCATACAGGCACAGAACCACAGCCTGGTTTGGGTGGGAAGGGACCTTCCACGGTCATCTAATCCAGCCCCCCTGCAGTCAGCAGGGACATCTTCAACCACACCAGGTAGCTCAGAGCCCTGTCCAACCTGACCTTGAAGGTTTCCAGGGATGGGGCTTCGACCACCTCTCTGGGCAACCTGGGCCAGGGTCTCACCACTCTCACTGTAAAAAATTTCCTCCTTATATCTAAATCTCTGCTTTTTAACTCAAAACCATCACCTCTTGTCCTGTCACTACAGACCCTGTTCAAAAGTTTGCCCCCATCATTCTTAGAGGCCCCCTTCAAGTATTGAAAGGCCACAATAAGGTCTCCCTGGAGCTTTCCCATCTCCAGGCTGAACAGCCCCAGCTCCCTCGTCTCTCTCATTTCCCATGAAGGCAATTTCAGCTGCTGCTCACTCCTGTCTCTGCAGCAGGCTCAGGGGTGAACATGACTGGTCGCCCCAGCTCAGCTCCAGCACCAGCAGCAATAACTTATCCCAGCACTCACATCACTTTGGTCATCTCTCCCCAACCTCGTGCTGCTCTGATCCATTTTTTCCTTCCTGCCCAACTTTTTAGGTTCTGTTAAATTTCAGGCTGATGATGAGTAAATTGAGCTGAGATGTGAGGAAGAAATTGTTTGGTGTGAGGGTGGTGAGACCCTGGCCCAGGTTGGGCAGAGAAGCTGTGGCTGCTCCTCCCTGGAAGTGTTCTGGGCCAGGTTGGCTGAGGCTTTGAGCAACCTGGTCTAGTGGAAGGTGTCCCTGCTGCTGGCAGGGGGGTTGGCACTGGAGGAGCTTTGAGGTCTCTCTTCCAACCCAGCCCAGTCTGGGGTTCTGTGATCACAGATAAAATGCAGGGAAGGGCTCACGGGGTCTGACAGTGGGCATAGGCTGCTCACTTGGGACGCAGAAATCTAAAGACCTGAGGCAGAGCAAACCATGGGATGGGGGTGGGTTGCAGAGGCTGCCCAGCAGCCCTGCACTGGATCTGCAGGGAAGGAGGGACAGTGATGCTGGTCCCCTGACCACAACTGAAGGGCTTTCTCCTGTGTAGGGAGAGGGACAGGACCTTTCTCCAAACGTTCAGCAGACATCCAAGCACCCTCTCCCCTCATCTCCATAAACACCGCCACGGGATCTATCACCTGACGTGCCACAGAGGAGTTCAATCATCCTCTGAAAACATGAGCTCATAAATCCAACACTGAAGAGACACTCAGAGGAACACTGGCCCCGATCCCCACCCCGGAGGGAGCAGCACAACATCCTCTTCCACAGGAGCACGTTCTGGCAAGTTGCTGCAGATCCCTGATTTGGAATCCCTTTTACTCCACCTCTGGAGAAGGCTGCTGGGCTGCCCTGTTCAGATGGTTTGTTTTCCACCCACCCACCCAGCACTATTACAGCTCTTCCCTCCCTCCCAGTGTGCTCCACCATGGCCATGAGCCGCGTTTCCCAGCGCGCTGCCAGCGCGGCCGCCCCAGCGCTCAGCAGTGCCCCGAGCGAAGGCAGGCTCAGGTGGTGTAGAGACAAATACCTGCCAGCCCCACCTCGAGCTGACTCATCTCCTGCTCCTGCTCCCACTGCCAACCCTGCTCAGCTCCACCACACGAGCCCTTGACAAACATCCTTCCTCTTCAGCAGCTTTCGCTCCAGACAAGCGGAAAAGGGAATTCTAAGGAAAACCCAGCCTGGATGTCAGAGCAGCCTTTGGCTGCCTACAGCGTTTCTTGGTAAGACACAAGTTGACCAATGTGTTGAGTCTGGGGGGGACAGGATGCTTTTGGTAGTGGGGGAAGGGGCTACAATGATGATCCCTTTGAAAAGCTCCCTGGCTCCAAGGCAGACCCACCTCCATCCCAGGCTGAGCCAACCAGCAATAGAGAAACACCTCTTCGAATCCATATTCATGAGGGGAAGGACTGTCTTGAAAAGAAAAAGGTGGAGAGAACCTGAAGGAGAGGCCATTGACCTGAACAAAAGACAACCACCAGCCTAAACAAAGAGAGAGCATGGAGAGAGCATTGTTGTCCTGAGGAAGGAGGAGGAGGGGGGAACAGAGAACCTCAGACAGACAGTTCAACACTTGAAGGTAAATGAGGTCCCCTGCAGCCCATGGAATTAGCCCAGGGAAATTCAATGGTGGAGCAAATACCCACATGTAGGCCATGGAGGACTCCACGCTGGAGCAGAAAGCTGAGCCCAAAGGCAGGTGTGACTGAACTGAGACCCCAGAGACAGTGTCCCACGTTGGCCAGAGAAGCTGTGGCTGCTCCTCCCTGGAAGTGTTCTGGGCCAGGTTGGCTGAGGCTTTGAGCAACCTGGTCTAGTGGAAGGTGTCCCTGCTGCTGGCAGGGGGGTTGGGACTGGAGGAGCTTCAAGGTCCCTTCCCACCCAAACCAGTCCATGACGCTATAATCTGCACGGTGTGCACCACTGCCAGGCAGGACCTGGAGTGTCAGCCAGGCACCACCAGTGAACCAGGGGATCCCAGACACGGGAACTCTGTAGGGCACTGAAAATCCCGCAGGGTTTGCCAGCAGGAGGAAGCAGCCTGACCTCTGCTTCTGTGTGCAAACGCCACTGAGAATCCCTGCTGCAGGCCAAGGCGCTCCTCTCCAGGGTCACCAGTGCCTTTCCAAGGCAGAACAGTGGGACAGGCTGGAAGTGGTGACCAGAGAGGAATCACAGAATCACAGAGTGTCAGGGATTGGAAGGGACCTCAAAGCTCATCCAGTCCAACCCCCTGCCGGAGCAGGAACACCTGGATGAGATCACACAGGAAGGTGTCCAGGTGGGTTTGAACATCTCCAGAGAAGGAGACTCCACACCCTCCCTGGGCAGCCTGGCCCAGGGCTCTGGCACCCTCACAGGAAAGAAGTTTCTCCTCAAATCCAAGCAGAACCTCCTGTGCTCCAGCTCACACCCATTGCCCCTTGTCCTATCACTGGACACCACTGAGAAGAGCCTGGCCCCATCCTCCTGACACTCACCCTTCAGATATTGATCAACATTAATGAGGTCCCCCCTCAGCCTCCTCTTCTCCAAGCTCCAGAGCCCCAGCTCCCTCAGCCTTTCCTCATCAGGGAGATGCTCCACTCCCTCCCTCACCTTGGTGGCTCTGTGCTGGACTCTCTCCAGCAGCTCCCTGTCCTTCTGGAACTGTGGGGCCCAGAACTGGACACAATATTCCAGATGTGGCCTCATCTGCCAGGAGTTCTGGCATAAAACACCTTTTCTCTGGACACTTCTTGTCAAGCACAGGCACCCGTGGAAGGTCTCTGGTGCCCTGCCCTGCCCCACAGCCGTTACCCTCACCAGCCCTGGGCTCCCCGCATGGTGCAGGTCAGAGGCACCAGAGGACGTTCAGCTCTGGCTGCTGCTGCCACCACTGCCCAAAGACCCACGACAAGCAGAGAAGGACGGTGTTTTTCACCTGGAACATCCATCCCTTGCCACTGCCTGTGCCAGGAGGGACGGGACCGGTCCCTCCCATCGCGGCTGGCGCGGCCTTGCCCTCTGAACACCCCCAAGCTGCCGCTGGGGTGGCCCGGTGGGGTGGCCCGCTGGGGTGTTGTACCACCGAGGCAACATGAGATCATTTTTCTCCTCTCAGTTTCCCTGCTGGTTTTTAACTGGTCACACCAGAACTCTCTGGTGGTGTTTTAGCTGTTTTCCCTCCGTACCCAGCGCCCTGTGACAGAGGCCAGCGGTGCAGCCTGGCCCCGAGCAGAGGTTTCGCAGCCGCCGCTCAGGTGCTTCGTGTCCAGTTTATTGCCACTTAAATCACGTTGTGTTTCTCCCTCTCCAGCAGAGGGGCTGGCACAGCCTGTTCTCCTTGCTCAGCTGCTCCTGCACCGCTTCACCCCTTCGCTCCCAGCAGCAGCAACGGGGCAGACCTTGAAAAAGCTGCAGGAAAAAGCAACGTACACCAAGAAAAACCGATTTCTGTAACCTTTTGTCTTTTCTTTTTGGGGGAAAGAAGGAAAAAGGGATGCAAATCACAGAACAGAAGTGGTTAGAAAAGCCCTTTAAGATCATCAAGTCCAACCATAAACCCAACACTGCCAACCCCACCTCTAACCCATGTCCCTCAGCACCTCGTCTGCCCGTCTGTTAAATCCCACCAGGGAAGGTGACTTCACCACCTCTCTGGGCAGCCTGTGCCAGTGCTTGACAACCCTTTGGGTGAGGAAGTTTTTCCTCAGATCAAATCTAAACCTCCCCTGGGACAACTAATAATTCATCCTGGTTTTTGTTCGAAATTTGAGGTTTTGAATTCCTCTCTATCACAGTGGGACTCTTTCACTTGAGACACCCGAGGCTGCTGTTGAGTTTTACTCATGTACAGCTTTTTGCTTTGCTTCTTTAAAACATAAAACAAAGGAAGTTCAGAATCATGAAGGATCCAGGCTGGATCCATGGGCCAGGGCCAATTCCATGAGGTTCAACCAGGCCAAGTGCTGGATCCTGCCCTTGGGTCACAACAACCCCCGGCAGCTCCAGGCTTGGGGAGGAGTGGGGGGAGAGCTGCTGGGCACAGAGGGACCTGGGGGTGTTGGGCAACAGCAGCTGAACAGGAGCCAGCAGAGTGCCCAGGTGGCCAAGAAGGCCAAGGGCATCCTGGCCTGGATCAGCACCAGTGTGGCCAGTAGGAGCAGGGAAGTTCTCTTCCCCCTGCACTGGGCACTGGTGAGGCCACAGCTTGAGTGCTGGGTTCAGTGTTGGGCCCCTGACTCCAAGAAGGACCTGGAGGTGCTGGAGCGTGTCCAGAGAAGGGAACGGAGCTGGGGAAGGGTCTGGAGCACAAGTGTGCTGAGTTCAGGCTGAGGGAACTGGGGGTGCTGAGCCTGGAGAAAAGGAGGCTGAGGGGAGACCTTGTGGCTCTGTCCAAGTCCCTTGGAGGAGGGTGCAGAGAGGTGGGGATGGGTCTGTTCAACCAGGGACCAAGGGACAGGACAAGAGGAAATGGGCTCCAGTTGTGGCCAGGGCAGTTGAGATGGGATGTGAGGAAGAATTTCTTTGCTGAAAGGGTTCTGAGGCATTGGAAGGGGTTGCCCAGGGCAGTGGTGGAGTCCCCATCCCTGGAGGGATTGCAGAGTCGTGTAGACACAGTGCTGAGGGACATGGGTCAGTGGGGACTGGGCAGTGCTGGGTTCATGGTTGGACTCCAGGAGCTCAAAGGGCTTTTCCAGTCAAGGTGATTCTGGGATTCTGTGAATTTTACTCCTTCTTTTCTTAAATTCCCCTCTCCTGTTTCACCTGAAGTTGTGGGTTTTTTTGCTGGATAAATTCCTGAACCAGAGGAACGGGACACCAAGGGGACACAGAAGAAGCAATCCCTTCATCTTGCTTAGATGACAATTTTACCACGCTCCTTCGCACTGGGGTTAATGACAAAGCTGCAACCTCACGAGCAGGAGGACCTGTCTGGAGAAGGGAATGGCACGTCTGGAGCCTGGTGCAGGAAATCAGACCCTGTGGGGTTCCAGGAGCCTCCTGCTCAGCAAGGAAACTGGCCAGGTGCCCCACTGGGCTGCCTGACGCTCGATGAAGCCTCTGCCACAAATTAGAGACATCAGAGGACAAGCTCTCTAGCCCCGGGGTGGGAAACAGCTTCACCCCGATTCACACAGCAGTGAGGAGCCACCTCCTGCTACGTGGGCTGTAATTCCCACCAACAATCAGATGACTCTGGTTTTGGAGTCTGCAGGAAGCAGGCAGGGTTCTCACCCAGGCTGATTTCATTTGCACAGAATCCCAGACTGGTTTGGGTTGGAAAGGACCTTAAAGATCATCCAGTTCCAACCCCCCTGCTGTGGACAGGGTGGCCAACCACCAGGTCAGGTTGCCCAGGGCCCCATCCAACCTGGCCTTCAACACTTCCAGGGATGGGGCCTCCACAGCTTCTCTGGCCAACCTGGGCCAGGGTCTCACCATCCTCTGGGTGAAAAGTTTCCTCCTCCTATCTCACCTAAATCTCCCCTCTCTCAGTTTAAAACCATCTCCCCTTGTCCTGTCACTCTCTGCCCATGGCAGAAGTCCCTCTCCCTCCTGTTTCTGAGCTCCCTTCAGGCACTGGAAGTCCACAGTGAGGTCTCCCTGGAGCCTTCTCTTCTCCCAGCTCAACAAGCCCAGCACCCTCAGCCTTTCTCCAGCACAGAGGGGCTCCAGCCCTCTCATCACCTTCCTGGCTCTCCTCTGGACCTGCTCCAGCAGCTCCACATCCTTCTTGTGCTGGGGGCTCTGGACCTGGACACAACACTCCAGATGGGACTATTTTAGTGCTTTTTAAAATTAACCCCTGTCAAATAGAAGACAACCCCTGGAAATCCTGCCCTGTGAGCACATCCACAGCCAGCAGCTTCCCTCTCTAACAGCAGACACGACAGGAGACCACCTCCACCTCCACCGCCCATCTGAGAAGGGTAACAGGAATGTATCAGAACCACAAACCCCAAAACTGCCTGAGAGCTGCTTCTGCAGCTGGAGAGGTCACTGAGCAGCTCCCGAAGCTGCTGATCACCAGTGGCTGTGCTGGAGGTGAGGCCGCCCCAGCGCAGAGCAGAGAGGGACGATCCCCTCCCTGGCCCGGCTCGCAGTGCAGGGCTGGGTGCCCCCAGGACACGGGGGTCCCTCCTGGCTGCCAGGACACACTGCTGGCTCATGTTCAACTTGCCATGGCCCAGAACCCCCAGGCCCCTTTCCACAGGGCTGCCCTCCAGCAGAGAGGGTGCTGGGGGTTCTGGCTGATGACAAGTTGTTGGGTGTGTAGTGACAGCAGCACTCACCCAACATCTCCCCCAGCCCTGTGTGATGGCACTGACTGACCAGAAAGCTCCACCTGGTGCCACAGGCCAAGTAGAAATAAAAAAAGCCAACTGGGCCTGGGTGGGCACCTGCCTGGGTGGGCACCTGCCTGGGTGGGCACCTGCCTTTAACAACTGGCAGCAGAAAAGGCCGATGGCACAACCAAGGCTTCTGGCTCACTCAGCTCCTATCTCTGTGTAACAGTTTCACACTCTGCCAAACCTCAGAAGCATCACTGGGGTCACTCTGTGCAGCCAGTTTTCCCAGGATTCACCTCACTGCACCTTCTCTCAGGAATTTGGATGCAGACTGAAAACAAAAGACTGCACTAAAAGTTGTGACTTTAAAAAAATATCTAAATTTTAGAAGAAGCAGCAGGAACACGTTAGCTCTTCCCACTGGCAAAGCGCTGAGCAGCCGAGAGGGGAGGGAGGGAGGGAAGAAAAAAGAACTTCTGCATTAACTGTCAGTCTAATCCGTGTCCCACAGAGTGCAGGTCCAGCCCATCAGCTATTCCAGCAGTGGACAGCAGCTGATGCTTAAAAGCCATGTGAAGAACTGAGAAAGACAACGTGGTATTTTCGATGGTGTAGACCTCCAGCTGCCACAGTCCGAGCTGTGGGGGCTCCTCAGACAGAATTTCATAGAACCACAGACTGGTTTGGGTGGGAAGGGACCCTAAAAAGCTCCTCCAGTCCCAACCCCCCTGCCAGCAGCAGGGACACCTTCCACTAGACCAGGTTGCTCAAAGCCTCAGCCAACCTGGCCGAGAACACTTCCAGGGAGGAGCAACCACAGCTTCTCTGGCCAACCTGGGCCAGGGTCTCACCACCCTCACACCAAACAATTTCTTCCTCACATCTCAGCTCCATCTCCCCTCTGACACTTTCAAGCCATCACCCCTTGTTCTCTCACTTCCTGCCCTTGGCCAAAGTCCCTCCCCAGCCTTCCTGGAGCCCCTTCAGGTACTGGGAGGCCACTGGAAGGTCTCCCCGGAGCCTTCTCTTCTCCAGGCTGAACAGCCCCAACTCTCCCAGCCTGTCCTCACAGCAGAGCTGCTCCAGCCCTGGCATCATCCTGGTGGCCTCCTCTGGGCTGGCTCCAACTTGTGCCCAGAATATTGTAGTTGCACCATGGGGAGAAAGCAGCCCCTGGCATTCACTGCAAACCTCCTGCCCAGCAGACACGGGACAGCTGAGTGGCGATGAGGGGCTCTGAGTGGGAGCTCAGATCGCTCCCAGGCAGCACGGTCTGCCTGGAAAATCCATCTGGTCTACACCATGCCGAGCAGAAACGGGCCCTGATCAGGCAAGGGTTCTGCTCACCTCACAAAAGCATCTAAAGCTCATGAGAAAGATGTGAGCAAGAGGGAGAGACAAAGGGACCTTTAATAAAGAGAAGACATGAGCCAGGCGGAACAAACGCAAAGGGAGCCGCAGAGATAAGCATCAGAGGCGAGATCGCGCCGACAGATACCTGTGATCAGCATCAAAGGAACCCAGTTCCTCATTCCCATCCATCCCAAACGCTTTCCCATCCAGCCCACGCTGCTGTCTCCCTAATCCAGAGGCAGGTAACCTGCTGCCTGAGTCACAGGGAGCCCCAGGTCCTGGCAGCAGGTCCCCTCTGAGCAGCAGGGTGGCTGTGCTCCCCCAGGGCAGCTGCAAACCTCCCCAGACAGCCAGCACCACCACAGATGGGAAGGTTTTACCCTCTGGAGACAGGAGAGCAGGTCCCCATCCCTGCAAGCAACCCCTCAGAGATGGAAACACAAGCCCAGCAGGTAGGATGCCTCCAGGCTACGGCGCTGCTCCAAGAAATCCAGAAGCAAGTTGTTCCTGTGTCAGGGGAACTGTACCAGGGATGGTTGATCCAGGTGAGACCGTGAAGAGCAAAGTTTGGTTCACACAGATCTACCTCTGCTGTTCACTGCTGTGCAGACACAGAGCCAAAGGACTTTCAGTGGTGGTACTTACAGAGAGGAGGCCCAAACAGCACCGTGTCCAGCGCCTTCAGCTGCAGCTTCTGCCTGTGGCTTCGATCTGTCATCTTCAGGACACTTCCCATCATGGTGGCGTTGTTCACTGCTAGCCTGGAAAAAACAACAACAAAACATTAAAGAAAGAAGCAGATGTGGTTCTATCCACCTGGGACAAAAACTGACCAAAATGAGACTACAGGAGGAGAAATGCCGTGAGCAGGACCCGAACGCTCCCTGCTCAGGTTATCAGGACAAAGGAAATCCCTCAGATCTTGTCACCTCTGACCCAGGATGTCTCTATGGACGATGTAAGCAGCGGTGGCTTTGGCTTTACTTGGAGGAAAAACCAAGGCCACACCTATTTCATTAATCTCAACCACCTAAGTTACTGGTTTCCTATCACAGCTCATCTGTTGGTGTCCCACCAACCACTAATATTTTTTTATGCTCCATTGCCAGCCTTTGACACCTGATTTCACAGACCACAAGACCACACTTCTCCCTTAGAAGCAATGTGGACACTCCAGACACTGCCTCAGAAACCTTGTTTTACTCCCAGTCAATCCCTCCCTCCCAGTCCGTTCACAGGACCCTTTCCAGCAACAACAACCTTCAGAGTTTTTTCAAACCTGGGATGAGTTTAGGCCAGGTCACAGCCAGTGTTTCTCCTGAAGAACACAAGGCTTAGAAGTCTCCTTTGCTGGAGCATCAAGGGGCAAGAATTAACACCAGCACACACCAGTGCTGAATGGTGCAGAGATACAGAACTCATAGCCCTTGAACTGGGATTTTAAATGCTCCTTAGACACCGCCTGGAAAGCAGAGACACTGCTGGGGAGGAGTGGCTGGAGAGCTGCTGGGCACAGAGGGACCTGGGGGGGTTGGTGGACAGTTGGCTGGACATGAGTCAGCAGAGTGCCCAGGTGGCCAAGAAGGCCAAGGGCATCCTGGCCTGGATCAGCACCAGTGTGGCCAGTAGGAGCAGGGAAGTTCTCTTCCCCCTGCCCTGGGCACTGGTGAGGCCACAGCTCGAGTGCTGGGTTCAGTGTTGGGCCCCTGAGTCCAAGAAGGACCTGGAGGTGCTGGAGCGTGTCCAGAGAAGGGAACGGAGCTGGGGAAGGGTCTGGAGC
Source organism: Caprimulgus europaeus (assembly GCA_907165065.1). Next base: position 125,738,216 of record OU015523.1, on the reverse strand, counting down.
ACAAGTGTGCTGAGTTCAGGCTGAGGGAACTGGGGGTGTTGAGCCTGGAGAGAAGGAGGCTGAGGGGAGACCTTGTGGCTCTGTCCAAGTCCCTTGGAGGAGGGTGCAGAGAGGTGGGGGTGGGTCTGTTCCAGCAAGGAGCAAGGGCCAGGACAAGAGGAAATGGGCTCCAGTTGTACCAGGGGAGGTTCAGATTGGATGTGAGGAAAAACTTCTTCCCCCAAAGGGTGGTCAAGCACTGGCACAGGCTGCCCAGGAAGGTGGTGGAGTCACCTTCCCTGGTGATACTTAACAGACAGGCAGATGAGGTGCTCAGGGATGTGGTTTAGAGGTGGAATTGACAGTGTTGGGTTTATGGTTGGATTCAATTATTTTAAAGGTCTTTCCCAACCACTACAGTTCTGTGGTTCTTTACTGAGGATGAAGAACACCGACAGAGAAGCTCCACGACGGGGCTGGGCTCACACAGGAAGACTGTGGCAGAGCCAGGACGCAGCCTAGGTCTGCCCCCCTCCAGGTCAGGGTTTTAGCCCTAAATACACAGCTTCAGGCGCAGGCAGGTGAAGTCTGACATGGAAACCAGCAGGGACAGTGTTCATGTGCACACTGCTCGGGCTGCAGCGCTCCTCTCACCCACAGCAGACGCTGGAGCGTTCCCTGTGGAGAGGGCCAGGGCACAGCCAAAGCCTCCCCGCACAACCGAGGCGGAGCAGGAACGAGGCTCGGCCCTGTGCACCCTGAGGAGCTGCACACCGTGCTATGAGCCACCTCAGATCTGTTCTGCTCCCTGGCACAGGGCCCTGGAGCACAACACAACGTGGTGAGCACTGACCTGGGCATGGCGTGTCCGCTCAGCTGCAGCTTCCGGAAGGTCTCTTCGTACTGCGGCAGCTCTACGTAGGTGATGAGCCACTGAACCACCTCCTCCACTGTCCAGTTATACACTGCAGGAGAGGCACAAAACAGGCAAACAGCTTCAGATTTTCCCCAAGAAACTCAAATCATCAAGCCAGCAAGGACAGCCTAACTTCAGCAGAGACAGATCATCTTCTCACCTTCAGCAGAGGAAAAACATCTGCAGAGTTTAACCACGTTCCACCAAAGTTCCAAAGCAGTGGTGTGCAGGCACAGAAACTAAAGCAAAACATGAATGTCCCCTCCCTGGAAGTGTTCTGGGCCAGGTTGGCTGAGGCTTTGAGCAACCTGGTCTAGTGGAAGGTGTCCCTGCTGCTGGCAGGGGGGTTGGAACTGGAGGAGCTTTAAGGTCCCTTCAACCCAAGCCAGTCTGGGATCCTGTGACTTTTTTCACAGGACAGAGCAGGGTTTGCTGTGCTTTAATCCAGCAGCTTCTCTCTTTGCTGAGCATGGGCTGAGCTCCTGCAGCATTTTCCCACGTGGGATGTGTTGGACATCACTCAGTGCTGATGGCCACCATCTCACACGCTTCTGGCCCAGCATCCGTTGGTGCCTCTCTCACACACCCTGTCCAAGTGGAGAAAAGGCCCATTTCCTGCTGGCTCCAAGGGCTGCAGCGCTGCCGAGCTCAGAGCTGCTCAGCCTCTTCTTAAATGTCAACAATGAGTTGTCCCATAAATATGAGAAACATCACCCAGCTCGCTCCAGCTCGCTCAGCGCCTTCGACGGGAAGATGACAGAGCAGAGGGAGAGCCAAGCAAAGGAGAGCCAAGCAAAGGAGAGCAAGCCTTGGGAAGAAGGTGCCACCTCCACCTACACTTGCATTGTGGCTCACAGGTGCAGGTTGGCAAACACAAGGTCAGTGATGTGTCCTCACCTCAGGAACCTGCCAACAGATAATGGTCCCTGGCCCACAAACTGTGGGAAACCGATTTCTGTGGCCACAAGCAAGATGACAGAGTCCCAGACTGGTGGGGTGGGAAGGGACCTCAGGAGATCATCCAGTCCCACCCCCCTGCCACAGCAGGTTCCCTACACCAGGTTGCACAGGAAAGTGTCCAGGTGGGTTTGAACATCTCCAGAGATGGAGACTCCACACCCTCTCTGGGCAGCCTGGCCCAGGGCTCCGCCACCTTCTCAGTAAATAAGTTCTTCCTCATCATCAGAGGGAACTTCCTGTGTTCCAGTTTGTGCCCATTGCCCCTTGTCCTGTCACTGGGCACCACTGGAAAGAGTCTGGTCCCATTCTCTCAACACCCACCCTTTAGGTATTGATCAGCATTGATCAGATCCCCTCTCAGGCTGCTCTTCTCCAGGCTGACCAGACCCAGCTCTCTCAGCCTCTCCTCATAAGAAAGATGCTCCAGTCCCTCGTCATCTTCACAGCCTCTGCTGGACTCTCTCCAGTAGTTCCTGGTGTTTCTTGAGCTGGGGAGCCCAGAACTGGACACAGGACTCCAGATGTGGCCTCACTGGGGCACAGCAGAGAGGGAGGAGAACTTCCCTTGACCAGCTGGCCACGCTCTTCTGAATGGAATCCAGGAGACCATTGGACTTCTTGGCCATGAGGACCCATCGTTGGCTCATGGCAACTTACTCCTCACTGTGATGCACTGGGCCAGGCTGCCCAGGGAGGGTGTGGAGTCTCCTTCTCTGGAGACATTCAAGACCCGCCTGGACGCCTTCCTGTGTGATCTCATCTGGGTGTTCCTGCTCTGGCAGGGGGATTGGACTGGATGAGCTTTCGAGGTCCCTTCCAATCCCTGACACTCTGTGATTCTGTGATGACCTGACCTGCTACCACAGCAGCTTTGGCAGAGCCACACTTACTGAGGGATCTATCTACCAAACCCAACACCTCGCAGGAACATCAGAACCTTTGTGTTTGTGGATAATGAGGAGGCAGAAGCAGCTTTTCAGCTGAGGAACAGCAGCAATGGCAGGTAGGGAAAGCACTCAGCTTGAAAACAGATGAACCAGGTGACCCTGCCCTGGGCACCCCTCAGAAACAGACACAGATGTCCCGGGCACTTGTCCCCATCAGACCTCCAGGGCTGTTTCAAAGCCGCTTTTCACACGCGCACAAAGGCGCGGAGCTTTTCTGCAAGCTGGACTCTACTGGTTCTGTGACCCCACAGGACACTGTCCTTGAGAAACTGGTGACTGATTTTATCAGTGACACACAGAATGGAATAAATTCTGTGCTGTGAGGGTGGTGAGACCCTGGCCCAGGTTGGCCAGAGAAGCTGTGGCTGCTCCTCCCTGGAAGTGTTCTGGGCCAGGTTGGCTGAGGCTTTGAGCAACCTGGTCTAGTGGAAGGTGTCCCTGCTGCTGGCAGGGGGTTGGGACTGGAGGAGCTTGAGGTTCCCACCCAAACCATGTGGGATTTTATGAATGAGCAGAAGCCAGAGCAGTGACTGAACCCAGCCACAAGCTTCACACCACCGCAGCTCTAACACAAACACACGGCAGGTCCCGCCTGTGTCAAAGCAGGGAGAGAGCACAACTCAGCAATTAAGGGACCTGGGCAGTGTCATGGGATGTCTCCTCCATCCCTTAATGATTTCCACCCTTTCTCAGCCAACATTGAAATACACTTCAGGCAAAGTCATCTGTAAACAGCCCTGGAACAGCCTAAGTATCTCCTAGAGAAGGTTTCCCTTGCACACAGCAGACAAAGCCACTCGCCAGCAGCAACCCAGACCTGTGAGTGGTTGGGACAAGAATTTTCACCTCGTGGCTGCCCATCTCCAGGGGCTGGAGAGCCTGGTCCTGGAGAAACAACTCCAGGACTGTGTGCAGAACCACCGTGATCTCAAACCACCTTTCGAATCTGTGCTGTTTACTTGGTCCTTTGGGGATTGGGAGGGACTAAAACGTGACTTAGAGCTGTATCTACACAGCACTTGAAAACACTGAGCACTTCCTACCCCTGAGTAATGGACAGGGTGAGGGAGGGGACTGTCCCCCTCTGCTCTGCCCTTGGGAGGCCCCAGCTGGAGTGTTGTGTCCAGGCCTGGAGCCCCCAACACAAGGAAGATGTGGAGCTGCTGGAGCAGGGCCAGAGGAGAGCCAGGAAGATGATGAGAGGGCTGGAGCAGCTCTGTGCTGGAGAAAGGTTGAGGGAGCTGGGCTTGTTGAGCTTGGAGAAGAGAAGGCTCCAGGGAGACCTCACTGTGGCCTTCCAGTACCTGAAGGGAGCTCAGAAACAGGAGGGAGAGGGACTTCTGCCATGGGCAGAGAGTGACAGGACAAGGGGAGATGGTTTTAAACTGAGAGAGGGGAGACTTAGGTGAGATATGAGGAGGAAATTTTCACCCAGAGGGTGGTGAGACCCTGGCCCAGGTTGGCCAGAGAAGTTCTGGAGGCCCCATCCCTGGAAGCATTGAAGGCCAGGCTGGATGGGGCCCTGGGCAACCTGATCTGGTGGTTGGCCACCCTGTCCACAGCAGGGGGGTTGGAACTGAATGATCTTTAAGGTCCTTTCCAACCCAAACCAGTCTGTGGCTCTGTGCTAGGCTAGGACAGGAAAAGCAAACACGACTGGAACAGGACACGAATCAGAACTGCAGAACTTTAATTACTGAATTGATCAGAAGATTCAAATCTAATTGTTCAAGTGATGGGGTTGAGAGGATTACCTGATCTTGGAGGGCAGAGGGGAGGGAAAACACTAAGGGAAGGGACCAAACACCATTCTGTAACCAAGCCCAGAATCTGAAAATAAAAAGTTTCTTAACTAGCAAAAAGAAAGAAAAAAAATCAGTTTAATGATCTCTCTCTCAAAAAAATTTACAAAATTATGGTCAGGGAAAAGGAGAAGTGGAATTGTGTCTTTTCCAGGCTACCTGGGACACCCTCCCGCTGCCTGGGACAGCCGGCACTGCAAAGCCCAGGGCGCAGGGCAGCCCACACGCAGCAGCCAGGGAAGCACCAGGGAACTTAAAACTTTCTCCCAAGACTCAGAAGCTTCAGGAACTTTCCCACCAGCAACTGAAGATCCCCCTGCCAGCAGCAGGGACACCTTCCACTAGACCAGGTTGCTCAAAGCCTCAGCCAATCTGGCCCAGAACACTTCCAGGGAGGAGCAGCCACAGCTTCTCTGCCCAGCCTGGGCCAGGGTCTCACCACCCTCACACCAAACAATTTCTTCCTCACATCTCAGCTCCATCTCCCCTCTGACACTTTCAAGCCATCACCCCTTGTTCTCTCACTCCCTGCCCTTGGCCAAAGTCCCTCCCCACCCTTCCTGGAGCCCCTTCATATCATTTCTTAACAGCTTTCAGCTTATTTCTCCACTGAATGTGTTTATGTACACTTCCACTTTTAGGACTTTATCTTCTTTTCTCTACATTAAGGAGCTTTTCAAGTCCAGCAAATTTCTTCTGAGGAAAACTCTCCCTGCAGAAGAACTCCCATGCAGCTCTGTTGACTACTTAGGATGCTACTGCCCCATAAAAACACCGCCTGAAACTGGATGTGTGAAGGGGAATCTGGAACAGGACAGTACTTGGCTCTGTTTTAACACACATTTATAGGGGGAGAGGAAGAAAACAACAATTTACACTTCTATGGCCATACCCAGATGCAGCATTAACAGTTGGGAAGTACCAAGACCACTGAAATCCCGAGAGACCCCCAGAAGAAGAAAGCTGGGAGAGCTCTTGCACAGGCAGCAGAAGCGGCCGCAGCGTGTTTCTCCCGGCAGACACACACACGCTGCCACCAACGTCCCATGAAATCCCAAGTGCTCCTCCCTTCCATGGCAAGATGGGGCAGTGGGATGTTGCATTTTCCCTGTTTGTCTTTTTTTACCTTCAGATGTCTTCCAGGCCTTCCAGAGATCTTCCACGCTAATGAGCTTGTCTTCTCCATGGAAGGTGCTGTGCTTGACTGTTGGGTCATGATAATTCAAGTCCTCCCTCAAGAACTAGGAGAAGAATAAAAAAGTGGGATTATTCTTTGATTCATCTTTTAGAGAAAAAAGGAGCATTAAATAAACCACCTTGACCTGCCTCCCTCACTACTGCATCCACAGACTGTGACTTAATAACTTCTATGGAAAAGCTCTAATAAATCTGAGATGCAGCTTCTCTGGTCTCTTCATCTCTGATTAAAAGGACATCATTCCCCTAGTTCACAGAACCACAGGAGGGTTTGGGTTCAAATGGACCTTTAAAGCTCACCCAGCTCCAACCCCCCTGCCAGCAGCAGGGACACCTTCCACTAGACCAGGTTGCTCAAAGCCTCATCCAACCTGGCCCAGAACACTTCCAGGGAGGAGCAGCCACAGCTTCTCTGGCCAGCCTGGGCCAGGGTCTCACCACCCTCACACCAAAGAATTTCTTCCCTATGTCCAATCTATCAGCTTTCTCATAAGCCCCCTTTATCTGTTGAAAGGCCACTAGAAGGTCTCCCTGGAGCCTTCTCTTCTCCAGGCTGAACAGCCCCAACTCTCTCAGCCTGTCCTCACAGCAGAGCTGCTCCAGCCCTGGCATCATCCTCGTGGCCTCCTCTGGACTTGCTCCAGCAGGTCCAGGTCTCTCCTGTGCTGGGGACCCCAGAGCTGGACACAGCACTGCAGGGGGTCTCAGGAGAGCAGCTGAGTGACCATCTGTCCCAGACCTGCACCTTACTTTTAGCTGAACACATTTTTCTCTACTTCCAGGTTCAGGATTTTATTCTGCCGCCTTTTCTTCAGTCACCCTCTGCCAGCAGATTCCTGCCCTGGGCTGCGCTGCCAACAAGCAAGTGAGCTCAGGAGCTGCAGCCTCTAGTTAAGACAAACATCATTCCAGCCATCAAACCATCCCTGCTTCTTCTCCAGCCATCTGCCTTCCGAGTCCTCCACGGACACAGCAGCGTAGGAGGAGCTCAGAGCATTTCCACACACACGAGCATGAGTCCTTCTCTCCCGCTACTGCCCCTTTCTCAGCACAGAAATCAACATCTCCTCTGCTTGGAGAGACCCCACAGCCCCAAGAACATCCACTGACAGAATGAGGGAGTGTTTCTGAACCAGAGCACTCCGTGGGGATCTCTCCCTCTCTGACATCATCTGACAGCCGTGGAATGCAAACCTCATGGAGATCAACCAGGCCAAGGGCAAGGTCCTGCACCTGGGTCAGAGCAACCCCAGCACAGATCCAGGCTGGGTGGAGAATGGCTGGAGAGCAGCCCTGAGGAGAAGGACTTGGGGTGCTGGGGGACCAGAAGCTCCACAGGAGGCGGCACCGTGCGCTGGCAGCACAGAGCCAATAACCGTGTCCTGGGCTGCACCCAGAGCAGCGTGGGCAGCAGGGCCAGGGAGGGGATTCTGCCCCTCTGCCCCGCTCTCCTGAGACCCCCCCTGCAGTGCTGCCTCCAGTGCTGGGGCCACCAACAGCACAAGGACATGGACCCACTGGAGCCAGCCCAGAGGAGGCCACGAGGATGATGCCAGGGCTGGAGCAGCTCTGCTGTGAGGACAGGCTGAGAGAGTTGGGGCTGTTCAGCCTGGAGAAGAGAAGGCTCCAGGGAGACCTTCCAGTGGCCTCCCAGTACCTGAAGGGGCTCCAGGAAGGCTGGGGAGGGACTTTGGCCAAGGGCAGGGAGTGAGAGAACAAGGGGTGATGGCTTGAAAGTGTCAGAGGGGAGCTGGAGCTGAGATGTGAGGAAGAAATTGTTTGGTGTGAGGGTGGTGAGACCCTGGCCCAGGTTGGGCAGAGAAGCTGTGGCTGCTCCTCCCTGGAAGTGTTCTCAGCCAGGTTGGATGAGGCTTTGAGCAACCTGGTCTAGTGGAAGGTGTCCCTGCTGCTGGCAGGGGGGTTGGGACTGGAGGAGCTTTGAGGTCCCTTTCAACCCAGACCAGTCTGGGGTTCGATGATATAAAGTTATACACAATCACAGTCACACTTTCTAATTACAATTATCATTCCAGCTTTCCATAATTCAGTTGCACTGTGACAAATCCCCGCTCTCAGGCAGGTGTTACCATTGAACCTTCTTCACTGCAAAGCCAACCTGCATGGCCAGACACACAGCTACCCCCTGCTCAGAGACCAGGCAAACTCTGGGGTTCTCTGGGTTTCAGCAACTCCTCCACTCCCAGACTCCCCAGGAAGCAGCAGGCCACTTGCCAGCTGAAAAGCACTGGTTTTTGGTTCCATAAGACCTTGTATTTGATTGCATCAAAATGTAGGTCACCAAAACCACCCAACGCTGCCAGAGGATGGGCTCTGTTATTTTGCAGGAGTTTCTGTGTCAGTGCAAATTCCACCAGGGATTCCTTCACCCCCTTCCCACACCAGCTCACTGCAGGAACCTCGTCCCTGCAACACCTGAAATCAACTGGAAGTGGAGCCACCACAGAAAACAATGGCCCTGGCCACGCTACACCCTCGTGGAGACCCAGCAGAGACCTGAGCAAATCAGCCTTGGGGGACTGGGAATAATTGTAATTTTACATATAGATATTGTACATAAAGGCATTTTTATATACACACATGTTAAAGCATCAGTTAAGGGTTTTTTGTCAGTGCCCAGGATGACAGATGGAGCTGGACAGGAACATTCTCTGCAGCACATCTGAAGATTTCTGCTCCAGTAAGACAAGCCAGGAGATATTTGGTATCTATGTTAAATTAATTTTAATACAGATACACAGAGTACAATTAATTAATATAACCCGGGCTTTCGGGGCCCCAGACTTTCCTTTGAATTCCAATATCACCAAGAATTCAACTGAATGACACAGAGGAAACAACTTTATGTCACAGGATCCCAGAACTGCCTGCATTGGAAAAGCCCTTTGAGCTCCTGGAGTCCCACCATGAACCCACACTGCCCAGTCCCCACTGACCCCTGTCCCTCAGCACTGTGTCTACACGACTCTTCAATCCCTCCAGGGATGGGGACTCCACCACTGCCCTGGGCAACCCCTTCCAATGCCTCAGAACCCTTTCAGCACAGAAATTCTTCCTCACATCCCATCTCAGCTGCCCTGGCCACAACTGGAGCCCATTTCCTCTTGTCCTGGCCCTTGGTCCTTGGTGGAACAGACCCACCCCCACCTCTCTGCACCCTCCTTTCCCCGCAGCCCCCACCGGGCACCGCTCTGCTCTCCTGCTTCTGAGCCCACCCAGAGCTTCAGCCGCTGGTTCCACCTTCCAGACACAGGTGGAAAATGGGAGTAACCCAGCAGGCTCCGCAGGGCAGCGGCTGCCGGGGGCTCTCCGGGGCCATGGCAGGGAGGAGCGGAGCTGTCGGGCTCCCGGCTCGTTAACTCGTGACCGGGAGGGAACGCAGCGGCAATGTCACCGGCGCTGGCTGCCAACTGCCACCGGGGCCGAGGGATCAGCTGCTGCTCTGTATATTTAGCTTGGGGGGTGCAGAGAGGAAAAGTGATCTCCTGCAGCTTTCCTGCAGCACACGATCGCCACCCAAACCCCACGGGCTCTCTGGGGTCTGGGGCTGCCCGCGGTGACAACGGCTCCATGAAGTGTGGAGGGGGATGAGACCCTCACCGGCCTGAGAGGCTGGAGGAGCTGGGCTGGGCTGGGCTGGGCTGCACCACCAAAGCCCAGGGAACCTTCAAAGCAGATTTGTGCTTTCTTCTGGGAAAATCATAGAATCCCAGGCTGGTCTGGGTTGGAAGGGACCTCAAAGCTCCTCCAGTCCCAACCCCCCTGCCAGCAGCAGGGACACCTTCCACTAGACCAGGTTGCTCAAAGCCTCAGCCAACCTGGCCCAGAACACTTCCAGGGAGGAGCAGCCACAGCTTCTCTGGCCAACCTGGGCCAGGGTCTCACCACCCTCACACCAAACAATTTCTTCCTCACATCTCAGCTCCATCTCCCCTCTGACACTTTCAAGCCATCACCCCTTGTCCTGTCACTCCCTGCCCTTGGCCAAAGTCCCTCCCCAGCCTTCCTGGAGGCCCCTATAGAAGCACATCCATAAGTAGCCACAGGACCCCCTGACGTTCCAAACACCAGGCACAGGAACCACCACACAAAACACTGAGCTACCTGCAAACTGTTCAAAAGCAGCACTTCAAGTGTTAAAGACCCCGCTGACCCCATCCCTGGAGACCACCAAAACTCAGAGTCTTGAGCAGCCAGCTCTGGGTAGCCCTGCCTGAGTAGGGGTTGGACCAGTCCATCTCTAAAGGTGCTCACCCAGGCCATCTCCAGAGGTCCTCACCCAATCCAGATCCCTCTGCAGAGGCTCCCTAACCTCCATCACATCAACACTCCCACCCAGCTTGGTGTCACCTGCAATTAACTGTCATTAAATCTGCAGAAAACATTTGTTTCCAAGGCCTCTTTCCCACCAAGGTGCCTGACCCCCAGCAGTGGGATCAGAGGTTGAGGAGCCAGGGACTGACCAAGCAAGTCCACAGCCCTTGTCTCCTGAGGGAACCAGGCTAAGGGCATCTGAGAGCCCCGGCAGCGTGAACCTCCATCAGCGTCGCCCCTCAACAGCTGGAGCTGCCTTTGGAGTGAGCAGAAGAGCAGAAATAGGTCACTAATTAGGAGATTTCCCCATGAGGGACAGTTCTTTCATTTTAATCGAGGTCACTGATGTCATCTTAAACTTCATTGAAAATTCCCTTCCAGAAAGGGAAAATGCAGCGATGATTTCAGGACCACACGAAGCTGTTGGACACATTTTCACCCATCGCCAGAAGGTTTTAATAACACAGCTGTGTGTCTCTGTTTCTGCCCAATCAGGTGTTTTAATCCAAACCAAACATGTCCCCAAAGAGAAAGGGCTGGAATAATAAATGGAAATAAAAGTTCTCAGCTGCCCAGGACACCCTGCTGAGGGAGCCAGGTCCCTCTGCGCTGGGCTCCAGGGACAGACCTCAGGCTGTGGACGGGCGTTCCGGCACCCACAGTCTCTGCTGAAGCTTCTGGAGAACGTGCAATTAACCCCAAGCTTTGAAACTACCTCGGCCTTTTCCTCAGCAGGGGAAGCTGGGTGGGTTTTTTGGGTTTTTTTCAGTTATTTTTTTCTAATTAAAGGAATTAATATATGATTAACAGAAAGGCAAACAGCTGAGAATTGTGGTTCACCAGGCAACTCATCCAACTCAGCTCAACATCTCCCTGCAAGTCATCAACACATTCTGATCTCAAACCACGTGAGGATCATGGTCCATTTTCTTCTGTCAAAAATCCATTTATTAAAAAAAAAAAAAAATCAGTCCCAAATACACAATCCTGCACTAAAGGGAGACTCCTCAGAGCAGCACAGCATCAAAAGAGCTTCCACCCCCACACCAGCACCCTCCAAATGGAGATCTCATGGACTATCCTGTGACCATCCCACCCAGAAGAGCCTCCCCAGCGTCCCCCAGCACCCACCCACCCTGCTGCCAGTGTTGTTATTATAACAACAGTAATAATGGAATATACAAATGAGAGATGCACAGGGCAACTGCTCACCACCTGCTGACCAATGCCCAGCTCATTCCCAGAGGAGAGACAATCCCAAAATCCCAGTCCTGGAAGACAGAAAGAGCCTCCTGGCCAACCCTCATTTATAAGAGTTTTGAACCCCTGGCTCCAAGAAGGACCTGGAGGTGCTGGAGCGTGTCCAGAGAAGGGACCGGAGCTGGGGAAGGGTCTGGAGCACAAGTGTGCTGAGTTCAGGCTGAGGGAACTGGGGGTGCTGAGCCTGGAGAAAAGGAGGCTGAGGGGAGACCTTGTGGCTCTGTCCAAGTCCCTTGGAGGAGGGTGCAGAGAGGTGGGGGTGGGTCTGTTCCACCAAGGAGCAAGGGACAGGACAAGAGGAAATGGGCTCCAGTTGTGGCCAGGGCAGTGGAGATGGGATGTGAGGAAGAATTTCTTTGCTGAAAGGGTTCTGAGGCATTGGAAGGGGTTGCCCAGGGCAGTGGTGGAGTCCCCATCCCTGGAGGGATTGAAGAGTCGTGTAGACACAGTGCTGAGGGACATGGGTTAGAGGTGGAATTGGTAATGCTTGTTCATGGTTGGACTCAATGATCTTAAAGGTTTTTTCCAACCAAAAGGATTCTGTGATTCTCCAAAAGGAACTGAGAGTACAAAGGCTTTGGATAGATGCTGCTGCTGGGGCTTGTACAAGAAGGTCTCAACCAGTTCACCAAGACAGAGACAAGATTTGCTCAGAGAGACATAAAAATGGCTCGTTAACGCCGCACCCTAACAACACAAGGCTTGCCCTGGTCTTAATAACAGGCCAGGAGGATGCACCAAGTGCCTGAGGCCACCCCAGGAGCCAGCAGAGCTGTGGCTCCAAAGCAATCCTGAGCAGAGCCCTGCCTCCAGGGAACCCACCCCATGTCAGGAACTGCCATCCAAAGCTTTTAATTTGATTTAATTACTCTGTGAAGTGGAATTTAGGCAGAGGGAACAGCACTGCAACCCAGGAACAGCCAACCAACACTGCTGGCTCCTCCTGAACAGGGTGCTCGGCTCCAGGCTGCTGTGCCACATCCCTGGTGACTGTCACCACCCCAGGAACTGAGAGGCCCTTGCAATGGCTGGATCTGCCCAATAAACTCAACTGTCCCCTCCAGCCCAAACCCGTCCGTGGTTCTGTGATGCTATGGAGAGACACCCAGCCAACAGACCTGAACTTCAGGCAGGTCACCACCCTGGCACTCCCCAGCACTGGGGGGGAGAAGGACAGCAAAGCAGCCAGGCACCAACCTCGTCACTCTCCTCCACGTCCACGTTGCCGTTGGCATCGTCATCCATCTGCTTGTGGATGTTGAGGACGGCTTCGAAGCTGAGCTGCTCGTCTTCATCGTGGCACAAGGGCTTGTCAATGCGGCAGAATTCTGCTGAGGGGAAAAAAAAACCACCACTGTCAGGCAGCCTGGACCAGAACCATCACCCTGGGCTTCTCCCAGCCAGCTTCTCGTGTTTGCACAGCGCTGGCTGAGCACCAGAGCGAGCGGCCCACCGCGGGCGCTCACAGCAGGGGGACGTGCACCACCCAAAGTCCTGGGACATCCCCACCAGCAAAGGGCAGGTCACGGCCTCGGTGAGCTGCTCTGCTCCAGGACAACTTCTTCAGCTCTTCCACCACCCAGCCCTTCCCATTTCCAAGGGCAGGGCTCGCTCTCAGCTGGGGCTTTCTCCTGCCCCACGGCGTCCACCCGTGCCCCAGCATCCGCCCGTGCCCCAGCACCCGCCCGTGCCCCAGCACCCGCCCCTGCCCCAGCACCCGCCCGTGCCCCAGCACCCGCCCCTGCCCCAGCACCCGCCCCTGCCCCAGCACCCGCCCGTGCCCCGCTGGCAGGGGAAGGGGAGGAAGCAGCTCCATTTTCCCCTCCTGTCTCACGAGCTCCATCTCTCCCTGGAGGCTGTTGGTGTTGGCAGAGCCTCAGCGAGGCCGTTCCGAGCGCGAGCGGTGTATTTACCCAACACGTCCATTAACAGGAGCGAGCTCTCTTCCTGATTACGAAATGGATTTTCTGGCTTCTTTTCCCACAGATTTTTCTACATTTCAAGACAAACACTTTAAATTTTGCTGCGTGCCTGAGTCCATGTGAGCACCAAACGTGGCTGTTCCGTCCTCCTGCCGGCACTGCCGGGCCACAACCACAGACCAACGCTGCAGCGCCACCGGGCACCGAAAACATCCCCCAAAGGCGAGCTCCTGGCATGACAGGCTTGAGGAAAAACCCTTCTGAGGCTGCCCCAGACTCACCCTCAGCAGATAATTAACAATTATCCAGGGGTGATTGCTCCGAGATCACTGTGAAAGCAGCCTAATAGCTCCTGGCCCAGTGCCCACTGCAAGGTCTCACACTCAAAGAAACCAGAGTGAACTCCCAGGAATCTGGGCAGAAAAGTCCAAATCACCTATGAGCTCAACCCAAACTCTACGATGATCTTCTCAAGATAAGACAAGAGAAAAGCAGATGGATTTATGAGCAAAGGAGATGGATTTTAGGAGCAAAGGAGATGGATTTTAGGAGCAAAGGAGATGGATTTTAGGAGCAAAGGAGATGGATTTTAGGAGCAAAGGAGATGGATTTTAGGAGCAAAGGAGATGGATTTTAGGAGCAAAGGAGATGGATTTTAGGAGCCAAGGAGATGGATTTTAGGAGCAAAGCAGATGGATTTTAGGAGCAAAGCAGATGGATTTTAGGAGCCAAGGAGATGGATTTTAGGAGCCAAGGAGATGGATTTTAGGAGCAAAGCAGATGGATTTTAGGAGCAAAGCAGATGGATTTTAGGAGCCAAGGAGATGGATTTTCTCCTGCTGCTACACACGCTGTAGCTGCAGGGAAGAGCTGGGCACACCCTCACCTTGCTGTCCAAACATGACCACTTGGACTATCCACCTCTCCATCACATCTCCACAACCAGCAAGTACCTGGATTCACTACCAATACAAAAGACTTCTGAACATTAAACCCACACACATTAAAAAAAAAAAAAAACACAAAAAACAACATTTTAATTGTTTTAGCACAATCTCTATGGGGAAAAAAAAGTCCTAGAAGTCCAAAAGCCTCTCCAAGAGGTTCTGACAGAACATATCTCACCTACCACATCCCAAAATTCACTCAGTGCCTTTGCTTGTGAAACTGAGGACTCACACCACCAGACCCATCTGCCACAGCCCTGCTCTGGTCCTGTCCCTGGGGAGGAACAAGCCCAGGCACCAGCACAGCCTGGGGCCACCCAGCTGGAAGCAGCTTGGCAGAGAAGGTCCTGGGGGGCACCAAGCTGACCACCAGCCACAGTGGCCAAGGGTGTCCTGGGCTGAATCAGCAGACAGCACAGGAGGATCTCACCCACATACACCAACACCTGCATGGAGGGTGCTAAGGAGATGGAGCCAGGCTCTTCCCAGTGGTGCCCAGTGCCAGGACCAGAGGCCATGGGCACACTGGAACACACGAGGGTCTCCTTGATCATCAGGAAACACTTTCCACTGTGAAAGTGTCCAAGTTCTGGCACAGGCTGCCCAGGGAGATGATGGAGTCTCCATCCTGGGAGATACTGAACAACCATCTGGACACCATCCTGGACAACCACCAACTGGGTGGCCCTGCTTGAGCAGGGGGTTGGGACCAGATGGACCCCTGAGATCCCTTCCCACCTCCACTAGTCCGTGATTCTGTAACAGCACCGATCTCCACACGCCTCTCTCTGCTTACAAGGCATTTGGACAACGCCCTTCATCATCTGCTTTAACTGTTGGTGACCCTTGAAGAGGTGAGGCACTTGGACTAGATGATCACTGTAGGTCCCTTCCACCTGAATCTGAATGTCAGTAGACACAGAGACTTCCACATGGAAGAAACCAGACTGATATCACAGAATCACAGGATTGCCTGGAGTGGAAAAGCCCTTTGAGCCCATGGAGTCCAACCATGAACCCAACACTGCCCAGTCCCCACTGACCCCTGTCCCTCAGCACTGTGTCTACACGACTCTGCAATCCCTCCAGGGATGGGGACTCCACCCCTGCCCTGGGCAACCCCTTCCAATGCCTCAGAACCCTTTCAGCAAAGAAATTCTTCCTCACATCCCATCTCAGCTGCCCTGGGCACAACTGGAGCCCATTTCCTCTTGACCAGTTGATGCCACCCGTGTTTCTAGATTTCACAGTGGAAGCCCTCAAGCCTCTCTAGACTGATTAAAAAAACCCAACCAAACAACCCTCCTCCAAAAAAGAACAAAAAACCCAACAAACCTTCCCCAAACCTCCAAAAACCAAACCAAAAACCCCTCTACAAACCTCAGCAACACCAATTACCCACACACCCCCCAGCCTCACACGGTTCCTCCAGGCGCAGGGTTGGTTCCTGCACGTAGGTTAATCCTGGAGGAGAACACGCTGCCACTGCAGAGCAGAGCAGAGGAGATGCAGTGACTAAGAGGGCAGACAGAGCACACAAATATGAATATCCATGTTTTCCTGCTGATCTACCACAACTTCAAGTGTCCACCTGAGACCAGATGATCCCACCAGGATACCTTGGATGGACACTGTAGTTTACACTAAAGCCAGTGACCAACGTTTCTGGTGGCTGCAGCTTCAGCCACAAACCTGCTCATTCTTCAGTATTTCTAAGAACAAACCCAACCCAATGAGAACCCCACGAGCACACGAGGTCACTTCCCCACCTTCAGCTATTGTTTTACCTCAGCTTATGCCCCTGAACACGTGGAGGGATGAGTGTGTGTCACACCAAACACACAGCTCCCACCCAGCTTTACTGTGTATTTGTCCCCTGTGAGGTGGCTGAATGAAATCCAGGGGTTTCATTCTGAGGAGCACAAGCCAGGGATCAGGAGTTTAATTGTAACTTTACTTACCCACAGCAGAATAAATTCTGTTCCTCAAAGTCCTATTCTGCTCCAAACAAAGTCACTCCCAGAACACTCAGATGGATGTCAGAGCTTAATCCAAAGCAGACCAAGCTCTTCTGAGGTGCCTGCAGTTATTATTTCTGGTGTGTTCATACATTGTCCTTACACATCAACCTACCCCAGATCTGTGCTACAGATCTTGCCCCAGGATCTTTCCAACACTGAGTTACTTCCCAAGGACAGGATCACACACCATAAATGGGCAGGATTTTGGGTGGGGTTGCTCGGTTTTTCAGTAAAGTACCTGCTCAGATCACCCAGCTTGTGTGTCACCTGCAGGAGATCCCAACAGCCGCTCACCCTTCAGTGCTCTGGTGGAACAGGAGCCAGCAGAGTGCCCAGGTGGCCAAGAAGGCCAAGGGCATCCTGGCCTGGATCAGCACCAGTGTGGCCAGTGGGAGCAGGGAAGTTCTCTTCCCCCTGCACTGGGCACTGGTGAGGCCGCAGCTCGAGTGCTGGGTTCAGTGTTGGGCCCCTGAGTCCAAGAAGGACCTGGAGGTGCTGGAGCGTGTCCAGAGAAGGGACCGGAGCTGGGGAAGGGTCTGGAGCACAAGTGTGCTGAGTTCAGGCTGAGGGAACTGGGGGTGCTGAGCCTGGAGAGAAGGAGGCTGAGGGGAGACCTTGTGGCTCTGTCCAAGTCCCTTGGAGGAGGGTGGAGAGAGGTGGGGGTGGGTCTGTTCCACCAAGGACCCAGGGACAGGAGCAGGTCAGAGCAGGTTTTGTTCATACCTAAAATCTCTCTTTTTGAAACCTGGTCATGTCCCAATGGGTTCTTCAGCTCCAGCTCCATCACTCTGTGTCCCCACAGACAGAGCTCCTGGCAGCCCACACTGTCACCAGCACACGTCCCGGTGCGTATGGCCACAGCCCGGCTCTGACACCCGCAGAGCACCAGGCACAAGGACATCCAGACACTGCACTTCCCTACGGTGGCCACTGCTAACCCACAGAGAAACCACATTTATCCAGAGGAGGCACCTGGCTTGGTCACAAAAGCTGGGTGTTAACAGTGGGGGCTCTGGCATGAAAACCTGATCATCCCTTAGGGACAGGGATTGATCACAGAACCCCAGAGTGGTTTGGGTTGGAAGGGACCTGAAAGCTCCTCCAGTGCCAACCCCCTGCCAGCAGCAGGGACACCTTCCACCAGACCAGGTTGCTCAAAGCCTCAGCCAACCTGGCCCAGAACACTTCCAGGGAGGAGCAGCCACAGCTTCTCTGGCCAACCTGGGACAGGGTCTCACCACCCTCACAGTGAAGAATTTATTCCGAATATCTAATCTAAACCTCCCCTCTTTCAGCTTAAAGCCATTAAGAGGTCACCTCAGTACCTGTGTTGACTTGCCAAAGTGCTGGATGGACCCCTTGGTCTGGGACTCGAGAGTTAAGTGTTAATGAGAAGAAAACCACCCTTGGTTTATGATAACAGGACCTTCCCTTCCTATAACTGGACCTTTGCCGGAGCGCTGCCGCGTTCACTGCTGTGGCAATCAGCAGAGGCTCGGAACACGATGATCACGTAATGTTTTGGGAGAGATCTCATTTTTCCTTCAGAAGTCAAGGCCAAAGGCAGTAGAAATACAATGACCATCCTGTGTCCTGGCACACTGAGATCAGCCTGAGAAATCATTGCAGAAAAGGCCCAGCCCAAAGATCTGAGCTGTTGAAATAACACCGAGGGTTAAAGTGTGGAGGGAAGAGACTCTGCAGGGTGGGAGAGGGAAACCAACCCTGTGCAGATCAGTGCTGGGGCATCCAATAACAGTTAAAATCATTCTGCCAAGTTCTTTGCTGTGAGGGTGGTGAGACCCTGGCCCAGGTTGGCCAGAGAAGCTGTGGCTGCTCCTCCCTGGAAGTGTTCTGGGCCAGGTTGGATGAGGCTTTGAGCAACCTGGTCTAGTGGAAGGTGTCCCTGCTGCTGGCAGGGGGGTTGGGACTGGAGGAGCTTTGAGGTCCCCTCCAGCCCAAACCAGTCTGGGATTCTATGATCTCACCCAGATTTCTTGCAACCCCAAGGACAACCCGCAGGTGTTTGTCACAAAAATGCTGAGAATGAGGCAGGAGGAGCAGCAGGAAGAGCACCAAAGGGATGGTTGTTAGAATCACAATCACAGAACCAACAGCAATCAAGGCCATAAATCCTGAGGGATTTCTGGTGTGCACCAAGGCCAGAAAAAGCCTGAATAAGGGCACAAGTGATTCAATCAGCAGAAGACCCTGTGCTGATAACCATGGTCATGGGGTTTCACCAGACAGGATGGGCCATTCCCCCTTATCTCAATGGGAAGAGTGGCTGCAGCTGTAAAAATACCCCAGATGAAGAACCAAAGAGCAGGGCAGCAACCTCGCCTGAGATGTAGGGAAGATTAAGCAGAAAGATCACACCATGATAACCCTTGTCTCCTAAAGAGAGACAAGAAGGACCTCTCTAAAAGCCAGCTGATCTCTTGATAAAGCAATGAGAGTGTGACAGCCACATGCCTCACCCTCCACACCACACACAAGGACACTCCAGGTCAGGCCACTCCAACACTCCAGCGAGTGCAAGCCTTGAAATCAGTGGGAAATTGGGTTTGTTGAATAATTTCTTCCTCTTCCAGGAGGCCCAGCACTGATGGTTGCTACAGCAGTTTCTACACTTGCTGTCTGGTCCTCAGCACCTGACCCAAGCTGTTCCTAGGTGGCAGACCAACCCAGGATTTAGGGCTGTGACTGCTGGACCCCTTAGGGCTGACACCATCATCTTCACTGGACCATCCAACCCCACCTCTCTGAGTCATCAGGAGCCTTTTGTCTCTTCAAGAGTCATCAGGAGCCTTTTGTCTCCCCATCCTGCTGGGGTGTTGTCCCAGTCCTGTTCTTTATCTCCCCACTATCACTCTTAATAGCTGCAATCTGTCCTTTTTTTCCAAACACAAAGCCCCTTTTCCCTCCCCTGGGGTGTCCTGATGGACTGGGAGGATTGCCAGGCAACCTGGGCACTATCAGCACATGCCATCTGGACCTCCCTCTCCCACCACTGTTCTGCACTCACACCCACCCAACCTTCCCCCCTGGGGCTCCTCTCCCCCACTAAAGGCATTTTCCAATCTCCTATGCAATCTCCAAGGAGCAGACAGCTCCGGGGCCCTGCAACCACCCTGCTGGTGCCACCACGGAGGAGATGACCAACAGAGGCTTTGGCTGAAAGGCTAGAGTAGACTAGGCAGAGCTGGAGTGACATCTGCCATGGAAAGCAGCTTGGGTTGGCTTTATCAAGAGATTAGAAAGATGTGTCTGATGAGAAGTCTTAGGAGAAATGAGTCCTACCCCTTCTCCTGTTTTGACTGTCCCAGCCCGCTCTGAGGAACAAGGACAAGAGGAAATGGGCTCCAGTTGTGGCCAGGGCAGTTGAGATGGGATGTGAGGAAGAATTTCTTTGCTGAAAGGGTTCTGAGGCATTGGAAGGGGTTGCCCAGGGCAGTGGTGGAGTCCCCATCCCTGGAGGGATTGAAGAGTCGTGTAGACACAGTGCTGAGGGACAGGGGTCAGTGGGGACTGGGCAGGGTTGGGTTCATGGTTGGACTCCAGGAGCTCAAAGGGCTTTTCCAATCCAGGCAGTGCTGGGATTCTGGGAAAAGACCCAAACTGCAGTCCAGGAAACCCAGCTCCAACAGCAGGAAAGCCATTTTTAGCCTAAGGGTGGCCAGGACTGGCACAGGGTGCCCGGAGAGGGTGTGGAGCCTCCACCCATGGAGACAATCAAAACTCAGCTGGACACAGCCCTGGACAACCAGCTCTGGTGACTCTGCTGGAGCAGGGTAGGCGAGGACAGTCCCCAGATGTCCCTGCCAGCCTCGGGGACCCTGGCACAGCACAGTACGTTATTCCAGACCTTTCCTTCCTCTGTAATGAGAATTCTGACTGTTTAATTCCAGGTTCTCTCCATTTCCCTCTCCAAGGTCCCATTAACTCCAGTAAGGCTGAAAAGCTGCGTTGATGCCACCACAGCTGATTGTCCCTGGTAGCACCGAGCTGCACAGCACAGCAGCCATCGGGACAGGACTGAGGAGCACTGTGGTGACCAGAGCTGCCACTTATATAACTCACTTCTATAAACACTGCAATGGCAGAGGAAAAAACCTCAAAAAGTCTTGTATTTGGGGAAAAGAACTGTTTACATATTGGAGTCATGGAAACAAAGCCTCAGTTTAACTTCCCTGCTCAGGGTTCCTCCCCTAAAACTCTCGTTTTCAGTTAAAAAAGACCAAAAAAAAGGCCAAGGCCAACGTCATGAATTTTCACAAAGGTATGAAAGTGTTTGTAAGGAACCCAGAGAGCAGCAGCTGGGGAGCAGGGCAGGAAGGGACACAGTTAATTGTAGTTTTCCAGCTCTAATTACCAAAGACTTGAGCCTGACAAAGCATGGGGAGATGCAACCACCTTCACCACTGCAGCAGTGCTCCAAGGTGACACAGGACAGCTGGATCTGATTTACAACAGGGAGAACTGTCAGCCACTGCTCCACGTTTGACACTTCAGTCTTGGCCTCAAAAACTTATTCAAGCCTTTTTTTTCTTTTTTTCTTTTTTTTTAAGTCAGTTTCTCAAACCCTCCAGGGATTTTGAGGTGCCCTTTCCCCTGCTCCATTTGAACCAGTTCCCTGGCAGTAAATCCCTGCCCTGGGAGGTGCAGAGGCAGGACATGATGTTATTATTCACATTCTCTTCCAGTACCTGAAGGGGCTCCAGGAAGGCTGGGGAGGGACTTTGGTCAAGGGCAGGCAGGGACAGAACAAGGGGTGAGGGCTTGAAAGTGGCAGAGGGGAGCTGGAGCTGAGATGTGAGGAAGAAATTGTTTGGTGTGAGGGTGGTGAGACCCTGGCCCAGGTTGGCCAGAGAAGCTGTGGCTGCTCCTCCCTGGAAGTGTTCTGGGCCAGGTTGGATGAGGCTTTGAGCAACCTGGTCTAGTGGAAGGTGTCCCTGCTGCTGGCAGGGGGGTTGGGACTGGAGGAGCTTTAGGGTCCCTTCCCACCCAAACCAGTCTGGGACTCTGGGATTCTCTTGCTGCTGTTAAATTATCATCACCTCTGAAACAGCAGGGGCTGCAGCAGACAGCTAAACAGAAATTCACTGAAGTCACCCACTTCTCCCCTTTACTTGACACAAAACTCTGCAAACAGCAGATTCCAGTTCCTCACCTGAGCACAGGTAACCCAAGTGGTGAGTCATCCCAGAAAACCCTGAACCATGACGTCTGTATTAGCAGGAGCTCAAAGATTTCCTTTTCCTCTTATGAAACAGCTCACACGATGCAAACCCCCCTGTACCCAACTGTCGTGGTTTAACGCCAGCCAGCGACTCAGCACCGCACAGCCGCTCGCTCCGACTCGACACCAGCTGACACCAGGACACAAACTCACATTAAAGAGCCTAGAAAAAATGTCACTACAAGCAGAGCTTAGACCCTCTGATCTCTGACACACTTGTAGAGTAACAGCGCCCTTGGGTGCCTCTGCTGGAAGGTCCAACTGAAAACGTTCACAAACCACCTAACAACAACGTCCAGAGAAACCACCCACACAGAGCTCACGGGGCCAAACCTGTCTCCCCTACCCTGATGGCAGCTGCTGGCTCCTGGAACATCTCCTGATCTCTCAGGATCAACATGACAAAGCTGCACAAGGTGGAACAGATGCAGGAGGAAGCTCTCAGTGATCCATGGAGACTCCTGGCACTGCAGACACCTCTTCAGGTCACCACCATCAGCTTAAGACAGGCCCAGGAAGGAGTCAAGCAGCAGTGACACTGCTGTACAGCCACAAGCTCTTCTTCAATCAAAAATTCCACATTTCTTCCACAAATGGGCTCCTCTCCTTGGCACGAGCACAGCATTTATTTACTCCAATTAATTCCCTCGTTACTGATTGCAATTAGCCCTCTTCATCTTCTCCGTGCAACAATTTACTGATTTCATATCAGCAAAGCTTTATCCCATTTCTTCCAAACATCCTCATTTTCCCCTGGCAAAGCCATTTTTAACCCTTGCTTCCACCAGTCCCCTCCACCACAAACCTTTGTTGTCCAACTCTTCCTCTTCAAACGCTTTGCTCTTTCCAGCCCATTAAAAGAAGATCTCCCCCAAAACAAACCCAACTTATTTGGGGGTGGGAAGCCACCACCACCAACCCCACCCTACACCCTGGGCCCATATCTGCCTGTCCTAACAGTGCCCACCCTCCTTCTGCCATAGCTGTTTCAACACACAGCCTCCTCTGGTCCCCAGAACTCATCCCACCTCCTGCCCACCACCAAGGGATACTGGGGCATGAGTCTGCCCTCCTCGTTGCTCTCAAACCTCTCCAGACCACATCTCAGTGTCCTTGCTTGGGTGCTTTGGCCTCAAAGTGCCAATTTCAGGTGTTTCCTTCCTGAGGAATCTCTGTTTGCTTCCTTCAGGCCCCAGGACTGCGTAATCCTCCTGCTGGGCTGGCTGAGGAAGACAGCAAAGGCTGCTGGAGTGTCGCCTTGGAAGGCAAAGTGGGTTTGCCTGGAGTCAGCTAGGAAATACATCAAGTCCTTCTGCAAGATGAGCACCAAATATCCCATGGGCAGGAAAAAGTTCTGATGAGGTTAAGTAGCTAAAGATTGGGTTACTCCATAATTATAAATGGAGTCATTTAGCTGCTCACGCATCCCTCCTCCAGAAAACTGAGTCATCAGAACTGTACCAAAGAGTGAAGGCCATCCAGAGTGGACTTTAAGGATGTCCTCCACTCAACATGACTGTCCTCCACTCAACACAACTGTCCTTTCACAGCTGATGTTCTTCAGAAGCACCTTCACTGGAGACAGGGAAGGCTTCACTAATTAATTTAAACCTGCTAATATTGTGGGTTATTTGAAAACACAACAATACAGCCAACTGCAAGGAGAAGGATCTGGCACTTACTGGCCTTGCAAATACCCACCAAGACCAGAAAACACTGGTCACTGGCTAAATAAAAACCTTCCTCTGTCTTTGTAGAACTCTGGGCTCTACAGCTTCAGGGTCTCCAGGAGTTCCAGCTCCTGCAGTTCAACCAAGGAACAGCAGCAGCAATTTTCCACGCTGTGAAACTTCCCGTAAGCAACCTCTGTCCACGTTCCCGAGGAGACTGAAAGGACAAACACACATTCCCACAAGGATGAGTCCTGAGGAAGGGAAGCTCTCCTGGCTGCCCAGACCTGCTGTGGACACATCAATGAGAGGAGAGGAAGGGGATGTGCCAGCTCAGGGCAGCGGGTGCCGGAGAGGGCAGGGTGATGTTCATGAAGAGGCACTGCCTGAGCCTGCTCCCAGCTGGCAACTGGTTCTGTGGCAAGTCCTCACCAAGAAGCATCACTTCCCATATATTCACCAGGAAGGTCCATCTCTGGAAGATGCCAACCCTTTAAGCTCTGTCCCCTCTGCACCCCTCGTGCCACCCAAACACTCACAGTCCAGCCTCCACCACAACTGAGTAATCACAGAATCACAGAATTGTTTGGTTGGAAAAGACCTTTGAGATCACAGAGTCCAACTGTGCCTGTCCACTGCTGAACCAGATCTCTGAGCACCTCATCTGCCCGGCTTTTAAATCCCTCCAGGGATGGGGACTCCACCACTGCCCTGGGCAACCCCTTCCAATGCCTCAGAACCCTTTCAGTGAAGAAGTTTTTCCTGACATCCAACCTCAACCTCCCCTGGTGCAACTTGAGGCCATTTCCTCTTGTTCTGTCACTAGTTACCTGGGAGAAAAGAGAATAAAGCTCTCCAGGGGGAAGGACCTCAAACCTCTCCACGGGGAAGGACCCCAAATGCTCGCACACGGAATGAGCCAGCTCCTAACTTTCCACCCCACTCATCACTTCAGACAAGCTCGCTCCCAGCTCCCGGGCTCCTGCTCCATGGGCATCACTCTCTGGCCTTGAAGAAGCAGGTTCTGAGGCCAGCAGCCATGCAGAGAGCAGGATCTCCTGATCACCACACAGAAACCACATTTAGTCAAGGAAGTGAGCAGAGGTTTTCTCTGAGTTGCAAATTATAAAAGAAAAAAAGCACCCCCAGACCCAATTTGAGGGTTTTTCCCCAGTTCCTGCTCTGTGGCATCGAGAGCTGGTGGCTTTTCAGACTTCCCAGCGTTTTTCTGACATTAGCTACATCCTCTGTGTCTTTGAGCACAACTTCTAACTGTGCTTGGTAACTCCTGTGCCTCCACAGCCAGGGCAAGAACAAACCCAAGACATCACCACACAGATTTGTCTTCTACAGATCCAGCCCCAGACACGGGTTCCAGCACAGCCCCCAAAACAAGCCCTACAATAGTTCCTGAGCTGTAGGCTTATTTGGAGATGTGACTCTCAGAACCTGTAAGAGATTTGTGGCTCCTTTACTCTTTCTGCACCATGGGATTCCTCCATCTCCCTGCTCCAGAGCTCTGAGAGCACGTGAAGGCAGGTGCAACCAGGAAGGGTCCCCTCCTGCCTCTCCACCCATTCTGGTGGCCATAACCAGCAGCTCCAGTTGATGCTTTTAGGTAGAAGTTCTCTCCTTCACTTTGAATCTGGCCTGGGGTCACTCATGTTCAGCTCAGGGGATGGTTGTTAGCTGAGGTGTAAGGATTTCTCAATACAGAAACATTGTGGACATTCCGTGGATCCCTTGAAGCGATTCCGGCCGCTTTCCCGACGTCATTCCCGGGCTGCACAGCATCGGCCACGCACCCAGGGACCAAACTGAGGCTTCCCTTTGCCCATCGTGCCCTGACCCCCTTCCCCAGCCCAGGGAGCTCACCCAGGTCAGATCCAACCACCTCCTGGCCTCCAGCAGTGCAGACAAAGCCGCAGCGGGATGTGGGACCGTGACGCTCAGCGCTGGATGCTCCCGGCCACCGAGGACCAGGCTCTGCCACAACAACTCCTCTCCCAGGTTGTGGTGGGAAAGGGACAACAGGGGACAGACAGAGCCCTGGCCATCTGCATGCCAAGCTTGACAAGTGATGACTCTCTCCAGCACGGCTGCTCATTTCTGACCTGGCTTCCTACTCCTGGCACTTGACCTCTCTGCACTGGAACAGAAGCTCAGAGGAGAAGGGACAGTGACACCCCGCCAGCCCTGGCAGTGCTGGGTGATGGAGTGCTGGGCTGGTGCCCACCACCCCTCCTCCAGAACCCACCCTGAGCACACACTGGGCCCCACAGCACCCCTGGGCCCCACAGATCCCAAACACCCTGTCACAACTGGGAATTAATTTAGAAATGATGGGTCTGGAGGAGGATGTGGAGCGGCTGAGGGAACTGGGGGTGCTGAGCCTGGAGAAAAGGAGGCTGAGGGGAGACCTTGTGGCTCTGTCCAAGTCCCTTGGAGGAGGGTGGAGAGAGGTGGGGGTGGGCCTGTTCCACCAAGGAGCAAGGGACAGGACAAGAGGAAATGGGCTCCAGTTGTGGCCAGGGCAGTTGAGGTGGGATGTGAGGAAGAATTTCTTTGCTGAAAGGGTTCTGAGGCACTGGAAGGGGTTGCCCAGGGCAGTGGTGGGGGGGAGCGTGCTCCAGCACCTTCACATCCTTCTTGTACTCCTGCTCTGCAAAGGGACAAGGAGATCATTCCATGGCCAGAAGGAGCTTTACAGATACTTTGAAAGACACAAACTCAGTGAGGGGTGGGAGGAAATCAAAGTCAATCTGAGAACCCCGAACAGACGTGAGTCAGCCGCAGCCCACGGCCGCTGCTCTGAGTGCCGGCTGCCACCACGCTGCCACCACCGAGATGCAAAACTCATCACTGCTGGTTTTACAGTGACAGAAAAAAACTGCTACAAGTCAGGAAAGCACAGAAGGGATGAGTGAGTCATTCCTTGCCTGAGAAACAAGAGGCGCCAAAGAAAGCCGAGAAGAAAAGCAAAGCCCCCGGTTTCCACCGTTCCATCCCCCCACCCCTGAGCCACCCCAGCCCGTCCGGCCCCAGAGCTTGCTGGGATCTCAGCAGGGATTCCCAGTCCCTGGCTCTCCTCATGTGATACACCCTCCAAAGAGAGCTCAGGACACAGAACTCCATGCTGCAAACAGAAGCAAAACATTTGGTAGCTTTAGAGAAACACAGGATTCCTGTCCTGTGCTCCAAGATTGTTTTTGATCAAAGCCCAACACCCAAACCAAGCCTCTTTCTCATTTCATCACTCAGGCAAGACCAGAGCAGAACAGTGTTCACCTCAAGGCCAAAGTTACCCCCAAAGCAACGCCCTACGCAATAAAGATGCCAATGAAAACTAGAGAACCATGAAATCACCACACAAGGTGGGTCAGAAGGGGCCTCTGGAGCTCACCCAGGCTCAGCAGCCCAAAGCAGCTCTAAATCACATCAGCTTGCCCAGGATGGAGCCCTCACCACCTCTCTGGGCCCCTCCAGTGTTTGACCACCAGTGTTTGTTCCAGCCCAGGACCTCTGGGAAGGGTCTGGCTCCATCTGTGGGCACTGCAGACAGCAGTGAGGTCTCCTCGTGTCCTCCTCTGCCCCAGGCTGCACCATCCTGGTCCCCTCAACCACCGTGGTGGCTCTGCTAGACTCCCACCAGCACGGTCAGACCTCTCCTGTACTGAAGAGCCCCAAAGCAGACACAATACTGCAGACACAGCATCAAAAGTTGATTCTGTGACAAGTGCCTGATAAAGAGGAGGACCTGGGACCTGCAGGACCTCCTCTGCCTCCCTCACCCAAGGGCACTCTGTGCACAGGCAACTCCAGTTTAAAAGCCGTGTAGATGAGGTGCTTGGGGGCACGGTTGAGTGGTGGACTTGGCATGGTTGGGTTAATGGTTGGACTTGATGATCTTGAAGGTCTTTTCCAACCTCTATGATTCTATGGTCTTCTGCAGAGACCCTTCCCAGCCAGTCAGTCCTCAGCCTGTGCCGTTGAGCAGGGTCACTCTACCCCAGATACAAGACCTTGCACTTGCTTTTTCTAAACTTCAGGTTTAACAAAGGTTCCTGACAGGCCACTCCTGTTTGTCCAGGTCCCTCTGAGGGACACCTCTGCTCTCCAACCTTCCCCATGATTCAATGGGACCTGCACAGACTCCAGCAATTTGCATTCAGCTGTTTCCTTGGTTGAACTCTGCTGGTGGTGGGGATGGGGGGACAGCACCACACAGCCCTGAACCTCAAACCAAGCAGAGAGCTGCTCTGGCTCCATCCACCCTGACTGCAGCTCTCTTCTGGAGGCCAACCCTAGGATCAAAGGAGATACAGTACCTCAAAGAACCCAAGACATTAAAGAGAGTTTAAGTCTGAAGCATCCTGCAAGAAACACGACATCAGCTTCCAGTTGTGGCCAGGGCAGTTGAGATGGGATGTGAGGAAGAATTTCTTTGCTGAAAGGGTTCTGAGGCATTGGAAGGGGTTGCCCAGGGCAGTGGTGGAGTCCCCATCCCTGGAGGTGTTCAAGAAACGTGCAGATGTAGCACTCAGGGACGTGGTTTACTGGACATGGTGGTGATGAGTTGATGGTTGGACTGGATGATCTTAGAGGTCTTTTCCAACCTTAATGATTCTGCGATTCCCAAGGAGCCCCAAAACTCACCAGCACCTTCAGAGGTGCAGGAGGAAGCTGGCATGGGGCAGGCTGGCCACCACGGCTACAACACCGCTCCCAAGGGCTGTGGAAAGCATCCTCACCACACACTGTCCTAAAACTACCAACTACAGCCCAAGAGTGAGTCACAAAGCAGAGCATCGCTTGTCACGGGTGCTCTCACAACCTCCTGCAGCAAAGTGACCCCTCAACACGCAGCCTCCCCTTCCCACCACCCTCCTCCTTCCAAGCAAAGGCTTCAGGCTCCCTGGGACACTTGATGAAGAGCATCCAAGGCAGGGGCTGGGATAGGTGGTACCTCAGGTCAGGGAGGACCAGCCTGCTCCACACTCAGATCCCTTCCAAAGTAAACATTCTCACTTATCACCCACACTCCTGGCTTCATTTTCTTCTCCTCCAAACACAGATCCTTATCTCCTGAGTTATGTCACCCTGGTGGTGACGCAACCCCAGTGATTACATCTGCTGACTCTGAAGTCCAAAAACATCTGTAAATCAGGTCCAAAAGGCACTTTGCCCCGTGATTTTTGGCAGATGGAATAATGGGCTTTGGCTTTCTTGTTTGGATGCTTCTTGTTTGGGGTTTTTCTGTTTGGTTTGGTTTTGTTTTGTTTATTTTTTCTGTGTAATCTTTATTACTAATATTAAGACTGCCTCAAATAAAGTCATCTGCGAAACGTGGAGGCTATTTATACATCCTGACTGGGCTCACAGGAGAGAATCTGCACTTCCTTGTAGACAAACACCAGTCTGAGCAGGAAAAGCAGCTGCAAGCAGCAGCAAGCCTGGGCAGAAGAAACAGCTCTGGTGTTGCAGCCACTTGTGTTTGTAACGCTTGGAGACTTTTCCTATCTGAAAATCGAGGGGGTGTGACTCCCCTGTATCCTCACCCACAGAGCACCCACTGCTCTGGGCCTTCACACACAGCTGAGAGACGAGAGACAGGACAGGGCACCGCTATTTCATAGAAACCAGTGCCAGGGTCTCACCACCCTCACACCAAACAATTTCTTCCTCACATCTCAGCTCCAGCTCCCCTCTGACACTTTCAAGCCATCACCCCTTGTTCTCTCACTCCCTGCCCTTGGCCAAAGTCCCTCCCCAGCCTTCCTGGAGCCCCTTCAGGTACTGGGAGGCCACTAGAAGGTCTCCCTGGAGCCTTCTCTTCTCCAGGCTGAACAGCCCCAACTCTCCCAGCCTGTCCTCACAGCAGAGCTGCTCCAGCCCTGGCATCATCCTCGTGGCCTCCTCTGGGCTGGCTCCAGTAGCTCCATGTCCTTGTGCTGTTGGTGGCCCCAGCCCTGGAGGCAGCACTGCAGGGGGGGTCTCAGGAGAGCGGAGCAGAGGGGCAGAATCCCCTCCCTGGCCCTGCTGCCCACGCTGCTCTGGGTGCAGCCCAGGACACGGTTATTGGCTCTGTGCTGCCAGCGCACGGTGCCGCCTCATGTGGAGCTTCTGGTCCCCCAGCACCCCAAGTCCTTCTCCTCAGGGCTGCTCTCCAGCCATTCTCCACCCAGCCTGGATCTGCTTGGGGTTGCCCCAACAAGCCAGCAGGACCCCCTGTACTCACTGCCCATCCTCCTCCTCCTCTGCAGCAGCCCAGGAACCGAGGGCTCCCCACAGCCCATCACACACAAGCTGCCGCATAATTAATCCAAGCGGCACCGTTCCCACGCTGCCGTACAAGGGCAGCTTCTCCCAATTTACCCTTATTTATCCCTCGTGTGCCTTACCAAGAAGTGACAATTTAAATGTTCACAGAAACTCTGGGGAGCAGAAAACACAGTGACAACACATGGGGTGGAGGAGAAAGCCAATGGTATGGGGTGGGGAGAGGAAAGCAGGAGGAGGAGGAAGCAGCTCATGAACAAAGGACACAAATCCACAGAAAACCCAAGTTTTGTTATTCTTGGTGCTCACAGACCCGACTGGTCCTACATGAGCGATGGTGACATGCAGGAGCGAGAAGAAGAAGGAGAACAAAGTACAAGAAGGAGATCCTGGACACCTCAGGCACTACCCAGAAGTGCTCTTGGCAACACAGCTCCACCAGATCCATCACTGAACACGTTCACGGTACCAGAAGGAGCAAGGGATGAAGTAAAGGAAGAAGAAAGCGACACTGCGCTGCACCAAAAGCTGCTGGAGAACATTCCCCACAGCAGCCCTGCCAGGGTGGGGAAAGGCTCTTCCTGGACACCCCAGCACTTGTTTGTTCCACTGTTTGGAACCATCAAACCTAACCCCATCCCCGTGTACTGCTGGAGTTACTGCGACAGCGCTCGGCACACGGCGCAGCGGAACACGAACAGCAGCAGCGAGGAGAAGCAACAGTGGCAAAATTACAGTGAATCTCCTCAGAAGGAGGTCAGGATTGGTCAACACCACCAAAACAAGAGTCATTTTTTTTGGTCCCTCTTGGTCAAGCAAACCCATTGCTCGAGCCAACAAGGAGCGCTGTGGGTCACCTCAGCTCTGAGGCCAGCTTCCCCACCAACCCCCCAGCCACTCCTCCCCAAGCCTGGAGCTGCCAGGGGTTGTTGTGACCCAAGGGCAGGACCCAGCACTTGGCCTGGTTGAACCTCATGGAATTGTTCCTGGCCCATGGATCCAGCCTGGCCAGACCCCTCTGCAGAGCCTCCCCACCCCCCAGCAGATCCACACTCCCACCCAGCTGGGTGTCCTCTGCCACTGACTGAGCGTGCACTCCATCCTCTCATCCAGATCCCTGATCAAGATTAAAGATAAATTGTAGTTCTGCCCCAAAGTAAGAGCTGCCATCTTCAAACACAGAGAGAAGATTAAACACTGAGCCCCCCTTGGAGCAGCGCTGTCACATCGTGGGGGAAGGCACGTGCTGGCCCCACGTCACCAAGCACAGCCACCACGCTGCCAGTAAACCTGTCCCGCCCGGCTGGAAGCTGAGCTGATGCCACCTCACTAATAAAGACTGTTACTAAAAAAAAAACCCCACCACACAAAAACCCCAGAGGCCACCCCAGTTCCAGAGGGGGGGCAAAAAGAAAGCCTTGAAATGCCCCACGGTGGAACATGAGTTCAGTCGATGTTTCACACCGCGTTTTGCTGCGTTGGAAAGAGGACAGAGCGATGAGCTCCACACCTGCAGAGCTCTTGGACAAACTGGACATTTCAGAAAATGACTGGTTTTTATTCCTGTAGGTGGTCACCCAAAGCAGAACTTTACACAACAGGATGCTGACTAAGAGGAGCACCAGAACTATGAGGCTCCTCAGTCATTCAAGGAGTGCCAGCAGCGCTGGCTGCACTCAGTCCGGGGGCAGCAAAGGTGACAACCCACCCACAAGACACCCGTGCTGCTGTGGCCCGTGGCCACCTCCAAGTTACCAGAGCAGAGGATGGCGAGGTCCACTGGCTGCTGCCCTGGTCATAGCAGATCTCAGCAGCATTGCAGGAGCAACCTGGTCACAGACCACCACCACCAGCTCCACGTCGAGACCTCCCCTGGCCCTGGGGTTGTGCCAGCCCTGTTCTTTCTGCTGAGCACCAAACCGCTGCCAAGACCAGGAGAGCAGGAGGAAATGCTTCTCAGCAACACCAAGCTGATGTTCAATCAGCTCAGCATCATTTGAAACCTCGCCCAGAGCTTGGACAGCCACTGCTGAGCTCCAGGGACGAGCTCCCCAGCTGGGCAGGTCCCCAGACAGAGGCTGGCAGGGCCATTAGCGCTCCCCAGAACCGCAGCAGTTTCAGAGTGATCACAAACCACTGCTGCTCCCTGCCTGAAGACAGTCTTCCACAAATCTTCAAGGCTCTTTGCAGTAATAAAATGGCTTTAAAAGGCAAGCTGACAACTCATTGGACAACGTGGTTGTCTTCTTCTACAGAGAGGAAAGAGTTTCAGCATGATGCAATCCCTGTAACGTTCAGCATTTTAAAGCAACATCATTGTATAAGCAAAGAAACCCCAGAACACACCACACTGTTCCTCAGCAGAGCTCTGATACTAACACAGCTGAGCTCCACTGGCTTCCTAATTGCAGTGGTTAACCCTCCCCGAGACCACCCACAGCCCACCCAGCACCTAAGTCCTCTCTGCAACATAAAATCCAAAACTGCCTGGACTGGAAAAGCCCTTTGAGCTCCTGGAGTCCAACCATGAACCCAACACTGCCCAGTCCCCACTGACCCCTGTCCCTCAGCACTGTGTCTACACGACTCTTCAATCCCTCCAGGGATGGGGACTCCACCACTGCCCTGGGCAACCCCTGCCAATGCCTCAGAACCCTTTCAGCAAAGAAATTCTTCCTCACATCCCATCTCAACTGCCCTGGCCACAACTGGAGCCCATTTCCTCTTGTCCTGTCCCTTGCTCCTTGGTGGAACAGACCCACCCCCACCTCTCTCCACCCTCCTTGCAGGGACTTGGACAGAGCCACAAGGTCTCCCCTCAGCCTCCTTTTCTCCAGGCTCAGCACCCCCAGTTCCCTCAGCCTGAACTCAGCACACTTGTGCTCCAGACCCTTCCCCAGCTCCGTTCCCTTCTCTGGACACGCTCCAGCACCTCCAGGTCCTTCTTGGAGTCAGGGGCCCAACACTGAACACAGCACTGGAGCTGTGGCCTCACCAGTGCCCAGGGCAGGGGGAAGAGAACTTCCCTGTCAGGGGAAACTGTGTCCCTGCAGGACATGGTTTTAAGGCAGATTAAAGCAGAGCGAGGCAGTTTGCCAAACACCAGTTAGATGATTCATTGGACCACAACAGCTCCACCAGCCCAGGACAGCACATTAACACAGCACCCAGGGGCCTTTCTCCAGAGCAAGGTTCCATTCAGCTGACCCTGCACAGCCCAAAAGCCGTTACTGCTGCATTTAACCACAGACTGGTTTGGGTTGGAAGGGACCTTAAAGCCCCTCCAGTCCCAACCCCCTGCCAGCAGCAGGGACACCTTCCACTAGACCAGGTTGCTCAAAGCCTCATCCAACCTGGCCGAGAACACTTCCAGGGAGGAGCAGCCACAGCTTCTCTGGGCAACCTGGGCCAGGGTCTCACCACCCTCACACCAAACAATTTCTTCCTCACATCTCAGCTCCAGCTCCCCTCTGCCACTTTCAAGCCATTTCTCCTTGTTCTGTCATTAACTGCCCTTATAAAAAGTCTCTCCTCAGCTTTTGATCACGAACACCACATTTGAGTCCACCAGCAGCCATCTGGAGAGGACACACAAATTAAGGACCTGCCAGTGGAAGCAAGAGTTGACCTAACCAACGACTGCAGCCAGAGTGTTCGTGAATTTGGCTTGAACCCCCCAGGACAGAGAGTGTCCCACCACCATCCCTACCACCTCAGACCATCTCCACCCTGCGAGTGTCCAGCAACTCAAACCACACAACCCCAGCAGCAATCTGTATTTATCTGTACCTCTGTCTTCTCCACAAGCCTTACAGGTCCCACCAGAGCAAACCCTGAGCATCGC
Source organism: Caprimulgus europaeus (assembly GCA_907165065.1). Next base: position 125,704,898 of record OU015523.1, on the reverse strand, counting down.
AGAGAAATCCTCTTCTCACCCTCCCAAGACACCGAGTGTACTCATACACCTTCTCCATGTCACAGCTTTCCAAGAGATGCATCTCCACATCTACTGCACCTTGGCAAAGTGAACACCTCCTACACACATGGGGTATGGGACCTTAGAGGTGCTGGTTCAGCCTGATCAATGGTTCATTTAATTATTAGCTCCTCAACTCCCAGCTGGCTTTCACAACAGAAACCAGGTGCTCAACCTCTCTTCGTTATGTCCACGTGCCAGGGGTGGAAAGCACCACACAAAGCCACCCCAGGCACAAAGCCAGCAGACTGGAGTTGAGTTTGACCCCGTTCACCATGAGTTCAGCTGAACAAACAGTTTTATCTCTGCCATAACTACTTATTCTGTAAGAAACTGGCCCCACAGAGTTTCAATGAGAAGAATAAATCACGCAGGACTTGGGAACAGGGGAGTCTCATTAGAGAAAGGCTTGAGCAGAGCAGCACATGGAGGACAAAACAATAAATGAGGTGTGGTTGTTCTTCTGCTCTCCATAAATCCTGCACGCCAGCGGGGTACAGTGCAGGTACAGAGGTACCCGAGCACCGCTGAGCCCTGAGCAGGCCCTGGGCGAGAAACCATTCCCACAGCTTCATATAAATCACTATAAAAAGGATCTAAAGCTGCTGGAGAGTGTCCAGAGGAGGGACACAACATTGGGGAAGGGTTTAGAGGGGAAGGGTGTGAGGAGAGGCTGAAGGCACTTGGGTTGTTCAGCCTGGAGAAGAGGAGACTGAGAGGAGATCTCCTGGCGGTCTGGAACTTCCTCCCAAGGGGCAGAGGAGGGGCAGGCGCTGAGCTCTTCTCTCTGGCCACCAACGCCAGGAGCAGAGGCCATGGCAGGAAGATGTGGCAGGGGAGGGGGAGGTTGGCCATGAGGAAAAGGTTCTTGAGGCAGAGGGTGGTGGAGCACTGGCACAGGCTCCCCAGGGAGGTGCTCATGGCCCCAAGGCTGACAAGATTCCAGCAGCATTTGGCCAAGGCCCTCAGGGCCATGGTGTGAATGTTGGGATTGTCCTGTGCAGGGACAGGAGTTGGACTCCATCATCCTGGTGGGTCCCCCCCAACTCATAACAAACAAACAAAAAATCCAAATATTTGAGTTGGGATCACAGAAATTGTTTTCCCCTCACGCACCTTCAGACACGTGGGGGTGTGGGCAGCCCTGGAACCAGAAATCCAAATTGGAAGAGACCTATCCCAGAAGTGCCTGGGCTGGAAAAGCCCTTTGAGCTCCTGGAGTCCAACCATGACCCCAACACTGCCCAGTCCCCACTGACCCCTGTCCCTCAGCACTGTGTCTACACGACTCTTCAATCCCTCCAGGGATGGGGACTCCACCACTGCCCTGGGCAACCCCTGCCAATGCCTCAGAACCCTTTCAGCAAAGAAATTCTTCCTCACATCCCATCTCAACTGCCCTGGCCACAACTGGAGCCCATTTCCTCTTGTCCTGTCCCTTGCTCCTTGGTTGAACAGACAGTGCAGTCACCAAGGCCAGCTCGCTGTCACGGTGAGACGCTCTCAGCAGTGTGACCCTGCTCCTCACCAGCGCCCATGTGTCCCCCCAGCCACGCCAGCAGCAGCCACGAGACCTACTGAGGGCTGGACAGACTTTGATGGGAACAGGGGAACTGGAACAGCCTCCTTCAAACAACAATACCCTCATCAAGGAGTTTTCTTTGCACTTTAATTCCCTACAGCAAAATGTTGAACACACAGACATCAGGATAGAAATTTCAAGTTGAATCAAGCAGCAGCTTCTAATAGTTTATAATCAACAGAAGTAATCAACTCAAGTGTCCATTAACCCTCTTCAGAAACAGGACACTTAATTTATGTTTAATTTAATTATAGACTACCACAGCTTCCAACAATAGAACAGGCTATTTAAGCCATGTACTTCTAAATAAGAAAAAATAGTCTTGACTTATTTTTAAAAGTTATTATTCCAAAACACACGTAGGAGGGACCATGACTTCGTACGTGACATAGCCACCAAACCTGAGAAGGACAGCAGCTTTCAGTATCTCAAATTAACAGGAAAACATTGTGATTACTGCACAAACATGAAGAGACTAAAAGAACAATATTATTGTCAAAGACAGCTTCAAAACAGTTAAATTCAAACAGAAACACAGATCTGGTGTGTGATTATGAAGGAGGGAATTCTAACGCCATGGTCAATAGAGCAAGTGACTGCCCTGCTCTGCTCCAACACGAATGAGGATTTCATGGATACGGGGCTGGCTGATTCAGGGGGAAACTGCCAGGATTTCTCTGTTTCATCAGCCAGGGCTCCTGTGTGAACGAGAGCCGAGTGCCTCCACCCCATCCCAGCCATTCCCGCTCCCCAGCTCACCCAGTTGCTGAACTGGTGCTGTACCAGGGGAGCCCAATTTGCCAAGTTTTGACAAAAACAAACAAACAAAAAAAAAGCATTTGTGCTGAAAAAGTTTGTGTTTTTTTTCAGGCTACATCAGCTGATATGCAAAAAATTAAATAATCATAATAAAAAAGGATGTATTGTGTTTCTCCCTATAAACTGTCCCACCCAAGCCTTTTGACCAGTACAAGCACAGGACCATTGCCACTGGCTGTGCTGGTAATGATATTTATTTCCCAAGAGCAGAACTATCTCCTCTACAGCATTTCCACCCACCCCGAGCCAGGAAACAAGTGACTTCAGCTCAGCAATCATTAGGATAAATCTCCTCCAAGTCCCTTTCATCTTCTAGAGCCGGACCTCAGAGGCAGCAGATCATTCAGCATCTGAGTCAGAACCATCAGCAAAGTCAAATTAGCACCTTGCAGCAGCTCCTCCTCTCTGAGGCTTTTACCAGCTCCTCCTGCGTGCACAGAGGCAGTGAGAGCTGTGGAGCTCAACTCAGGCCACTGCATCACGCACACGGCTCCTCTGCCCCGTTACACCAGCACAGCTGGAGTGAGCTGAGTGTTTGCTCCTTCTTCCAAGGAGCAAGGGACAGGACAGGAGGAAATGGGCTCCAGTTGTGGCCAGGGCAGTTGAGATGGGATGTGAGGAAGAATTTCTTTGCTGAAAGGGTTCTGAGGCATTGGAAGGGGTTGCCCAGGGCAGTGGTGGAGTCCCCATCCCTGGAGGGATTGAAGAGTCATGTAGACACAGTGCTGAGGGACAGGGGTCAGTGGGGACTGGGCAGTGTTGGGTTCATGGCTGGACTCCATGAGCTCAAAGGGCTTTTCCAGCCCAGGAAGTTCTGGGGCTCTGTGAAGGATCATCTCAGCTCGGCTGGGCTCCCTCTGTGCAGCCTGGCCAGCTCTGTGACCGGGCAATGTCCTGCTCTCCGCAGGCTGAGGCTGCTCTTCCCACCCTTGGGCTTTCTGATGAAAAGAAAGTTTCATTTTTTCAGTTTAAGTGTTTGTATTTCAGGATAAGAGCTCTGGATAAAGACTGTTGGCTTTACAAAGATCTGTACATTTACCCTATATCTGATTTTTCCTACAGCCATCAGCAGTGAGCAGTAATTCCTCACAGCTCTCCTGGGCAAACACCATCCCTGCAGGGACCAGAGGAGCAGCAGCACCAGGATCTGAGCAGAAACACTTGGGTATGTTGGACTGAAAAAAAATCTGTCAGTGCTTAAAATTCTGGGTTGTTCCAGTCCTGCTCTACCGGATCAGGGTGACGTTGATTCATTATTCAACAGCAGCCACGTTCCAGTTCAAGAATGGTGTTTACTGAAGGCAGAACTTGGGCTACCAGTAAAATTCTCTGCCAAATCCCAACACAAACTCATGGGTGTTTGAGGAACACAAGTCTGGGCTCCTCTGAACCTTTTTTAGTACCCTATTAAATAGGCAGAGAGAGACTCTTGTCTCTAACTCTCCAAGCAGGAAATACTCCCCCCAGCATCAGCAAAAAGGGAAAAGGTCCAGCGAGCTTCTCACCTCCAGTTCAAACTGAGCCACTGTCCTCACCCCGTCCCAACCCTCCCCTCCACCAAACCAGTCTCCTCCCTCAGTTCCACACCAAACCCTCCAGTGCTCTGTAATTAACACCTACGTGAAGGCTCTATGGAACAATAAAACCTTTTTCTTCTTCCTTTCCAATGCAAATTTCCTCTCTTTATGAAGCCAGTGTACTCAGGTGCAATGTCCAGGAAACCACAGCACTGTGCTTGCAGCGAACACCAGCGCTGCCAGGACGACACCAATGACACAAACCTTTGTGAAGCGCTTGGTGATCTCAAACCATCCAACCGCCACCAGGTCCGGCCAACCCCACCCACTGCTCCGGGCAAACACAGCAGGAGACGGGGCTGTAAAACGGGTTTGGAACGGGGGCAGCTATTGTCCAGTTACCTCTGAATAAATCACCCAGCTCCTGGAATAGAGTGCTCTGGGAGGTCCCTGCACTGGGGGGTCCCTGCACTGGGGGGTCCCTGCACTGGGAAGGCCGGGCTGAAGCCAATGCACACGCTGGGTTGAATTTTTTGTTCTTTTTTTGGGACAGCGATCATCACCAGGCAGTGCTCAAACCCAGTTCAGAGAATCCCAGACTGGTTTGGGTGGGAAGGGGCCTCAAAGCTCCTCCAGTCCCAACCCCCCTGCCAGCAGCAGGGACACCTTCCACTAGACCAGGTTGCTCAAAGCCTCAGCCAACCTGGCCCAGAACACTTCCAGGGAGGAGCAGCCACAGCTTCTCTGCCCAGCCTGGGCCAGGGTCTCACCACCCTCACACCAAACAATTTCTTCCTCACATCTCAGCTCCAGCTCCCCTCTGCCACTTTCAAGCCATCACCCCTTGTTCTCTCACTCCCTGCCCCTGGCCAAAGTCCCTCCCCAGCCTTCCTGGAGCCCCTTCAGGTACTGGGAGGCCACTGGAAGGTCTCCCTGGAGCCTTCTCTTCTCCAGGCTGAACAGCCCCAACTCTCTCAGCCTGTCCTCACAGCAGAGCTGCTCCAGCCCTGGCATCATCCTCGTGGCCTCCTCTGCACTGGCTCCAGTGGGTCCATGTCCTTGTGCTGTTGGTGGCCCCAGCCCTGGAGGCAGCACTGCAGGGGGGGTTTCACCAGAGCAGAGGAGAGAAGTCTGGAGGAGTGAGAAGCACATCACTTCCCCCAGGAACAGCCTGGGAAAAGCGTTTTATTCACAACCAGCTGTTGCTTCTCCCTCTGGAGATGTTCCTGAAGGTGTGGGAGATACTCTGTGAAGGAGGCTGACCCAGCAGATGACCAGGTTCACATCAAGGTGCTAAATTTACTTCACAAGCCAGTGCAGATTTCAGTGATGTCCCCCACGGTCTCAGCCGTCCCCAGGCAATGATGGACGTCCCAGAGGCTGGGCCACCAAGCTGACGTTTGTGAGAGGGTTCAAGTCCCTGCTCTGCCAGATGACTTCCTGGATGACAATGATATCTCTGCACTTTAATCCTTCATTTGAAATAGGAAGACCAGTGCTTCCACATCCAGACACCAGAGAATCACAGAATAACCTGGATGGGAAAAGCCCTTTGAGCTCATGGAGTCCCATCATGAACCCAACACTGCCCAGTCCCCACTGACCCATGTCCCTCAGCACTGTGTCTACACGACTCTTCAATCCCTCCAGGGATGGGGACTCCACCACTGCCCTGGGCAACCCCTTCCAATGCCTCAGAACCCTTTCAGCAAAGAAATTCTTCCTCACATCCCATCCCAACTGCCCTGGGCACAACTGGAGCCCATTTCCTCTTGTCCTGTCCCTTGCTCCTTGCTTGAACAGACCCACCCCCACCTCTCTGCACCCTCCTCCAAGGGACTTGGACAGAGCCACAAGGTCTCCCCTCAGCCTCCTTTTCTCCAGGCTCAGCACCCCCAGTTCCCTCAGCTGCTCCTCACCAGACACGTGCTCTAAGAAAAACCACCTTTGCCCACAGGTCCCCCCTGGTCTTCAAGGAGGAAGAGCTGGGTTTGCACTAAGAATTAATGTTACCTGAGTGAAGGGCAGTTTGAGAGTCTCTCCCAACCCCAAAGGAATCACAAGTACAATTGCAGGAGTGAACAAGTGACACATTCACCATTGGAAAAGGAGGAGGTGGGGTGAAACATTCCCCTCCCCTCACACCTGGGGCAACCTCCACCCCGTAGAGATGCTCTTGGCAGACTGGAGCAGGGTGCAGCCCACACCTCCTCGGTCCTCCCAGCACTCCCAGGAGGGTGACAGTGCTGGGATTTGGGGCTCTCTGTGAAGAGACTGTCTGTCCTTCTCACAAAAAAGTGGCCTAAGTGGTGTGAACAGGCCAGGCCAGAAGATAGCCCAAGGCTACCAAGGCAAGGCAAGGCTGGGGTGAGGCAGCCTCCACTGGGGAGCCTGCGGGGGAAGCGGCTCCTTATAGCACAGTCACAGGGAACGGAAAAGCATCTCAGACATTTCACCTTGTTAGGCTGAGAGGCTGAAAATAGCCACGAGATGAAAAACAAACCAGCTGGACAACGCAGCCAAACGGGCAGGCTAAAGCAAACACCGAGCAGCAGGCTGGAGGCAGGGAGCAGGACCAGGACTGAGCTGTCCTCTGACCTGAGCTCTCTTGGTGTGGAGCTTCAGAGCTGTGTCAGAAGACAAAGTCACTTGTCACTGTGAAAGGGACATCCCATCTATAACCCACAGAAGGGAGTGGGTATCTCTGGAGAGCAATTTCTCCACCTAACCCAGGTAGATGGAACCACCAGGTGAAGACACCCATCTCTGCAGCGATGGCACAGGAACATGAGACATCAGGTCAAGATACAGCTTCTAAATGACAAAGTCAAAGGACTGAGTCTCACCCTGGCTAAGGCACCTATCACAGAACCCCACACTGGTTTGGGTGGGAAGGGACCTTAAAGCTCCTCCAGTCCCAACCCCCCTGCCAGCAGCAGGGACACCTTCCACTAGACCAGGTTGCTCAAAGCCTCATCCAACCTGGCCCAGAACACTTCCAGGGAGGAGCAGCCACAGCTTCTCTGCCCAACCTGGGCCAGGGTCTCACCACCCTCACACCAAACAATTTCTTCCTCACATCTCAGCTCCAGCTCCCCTCTGCCACTTTCAAGCCATCACGTTGTTCTGTCACTCCCTGCCCTTGGCCAAAGACACACCTCCAGGAGTATCTCCTTTATTCAGAGGTCCCCCAGGACACAGCTTAATTAAACCACCCTTCCCAATGCAAGCCAGGCTGCAGGAGTGCCATTTCAAGCTGGCACCCCTGATGGAGGCTGAGGAACCTCTCCATCCTCCCAGCACGGTGGCAGAAGGTTGGAACTCACACCTCTGGGGACACCTGCAGCCACAGCTTGTCCTGCTTGGGGTCCAAACGCCTTTTGCCTGCTGCTGGTGGCATGCCACTACAGGTGACCTCTGGAGGGGGGAGCTGGGGACCTCTGTTCTGTAGCAGACACCTGAGACCCTGGGTGTCTGCTACAGAACAGAGATGGGGGCTGCTCTGGCAGAGCTCAGCACGATCCTCCACCACCAAATCCCTCCAGAGCTTCACCAACCCGCAGTATTTCTGCACCTCAGTGGCAGCTGAAGGTGCTGGGACTTGCCCAGCCCACGCTCTCCCGTGCAGGGGTGCAGTCAGATGCACAGGGGTTCCCCAGTCACACAGCTGAAAGCAGGGACGTGGCCAAGTCCTTCTTTTCTGATCCTTTCTACAGGTTTTAAAGGAAAAAAAACTGATTCCCACTGCTCATTTTGGAGTTTACAGAACAGACACACTGTGAAATGAGGAACACCAAGTCACTACCTCCTTTCCAAAACACTCAGAGATGATCTTTAATCAACTGCTGTCACATAAACACTTATTCCTGATGTATTTATGTTTTACTTCCTACAAGCTTAACGCCGCCGCCGCCGGGTCAGACTCTGATCCGGCTGCAGGAATAGCAAAGAGAGGAGAAAACTTCAAGGCTCCATGAAGACACCCTCGTTTATTCCTTGAGCCATAAGCTGCATCCACCACCACCAATCTCCAGTGCTAACCAACATCCTCAGGAGCCAGGAAGAGCCGTGGCACGCAGGATTCAGCAGGAACATCACTCCAGCAAGCCCACTGCTCTGGGGGTTATCCTCGCCGTACCCCAAATCCGGGAGCTTTCCAGCAAGAAGCACAAATCCTCCAGGCCAGCACAAGACGACACACTTTGATTTTTGCCTTTAAAACTGCAAAGCAGCGAGAACAAAACCCACCCAGGCAGCGTTAATAACAGCAGCTACTCAGAAAAGAATATTTTCAGAAATTATTTCTCCCTCCCCCCCCCAAAATGAGGTTTTATCCTGCAGCTGTCTGTCTACAGCAAGGAAAAAAAAAAAACAACGTTTTTTTTCTTCTTTGGCTTACTCACACATTAATTATGTACTGGCACCCTTACAAATCTAAACATACCCATTGCTTAGCAGCTTTAATCCTGAATTATTCCTCCCTTTCCTGCAATACAAAGCTTAACTGGCCGGGGCAGACTGTTCAAACAAGCAAGCTGTTCACTTGTGAGTCAGCCGAGGAACATTCCTCAAGTTCTCCTGTTTATTATGTTTCTATCCTCTGAGATTCACAGCATTTCAGGCACCACAGCTCCAAACCTGAAGGAATGAATTAAACTGACCTGAAAACCCTGCCCTTCAGGGACAGAGCTGTAAGAAATACTGGGGGACGAAAATAGCGCCTGTTCTTGCACAACCCGGGCGCGAGCGGGTGCTTGTGCACAAACCCCAGCGCTTCCTCTGCGATTGCTTCCACTTTCTGAGGCTGGCTCGGGGCAGCAAAGCCTCCTGACACGTCCAAGCCCTGGCTGAGGTGAAGGGACTGAGCAATTAAGACAGTGCAGAGCTCCTTGGTGGGACAGCGGGCACTTGGAAAGAAGCGCTGAGCCTGGCTCTGTGGGTCCTGCAGGCACCTCCTACAGCAGAGGTCAGCAACTCAGACAGGGTCCCAGCACTGCCTCAACTGGAAAAGCCCTTTGAGCTCATCAAGTCCAACCATGAACCCAACACTGCCCAGTCCCCACTGACCCATGTCCCTCAGCACTGTGTCTACACGACTCTGCAATCCCTCCAGGGATGGGGACTCCACCCCTGCCCTGGGCAACCCCTTCCAATGCCTCAGAACCCTTTCAGCAAAGAAATTCTTCCTCACATCCCATCTCAACTGCCCTGGCCACAACTGGAGCCCATTTCCTCTTGTCCTGTCCCTTGCTCCTTGGTGGAACAGACCCACCCCCCACCTCTCTGCACCCTCCTCCAAGGGACTTGGACAGAGCCACAAGGTCTCCCCTCAGCCTCCTTCTCTCCAGGCTCAGCACCCCCAGTTCCCTCAGCCGGGAACTCAGCACACTTGTGCTCCAGACCCTTCCCCAGCTCTGCTCCCTTCTCTGGACACGCTCCAGCACCTCCAGGGCCTTCTTGGACTCAGGGGCCCAACACTGAACCCAGCACTCGAGCTGTGGCCTCACCAGTGCCCAGTGCAGGGGGAAGAGAACTTCCCTGCTCCTACTGGCCACACTGGTGCTGATCCAGGCCAGGATGCCCTTGGCCTTCTTGGCCACCTGGGCACTCTGCTGGCTCCTGTTCAGCTGCTGGTGCCCAACACCCCCAGGTCCCTCTGTGCCCAGCAGCTCTCCCCCCACTCCTCCCCAAGCCTGGAGCTGCCAGGGGTTGTTGTGACCCAAGGGCAGGACCCAGCAGTTGGCCTGGCTGAACCTCATGGAGTTGGCCCTGGCCCATGGATCCAGCCTGGCCAGACCCCTCTGCAGACAAAGAGGGAAGAGCTCACACCGGTGCAGGAGCAGCTTCAAGGGAGACGCGGCGGTTCCCAAAGCCGGGCTGCACAGCTGTCCTGACACACAGCGAGCCGGTGCATTTTCCAAAGTGGAAAAAACGGGTTACTTAAAAATAGGTCCCTAATCCAAACATCCAACCGCCCCGACAGCGACTCACAACGAGAAACCAAACAGGGAGAGACAATTCACGCACAGAAACATGCCCAGTTATCTTAACGACTTCCTCATGTTCCTCTGGTGATTTCCCTGTCGACTGGAGGGCTGGGAGCTTCGTCCCGTACCTGCCAGTGAAAACAAATTATTTTAACTGGGCACAGTGGTGCCATCGCTGCGGGTGTCACCTGTGTCCCCAGCCCCACAGCAGAGACAGCACAGAAAACCTCTACACACAGCTGCACCAGACCTGCACAGGCAGCTGAGGTTGGTGTTTATTCAATTTGAGTAAGTTAAAAGAATAATTCACTGGTAACACTTCCACCCCAGTGCCCAACACTCAGCTCCCAGCTGAGCTGAACTGGCACCATACTGGTTTTTAACACACAGGCTCCCAGTCTGAGGCCAAAGCTCCTCATGGCTCCCATGTGCTGCAGTGGCTTAATTAAAAGAGTCCATCGTCTCCACCTGCCTGAGGACCAGCATCAGCTGCTAAAAACCAAAGTGGAGTTATGGAGGTGCCAGAAAATTATTCACACAGGGCTGCAGGGGCTGATTAAAATGAAGGGAAAGGGAAAATTAAAGTCTGCCAGAGAGAGCCGCGTGGAGCAGATCACACAAGCAAAGGCAGACGGGGCAGCAGGACGGGCACCCGCACGCATCCACCACCTCATGACCTCCAGGAGCAAACTCAAGCCCTCAGGGCAGGAGGTGGGGAAACAGAAGGTCCCAGAGACTGTTCCCTGTAACAAGGAGAGAAAATAAAAGAGGCCAAAAAGCCACGTTATTAATAGCACTGCACTAGGATACAACGACCGGGGATCAAATCTCCTCTGCCAGCCAGGAGCAGAGGGATTCCCAGCTCGTGCTGCAGACCTTCACCAGCAGCAGAGAAGTCCCATCTCCCCTTCCAGCCAGTATCCACAGTGCAGTTCACCAGCCAGACCCACCAGGAACAGGAGGGCTCATTCCAGCGGGAATCCCAGAGCTGCCCCAGTAAGAACCACAACGTCCCAGTCTCCAGCTTGCTCTGCCTGCTTAGGAGTTTATTTCTCCCCATCTATCTTTGTTTCTAAAGCAAAGGCAATGAATGAAGCAAACTGTTCTTTCAGCACTAATTGGTTGTGTGATCAGGACTTTGGAATACAAAACACGAGGCCGGTTACATTCAAGCAGCTGACGGCAGCAAGAGGGTAAGTGAGGTCGGTGCTGAATCGGGGCGTGGAGAATGACAGCAGGACAAGTGCCACCGCTGGTGGCTTTCCTTCCTCAGCACAGCCTCAGGGTTGAATAAACAGAAGGAGAATTTTTAAAAGCAGAGGGACAACCTCAAGGAAAACTGTTGCCTTTCAACCACCTGCTCATACATGGTCCTTTAAACAAATAAATCCACGTGGGATTGCACCAGGACACCCTTTTACTTCCCTTCCCTCCCCAGAAAACAGGCAGATCTTGAAATCAAAGTCACTGCAGGATGATGCCACTCCCCCTGGGTCCAAAGCACAGCGTGCACTGGGCAGACAACCGTAACCTGCCTGAGGAAGAGGGGGTGGGAACACTCAGCAAGGGGATTTATGATGTACCAGCACACACCACGCAGCCCACGAGCCAAACACAAGCTGAGACGGCAACAGAAAAGCAAATCATGTTCCTTCTGACTCCCTTTGAGATGAGGCTCCATTTCACCACCACCATCAAAGCACCACAGACCCTGCTGGCCACACCACCCGGGCTGTCAGGAGGCTCCAGCACCCATTTATTGCTTCATTCCCTCGGGAGAGGAGGATTGCTGCTTTGGACCTCCCACGCCTGTCCCTGCCTCACCTTGGGAGAGGCCAAACCAAAAGGCACAGTTTGAAGCAGATATAAAGTCTGCCATGGGCTTTATTATTTTTTTTCCTGTGGGAATTCATTCCAGGACTGAACATTTCAGGAGGAACCAGAGTCACACCTTGTTCTGTGGCATGTGAGATGGCACGGAGCTGCTCCAGGCTGCCATGGACACACAGAGAGACAGCAAGTTTGCAAGGTGCAGCCCCGAGAAAACAAGATTTGGGGATGAAGACACCAAAAAGGCCCAACAGTGGCACTCAGCCTCCATTTCCAGTCACCTGCAGGGTCTGTTTTCTCCCTGGCCATGGCAGGAGGACACAGGGTTACCCCAATCCCCACCCCAAGGCTCAGGGCTGTGCTCCGCCAGCTCAGCCTCCCCCGCCTACGCTCTCCAGGCGGTCAAAGTGAAAGTCAGGTTTTTGTCTCCCACTGGGATGTGATGAGGGCAAAGGGCAGAAGTAGCTTGGAAAGTCTGAACAGGAGCTTTATATGTCCTTGCAGCGGCACAACCCCTGAGAAACCAAATCCCCAGAGCGCTCACCTCCAGTGCTCCGCTCCAGCCCCCCGGCAGCGGCACTGCTCGCTTGAAAACACCGCCTGGGAGGCGCTGAGGTACGGAATAAACTGCTGCTCACAGCAACACATGAATAAAATTAACAAAAAACATCCACACTGCCATCCAGCCAAGCACCACTCCAAGCTTCCAGGCCAACACAGGGAAGAGAACCAGCAGGCAGGAGCCAGCAGTGCCCGTGCAGCCCGGCTCTGTCCCTCACCCCGCTGCGCTTTGCTGCCAGAAGTTGGCAATTCCTCCAGCTCTCAGAACAGCGATTCCTCGAGGTGAGGTTCCTTCCCAAACACAAAGGCTCTGCAATCCACTGAGCTTTCCAGTCGAGCTGGTAAAGAACATCGGCAGTTTTCGAAGTGTTCTCCAAAACTCCTTCTCCCTTGCGCAGCCCAAAGCTGCTACTCCTGTGTGCAAGTTCTACTCAGTGACAGCCCCTACCTAGAGAGAATTAACTGCAGCTAAAGCAAGAGGCACAGTGACAAAGTCACAGAGACTCACAGAATTTTAATGGTTGAAAAGACCTTTAAGATCATGAAGTCCCACCATGAACCCAGCACTGCCCAGTCCCCACTGACCCATGTCCCTCAGCACTGTGTCTACACGACTCTTCAATCCCTCCAGGGATGGGGACTCCACCACTGCCCTGGGCAACCCCTTCCAATGCCTCAGAACCCTTTCAGCACAGAAATTCTTCCTCACATCCCATCTCAACTGCCCTGGCCACAACTGGAGCCCATTTCCTCTTGTCCTGTCCCTTGCTCCTTGGTTGAACAGACCCACCCCCACCTCTCTGCACCCTCCTCCAAGGGACTTGGACAGAGCCAGAAGGTCTCCCCTCAGCCTCCTTTTCTCCAGGCTCAGCACCCCCAGTTCCCTCAGCCTGAACTCAGCACACTTGTGCTCCAGACCCTTCCCCAGCTCCGTTCCCTTCTCTGGACACGCTCCAGCACCTCCAGGGCCTTCTTGGACTCAGGGGCCCAACACTGAACCCAGCACTCGAGCTGTGGCCTCACCAGTGCCCAGTGCAGGGGGAAGAGAACTTCCCTGCTCCTACTGGCCACACTGGTGCTGATCCAGGCCAGGATGCCCTTGGCCTTCTTGGCCATTCCTTCTGGTCTTGAAGACAAAGACTCCTACAAAGAGCACTTCATTGTGGAGCCAGAACAACGCAGCAGGTCGCTGCATTTCACAACTGTGGGAAATTTTCAAATCAGTGGGGAAGTTGTGGCTGTAAGAACGACCAAAGGGAAGGGGTGCTCTGAGGAGCCAGGTCCTGTCCCCCCTCGAGGCTACAGGAGGACTTGGAGGTTCTCAGCACACTAAGAGGGTGGGTGAAACCTGCAGTGATTCTGTTTACACAGCATGGGAGGTTAACCAGCTAACCAGCACGGGAGGTTAACCAGCTAACCAGCACGGGAGGTTAACCAGCAGCACAGAGCAGTCAGGTCAAGGGCATCTCAATTAGCTGCTTGTATCTTAACTCCCCCACCACTTTCATGCTGATCTCCTGACTTCAAACAAGACTTTTTCTAAAGGCAACTCAGAAAAGCAACTCACTCGCTGCAGCAGATGAAATCAGAGGCTCTGGCAAAGGAACAGAGGAGAAATGTGGATTTTGGAACCGGGGCAGGTGACGCAGGCTCCAGCCCCATGAACTGAGGGCACCAACAGAACACGATGCTAACGAAGCAATGATAATATTGACATTGGCAGGTAAGGGAAGCAGTGGCCATCCATTTGTGTTCCCACCTGGCACCGTCACTGCCTCCAGCTTTCAACAGACACCCCCGAGTCCACGCTCTCCTCGCACGCCAAAAGATTTCACTGCAAGTCCCAAGTCCAAAACCAACCACTTCCCAAGCTGGAGACTCTGGAGCAAAGGGTTAACTTCCAATAAAACCCTGCATCTCCGAATGGCAAGTGCAGGAGTTCTCAACTGCAGTGCCTGGACACAGACACAAACCCAGATATTTTTATATTTATTTATTTATTCCCCCTATCAAGTTAATCAATAGTTAAACTTATGGTTGCAGCTCCCCTTCATCACACTTGTTTAGTTAAATATTGATATTTTCACGTGTAGCTGAGGCTCAAAGTGCTCCAGACAAACCTCACCACTCTGAGGACGTGCATTCAGCTTTTCTTGTGATATTTTTAGTATTTTTATAGCTTGTGTTCTGGTAACACATCACACCCCCCCCCACCCCGCCAGGCTGGGGTAAGAATTCCGTGTTAAACACCACTGGAGCGAGAGCAAAGACCACTCCAGAAATCTTGTGATGGAGGAACTGGGACAGGGAAGCAGGAGACAGAGGCAGGAAGAATGAGAAAGGAAGGGAGAGAGGAGCTGTGGTACCAGGGCATGAGGAAATGCCAAACCCTGCCCTGTGCCACCACCGTGCCGGGGGGTCCAGCCCCGCACCGGCCCCTCGTCCCGGGCACGCAAGGATGGTGTCACCCAGACAACAAGTCAACCTCACCACGCTCCCCAGAGCCCATCTTCTAACTGCTGCAGGAAAGGGAGAGGGAAAATCCACACCAGGATGCCTGGGCTGTCTAACTGCTGCCAGAACAGGGACCCAGAGGAGAGCCCAGACCTCCTCGGGCACAGACAGCGCGGCTGACAGGACCCCGCATCCCTACGGAGGTGACATCCCCGAAAACAACCTCCACCTAAAATGAAGCAAGGCTCAGGGGAACGTGGACTTGTCCCTCTGTTATTGTACAGAGACAGAACATGCCTGAGCGACACAGAGCTGTGGATAAAGGATTCGCCACCCAGGGCACCAGGAATGAATCCCAGTCCCCCACCTGGACCTTCACTGGCAGTTCTCCTGGGATCTCCCACAAACACACCTGCAGATCCCCAGTGTGAGCAGCAGCAATGACACTTCACTGCCCACCACTGCTGGTCTGTCAGATGGAAATGGAGTGAAAAATTCTGAAGAGCAACCTCACCAGTACCAGCTAAAGCCATTTAATGAAAAACAGGCTGGTCTTATTGAGATCATTTATTTTAAAGTTTTGAGCAAAACATCTGACGCTGCACATAAAACTTGGGTAGAAACATCTGACACAACCCCAGATGATGCTCTGATAAGGACAACTGCCACCAGAAAAATGAACAAAACCTGCATTCAGTAGGCAACTGGGCAACTGCTGGATCACAGCAAGTAACTGGGGAGAGAAAAAAATACCACCCAAGGGTAATGTTTGTAATCACAGAATCGTTTGGTTGGAAAAGACCTTTGAGATCATCAAGTGAAACCCTACCTGGTGACTGCTGAACCAGATCTCTGAGCACCTTGTCTTTTAAATCCCTCCAGGGATGGGGACTCCACCACTGCCCTGGGCAACCCCTTCCAATGCCTCAGAACCCTTTCAGCAAAGAAATTCTTCCTCACATCCCATCTCAGCTGCCCTGGCCACAACTGGAGCCCATTTCCTCTTGTCCTGTCCCTTGCTCCTTGGTGGAACAGACCCACCCCCACCTCTCTGCACCCTCCTCCAAGGGACTTGGACAGAGCCACAAGGTCTCCCCTCAGCCTCCTTCTCTCCAGGCTCAGCACCCCCAGTTCCCTCAGCCTGAACTCAGCACACTTGTGCTCCAGACCCTTCCCCAGCTCCGTTCCCTTCTCTGGACACGCTCCAGCACCTCCAGGTCCCTCTTGGAGTGCCCATAACACTGTCTGTCTGCAATACACGTGATATTACATGCAATGTACTAACAGGAGCCTCTCTGCCCCGTCCAGAGGGGGTGTATGAAAGATCCCGGGGGTGGCCGCTGCGGCCAGGCAAACTCAGGCTAAAATAACCGGCAGCGGGTGAAAACAATAACGGCAGGGTGACCGCCAGCACATCCTGCGCGGCGGCCGCCTTTGCACCACACCACGGGGGTTGTGAAACGTGGTCCAGAACAGAACCGGGCTGCTGGGAGATCCGGGAGGTCAAGCACCTTTGGGGTCTGAGCTGCTCCGGGGGTTGGACTGGGGGCTGGGTGTCCTTCTTGG